>OZ012739.1:106649637-107249637 GCA_963859935.3 Lathyrus sativus | reverse complement strand
ACGCGGACGCAGTTAAAAAATACTTTGCTTGAAAGCGACCCGCTAGACAGTAAAAAGAGAGTCCAGGAAAAAATGGGGCATCCCGGCGAACCATAAAAAAGGGAAAAAGGTTCGGGCAAAAATTAGGGATATAAATTGAAAAAATGTACACCCGCAAAGTCGAAAACCCGGATGGGCGACTTTGGCAAAAAAGGGTATCCCGGTGAACTGAAAACCCGCAAAGGGCGGTTCACGCAAAAGTTAGGGATTTGAAACAGCAAATGACTGCGTTCCGCGTATGGACTTTCATTGTTTAGTGGTTTGGAAGACCTGAGGGCCGTTTATCTGAATCAATCTCTTTTGAAGCTGAAGCGTCGGAGAAGTGTCGAAGTCGAGTGGGTCATAGAGGGATCAACTCATGGTGTTCGTCTACGCCTCATTGCCGACATTTGTATATACTGATGTATATTTATGTTTTATTTTTACGCGGCTTCCTCATTCTAGGAGCTTGCATTTGTTGTAAAACATTTTTACCCATTCAGGGGTTCGTTATCAATAAAATGTATACTATTCAGCGATTCTGTTTGTCTGTTTAGCATTTATCTATTTTGTTTGCGAAAAAGAACGCCGATGTTTTGATAAAATACGCATACATAAACTTACTGGCCTAGGCCACTGATTGTTGAAACAATGAATTACTTGAACATTGTCACGAGATAATAACCTTGATAGGTCCCTTTGAGGAGGGTATCTTGTCTGTTTGTTTGTGTTGTTACAGGTGTAGCATATTCCAGACAGTGCGCCGTGCGTATCCCCAAGCAGGATGATTCCTCCTTCTCCAGCAAAGTTCAGCAGCCTCTCCCCGTAGAGTCTGAACGTGAGATCGTGAGCATTGATATGTCTCCCCAGGCAGAGAAGATTCTCTCCCCAATCAGATGCATCCTGAAGGAATGTTGTCTCCCCAGCTGATTCACCGAAGTGTTCAGCTGTTGATAGTTCAGACTGAAGTCTCCAGCGGAACTGAGTTTCCCCACAGAGTCGTATTCTCCCCAGCAAGCAGAATGATTTCTTCTTCCTCAGCCGAGTCTGCAGATCCCCAAGAGAGCCGAGTCCTTGGAAGCCGCTCAGGCCATGATTGGTTTTCCCCAGTAGAGTGTTGAATAACTGATGCTGTGTTTCCCCGCCGAAGTCGTTATCTCCAGGAAGGTTAGCCGTGAAGGTCGTGCAGTTTATGCCCGCGATTGACATCGCTTTCCCTCAGCAGGTTCAGGTTCTCGTAGAGCTTCGTTCCCCTGCAGCAGTCAACTGAAGTTCACTCCCCCACAGGATCCAATTGAGATTGGTGTGGCTTTGTTCTCCTCAGCAGGATGATTCCTTCCCCCTATCTGAGTGGTTCTCTCTCCTTGACAGGAGGATTCTCCCTTCAGCATTTATTTTGCTGACGGGATCGCATCATTTTGCATGACTGCATAGCATTTATCATAAACGCATAGCATTTCCACCTTGTGGAGCATTGCGCCACTGCCGAAGCATATGCATAATAAACATGAGCTAGGTCGTTACCGTTCTTGTTTTGCAGGTGTTCCCGCCACAGAATTGATTGCTCAAGATGATTCTTGAATTCTCCCCAACGGAGTCGCTTGCTCAAGATGATTCTTGAAGTCCCCAGCGAAGTCTTCGGCTCAAGATGATTCTTGAATTCCCCAGCAAGGTCGTTTGCTTAAGATAATTCTTAAAATCCCCCAGTGCAGTCGCCAGAATCGGTTGCTCAGGATGATTCTTGAAGTCCCCGACAGAGTGTTTGCTCAGGATGATTCCTGAAATCTCCAGCATAGTTATCGGTTCAGGATGATTCTTGAAGTACCCGGCGGAGTTATTTGTCCAAGATGATTCTTGAAGTCCTCAGCAGAGTTGATTCATCCAGAATGATTCCTGGATCCCCGAAGCAGAGTTACTTGATAGTTCTCCGGAATCCCCAGCGGAGATGCGTCATCCCTAGCAGGTTTCTGAACAGCGAAGTTGAAACTTCCCGCGAAGACTTGATGATTGAAGTCCGACCATGTTAACGAAGCAGTTCTCTCAGCTGATGCAGAGTGCCTGATGGCAGAAGTTTGGATATCCCCAATTGGTTCATGATTGACCGAGAATTCTATTCCCGACTTACTGATGAAGTCCGGCTGATGCCCAAAAATTTCTTTGAATGCCCGATGGCATGATCAACTTGTTGACCTGATCATTCCCGAGGAATCTTGATGCCTGACGGCATGATCGACCATGTATTACCGGTTACCGTGTGACCAATTCTCCAGCTAGTTGCCGTGCAGCTAATATTTCAGTGTTCGAAGATTTGTTCCCATCAGAGTACCGTGTACTTGTGCAGTTGGCAAATTTTCGGGTTTGTCGGTATTCAACCGTCTTGTACCTTGATTGGTTGAGAGCCGTTCGCTTCTCACCCAGTCAGGTTCAAGCCGTTTGAATAGGGGCAGCTGTTGCACCCCAAAATTTGACCAACATTTCTTTACCTAGCTTGTGGTTCATCTCATTCACATTAGCATTATCACTTGCATTTCATTGACATGTGTGCAGGAGATCAAGAGGTATGATTACCAATCAAGATCACCAAAAGACTTTGAAGCTAGCCAAGAGGGTTATTCAAGTGTTCAAGGGTTGATATCTTTGTCAGAGAAGTTAAGAGATCCTCAGAGAGATTGGTTGAAACCAAGGTTGTGTGCCTCCTAACTTGAGAGTTATGGGAGCTCCTCAGATGATTCTGAAGCCATGAATATGGAATTGAAGCCTTGAGAGAGCTTATGAGATGTCTTGAAAGCCATCATAAAGCCTAGAGAGGTCATTGTGCAAGATTAAAGAGACCCAGCCATGAGTGTTGCAATTAGGGTTTGACTGAGTCAACCCTAGGTCAACTGATGATTTGGAGAGGGTTGAGACCTAATACAAGAGCCATGTGATCATGGATTGATGCATTGAGATGTTATAAGGATGATTCCAAGATCAACTCATCATGATTGAGGAGTTTGATAAGTTTCAGGCTAGGGTTTCTAAGGCTTGACAGTGTAAAATCCCCTAGTTTGACCCCTATCTTCAAGGCAGTTTAGCTCAAAATGTGATTGTTATCTCATCTTCCCCCCAACATGAATGTTGTAGAGCTTGTTCTTAGATTTAATTTGAGTACTAGAAGTCCTTGATAGAATTTGTAGAGCTCAAGTTATGGCTTTGACAAGTTACAGGTCATCTGAGGTATGTGAATCTGGGGCCTTGAAAGTCACCCAACTTGCATCCAACTTTTGCCCTAGAAGGATGATTCCTATGAACTTTTGGTTAACATGAATGTTGTTCCTTATCTTCTTAGCTTTCTAGATAGTACTAGACGTCCTTTATAGGATTTGTAGAACTCAACTTATGGCTTTGACAAGTCAAGGGCATTTTGGTCATTTGGAGATTATAGGTCATTTCAAGCATAAGGTCATAACTCCTATTTCCAAGCTTCAAATGGAAAAATCTTCAACATCAAACTTGCTTAAAATGATTTTTTAAGGCTAGTAAGGAGGTCATGAGATGTTGAAAGGGCTTGTAGCTCAAAATGGTAAAAATGACCTAAAATGGAGGCATAAGTTAAATAAGTCAAAGTTGGAAATTGAAATTTCCAAGCTACACATCCAAAACATGGCATGTAATAGGTCATTTTGATTCCAAAGAACATTTTAAAAACAATGGTTCAGCCACATTTTTGATTTGAGGTTTAGATCATGGACTTGCTTTGGAAAATGGTTGCTTGCATATTAAGGTACAAATGCAAAACACAAGGAAACTCAATACACAAGCTAGTAAAGTATCTTAACACCTTATGTATCTCATCTAAGGAGATTTTCAAGTCAGAACAAGTTGCTTCAAGAGGTATAGCATGAGATGGCATGTGAGATGAGATGAAATCAAAAACTCATGGCATGAGAATCCCAAATTCTCATTGGATGATTCCAGAAAGTTCTGGATGGGTCTGAACCATCCTATATATGGATTAGAACTTGCTCAGATGCAAGGTTGGTGAGAGATTAGAGAGGAGAGTGAGATAGCCATTTCAATTTCTTCCATTGCAAGTTGAAATCAAATTCTACTTTCCACACCATTTCCATTGCTTCTTTCAATCCCAACACCTTCCATTGATCATACTGAATGTGTGCATACCAAATTGAGGGCAAAACCATGAAGAATTGAAGAGTTGGCATTTGGATTTTGGCAGCTGCAAGTCACCATCGAGTTTGGAGATTCAAGCTTTCTTGATCAAATCTTTTGCAAACAGAAGCTTTACCATCAATCAAGGAAGGTTTCTGAAGAGTTTGAGAGGTTGAAGTGGAGGTTTGACCTATCTGATATTCAAGATTTGACAGGTTTGTAACTTTTCTTCTACACCATAATTTAAGCATAATTAGTTAGAATTGTTAGGTTAGAATGGTTAGAGACAAGTAGGAGATGGATTCTGGAAAGTTTGAAGGCATTTGATGAAGTTTGAGTTAGTGACACCATTTCTGTTTACCACCATAGCTTTCTGAATCTTGAGAGATAATGAGAGTTTGATAGCAAGAATTGATCAGTGTAACCTGAGGAAGAGATTGATCACTTTAATTTCAAGAATTGTTAGAATTGAAGTTTGAGCATAGTTTTGATCTTGGATGGGGTTTAGAGATTAAGGGCATTTCAATTGATTCTAAGGCTATAGTTGGATTCAGGGTTGAATTTAGAGCAGATTAGGGTTTTGAACCATGGATTTTGGTTGAGTTTGGAGGGAGTCTGAGCTAGGTATTTGAAGCTCTGTTCATGGAGCTTTCCCTCCATTTCCATGGCTGGAGGAAGAAGATGACTCCATGGCCGTTAGATCATGCGTGGACTCATTGACTGGACCTAGATCTAAGGGCTGTGATTTGATTTCACGTTTGAAGAGGAATTATGAGGATACCCCAAAGCGCTGCGTTTCATTTAACTTTCGTTTGGGCTTTATTGCTAGCCACACCCCACTCTCATGGCCCATTGGATAATGAACTGATTTTCTTTACTCTTTGCACCGAGTTCTTTTCTTTTTCTTTATGATTTTGAATTGATTTTCTGATTGAATCTTGGGTCTGGCGCGCATTGCTTTATTTACCCCCATTTCAAGCCCATTCCCATAATGAACTGCACTGAATTGCTATCTGCACCAATGTTTTCACATTTTATTTTCTTTTTCTCCATTTTTCTTTAATCTTTGAAAAATCATATTAAATAGAAAAATGATGATTTTTGCATGGGGATTTTTTCTCCTATTTCATGTTAATGTCTATAAAATTATAAAATCAAAATATTTGCATTTCATGCATTTTTAATATTTTTTTTGTATTTTATCTTTTAATAGCATTTTAATTCCTTTTATGTTGATGCATAGATTTGTAGAATTTTGTTTAGCTAGTTCCCTTTGAATCTTTAGGCCATTCTTTTTATTATAGTTAGATTAGGACCTTAGCTCCCCTCTGGATTTATTCCATAATTTTGTGATTAGTTTTTGATTAGTTTTGATTAGATGACTTTAGGTTGTGTAGATTTAGGTCAATCCTTAACATAGGTCCACAATAACACTAGAATTTTGGGTTTCTAGGTCAAGATAGATATTGGGACATATAGGGTATTAAGGGTAGTCATATAGGATCCCATAGAAATTATATTAGATTTTAATATAATAGTATACCATTTTTAATTGATTTTTGTAATTGATTGTTGTTTGTGTTGCCCTTTGTGGGCTTGTATTTTGTTTTGCCTTGCTTTGTGGGTTTTTGCTTGGCTTGGTGGGCTTGGTCTTGATTTGAGGAGCATGGAGGAGCATAGTAGAAGACTTGAAGATTGATTAAGGAGCTTGAGAGCTTGGAGTCTTGTTTGTTTTGTTGTTGTTTTAGGGTTAGGAATTAAGTAGAGCTTAGACTTAGCTAACTTCTTTCTTAAACATGGATGGTATCTTTCACCTCCATTCTTCCCCATGATTCAAGGTCCTTCCATGGTGTTCACCTCCCTCCTTTGGAGGGATAAGTGATGGTACCTAGGAAGTAGAACTTTTGAGGGAACCATTCTTTTGATGTTAAACCCTTATAGGTCACCTTTGATGGTCAATAAGCAGTTTAATATCCTAGCTTATCCAGTTAAGTTATTTCCTCTGGTTTGAGTATCTTGAGAGATGTTGGGCTTGAGTTTGAAGAGGAGAACTTCACTTGAAGAGTGTGGAAGAGGATGATTCCTTGAGCATTGCCATTGCAGCTGGAGCTTGAAAAGCAAGAAGAGCAGGTTGATACTTGAAGACCCAATAGATATTGAGTGGAGGGCTAAGGCTTAGAGAATTGAAGGATGAAGTTGACACTTCCATGTGATTGAAGATTACTCTGAGAGGCTGAAGTTTGTAGATGAAGAGAACCAAGTTGATGCTGGCAAAGAAGAGAGAGCTGAAGCTTGAAGACTAAGTTGATACTTATGAAGAGGATTCAATTGAGATTGAATGTAAAGCTGAAGCTGAGGAACAAGAGGATGAGTTGACACTTACAATGAAGCCTGAAGGTGGAACTGACTAAGGAGCTGAAGCTTGAAGAAGGAGGATAAGTTGAAACTTATGTTGATGGGTTGAAACCTGGAGAAGCAAGTTGATACTTGCCAGTAAAGCTGATATCCTTGAAGGGTAGTTGAAGTCTGAAGACTGGGATTGCTGTTAGAAGAGCTGAAGCTTGGAGCTGAGAGAGTTGTTGATCTTCTTCCTTGTCTGTTTTCTTTTCTGTGCTGATGTGCCTTGTTTGACTTGCTTGATGCATTAGAATAAGTTCATATCTAGACTGACTTTAATCTAGGAGCATGATTGCACTAGAGGTTGAGTTGCTTGTATTGTTACTATATGGCTTTGCTTGCGGGTATTCGGTAGAGCCCAGCTCCCTTGCCCATGTGGTTTATTTTGTTTGATAGCATGTTATTTTCTTCTGTATGATTGCAGTTTACTGTATTTTGCTTGATAGCATATTTTATTTCTTCTGTATGATTGCAGTTATTCATATCTGGCTTGAGGTTGAGATGAGCTTGTGGAGGCTGACACCCCACACACATTTCCTCCCTCACTTGCATTGCATGCATTTTACAGTCGTTTACTGTTTACTGTTTAAGCTGATGCTTTATCTGTTTCTGTGTATCATTGACATGATCCCTTAGGACTCTCATTTCCTTCGATAAGGAAGTGATGATAGAACTTTAGGTTGAAACCTATGCATGATAAATTTTAGGAGTTCCCTATTTCAAACCTCAACCATAGGATGAATCCTTGGCATGACAACAGTAGGACTTGATAGTCTCCCCTTAGTTGAGTCTGTTCTCTTCTCATCTCAAAACAGCTTAAGATACAGTAATCATGAATTATTTCTTTCGGACGTCACGAGCCTTAAGCTATCTGAGGAAGGATTGTTGGAGAGCTTCTTTTCAACAGTCTGGATGTTTAGTATGGCACCCTTTGGGTGACATGCGACGCATTCACTCTCAGGTCATAGTCTTTAGTGCGATTGAAATTGCAAACACAATAAAAAACACTTCTTTCGTAAAAGACAGAGAACAAACTTCAAACCTTTTTGCCCCGTGGGCCCGTAATTCAAAGGAAAGCTTTTCTGAAGAAAAGAGTGTCGTTAAACTTCAACGCCAACGCAAACAGGCTTTGTCCCTAACTGCTGGAACTGCTGTTTAACCCTACTCGATGAAACAGATGAATCTGAATTCCCATAATGCGTAGTACCCCGAACTACGTAAGCTCTGATCTCTCATACCTGTTGAGAGTACGTAGGCACAATACTGACGTATTGGCGAGCCACCTTCCCCGTAACCCGTTGTAGGCCGAACTACGTTGACTCTGATTTCTCATTCTCTGATGAGAATACGTAGGCATAAAGTGTGACGCTTTGCCGAGTCATTTTCTTTTCTGTTTAAGCCAGCCTTGATAGGTAGATAGATAAACCAACTCGTCCAGTAAACACAACAAGCGTGGATCCTGTCGAGTACGACGGACGTGAGGGATGCTAATACCTTCCCCTTGCGTAACCGACTCCCGAACCCAGACAATGGTTGCGATGACCTTGTCTTATACCCTTTTCGTCAGGTTTTTCCGATCGTTTCCTTTCCCGCTCCGAGGGATAAATAACGAAAGGTGGCGAATCTTCTGTTTTTCCGGCACCTTATTTTCGCGGAAGCGACAATAGTGAGATAGAAAAACTATGCCTATGTTTGTATTTCTCATGTACAAAGTTGAAGCAATATATAAAACCAGTTGATGTGTATGTCTCTTCGCATTTTCATATTATTAAACATATGTTATCTAAACCCATCTTGCATAGTCGAATTGGTAAGTTGGCGTTAACGTTGACTGAGTACTCTTTAACTTATAGACCGCTAAAAGCGGTTAAAGGGCAAATAGTGGAAGACTTTATTGTCGATCACTCCATAATGAAAATGCCCTAAACATTGTCTAGCTAGAGCCTTGGAAGTTGTACTTTGACGGTTCCAACCATAGTAACAGAACAAGCATATGTCTGTTGATTATTTCGCCTGACAGAATTCCAACAAAATTCAAGTATAAAGTCGAAGGGACCTGCTCTAATAATGAGGCTGAGTATGAAGCCTTAATAGCCAGACTTGAAATTTTGTTAGAATTGGGGGCAACTCGAGTCAAAATAATGGGAGACTCAGAGTTGGTTGTAAAACAGTTAACAAAGGAGTACAAATGCATCAAAGAAAACCTCATCATGTACTTCGTAATAGCCAATCAGTTACTCAGATAATTCGAAGTGTCTACTATTCGACATATACCACGACTACACAATCAGGTGGCCAATTATTTGGCACAAATTGCATCAGGATATAGGGTTTCGAAAGAAGACTTGCAAGAAGTAATTGAAACCAGGGGTAAGGTAGTGTTTGTAGGCCTGCGACCATCAGACCTGAAAGTGACAAAATTTGGCTACGCTGATAAAGAAACTTTTGAAATTTTCACAATCGAAGGTTTGATAGACAAAGATTGGAGGAAACCTTTGGTCGAGTACCTTCAGAACCCTTCAACAGTCACAGAACGAAAAGTAAAGTATCAAGCACTAAGCTACGTTCTCCTAGGAAACGAGTTATTCAATAAAACCTCTGAGGGGGTTTTGCTTAAATGCCTTAGTGAATCTGAGGCGTACCTGGAATTGTCATTAGTCCATAGTGGGACATGTGGGGCACACCAGGCAGGCCATAAGATGAAATGACTTTTGTTTTGCCAAGGTATGTATTGGCCTATGATGCTGAAAGATTGCATTGAGTTCGCCAAAGGTTACCAGGAATCCCAAGTCCACGCTGGCATACAACATGTTCCAGCAAGTGAGTTACACTCCAAAGTTAAGTCGTGGCCATTTAGAGGATGCAATTTGGACCTGATAGGAGATATTCGACCCACCTCTTCCAAAAACCAAAAGTATATCCTAGTGGGGATAGACTACTTCACCAAATGGATCGAAGCAATACCTTTACCAAAAGTAGATCAAGAAGATGTCATTGAGTTCTGTTGCACCCCAAATTTTAACCCCTTATATCTTCATCATCGTTTTAAGATCATATCCATTTGATTATCTAACCTTAACCTATTTCAAGTTTGTCTTTGTTAAGATACAGGTGAATTAGGGTTCCGTACAGCCGAGAATCGAGGTTTCGATGGTTAATCAGTCAACGTATTGAATTTATTTCCCATGAAAAAAGTATGCACATCATCAAATATACTCCATTGGATCAAGTATGAATCCAATTTTAGGTTGTCACCCAAGGATCACGAACAGTGCAGTTCAGGATACCCGATTAGGGTTTTCGATCAGGAAAAGTCAACTGTAGTTTGACCTTTGTTTTAAATGGTGTTCCAATGGTGGGATCATGGTCCATAAAGTTGATATGGCTTAGTGAAGTCTACTCAAGAAGTTTTAAGGCCTCAGAAGACCTAAAACATCAACAGTCGACTCGGTAGTCATCGATCGATCGTTCGGTTGACCGAAAAGTCAACTCTTCAATCATAAGGAATTTGACCTCAAAGTATGAAGCAAAAATGTTCCTAGTAAAATATCACACCCATCCATGAAGTTTCATGACCATTGGATCAAGGATTGAGGAGTAATCGGAAAATCGGGAAATTAGGGTTTTAAAAGGGGCAAGACCATAACTCCCTAACCACACAACCAATTGAGTTAGTTCAAAGCTCATTGGAAAGCTCTAGACAAGTCCTACAAAATTCCCACAGTGGTCCATGAGCAGAAAATCTATAGATTTGGAGTTATGGCCAAAGTCATTGCAAGAGGGAAAAATAACTTAGAAAAATTCTAAGTTATTGGCCTTTTTAGGCATGTTTTTAGCAACTTTGAGAGGATTTTTGACCCGGCTCCATTTGGAATCTGAACATCATGAAAATATTAAAGTTGTAGAGCTACATGAGGGCTTTCCAAGATGTACTAGAACTCCTCCATATCCCTTATGAGTTGAGAGTTATGGATCCAACAAGATGAGGTTTCAACACTTAAGTCCAACATTTTCACTTTTTCACAAACTCACCTTTTGATCACTTGAGCTATTCTCAGCCCTTGGATCATGTTTCTATTTGATATTTAGAGAGTATGATGAATGAAAATTCAGAAGAAGTGAAGGATTTGAAAGGTATGGCAAGTTGCAAGGAAGGTTGCAATATTATATTCAAAGAAATCAAAGAGGAAAGAGAAACTTTCCATGAAATATGCAGCAGCTGCTTCCCTACCCTCTATGCTCTCTTCAATCACTTCATGTCCCTTATTTCACTTGAGTTTTTTTCCCCGCATTGAGCCAAGGGAATGATGTACTTAGCTGCCATACAATCTTGGATAGATATCTTCCAAAATCTCCCTCCAAAAGCCAAAATACAAATCTGTCCTCACCCTTCATTTTTCCTATAAATAGAGACTCCCTCTATGTTAATTCTCACACCAGAGCACTCTAAAACCCAATAGAAAACCTTTGCTCTCATCCTACCTTGCATTTTCTTACAAGTGAAGAAAACCATTCCAAAAATACCCAAAAACCTGCCTTGAGCACAAAGCCTTCCAAAACCATTTTCACCCACTCAAACTCATCACAAACCATCCACATAATCCACAAATGACGTGTGGGAGGTGTTCAAACTCTTAAACTAGTCAAAACCCTCATTTTACCAAAAGTCAACTTTCAACCAAGAAAAGTTTGACTTCACATACAAAATCTGTCAAATCTCTACTCAGGCCTATTTTGATCATTGTAAACCTCCAAACACCTTAGGTTTATGATGTACCAGCTGTCCATAACCTAAAATACCATCATCATCACTTTTTTCAAGTTCTGGTCCAAGATTCACTTGTTTAGTTCAAGTGCAAGAAAGGCTGCATTTTCACCAAGGCATTGGTTGGAGCACATTTAGGGAGTCTTCAAGGTTTTCCATACTGCACAAGCTGGCTTGGAAGTCTACAAGAGGTAAGTGATCATTAACTTGCTTATGGACTATCATAACTATGTTTGATGAGCACTAATTTGGGCATGTTTGAAGTAATGTGTAGGTCATGTGTGAATCTAATTTGTGTGTGTGTTTATACATATTTGAAAATATGTTTTGAGGTTATTTGCCAGGTTTGGAAACCTCAGTTCTTATGATATTGTTTGATCATTTCCTTGATGCAATATACTAACTGATGTTGGTGTTGTTTTAGAAGTACTGTCACTGTTGAGTTGTCTAACTCGGGCCAGAGTTTTGACTTTTAATTGATCAAGTGTTTAGATTGGTTTAGGTGTTGTCAAAGAAACTTTACCATGTATGTGTCGCTACTGCGAAAATCGGCGCCGGCTTGACAGGAGAGTCGCCACCGTGCGTTATTTATCCCTCAGAGCGGGAAAGGAAACGCTCGAAGTAAACCTCGCAAAGACGGGAAAAGGTATGGTCATCGCAACCAAAACCTGGATTCGGGAGTCGGTTACGCAAGGGGAAGGTATTAGCACCCCTCACGTCCATCGTACTCGATGGGATCCACGCTTGGTGTTTATAGGTAACAGGGTGTATTATCTATCTACGCTAATGGCTGGTCTGAAAAGAAAATAAAAGGACAGGACTCGACAGAACATACGGTGTTCTGGGCCTACGTATTCCCTCGTGCAATGGGAAAGTCAGAGTCAACGTAGTTCGACTTCCTACGTCTAAACGGGGAAAGGTTGCTCGCCAGGACATCGCGTCCTGTGCCTACGTACTTTCATCTGGAATGAAAGATCAGAGCAAACGTAGTTCGGCTAACTACGGGTAAACAGGGGCTCTCACACAGCAGTGAGAAAACAAACTGGTCTCTAAGGCTCGGGAACCTACAAATACGATCTGGTCTCAACTGCACTCGGGCAAGAGAAAGGGATAACAATTAGTCGTTAGCGGGAAAGTCTCGATCGCACAGCCGCGAGAGAACAAAGGTTAGTCGTTAGTGTGCTCGCTAGGATATCGCATCCTATGCCTACATATCTTCGTCTGGAACGAAGAATCAGAGCAGCTGTAGTTCAGCTAACTACGGATCAAGCTACTCAAAAGCTCCTACAGAAAGGAAAGGGAAACCCTAGAACTATAGCTGAGAAACAGGGGAATCTACCTACTGCTACCACACCTGGTTGACCATCCTAATGTCTATCATAACAACTCCGCAGCGGGGAAGTCAGAGCTCCTAAGGGATCATGGCAACAGGACTAAACCACAAACAAGAAACTGCAACGTAAAGGAATACTGAAAATATGCATGAATGCAACAACTGAACAAACGAGGCACAGGGGCCGCAAACCACAAAGGCAAGGGAGCTCAGCTCTACCGAATACCAACAAGCAAAGCCACGCAATAACAAACAAGCAGAAGGAGGACCACCTCAACTTCTTATGCACACAAAGTCTACTTCTAAGATGCACCTATTCAGAACTACCTGGATGAACACCTAAGTCTAATGCAACACAATATCACACAAGTCAAGCAATACAAAGAGACTTAACCCTGAGCAGGGCTTCTAACACCTGAGACAACTCTCCTAATCTATTTCTAAACAGAACTCTATGCCACACCTAAGCAAAGCTCTAAGCAACAACCTAATCAAAACCTAAGCAGGAGGAATCAATCCCAGTCTCCAAGCTTCAGAATAAGCTTACCAGAGAAAGGAAGCTAAGCAGACAAGCTCATAGTGCTTTCCTCAGGAAAGTACCAGGAGGTTACTACTCAGGAGTCATATCCTATGCGGCTCGACAACTGTGATCAGTTTACATCCCTCCTCAGGAGAGATTAAACTCACATGAAGGCTCCGGCGTCACGGGATATTTGGGAAAGAACCTATATGCACTAAGGGAACTAAGTGAACAGACTCATAGGACTTTCCTCAGGAAAGTACTAGGAGGCTGACACTTAGGAATCGTACCCTACGTGGCTCAACAACTGTGATCAGTTTACATTCCTCCTCAGGAGGAATTAAACTCACAAGTTGGCTCCGACATCACTGGATACTTAAGAAATCCTAGACAAACTACTGGAACTAAGTGAACAGACTCATAGGACCTTCCTCAGGAAAGTACTAGGGGGCTTCCACTTAGGAATCGTATCCCATGTGGCTCAACAACATGTGATCAGTTTATATTCCTCCTCAGGAGGAATTAAACTCACAAGTCGGCTCCGACATCATTGGATACTTACGAAAGAGGTGAGAAGGAAGACTGAAAGTCATTCATAGTGCCTTCCTCAGGAAAGTACCATAAACTCCCTTCAAACCTCAGGATCTCGAACCTCACAAACAGACAACAAGCTCCTAGACTAAGCCTCAAACTACTGCATCCCTGCAAGCTCCAACAGGACTTCAATCAGCTCCCATCTTCAAGAAGAACCCACAGGCCAACAAACCACAGGAGACTATCTCTGAAGTTCAACCACAGTTGAACTTCAAAGTCAGAAGTCATCAAGACTTCTCCTATCTTCAGGCTCAGACAAATCACAGCAGAACACCCTACAAAAATCTATCAAAAATCTAATGGGAGACCTACATGGCTCTAGGATAACATACTGAAAAATCAGAACAAAATTCAACACCAGATGAAAGAATTAAACTCAGCAACACAGATATATCAACAGACCAATTATTCAACATCAATAATAGTGAAAAAATGCAATTAAAATGAAAATGCATGATTAAGCTAATGTTTTTGCACTATAAAATTCTACACTGAATCACGAGTCTACAGAAAAAAGAACGGAATTATTTGACTAAACCTACCATTTTTTATGAATTTCTAATGATATGCATGCATTAAAATATAAAAAAACATCAATTAATATGGAAAATATGTAAAAAATAACAAACAAAAATAAAATGACAATTTTATTTTTATTTGATTTTTCTTAATATTCTCATGAAATGGTTGGAAAAAAGAATTATTAAAAACCACAATTATTTACAATTTATTATGAATTTCTAACATGAAAATATAAAAAGAAAATCAAAATCTAAAAGAAAATGACATGGAGGGTGCAAATAGCAAGATATTCAGGTTATTTCTACATTGGGCTCACATTGGGGGGTGCAACTAGCAGTTGGTGCGCAGGCCCATGTTATTATCCAAAAACAAATAAAAAAACTGAACTGAAATGCAGGGGGGGTGTCACATTAGCAATTTCTCAGTTGATATTATTACTGGGCTTACGCCCAGGGGGTGCAGGAAGTAAATTGGGGCTTAAGGCCCAATCCAACCATTCAGCCCTCTCAAACAGGGGGTGGGGAAGCAATTGAGAGGTGTGTGCGCAGCAACCTCACTTGGGCCTAAACCCAGTCCAAACAAACCCTAATCCAGCACGAACCCTAACAAAACTATTCTTCCTCCTAACCTCTCAGGGTACTGTTCATCAAGCGCCGTTCACCATCTTCTCCCTCTATCTCTCACGCTCTCTGCAACTTTCCCGTCTTCCTCCTCTCCATCATTCTCATCTCTCTGAAACTCTCTGAACAAACCTCAAAATCAAACACAATCTCAATACCGCCACACTCAAACCACGCATCAAACACACTTCCAAACCCTAACATCCCTAAAATCTCAATGAACAAACACAACCTAAGGCCATTCTATCAATCAGAAGCGACATGCAAAATGAGGACGCACCTGGATGAGAAGCAAGAACGAGCTAAGGTGTTCTTGAAGTTCGTTGAAGAACGAAGACCTCAGAGTGCGAAGATCTTGAAGATTTCTGGTGAATCTGGCTAGATCATGGAAGAAAACTGGAGGCGCTGCGTTGGTTGAAGATCGTTGAATGTCTGAGCGTGCTGGAAAAATTGATGGAGGATTGCTATTATTCTGGAAAGATCTTGATGGACGATGAAGATCTGAGATGATTTCTGGAAAAAATTCGTATGAAGGTTTGAAGGTTTAGTGATTTCTGGAGAACTGTGGGATGAAGGTGATGAAGGTTTAATGGCGTTTCTGGAGTTTGGTTGGAGGTGGATGAAGGTGGAGGACGATTTCTGGAAATTAATGATGAAGATGATGAATGTCTGGAAAAATTCTTGATAGATGATGAATGTTGATGATTCCGGCGAGGTGGAGACGGTGGAGATCTGGGAAGAAGATGAAGATCTGAGGCTTTTGGTAGCTCCGGTGGAAAGGACGGTGGCCGGCGGCGTTGCTAGGGCGTTTGCATGCCCGGCGGTAAGGGGGCTCCGGCGAGGACGAGAGGAGGCCAGGTGGCTCAGGGAGATGGTTGCATGCGTGCCACGTGGTGGCGTGGAGAGAGAGAGAGAGATAGTGGGGGACCGGTGGGCCACGTGGTGTGATTCTGAGAAAAACGTGTGGGGCCTCTGCATGTGTGACACGCGTCACTTTTATACCCTTGGAGTTCGCTGGAATTCTCTAGAACATTCCAGGCTGCGCTGGACTCTTGGACACATTTGGACCATCATTTTTTTTGGACTTTGGCTGAATTCTTTGGACAAACAAATGCATGGGCCTCAAACATTGGACTCTGGCCCACGAAATTGACCAAACAAAATCTGTAAAAACTGAATAAAAAACAATAAAACCTAATTATATCTAATTTCCTAATTAATCTAATGATTAATCCTAATAAAATCTAAAAAAAAAAAACAATTAACCTAATTAAACTCTAAAAAAGATTAAAAGCCTAATTAATTCTGAAAATCAATTAATCCTAATTAATTCTATATTAATCTAATCAAATCTAAAACACAATTAATATCTAATTAAACTCTAAAATTCACTAATCCTAATTAAACTCCTATTATCATTTAATATCTATTAAAATCCTAATATTAATAAAAGAAACTATATTATTTTCTATAGAAAAATTCCTAAAAATGATTTAAAAGAAAAACCATATTATTCTAAAATGATAAAACTATTTAAAATCTTATTTAAAATTCTACAAGTGATTAAAATCTATTTAAAAAATCTATAAAATCCTAAAAAAGAGATTAAACTATAAAAATATTCTAAAACCCTATTTAAATCCCAGAAAAATCTATAAAGCCTGTTAAAAATTCACAAAAGCCTATTAAAAATCCTAAAAATGCAGATGAATGCAAATGACTCCCATAAAAGCGCACGAGACCAGATCGAATCGAACGGAGATCCCCGGGCATCAGAATATCCCCAAAATCACTGAAAAATCACCGAGGAGCGCACAATTTCCCGAAAATAAAACCCTGGTGATCTGGACTGGGTCTGCCGTATCTGATAGATGAAAATCAAGCTGTAAACTCTGATATCCCCTGCTTGTGCACAAAAATCATACATCTGAGCTGTGAATATGAATTTAAACCATGAGTCAGATAGGAAAATCAGTTGGTCAAATTTTAGGGTGCAACAGCTGCCCCTATTCAAGCGACTTGGACCTGAAAGGTTTGAAGAGCGCTCAGCCTTCGAACATTCAGAGGTACGAGACGGTTGAATACAAATAAAACCCGAAAATTTGCCAACCGCGAGCATATACTGTTAACTGCTTGGAGAATAAAGTCCAGAAAACCGAGTCCAGTCATTACGGCACCAAACCGATCAATCATCTGATAGAGAACTCCTGATTTGAATACCCGTTGCTTGTGATACCCCATATGACAAACCCTGATGGTTGCAACAACACACCTGATTCTTTCACATTGTCTACTGATAGGCAGCAAGAGAAATATACTCACATCGCCCAAAGATGGACGGGAAGACACCCTGATTGAATACTCACTTCGTCTAATGATAGACGGGGAGACAACATTAATCAATGAATCAATCAATATTCTCATCGTCTAAGGGTAGACGGGATCGTCCTGATTGATGAACAAATCATTATCCACATCGTCTAAGGGTAGACGGGATCATCCTGATTGATGAACAACTCATTATTCTCATCGTCTAAGGGTAGACGGGATCATCCTGATTGATGAACAAATCAATATTCACATCGTCTAAGGGTAGACGGAATCATCCTGATTGATGAACAAATCAATATTCACATCGTCTAAGGGTAGACGGAATCATCCTGATTGATGAACAAATCAATATTCACATCGTCTAAGGGTAGACGGAAAGAAATAATCTCTGAATTCACGCTGTCGACTGACAGACGGGAGAAAACCTTAATCTCCATACTCACATCGTCTAAAGATAGACGGGAAGTCACCATAACGCAATTCAACACCATCCTTTGAATTTCAGAATCCTTCTGTCTACGGGAATTGATGGAGAGATCAACATCTTTGAAGGGGCCACATCGTCAGTATGGACTAACGGGAAGAAAAACCACCTTTTAAGAAACATGTCGTCAATAAGAATCGACAATCACGAAAACTGAACATTCTTCGAAGAGCCTCGTCATCAATAGGGATTGATGGTCAGAAAAGTCTCTCTTAAATGTCATCATATCCAATAACCAGAAAGAGAACCAACCTTCAAAATCATTTTGAAACCTCTCAACAACCAAGGATAGCCGGAGAAGACTCGCTGGGGAAACACCTCATCATGTGTCTGATCTGGCAATAAGAAACCCGCTGAACAGTAGCTCGAAACTTCACATCGTCTACTGATAGACGGAAAGGAAAGCTACTTATTATAGAAACTCTATTTTGAACCCCATTGAAAATTGCCCGAAACTTCACATCGTCTATGGATAGACGGGAAGAAAAGCATATCCTGGGAGAAACCCCTTCTTGAAATCTTACTGCGATCACCCGCAACTTCACATCGTCTATGGATAGACGGAAAGAAGACCACATTCGTACTCAGGACGTCGGAGAAATCCATTCATTGGAGGAACACATCGTCAATATGAATTGACGGGAAGAAAAGCTTGTCAACATCAGATGACTGACTGATCAAAGCATAATCGCTGTATGATCTGAGATACACATAATCCGCTGAACTGTCTGAATACTGTTGATGGATAAATGCCCCTGATCACAGAGTAATTCACGTGCCATATGAGGCTGATAGAAAACCTGACTTATGCTTTGTATGCACATGCAAATGCTTTAATCGTAAAGCTCCATTCTGGATGGAAATGCTACGCATTTTGACAATGTCATGCAGGTATGATGCAAATATGATGCATGCAATATGTTAGCAGGCTCGAGCTGCCGGAGAAGGCCGGGTACAGAAAACCACTTCAGCAAAATAAATGCTGAAGGCGAGGCCAACTTTGCTGGGGATAACCCGGATATCACTGAATCGTCCTAGCAAAATAAATGCTGGGAGAGTGAAATCAACCCTGCTGGGGATACCGGGAACTTAACCGAACACTTTGACGAAGTAATACCCTGCTGGGGTATATAACTCCGCTGTGAAATAGCAGACGTGCTAAATATGATTGGACTCCTCTGGGGATAGCTTATCCATACCAATGACAAATTGGTCTCTGTTGGAGACAATGGAGGGAGTCCTCCCGCGTTCTGATGAAGCTTGGATCTGGAAATTGATGCACCAACACGGATGGGCTTCGCAGTAATCGCAAACATGGATTTGAGCTCTTAAGCTTATCTTGCTGGGTCAGGTACAACTGCCACTGGAAAACATTCTTCCTGAATACTCAACCTTGAGGAGTCAAGGGATAGTGACACGACCTCCCGCACTCATCTCGCTCTCGAAAATCGACTGCATCTGCTCGAATAACCCTGAATGGCCTTGCTGATACAGAGAACAACAATCCTTTCGCTTCTGATATGCCTCCGCCTACGGGACCTCTGTGGGGATAGCCCTTGAAAGAGAATCTGCAAATTTGTTCCTTGATGGTCTGATATAACATGCCTCAGCGTTCTGAACTCCTGAGAGACACTTCACCTCGAATGCTTTTCGAGTAACTTCTGCGCGCTTAAGATGGTCTGCCCCTGACTGCAACCCCTTGATTATCTGATTCAGAGTAGCACCTCCTGACTACGACGCGTTCACCAAATCTCAACTTGATTGCCCCAAAATAACTGACTTCGAAGGGCTGACCTGACTGGGGATAACAACAAAGCTTGCCCCTGCTCTCGGAACATTCGGGCGTTCTGCATTCTATCTTGACCATACTTTCCATTGTAGGAAGCTTTTCTGCTGTCAAGCGCCTACTCGCAAGTAAAACAAGTTGTTATGCATAAAAGATGTATTAATGCAACACATATGACAGTTTTGACATCCAATCTGTTCACTGGGAAAAGGAAAAACAGCTTATGGCATATAATGCACAAGACATTTATCAACATCAGTATCAACATGGTAAGAGGAACCTTTTTAGGAGTCAGAATCGACGCGACCTTTACCGGAGTGTGCTTTCGAAACACCCTGCTTCAATTAGGGCTTTTGAAGGTTGTAATGTGGTCAGGTTCATGGTTTTGAAAGAAAAGGATAAAGGCTCAAAGTTTACTTTAACCCACCCGTTCTCCTTGATGTTCTCCCATCCTACGTTCAGCTAATTCGACCTTAGCGCTCACCTCTCAGAAGCTGAAAGATAGGAGTGATAGTTCGAGAAACTTCTGGATTTTGGAGTGACAGCCACTCACTCTTTCGTCTTTGACATTTGTGGTCACACGACTTGTATTTCCATCGAGGATTTTCCTTTTGATCCTTTTCGTCTTTTCTTTTTCATATCCCTAACTTTTGCCTGGACTGACTCCTTTTGAGTATCTTTTGATTTTTTTAAGTCCAGCGGGATGCCCTCATTTTTGCCTAAGTCATTTGTTTTGAATTTTTCTTGACTTAGCGGGCTTTTGATTCTTTTTCATTCTTCTTTTTTCGAACAAGTCGTGTGACATTGGTTGTCTGACTCTTTGGGAATGATGTGGCTGTCCCACTCTTGATTGAACCATTGTGGTCTTTTAGGCACGACCTCTAGGGATGTGATTGATCCTCGAACGGACACTCCTTTTGCAATTTGGACGCTCGGTCCAATTAGCTAACACCTACCCTGCCCCTGGTTATGATTGAGGGTTTTTTCATTCACAGAAAGAACTCCTACTACAAGGCTCAAAGGGGTTGACAAGGGATTATCTTCCTTATATCTCCGGTGTTTAAGGGTTTGAAACAATGCCTGTACATCATCAGCAGGTTTTATTTCAAAAGCATACAATATCGGAATTTGCATGTCGGTCATTTTCGTCATCCTCCCCAAATTCTTCTTAACCAAACGTTGGACCTTTGTAAAAACGATTAGTGAACACGACTGGATTCAATCAAAACATGCATATTTATTTCATTATCATCAATTCGAATGAAAACAACAAGTTTTACAAACAAGCTTACAAATTCAAACAGGAAAGCAATTACAAATGTAAAGAAATGACAAGCTAAAACAAAGGAAATATGCTAGCTTCCGAGAACTGGGCTTTCCACATCTGCCCTGCTGCTGAACCAGCTATCTTTATTAGAGGCAACCCAATGCTGTCTTGATCTGCTTTCAATGACTCAAACAAATTATAGAGCCCTTTCTCCTTCATTCAGATGATTTGGGGACCTCTCTGCCCGAAGCTGATTGCTGCACTGTCAAGCAGATCCTGCACTTTGTGCTTAAATGCTTTACAGTTCTCAACTGTATGGCCAGGTGCCCCGGCATGGAACTCGCAAGTAGCGTCAGCATCGTACCCCGGTGGTGGTGGTCCCGTTAAGGGAGCCAATGTCCTTTTACGAACCAATTGGAGCTGAAGCAATGTCTGCAGAAGCTGTGCGTATGGTATAGGAGGAGTTTCCAAATGACGGCTTGCCAAAGGACCTTGATTCTGACCTCTTTTATACCCCCGATTATTCTGTTGCTGAGGCTGCTGCTGCCGGTATCGGGTTGACCCTTGAGCACCCTTCGTATCAAATGCAACATCGGTTTCTTGATCTTCGATGTACTGATTAACGCTCTCCTTATGCTTAGCCATTTGCTTTCTCAGATCTGCCCCAGGAATAGGCAACAATTGTGGGCCTGGAGATTCTGACACCATGGAGTCCAGGATACGCTTCTGACCCACTACAGCTTTGGAAACATCTGTCATTTTAACATCGATCGAGACAGGAGCAATATGCACAGCTACGCCGCCCGGCGTGAATTCAATATCGTGCGAGTCAATCAGGTCTTGAACGTTGTGTTTGAAAGCATGACAACCCTCGATGTCGTGTCCGAATGCCCCGGAATGAAAATCACATTGCTTATTGGCATCGTATCCCTGAGGAAACGCTTTTGTTGGTGGTGTCAACGCTCTTTTCTCCACCAGATTAAACCTCAGTAAGATCTGCAAGAGCTCAGCATATGCCATAGGTGGTGCCTCAAACATTCTCTTTGGCTTCCCTTCCTGGATCCTCTGTTGAGCCGGATGCATCTTCTGTTGCTGCTGCTCAGGTTCCACAGGCACAGGTAGCGCGAGCTTCTTCATTGCGGCTTCAAATAGCTGATCGTCTTCTTTCCTAAGCACATTCTTGACTACCTCCATGATCAAGCTCATTTGGGTCTTCAGCTGACTGTTCTCCTCTTTGAGAATCTTCTGCTCTAGACGCATCTCTTGCATGTCTTTCATCATCTGCCCCAGCTGGCTTTGGACTTCGATCAATTCAAACTGATTCTGTTCCATATCTCTGAGGGAATTCCTGCAACAAACTGGATGATGAAGAAATAAGACCCACGGTTCTGATATACCTGTTAAATGATAATGCAGCGCAGCAAGCAAACACATATTCATAACGAGATAAAGAGAAACTCAAACTATAAGCACACAGATGAACATCTCCAACACATGTACAACCAACAAAATCAGCAAGTAAGCACAAATGAGTCTGAATATAACGACCCCATCCAACAAATCCTGGTGGTGATCGACAAATACTGATGCACAAAAGCTAAACGGGTTAGGCAGAGAAACAGATGCGACACCCGGCATAGAAACCTCTAGAAACTTCCCCCATATTCAACTGAACTCTCTGATTGACAATCTTCAGAGCACACACTTCCTGTGGAGCCTTCCATGATATTAACTGACGAACCCCCACAACTGGAAGATGGAAAATCATTAATCTGAACACAACCCTGAGAAGTGATGCAAATACGGTCAGAGTCTAACAAATCCTGAATCTGACTTCTAAGCACCTTACAATCATTTGTTGAATGCCCCTGTGCCCCAGCGTGGTACTCACAGCGGGCGCTGGCATCAAAGCCTGGAGGATAAGGTGGAATTACCGGCTTAGTCTCTTTCGGCACTATCAATCCGCTTCTGACCAAATCTGGCAACAACTGACAGTACGACACCGGTAGCTGAGTAAACTGCCTTTCCGGCTTCCTTGGTCTTCGTGGAGCATGCTGACGCGATCGGCGATAGGATGACCGTTGACTTGAAGTGTCTGAAAACTGATCCTGAGATGCTAGAGATTCTGAGGTGGCATCATCTCCTTCCCACTCTTCTTGAGAACTGACAACTGGCTCAATCTTATTAACTGGGACGTAAGGAACACCTCGAAACTTTCCACTCCTGAGTCCTCGCTCAACAATCTCTCCCAACCTCATCAGGCCCACAAAGCTTGTGCAACTGAACAATTTGTCAAAATAATGGCCTTTCAGAGTACCCAAGAAGATGTCAACCAGTTCTCTTTCCGGAAGCGGTGGTTGAACACTAGCAGACAATTCTTTCCACCTTCGCAAATACGCTCTGAATGATTCATTCTCTGCCTGAGACAATTCTTGTAGATCTACGAGACTAGGAGTCAAATCCAAGTTGTAATCGTACTGCTTCATGAAAGCTCTGGCTAAATCTACCCATGATCGAATCTGATTACTCTCCAATTGCACATACCATCTCAGGGATGCCCCAGTCAGGCTATACTGGAAGCAATGGATCATCAATTTGTCATTTCGCACAAACGAAGTCATCCTCCGACAGAACATCATCAAATGCAACTTTGGACAGCTATCTCCTGTATATTTTTCAAATTCCGGCATTTTGAACTTGTACGGCATCACGAGGTCAGGGACCAAGCACATGGCTACAGCATCCAGGTTAACGGCATCTTTCGCTTCCAAGGCTTTCATTTGCTCTTCCAACACTCGGAGTCTTCTACCATCGTCAAGAGCTCTTGGGTCTACTAACCCGGTCATTGGAATATCTCTCCGGTAATTCATCGCAGGGAAAGCAACACATTGATTGTTAACAGGAGGATAACGTTCATTTCGGGCAATAAACTGCTCATGCTGAGCTCGGTTCTCAACAGTTGGCTGTACGACTTGGTCTGCAGTAATATTGTTTGCTTGCGGGAAGCCTTCCATAAAATCATACTGATGGTTGGGCGCCATAGTAAACCCTCCCTGGGTATTAGGAGACTGGAGATTGCCTTCAGACATAGCCACCAACTACCGGTAACTGATTACGCTGCTTGATTCTGCTCAAATCTGCTTCAGCCCCTTGGTTGTCTTCAACACTCTACTCTTGCCTCAAACAATTCCCCGAGAATCACTTTCTGGTGAAAACAAAGGCTGGATAAGTGCTCTGACCTGCTAGAGAAATGCTATGCAATATGATTTATGCAAACAGAAATACAAAAATGCTAACGTGCATGTGTGCATTGGAGATATTTTCCCTCCAATTCCAGTGTCAGTGGTAGCAAGACGAGATAAGCCATAAAGACAATATTTGGAAAATCCCTCATATATTGATTAGAATAACAGTCTTGTCAAGAAGTTACATAACTATGCTCCATACAGCTGATATGACAAAGAGGATCCCAACCAACATGCCTGGTGGTGATCTCAACATACAGAATACAAGAGAAATCAAATACGGGTACGATTGCGGAAGTCCTCGACCATCTTCTTTGTCTCTGCATGATCCGGTTGATAAATCAAACCTTCTATCAGTCGATCCCTCTTCCTGACCGTCCCCTGGATGTCTCTGACAAAGTCTTCCCAAGCCTTATCATTAGCACCATCCCCAGGTTTGGGTCTCTTGGCATCTGCTCTATGCTGGAGATCTTCCAAATTCTTCATGGCATCTATCAACTTGCGCTCGGCCTCGTATCGGCGACAGGCTTCTTCTTCAAGCTCTTCGTTCTTCACTTTGACCTGTTCTTCTAACTGAGCAATCTGTGTCTTCAGCTCTCCTTCTCGCTCCTTGCGCTTGGTCATAGTGAGATCCCAGTGTTCTCTGAATTTGGCTAGCTTTGTATAGGCCCTTTCCAGCTCTTGCTTCTTGGTGGCCAACACACTACTAACTGAGTCTACATCTAACTCTAGACGCTTCTTGGTTTCCGTCAATTCCAATAACGTAGCCTTCAGATGTTTCAGAGTTTCAGCCTGTTGCTTAGAAATATATCCTGTCTCAATATTCTCATGCCGAAGCTTGGCATTCTCCTGCTCTAAAGCCTCTTTAGCCCTTGCTAGCTCTTCTTTCTCCGCCATCAGCTGCTTGTAAACCTGAATGTCCACAGTGGTAGGTTCCTCTACTGGAGGAGGATGCAATGGCTGAACTGCTGGATATGGCATAAGGAACTTCACAGCGCGTTCACGAATCCATTCTACATATGGGCTAGGACCTCGAGTATCCCCTCTGCTACCTGAAAGCTTCCCTCTCTTGTGCAAGTTTTTCCAGGCTCTCTCAAGTTTGGTCAGCATCTCTTTCCCTATTGCCCCGGTGAGATACAGAGATTCCTGTATCTCCTCGGGCTTTGGCGCTCCTTGAGGTATGTACCCAAATTGCTTGATCAATAAGGACGGGTTATAGTTGACACAACCTTTCCTTCCTATTAACGGAACATTCGGGAATCCTTCGCCTTTGAGTATGACTTCAGCTCCAAATACTTCTTTAATGACCCATACCACGTTCTCAGCAGTTAATCCCATTAAGCGCTCGGGCCATCCTAGAGAATTGATAGAGGCGACAAACGGACCTGACTTAGGCAAATGACTGGTGAACCACCTGCATAGGAGAGGTACACAACAAGACACATTCCTTCCTCGTCGCTTTTCATTCTGATAATGAGTTGAATGGTGGATATCTCCCAGCAAAGTAGGAACTGGGTTTCCCGCAGCCAAAATATAGAAGGCATCTGAATCAACGAAATCAGGAATGTTCGGGAATAACACGATGCCATACACACATACAGCAAGGATGACGTCAAAAACATCCCATTTACCCTTCTGGGCATACTCTCGAGCCTTATCCACTAAAACATCCAACGGGAATCCCCATACATCTCCTCTTCTGATCATTTTCCCAGACAACTCAGACTCTTTCAAGCACAGGATGGCAGAAAGCTCAGCTAGCTTAGGCTCAGCGTCCGTACGATAAAAAGGCATCTGCTCACGGATCGGTACATCCAGAAGTGCAGAGTACTCCTCCAGGGTAGGAGCCAAAACAAAGTCGGGAAATACAAAACACCTGAGCTCCGCGTCGTAGAACTGTAACAGAGTGTAGATGCCGCTGGTTTCGTAGGCAGATGGCTGATAAACGTAGGTCAGAATCCTCCCATATCTCTTTCTGAAGTCACCCATTCCTCTCTTCTTAGCAATAGCCATCAATTCTAACAATAGACTGATATTCGGCGACGGAAACTTATAGGGCAATACTCTCTTCAGGTTTTCCATGTCTTGCTAGGGACGAACACCAGAACTGGAAGGGAAAATATGTACCTGCAATACACACACGTTAGTTGAATGCAGATGGTAATGCAATGATGCAATATGATAAATAATGCAATCTGCGAACATAGGGGCTATGCTGTAGCCTGAAGAGGAATATCTCTGTGATCAAGAACAGAAAACCAACACGGTCATCAGAATCTCATGCCAATAACTATTATCTGATACTCAAAATATCCATCCCCTGGTAAGAAAACCATCTGAACCTCTGTATCTGACGAAAATACCATCTGATAACAGCCTCAACCTCAGATAAGAAACCCATCTGACCCAGACAACACACCTGGAGATGAATCAAGAACACCATCTGACAAAGATACTGAATCATGGTTTCTGACGGCCAGTTTTCCTGCAATAACCCGGTCCCTCTCACAGGTAGGATAAACCTAATCCACGGACAAAGGTACGGCATCCTATGCGGTCATCAGCGTCACAGACTTTCATGAGTGATGATACGATTCCCAGAAGGAGTGGCATCATCACGTCATGAAGAGGCCTCACTTAGCTGACTTCCAATTGATCGGTCCCCAGAGTCGACAATCCTCACGTCTGGACTCCCTTCAGATCCTCAGGACCGGAAAGGAGCACCTCTGCAAGAATCTCGTCTGAGCGCAGATTTTCGTAGGGAACTGTGCCTGCTCAGCAGACAGGTTCGTCTACTACTTCTCCACAACTATATCTAGGTGTGTACTCAAGCCCAGGTCCGGCTTTCACTCACAGTAACCTCCCTTTGCCCACAGCAATAGTCACAATAATATAATGCTGGAAAATAAATGCGGAAAGGTAAAGGTACAGAAAAGTAAAGTGCAGAAAAGTAAAACACAATATACACAACACCCAACCAATAAACACCCAAGCGCTAGGATTGACTCGCGTAGGGGATGGGAAACGGTCCCAGCATAAGGGATGGGAAAAGTCCCTAGATGCTATAGATCCCCAGCAGAGTCGCCAGCTGTCGCTACTGCGAAAATCGGCGCCGGCTTGACAGGAGAGTCGCCACCGTGCGTTATTTATCCCTCAGAGCGGGAAAGGAAACGCTCGAAGTAAACCTCGCAAAGACGGGAAAAGGTATGGTCATCGCAACCAAAACCTGGATTCGGGAGTCGGTTACGCAAGGGGAAGGTATTAGCACCCCTCACGTCCATCGTACTCGATGGGATCCACGCTTGGTGTTTATAGGTAACAGGGTGTATTATCTATCTACGCTAATGGCTGGTCTGAAAAGAAAATAAAAGGACAGGACTCGACAGAACATACGGTGTTCTGGGCCTACGTATTCCCTCGTGCAATGGGAAAGTCAGAGTCAACGTAGTTCGACTTCCTACGTCTAAACGGGGAAAGGTTGCTCGCCAGGACATCGCGTCCTGTGCCTACGTACTTTCATCTGGAATGAAAGATCAGAGCAAACGTAGTTCGGCTAACTACGGGTAAACAGGGGCTCTCACACAGCAGTGAGAAAACAAACTGGTCTCTAAGGCTCGGGAACCTACAAATACGATCTGGTCTCAACTGCACTCGGGCAAGAGAAAGGGATAACAATTAGTCGTTAGCGGGAAAGTCTCGATCGCACAGCCGCGAGAGAACAAAGGTTAGTCGTTAGTGTGCTCGCTAGGATATCGCATCCTATGCCTACATATCTTCGTCTGGAACGAAGAATCAGAGCAGCTGTAGTTCAGCTAACTACGGATCAAGCTACTCAAAAGCTCCTACAGAAAGGAAAGGGAAACCCTAGAACTATAGCTGAGAAACAGGGGAATCTACCTACTGCTACCACACCTGGTTGACCATCCTAATGTCTATCATAACAACTCCGCAGCGGGGAAGTCAGAGCTCCTAAGGGATCATGGCAACAGGACTAAACCACAAACAAGAAACTGCAACGTAAAGGAATACTGAAAATATGCATGAATGCAACAACTGAACAAACGAGGCACAGGGGCCGCAAACCACAAAGGCAAGGGAGCTCAGCTCTACCGAATACCAACAAGCAAAGCCACGCAATAACAAACAAGCAGAAGGAGGACCACCTCAACTTCTTATGCACACAAAGTCTACTTCTAAGATGCACCTATTCAGAACTACCTGGATGAACACCTAAGTCTAATGCAACACAATATCACACAAGTCAAGCAATACAAAGAGACTTAACCCTGAGCAGGGCTTCTAACACCTGAGACAACTCTCCTAATCTATTTCTAAACAGAACTCTATGCCACACCTAAGCAAAGCTCTAAGCAACAACCTAATCAAAACCTAAGCAGGAGGAATCAATCCCAGTCTCCAAGCTTCAGAATAAGCTTACCAGAGAAAGGAAGCTAAGCAGACAAGCTCATAGTGCTTTCCTCAGGAAAGTACCAGGAGGTTACTACTCAGGAGTCATATCCTATGCGGCTCGACAACTGTGATCAGTTTACATCCCTCCTCAGGAGAGATTAAACTCACATGAAGGCTCCGGCGTCACGGGATATTTGGGAAAGAACCTATATGCACTAAGGGAACTAAGTGAACAGACTCATAGGACTTTCCTCAGGAAAGTACTAGGAGGCTGACACTTAGGAATCGTACCCTACGTGGCTCAACAACTGTGATCAGTTTACATTCCTCCTCAGGAGGAATTAAACTCACAAGTTGGCTCCGACATCACTGGATACTTAAGAAATCCTAGACAAACTACTGGAACTAAGTGAACAGACTCATAGGACCTTCCTCAGGAAAGTACTAGGGGGCTTCCACTTAGGAATCGTATCCCATGTGGCTCAACAACATGTGATCAGTTTATATTCCTCCTCAGGAGGAATTAAACTCACAAGTCGGCTCCGACATCATTGGATACTTACGAAAGAGGTGAGAAGGAAGACTGAAAGTCATTCATAGTGCCTTCCTCAGGAAAGTACCATAAACTCCCTTCAAACCTCAGGATCTCGAACCTCACAAACAGACAACAAGCTCCTAGACTAAGCCTCAAACTACTGCATCCCTGCAAGCTCCAACAGGACTTCAATCAGCTCCCATCTTCAAGAAGAACCCACAGGCCAACAAACCACAGGAGACTATCTCTGAAGTTCAACCACAGTTGAACTTCAAAGTCAGAAGTCATCAAGACTTCTCCTATCTTCAGGCTCAGACAAATCACAGCAGAACACCCTACAAAAATCTATCAAAAATCTAATGGGAGACCTACATGGCTCTAGGATAACATACTGAAAAATCAGAACAAAATTCAACACCAGATGAAAGAATTAAACTCAGCAACACAGATATATCAACAGACCAATTATTCAACATCAATAATAGTGAAAAAATGCAATTAAAATGAAAATGCATGATTAAGCTAATGTTTTTGCACTATAAAATTCTACACTGAATCACGAGTCTACAGAAAAAAGAACGGAATTATTTGACTAAACCTACCATTTTTTATGAATTTCTAATGATATGCATGCATTAAAATATAAAAAAACATCAATTAATATGGAAAATATGTAAAAAATAACAAACAAAAATAAAATGACAATTTTATTTTTATTTGATTTTTCTTAATATTCTCATGAAATGGTTGGAAAAAAGAATTATTAAAAACCACAATTATTTACAATTTATTATGAATTTCTAACATGAAAATATAAAAAGAAAATCAAAATCTAAAAGAAAATGACATGGAGGGTGCAAATAGCAAGATATTCAGGTTATTTCTACATTGGGCTCACATTGGGGGGTGCAACTAGCAGTTGGTGCGCAGGCCCATGTTATTATCCAAAAACAAATAAAAAAACTGAACTGAAATGCAGGGGGGGTGTCACATTAGCAATTTCTCAGTTGATATTATTACTGGGCTTACGCCCAGGGGGTGCAGGAAGTAAATTGGGGCTTAAGGCCCAATCCAACCATTCAGCCCTCTCAAACAGGGGGTGGGGAAGCAATTGAGAGGTGTGTGCGCAGCAACCTCACTTGGGCCTAAACCCAGTCCAAACAAACCCTAATCCAGCACGAACCCTAACAAAACTATTCTTCCTCCTAACCTCTCAGGGTACTGTTCATCAAGCGCCGTTCACCATCTTCTCCCTCTATCTCTCACGCTCTCTGCAACTTTCCCGTCTTCCTCCTCTCCATCATTCTCATCTCTCTGAAACTCTCTGAACAAACCTCAAAATCAAACACAATCTCAATACCGCCACACTCAAACCACGCATCAAACACACTTCCGAACCCTAACATCCCTAAAATCTCAATGAACAAACACAACCTAAGGCCATTCTATCAATCAGAAGCGACATGCAAAATGAGGACGCACCTGGATGAGAAGCAAGAACGAGCTAAGGTGTTCTTGAAGTTCGTTGAAGAACGAAGACCTCAGAGTGCGAAGATCTTGAAGATTTCTGGTGAATCTGGCTAGATCATGGAAGAAAACTGGAGGCGCTGCGTTGGTTGAAGATCGTTGAATGTCTGAGCGTGCTGGAAAAATTGATGGAGGATTGCTATTATTCTGGAAAGATCTTGATGGACGATGAAGATCTGAGATGATTTCTGGAAAAAATTCGTATGAAGGTTTGAAGGTTTAGTGATTTCTGGAGAACTGTGGGATGAAGGTGATGAAGGTTTAATGGCGTTTCTGGAGTTTGGTTGGAGGTGGATGAAGGTGGAGGACGATTTCTGGAAATTAATGATGAAGATGATGAATGTCTGGAAAAATTCTTGATAGATGATGAATGTTGATGATTCCGGCGAGGTGGAGACGGTGGAGATCTGGGAAGAAGATGAAGATCTGAGGCTTTTGGTAGCTCCGGTGGAAAGGACGGTGGCCGGCGGCGTTGCTAGGGCGTTTGCATGCCCGGCGGTAAGGGGGCTCCGGCGAGGACGAGAGGAGGCCAGGTGGCTCAGGGAGATGGTTGCATGCGTGCCACGTGGTGGCGTGGAGAGAGAGAGAGAGATAGTGGGGGACCGGTGGGCCACGTGGTGTGATTCTGAGAAAAACGTGTGGGGCCTCTGCATGTGTGACACGCGTCACTTTTATACCCTTGGAGTTCGCTGGAATTCTCTAGAACATTCCAGGCTGCGCTGGACTCTTGGACACATTTGGACCATCATTTTTTTTGGACTTTGGCTGAATTCTTTGGACAAACAAATGCATGGGCCTCAAACATTGGACTCTGGCCCACGAAATTGACCAAACAAAATCTGTAAAAACTGAATAAAAAACAATAAAACCTAATTATATCTAATTTCCTAATTAATCTAATGATTAATCCTAATAAAATCTAAAAAAAAAAACAATTAACCTAATTAAACTCTAAAAAAGATTAAAAGCCTAATTAATTCTGAAAATCAATTAATCCTAATTAATTCTATATTAATCTAATCAAATCTAAAACACAATTAATATCTAATTAAACTCTAAAATTCACTAATCCTAATTAAACTCCTATTATCATTTAATATCTATTAAAATCCTAATATTAATAAAAGAAACTATATTATTTTCTATAGAAAAATTCCTAAAAATGATTTAAAAGAAAAACCATATTATTCTAAAATGATAAAACTATTTAAAATCTTATTTAAAATTCTACAAGTGATTAAAATCTATTTAAAAAATCTATAAAATCCTAAAAAAGAGATTAAACTATAAAAATATTCTAAAACCCTATTTAAATCCCAGAAAAATCTATAAAGCCTGTTAAAAATTCACAAAAGCCTATTAAAAATCCTAAAAATGCAGATGAATGCAAATGACTCCCATAAAAGCGCACGAGACCAGATCGAATCGAACGGAGATCCCCGGGCATCAGAATATCCCCAAAATCACTGAAAAATCACCGAGGAGCGCACAATTTCCCGAAAATAAAACCCTGGTGATCTGGACTGGGTCTGCCGTATCTGATAGATGAAAATCAAGCTGTAAACTCTGATATCCCCTGCTTGTGCACAAAAATCATACATCTGAGCTGTGAATATGAATTTAAACCATGAGTCAGATAGGAAAATCAGTTGGTCAAATTTTAGGGTGCAACAGTATGTCCAGTTGCTGCCAAAACCAGTTTGCAGCAGTATTATCTCTTAGAGAGGTCTAAGTTAGTTGTTTAATCTTGAACATTGTTTTGTTTGGTGTTTTGTCATTTGAGAAGTTTAAACTTTGTTCATAAATGGATCTGTCCAACATATGTAGTTTATATCCATGACTGTTTTAGACTAAGTTTGTCTATTTGATTTAGCTGTTGCCAGGTTGTGTTTTTAATGGAAAGCAATTTGAGTAAGTTGAAGCTAGATTTGTGTTAATGAAGTCTTGTATGGACTATTGATTTATTGAGAGCAGGTTTTATTGGCTTGATTGTTTAGGGAAGTTTGGTTGTATTTGGTGAGGGTCTTTTAGTACTGTTAAACATTAGTGTGTAGTTTAGTGGGATATCATCATTAGATTCTCTGATTGAGGCCCTCTCCTGGTTCATGTTTCTGGATCAGTCTAGCTTTTGGTAGGTGCATAGGCTTGACATTAGAGTGAGGGATGTCTTGAGGATTTAAGGTTGTTGTTTGTTGTTTAGATCTTTGGAAGGCAGCTTGTTTGTCTGACTGTTTAGTCTGAATCTGGAGGTGGTTTGTGTTGAGCTGATGATAAATGACCTGTTGAGCCTGCTGCTAGGGTGTTTTGAGTTTAGGTTGATAAGATCAGTAGGAGATCTTCCAGTATGCTCTGATAGAAGAGGGCCATTAGCCTTTTGTCTTGAGTGAACCCGTTTTAAATTATAAGTCTGTTAGACAATTGAGGTACAGAATTGATGAATGGTGCTAGCATAATCATGATGAATTTCATAGTAGTACTTTCAGGACTGTCTATGAACAACTGTTTCCATAGGCCAACTTTCTAATCATGATAGTTTTGCTCCTTTTGCTATTGGTAAATAAGGCACTTTGTTTGTTTAATGATGTTTAAGTCTTGGTTTAATCTTGCTGTCAAGAATTCATCTTTGTGAAGTCATGATATTTTGAATCCCTCTACAACTGTTCTTGAAAGCTAAGTTTGTTAGCTTATGCTTGTTAGCTACCAGAATTTGGTGTCTCATGCTGAAATTGGTTTATTGCTGTTATTAGGTTTAATTTAGAGCTTTGCTTTACTTTTGAACTGATAACCATGTTTCTAGACTTTGCTGATTTAAGTCTAATCCACCTATACCTTGTACTTTGCCACTAATTGATGATTGCCCCTTGAAGGTTTATGGCTGCCACTTGATATTTACAAGGTCTCTCATGCCTTGCTTTAGAGTTTGTTAACTGTTGATCCATTTAACTCATTGTTAGTTTGTAATGACTTTGTGTATTGTTAAAGGTTCATAAGTGAGTTTGTTTGCCTGCATTTATTTACTTTTCATAGAGGTTGTTCTTCTTCTTTTTTGATGTCTATTTGGGTCTGCTGTCTAAAACTGAGTGAAAGGTTTGACCACCTAGAGTTCTTTTTAGAATCCCTTTTGATCCATGTAAGTCAAGTTGTTGGCAAGTTGTTTTAGTTCACTCATTTTAGTTTGTAATGTTTAGATTCATGTGGCTGTCAAATTTGTTAGTGTAGGCTTTGGTATGTTGGTGCTGGCAGTTTCTTGCCTTGAGGTTTGATACCATCTAGCTCAATCTGTTGTTGCAATTTATTTGTGTTTGAGTCGTTAACATGTTGCAGTTTGAATTGATAAGAGTCTGCTGTCATGAAGCTATTAACATTGTTGATTTGCAAAGATCATCTCAAAAACACCAATTTCATCAACTTGCAACTCATGGGCCATTTTCTCATTCCATCTTTTTTTGATCAAACTTGCTGTTGGAACTCATCCTATTATACATTTCAAACTTGTGCAGACCCTTACTTGCTTTTAAATCCACCTGTTTTAATCCATGGATCTTCAAATGCATCTCAAACTTCATTTTTGCAGTTGCTATCATTTTTTAGTTAGGGGAACAATTTGAGAAAACTAAATGCACCACCCTTTTCCTTGTCAAAAATCACACAAGTTAGACTTCGAGTTTGTTAAATTTGATGATGTTTTGACCTATTTTGGATGTTCACGTTTTTTGCCAAGTTGTCTTAATGCATCTTGCGTGTGCCATCGTATTTTCCATTTTGAGTTTTATTTTGAAAAATGATTGACACCATCCTCTTACTCGTGAAAATCCAATAATGTTTGACTTTTATTTCCTGAAATTTGGTTATGTGTTGAGGAAGTTTGGATTCGAATCATTTTGGAATTTCCACTTGAGTTGCCTTGAAGGAGTTGCCCAAAATTTTTGCTTTGTTAAGTACATATTTAATTGGGGTGGCATAATACACGGATGTATCGCCACCCTAGTGGTTGTCACCTTGCGTTTAAGTACCCTATCATGCGCTTTATCCTCTGTTCGAGCCTCAGCGAGGCCACTTTTTTTTTATTAATTTTGTGATTTTTCAAGTTTTAATATTTTACCTTCTTTTTTCCATTCAATTTCACATACACATGATGGTTGGAATGATCATGTTTTGAACCTAGAAACCACCAGACGTGGGTTCAATCCTGGGTGTGGGCATTCATATATTTTTTTTAGCACTTGGTTTACTTATTTTATTTAATTTCATTCAATTTTCAATTTTACATAACTTCTTCATTTTTAATCCTTTTTAGTAGATTCTTTTTGCTAAATTCTTGTTTTAATGTGTATTTTCATATGATGACCAAAGAATTCTAAAATTCTTATTTTAGAAACACTTTTCATTATTGGAAGATCGTTAATCATTTTAGGGTTTTCACCCTCCTATCTTTCATTTTCGAACTTTGATTTAATTCCTCTTTGAGTTTAATTTAAAGGTGACATGAACTTGACTTGTTGTCTCCCTTGTGCATTTAAGTTTGAATTTCAACTTTGTTTGTACGCGTTTAAACAGTTTACCTTTAAAAACCGTTGATTATCCCCTTGAGGTTTTGAGCCCTTCTGTTTACATTGTGTGACATTGTTGGTTTACATAGGACATCCTTTATCCAGTTATCCTAACCTTAAGATCTGAGTCGCCGTGCTCGTGTTTAGCGTCCCGCCGTGGACAATCCTTTATCATAACAATCTCAACTTAGATTCAAGAGTCACCGCACTCCATGTAAGTACTTCCCTATGAATACTTACATCCCCTTGGAACCTTGACCACAGTCAAGAGTTTCTTACCCCTAACCAGGGGAACTACGGTTGCTCTGATTCCATTCCCGTCAGGATACGTAGGCACGAGATGTGATGTCTTTCCGAGCAAAATTTGTACATACTTTATACTTTATATATTTACCCTTAACACTTTCCCTTTAGCAAGCAAACTTTAGCAAACACAAATATTAACAAGAGGTTCCTGTAGAGTACTATAGATGTTTAGGATGTGAAATACCTACCCTAGGCATAACCAACCCCTGAACCTTTAGATCTCTCTTTGCTTAGCTTCAAGCCTTGCTTTTTGCTTTGCATTTTAATAGGTTTTTCTTTCTTTAAACCTTTCCTTTTTGGATAAATTAAAGTTCGGTTGTGAATTTAAGAATTAAGATTCAAGTTAATCAATAGCTTGGTATCACGATTCTCACCGCAACAGAAAGGGCGACCTCACTGGGGACATCCCCTAAGAGGGTTAAGCCCACCTTGTTTATATTTGTGTTTGCTTAATGTTTGCTTGCTTTTATGCTTGTATATTTGTATATATCTGTACATATATCTGTCTGTGCCTGGGTTTTCTGTATGCAGGGTTGTTATCTTGAGTGGTGAGGAAGTCCTATACCCGGACTTGAGTGCACTTATGATAGGAAGGTGGTATATTCAAGAAGGCTTATAGGGAGTTGATTCCCGACCAAGCTGACTTGAGAAACCACCACTCAGTGGACGCCCTTTTGGGAGTAGTTTTGTTGAACGAGTATTCGTGAAAACATTACTACTTTCATCCTAGGAGCCTGTGACACTGAGGACCTTTAGTTACCTTCTACCCCTACTTGGCCTTTTAGGACGTAGTGTGATGACTATGAGGTGTTGCACCCTAAAATTTGACCAACCGGGTCCCCTATCTGGCTCGATGTTTCGACGCATTTGCATACTGCATATAGTGCATTTTCTCAATCATGGTGAAGTTTATCGGGATTACAGCCCTGTCGTTGCTTTTCGGGTATCTCAGACCAGTTCGGATAATCGGAGGTTATTTTGGGTAGTCGCGCGCTTCCTGGGTGTTTTCAGTTTATGCAGTGATTTTTGAGATTTTGGGTATCTGGTTATCATTTTGCTTCGATCTGGTCTCGCGCTCTCTTTTATATTGATTATTTGTCTTTGTTTGCATTTTTTAGAATTTAATAGCTCCTTGTAGATTTTAAATAGGCTTTGTAGATTTTTCTAGAATTTAAATAGATTTTCCTAATATTTTTAAATAGATTTAAATCTTTTTTAGAGTTTTTAGAGTTTTTAGGGTTTCAATAGATTTTAATAGGATATTAATAGATTTTTAATATTTTTAATAGTTTTAATCTTTTTTAGAATATATTAGGTATTAAATAGCTTTTTAATCATTTTTTTATAGAATAATATAGATTTTTCTTTTGTTAATAATAGATTTCCTTTTATTAAATAGGATAATAGTTTTTTAATAGATATTATAGATTTTACTTCTAGAATTAAATTGGTTTCATTTTGTTTATAGAATTTTCTAGATTTAATTAGTTAGATATAGTTTTCAGATTTAATATTAGATTAATTAGTCTTAATTAGCATTAGCAATTAATTAGTCATTAGCCTTTTAATTCATACTAATCGTGTTTAGCATTTAATTCAGTTTTAGTCTATTAACATCTTAATCCAGCATTAGTATAGTCCAAGTTTTAATCCATTTCAGTGCAGATTTTGGGGTTCATTATTATTTTTTCGTTGGGCCATTATCCATAAGCCATCAGTCAAGGCCCATTTCGTCAGGAGTCAGCAAAGTCCAGAATTGCCAGCACTATAAAGCCAGCCACGTGTTACAAGCAGAAGCCCCCACCTCATAACTCCACTTTCACTGCATGCGTGCCAGCGCCTCGCCCACTAACTCTCTCTCCCTACACGTGTAATTCATGCAATAACTCCCTCCACTAACCAAGACACCTGTCCTTCCCTGAGCCTTCACCGGTTGCATGGCCGGCGGCCATGCAACCCCCGCCTCCAACCGTCTCCGATGACCCCAACAACCTTCGGCCACCACACCAACCACCGGAAAACCCTAAAACACCCAAAAAACACCAGAAATAATCAATAATCCTCTTCGTTCATCACGATCCTCATCGTCTCCGATCCAGATTGTCAAGAAACCGTTCGATCATCATCAAACCTTCATCAATCTTCATACACTTTCCAGAAATTTCTTCAAATCTCCAACGCGTTCATCCGTCATTTCCAGATACCTGCGTATATTCAAGAACCTTCTTCAACGATCTTCAAGCATGTTCACCGAATCCCCATCGTGTTCCTCATTTTTCTCCAGAAAACGCCCAAGTTCACCAAGATCCAAGATCTTCCAACCGTTTCCAGAAAGATGTCAGGCTTCATCAAGAACATCCAACGATTTTCCCAACCTCAACAAGTTCTTCATCACCTTTAGGATCCTCAATATCTTTTTCAAGAAAGTTTCATCAGATTCATCGCGAGCAATAGATCCTCAACGAACTCCAACGATCTTCAATCAGACGATTCAAGAAAGTTCACCAGAAATCATCCACGTTTTCCAGTTCTTCAAGAACCTTCAAGTGTTCTTCAACCAGTTTCCAGATTCATCTCGTCCTCAAATCTCCAGCAACGTCAAACTTCATCCAACGATCATCGAACATCTTCATCGAACGCCCCATCAACTTCCTAGATCTACATCTCCGTTTCCATTTTTTTTCTTTCAATAGCATCTGCTGGGGAAGATTAAAGTTGGAAGATTACTTCTGTTGGTTTGTTTTTGGTGGATCGGTTTGAAGCAAACGGAGAAGAGGATTGGATTGAGAGGTGAACGAGAAAGTGAGAATGGAAACGGCGCCATGAACAGTGAATTGGAGTAGAGAGGGAGAGTTCTAGGGTTTCTGTCTTTCTGAAAGTGAAAGGACGGGCTGAGAGAGTACGTGGGCCTCGAAGCCCAATGTTTCTTGCAATTCGCACCCCCATTCTCCTCCATTCCCCCCCTCTGGGTGTCTAACGAACTGGGATGGGCCCAACGAGATTTTCTGCTTCATTCACTCCCAGTTTCAGTAGCATACCCCCCTCCCAGTGTGTGTTTTACTTAGTGGGCTGGGCCCTGATTCAGTTTTATGTTTTGCTTACCCCCTGTAATTGTTTTACCCCCTCCCCTTGTAGTTTCTTTTTTTTATTATTTTCTTTCTAGAGAAAAGTGATATAGTAAAAAAAGGAGAAGTGTGAAAAGAAAAATAGTGGGAAAGAATATGAAAAAAAAATTGAATAAAAAAAATGAAAGAAAAGAATAAAAAAAAAATAGAAAAAAGAGTATGAAGAGAATGATAGAAAAAGAAAGAAATGAAAAAAGAAGAAAATAGAAGTATGAAAAAGAGAAAAAATATTAAGGTAGATTTAATATTTTTTAGAGTATATTTTCTTCACAGAGTTTATTTTGCACATTTTTAGAGGTAGATTTAAAAGTCCATTTGTTAGGGGACTATTTTCCATTTGATGAATAGGATAGTGGATAGTTTTTAGGAGTTTATTTTCAGTATTCAATCATTGTAACCATTTTTCAGAATGTTAATAAAACGAGATTTGAGCTGTGGTCCCGAAAGTAGCCGAACTACAGCTGCTCTGATTCCCCGTACCAGAAGAGGATATGTAGGCATAGGATGCGATATCCTAGCGAGCACACTAACGACTAACCTTTTGTTCTCTCGCTGCTGTGCGATCGAGACTTTCCCGCTGACGACTGATTGTTACCCTTTTCTCTTGCCCGAGTGCATTTGAGACCAGACCGTAGTTTTTCCCATAGGTTCCCGTACCTTTAAAACCAGTTTAATTTCTCACCGCTGTGTGAGAATACCCAGCCTAGCCGTAGTTAGCCTGAACTACGTAAGCTCTGATCTTCCATGCAGTGTGGAAGTACGTAGGCACAAGACGCGAGGTCTTGGCGAGCCAATTTCCCTGTAGTTTCCCGAACTACGTTGACTCTGACTTTCTCTCTTGAGAATACGTAGGCATAGAGCGCGACGCTCTATCGAGTCAATTCCCTTCCGTTTAGATTTAGCGGCCGTAGATAGATTGTTTTGCATCCTTTAGACAACCCAAGCAAGCGTGGATCACGTCGAGTACGACGGATGTTAGGGGTGCTAATACCTTCCCCTTGCGTAACCGACTCCTGAATCCCGGTTTTGGTTGCGATGACCATACCTTTTCCCGTTTTTTGCGAGGTTTACTTCGAGCGTTTCCTTTCCCTCCGTTGGGATAAATAACGCACGGTGGCGACTCTTCTGTCAGCCGGCGCCGATTTTCGCAGTAGCGACAGCTGGCGACTCTGCTGGGGATACGATAGTTCCCCATGCATGTGGGATCCAACGTCCCCTAAGAGAGTCAATCCTAGCGCTTGTTTGCTTGTCTATTGGTGTTTACTTATTGATATTATCTGTTGCTGTTGGGGTGTGACGGGTGTTCTATGATTGAGAGATAAGCCGGACCTGGGCTTGAGTGCACCTTAGACTTAGAGTAGAAATTAGTGGGCGCGCACATGCTTTGCATGTCCTAGTGTCCCGCGAAATCTACACTCATACGAGGTTCTTCTGGTTGGCCTTTTGTCCCACCCTTTGGGTGGTTCGGGTTGCTGGTTAGTTGGATTGTCGACTATGGGAGCCGATCATTTGGAAGTTAGCTAAGTGAGGCCTCTTCAAGACTTGATGATGCCACTCCTTCTGGGAATCGTATCGTCAGTTTTGAAAGTCTGTGACGCTGACGACCGCATAGGATGCCGTACCTTGACAGATATAGGTCCATACCTGTGAGTGGGGGGGTTTTTTGTGCAGGAAACTTGACTTCCAACCTACCCGTTATTTTGGTCTTCTCTTCAGAGCAAACGTACTCCGTCAGCAGCGCAGCAGTATTCGGATTGTGTGGGGGTTGTGGTCCCGTTGTTTGCTGCATTTTGCATATCATGTGCATAACAGTGTTGCATCATATTGCATATCATCCTCCAGTTAGCCAGAGTTCCGATCCAGCCTTTGTTTCCTGAAGGTGATTACCTGGAGTTTGGATTGAGCAATTGTTGATTGTCAGAAGAAGACCTAGGGGTTGAGTAGATTTGAGCAGAATCAAGCATTGAAGTCAGCTGAAGATTATTGGTGGCTATGTCTGAAGGCAATATCCAGTCCCCTAATACCTTGACGGGGTTCACTATGACGTCCAAAACTCTGTAGGGTTCCATGGAAGACTTCCCGCAAACGAACAACGTTACTGCCGACCAAGTTGTACAACCTTCTGGTGAGAACCAAGATCGACATGAGCAGTTTGTGGTCCGGAATGATCATCCTCCTCCTGTTAACAATCAAGGTGTTGTTTTCCCTGGGATGAATTACCGAAGAGATATTCCAATAGCCAGGACCGAAGATCCAAGAGCTCTCGAGACGGATAGAAAACTCCTAGCGTTGGAAGAGGGAATGAAAGCTTTGAAAGATGCTGTTAACCTGAATGCTGCAGACATGTGTTTGGTTCCTGACCTGGTGTTGCCTTATAAGTTCAAAGTGCCGAAATTTGAAAAGTACGCGGGAGATAGCTGTCCGAAGCTGCATTTGATGATGTTTTGTCGAAGAATGACTTCGTTTGTGCGAGATGACAAATTGATGATCCATTGCTTTCAGTATAGTATGACTGGGGCACCTTTGAGGTGGTATGTGCAGTTAGAGAGAAATCAGATTCGATCATGGATGGACTTAGCCAGAGCTTTCCTGAAGCAGTACGATTGCAACCTGGATATGGCTCCTAGTCGCATGCAACTGTAAGAATTGTCTCAAGAGAACAATGAACCTATCAGGAAGTATGCTCAGAGATGGAGAGAATTTGCTGCTAGAGTGCATCCACCGCTGTTAGACCGAGAGTTAATGAGCATGTTTGTACACTCCCTGGAGAGCCCGTACCTTGAAAGAATGCTTGGAGTTACGTCAAACGATCAAGCCGGTGAAACTGAATATCCTTGTGACTATCAGAATGAAGAAGGAGTTGTGATCAATGCAGTCATGCCAAAGGTTGAATATCCTCGAAGCGAATCAGTGAATTTTGTTGGTTTTTCATCTTGTCAGAGATCAGTACCTCCTGTGGCTTGTTATGCTGGACAGACAACCGTGCCTAGGGCACCCTATCAGGAGTCTTATGTCGCTTCCCTTGCAAATCAGCGAGCTTGTGACCGAGGTTATCAGACTCTGCGTCAGAATCAGAAACAAGCCTCGTAGCAACTTGGAACGAAGGAAAGCTCCTTCTCACCCAGTGCCTATGCCGTATAGCCAGATGTTACCATCTTTGATCCAGAGTTCTTTGGTGGAACCTAAAGCTCTCAAGTTTGTGCCAGAACCTTACCCTCCTGGGTACAATCCCCAAGTTCAATGTGGTTACCATGGTGGCTCTCCAGAGCATGCAACTGAAGATTGTAAAGCGTTTCAGGCGAAGGTACAGCAGTTGATCGACCAAGGGTGCATTTCCTTTCCAGAAGGAGTTTTGTTTGTTCATGCAAACCTCTCAGCTGTCTAAGCTCGTAGATTCAGAGGGTCCTTTTTAAAAAGCCAGTGGTCCAGACAGGCAGGCGCCCTCAGCATTGGCAATCCTCAGACTTTTTACCATTTGCATTTGTAGTTTCTTTTCTGTTAGTTACTACCTGCTTTTAAACATTGTATGTTTCGAATGGTAATATTGATAAAGTGACTATGCATTTTTCTGAATTAATCATGTCGCTGTCACTCATTTACTGCATTGCACTGACACTTGCATTTTATTCACCCCGCTTTATCACTGTGACTAGCAAAGACTGGAGGGAGGATGACGAAATAAACTCATAACCGATGATCGTATGCTTTCAGATAAAACCTTGCCGATGACGTACAAGGCATTGTTTCAAATCTCCAAACACTGGAGATATAAGGAGTTAGTCCCTTGTTAACCATTTTGAGCTGGGAAGTAGAAGTTTTTTCGGACTTTTAAACCCTCACATCTTAACCAGGGGCAGGGTAGTTGTCAGTTAGCTTGACCGAGCATTCAAGTCTTACAGAGGAGGGTTGTCTTTCGAGGACCAATCATCGCATTTTTCCCCAGAGGTTGCACATTGCCAACCACAATGGTTAAACCTCACCAATCAGGAGTGAGACAGTTACAATCCTTTCGGAGCAGCCAAGACAATCAGTGTCACACGACTTTGTTCCAAAAGAAAGAAGAAAGAAAGCCCGCTAAGTAAAGAGAAAGAAAAAGCTGGAAGGCTAATACTTAGGCAAAAATTAGGGCATCCCGCTGGACTTCAAAAGAAAAAATCGAAAAGAACTCAAAGGGAGTCAGTCCAGGCAAAAGTTAGGGAATCGAAAGAACGAAAAGAAAGGATATAAAAAGAAAAATCCTCGAACAAGTCACAAAGTCGTGTATACAGACACCAAAAACGAAAAAGGAGTAACTGTCACTCCGAAAACCTTGTGAGTTTTCCTTAGCCATGGTCCTTACCATTCAACATACCTCTCGAAGAGGCGAGCGCTCGAGCCAGGTTAATTGAACTTTAGGATCGGAGATCATCACGTAGAAGGGGTGGGTATAAATCATGATTTGAGCCAAATATCCTTTGTTTCACGAACCGTGAACCTGACCACGATACAACCCTTAAAAGACCTAATTGAGGCAAGGCTTATTCTGAAAGCGCATTACGATAAGGTAGAGTAACCTGACTCCTTTTTGATTTGCTAGTCATATCCTTGTTGTATTTTTCACTGATCACATAAGCACTACGTTTGAACTTTGGTTCATTCGTCACTCACAATCATGACACGTAAATGAGTGACAGCACAATTTTTTTCAAAATCTGCATGAACACTGCATTAAAATTACCATTCGGGATTGAACAATTTTACTTGCAGGTTAGTAGTTGACAGGAAAGAAATTCCAACAGGGAATAATCGAACAGGATTGAATAATTCAGCAGTCTGGATCAGAATGGTGTATGTTGTGAAACCCTGTAAATCTGGGGCATTGACTTCCAGAGAGTTCGGAATCAATTAGTCTGAGGAGAAGTCCCGAAGCATCAGTTGATTATGGGGCAGAGGTTGATCAGAAGTGAATCTTCTCGAGAGCCAATCAGGGGCAGTTATCCAGAATGCTATATCAGGGCAGGTTAAGTCGCTCAACCCTCGTTCGGGGGCAAGTCACGATGTGGATAGTTGTTGAGTTAAGGGAAACACTGGGGTAAGCCACCGCAAGGTCGTATTGTAGCAAGGTGCTTTCGGTTCAGAGTGAGTTCTTTCCGAGAACCAGATTGAGGCAAAGTCATTACAGACAGGGGCATGCCATCCCAAGAGCGCAGAGATTATTCTTTATTCGAGAGGCGTTCGATTCGAAGTATCTCGCTGAAGTTCAGAATGCTGGGGGCAGTTCATATTAAACCATCAGGGTACAGATTTTCAGACTATCCCACAGGGATTCCTGCAGGCAGGGGCATAACAGAGGCGAAAGAATTGTTCTTCTCAGTGTCATCAGAGTTATTCAGAGCTACTTGAGCAGATTCAGCCAATCTTCAAGTTTGAGACAAATATCGGGAAATTGTGACCCTTCTGCTAGAAGCCGGGAATTTAGACAGGGTATTGTCTAGCATCAGGAGTGTATGACCTACCACGGATGTACAGAAGTCCAGCCTACTTGGCACACTCGTTTATCCCCCAGCAAAGTCATAAGGTCGAGAATCAGTTAATCTGGGGCAATTAGGTCGAGATTTGGTAAATCTCTCGAGGCTATGGGCATTACTCCATGAATCAGTCGATTAGGGGCAAAAGATTATCACAAGACCGAGGCAGAACACCCTAAAAAAAAAAAGATGTTGTTGGGACATTCTTTTGGGGTTTGACATACAGAAACAGTTCAGATCTAACCGTCAGGGAACAGAGATTGAAGAGTCTTGACCAGAAACTCGTAACGGAAAGACTTGATCATTATGTGAAGTGAATCTCCATGCAGGTCGCGCTTCAAAGATGACAATGTTCCTTACTGAAGAAGAATCAAATTTCCCAGCTAGTCGTAGCTTATCCAAAGGACATTCTCCAGCAAAGTCGTTTATCCTCAGCAGAATTGGCGATTCCAAAATCGAAGGCTGTATTTAGACAGTGTGGTGTCCCCCAGAAGGATTCCCCCATCTCAAGTAAAGCGGTTTAGCTTCAGAAGATTAACATTTCCAACTTGTGAGCTGTACTCAGGCAGCCTACCCTTTCCCCGCAGGGTCATTTACTCTCCCCCAGCGGAGTCAGTTGATTTTCCCCAAGAGAATCGTTCCATCCCCAGCGGAGTTCTCTTTTCAGCAAGTGTTTTCCTTTCTCCCAGTGGAACTCGAAGATTAAGACTCTCCCCGGCAGAGTTGGTCGTGTGCCCGTCATTTATTTTGTCAGAATACCGTGGCACATCTGTTATTCCCCAACAGAGTTATATTCCCCAGCAGGGTGTTACTTCAACGAAGTGCTTGGTTAATTCCCCAATATCCCAACAGAGCTGGCTTCACTTTTCCAGCATTTATTTTGCTGGAATAATTCTGTGGCACCTGGCTATCCCCAGCGGAGTTGGCATTATCTTCAGCATTTATTTTGCTGAAGCGGTTTCTGTATCCCAGCAGCTCGAGCCTGCATTTGCATCGGCATATAGTGTCATATTTGCATCAGCATGTAGTGTCATATTTGCATCAGCATATAGTGTCATATTTGCATCAGCATATAGTGTCATACTTGCATCCACCAAATAAATAAAAAAAAAGCGCATGGCATTTCCATGCCGTACGGAGCATTACATCATCGTCAAACATACGCATTTCTGAAACATAAACCAGGTTGGCTAACTGTTTGTTTCAAGTATTGTTTTTCTTGCAGGTGGAGAGAGCTCTTGCTCAAATGAATTGCCAAACATTCAAGATCTCGGCATGAGACATTCAATGATAATGTCAGTTTCGGCAGTATTCCCCACAGAGTTATCATGATAAATTTCTCTTTGTCCCCGAGCAGAGTTATTTGTGTAGATGTCTCTTGTTTTCCCTGCCAGGGTTGCTTGTTGAAGTGTCTCTAGTCCGACCAGCGGATTGGTTTCTTCAAATTTGTTGTTACGTCAGCATCAAAGGGTTTCATGAATCAGAATTTCAGAGGCTGCCGCCGGTGATCAGAACAGGCGTCCGGTAGTTTGGTTTCCAAATATCCCCAGTAGAGTCCGCCCCAAAGTCGCTGTCACGTCAGTGCTAAGAAGTTTATGGGTTGGGACCAATGGAGAAATGGGTCCTGACGTGGACAATCTATTCCTATATTGACGGGATTTCTTCGTGCTAGAGAAGTGGGTGTCCTAATGTGGACAGATTTATTTCCCCGGATTGATAAAAGGGGCTAGTCCTAACGTGGACAGATTCGATTTCTCGGTATTGATGGAATGTGAAGTCATGACGTTGACAAAATTGATTACTCTTTGTGTTGGTGTCCTGACGTGGACCATCTATTCCCAGTAGATATCTTCCTTCGTAATGGTGAAATGTGCGTCCTGACGTGGACAAGTTTGTAGTTCTTCGTGTTCCCAAGATGCGCGAGTCCTGACGTGGACAAATTGATCTTTCTTCGTATTGGTGAAGCGTGAGTCCTGATGTGGACGAGTTTCATTTCCTCAGCGAGTCGAAGGAGATGTGAGTCCTGACGTGGACAAGTTTTATTTCTTCAGCAGGTTGAGATGTGAGTCCTGACGTGGACAAGCTTTATTTCTTCAGCGAGACGAGATGGGAGTCCTGACGTGGACAAATCAAGACGAGATGTGAGTCCTTACGTGGAAAAATCAAGATGAGTTGTATTCCTTATGTGGAAAGATGATTTCCTTATGTGGAAAGATGTATTCCTTACGTGGAAAGATGGTTTCCTTATGTGGAGAGATGGTTTCCTTACGTGGAAAAGAAGTTGATTCCTTACGTGGAAAGATGGTTTCCTTACGTGGAAAAGAAGTTGATTCCTTACGTGGAAAGATGGTTTCCTTACGTGGAAAGATGGTTTCTTGACGTGGAAAGTTTAGTCCTGACGTGGACAAATCTAGAAGAGAGGTGATTCCTTACGTGGAAAGATGGTTTCCTTACGTGGAAAGATGGTCTCCTTACGTGGAAAGATGGTTTCCTTACGTGGAAAGATGTGATTCCTGACGTGGAAAGAGGTATTCCTTACGTGGAAAGATGAGATTCCTTACGTGGAAAGATGAGATTCCTTACGTGGAAAGAGGTATTCCTTACGTGGAAAGATGAGATTCCTTACGTGGAAAGAGGTATTCCTTACGTGGAAAGATGTGATTCCTTACGTGGAAAGAGGTATTCCTTATGTGGAAAGAAGATGTATTCCTTACGTGGAAAGAGATTATTCCTGATGTGGAAGAGTTTAGTCCTGACGTGGACAGGTCCAGACGAAGTTTATTCCTGACGTGGAAAGAAGTTTATTCCTGACGTGGAAAGAAGTTTATTCCTTACGTGGAAAGAAGTTTATTCCTTACGTGGACGATGTATTCCTGACGTGGAAAGGTTATTCCTTACGTGGACGATGTATTCCTGACGTGGAAAGGTTATTCCTAACGTGGAAGAGTTTATTCCTAACGTGGACGTTTTATTCCTGATGAAATGCAGACGAGTCATCCCCAGCGAAGTCGCCGAGATCTTTCTGTGTTGACAACAGTTGGAGTCCTGACGTGGACCAATTTAGTTGAGATTTTTTCATGTCGATGAAACAGGCGTCCTAACGTGGACAAGGTTCTACCCCTGCGATGATAGAATCTTTTTCAGGCTGATGAAAATAATCCCCAGCACGGTCGCTAATGGATAAGTTTGTTGCTGTAACAACCAGACCCAGTCAACAGATGTTGTTATTCAAGCAGTAGTGCAGTTTATTTCTGCGGTTGGCAAATTTCAGGGTTCCATTTGTATTCAACCATCTTCTACCTTTGAATGATCAAAGGCTGGGCGCTCTTCAACCATTCAGGTCCAAGCTGTTTGAATAGGGGCAGCTGTTGCACCCTAAAATTTGACCAACCGGGTCCCCTATCTGGCTCGATGTTTCGACGCATTTGCATACTGCATATAGTGCATTTTCTCAATCATGGTGAAGTTTATCGGGATTACAGCCCTGTCGTTGCTTTTCGGGTATCTCAGACCAGTTCGGATAATCGGAGGTTATTTTGGGTAGTCGCGCGCTTCCTGGGTGTTTTCAGTTTATGCAGTGATTTTTGAGATTTTGGGTATCTGGTTATCATTTTGCTTCGATCTGGTCTCGCGCTCTCTTTTATATTGATTATTTGTCTTTGTTTGCATTTTTTAGAATTTAATAGCTCCTTGTAGATTTTAAATAGGCTTTGTAGATTTTTCTAGAATTTAAATAGATTTTCCTAATATTTTTAAATAGATTTAAATCTTTTTTAGAGTTTTTAGAGTTTTTAGGGTTTCAATAGATTTTAATAGGATATTAATAGATTTTTAATATTTTTAATAGTTTTAATCTTTTTTAGAATATATTAGGTATTAAATAGCTTTTTAATCATTTTTTTATAGAATAATATAGATTTTTCTTTTGTTAATAATAGATTTCCTTTTATTAAATAGGATAATAGTTTTTTAATAGATATTATAGATTTTACTTCTAGAATTAAATTGGTTTCATTTTATTTATAGAATTTTCTAGATTTAATTAGTTAGATATAGTTTTCAGATTTAATATTAGATTAATTAGTCTTAATTAGCATTAGCAATTAATTAGTCATTAGGCTTTTAATTCATACTAATCGTGTTTAGCATTTAATTCAGTTTTAGTCTATTAACATCTTAATCCAGCATTAGTATAGTCCAAGTTTTAATCCATTTCAGTGCAGATTTTGGGGTTCATTATTATTTTTTCGTTGGGCCATTATCCATAAGCCATCAGTCAAGGCCCATTTCGTCAGGAGTCAGCAAAGTCCAGAATTGCCAGCACTATAAAGCCAGCCACGTGTTACAAGCAGAAGCCCCCACCTCATAACTCCACTTTCACTGCATGCGTGCCAGCGCCTCGCCCACTAACTCTCTCTCCCTACACGTGTAATTCATGCAATAACTCCCTCCACTAACCAAGACACCTGTCCTTCCCTGAGCCTTCACCGGTTGCATGGCCGGCGGCCATGCAACCCCCGCCTCCAACCGTCTCCGATGACCCCAACAACCTCCGGCCACCACACCAACCACCGGAAAACCCTAAAACACCCAAAAAACACCAGAAATAATCAATAATCCTCTTCGTTCATCACGATCCTCATCGTCTCCGATCCAGATTGTCAAGAAACCGTTCGATCATCATCAAACCTTCATCAATCTTCATACACTTTCCAGAAATTTCTTCAAATCTCCAACACGTTCATCCGTCATTTCCAGATACCTGCATATATTCAAGAACCTTCTTCAACGATCTTCAAGCATGTTCACCGAATCCCCATCGTGTTCCTCATTTTTCTCCAGAAAACGCCCAAGTTCACCAAGATCCAAGATCTTCCAACCGTTTCCAGAAAGATGTCAGGCTTCATCAAGAACATCCAACGATTTTCCCAGCCTCAACAAGTTCTTCATCACCTTTAGGATCCTCAATATCTTTTTCAAGAAAGTTTCATCAGATTCATCGCGAGCAATAGATCCTCAACGAACTCCAACGATCTTCAATCAGACGATTCAAGAAAGTTCACCAGAAATCATCCACGTTTTCCAGTTCTTCAAGAACCTTCAAGTGTTCTTCAACCAGTTTCCAGATTCATCTCGTCCTCAAATCTCCAGCAACGTCAAACTTCATCCAACGATCATCGAACATCTTCATCGAACGCCCCATCAACTTCCTAGATCTACATCTCCGTTTCCATTTTTTTTCTTTCAATAGCATCTGTTGGGGAAGATTAAAGTTGGAAGATTACTTCTGTTGGTTTGTTTTTGGTGGATCGGTTTGAAGCAAACGGAGAAGAGGATTGGATTGAGAGGTGAACGAGAAAGTGAGAATGGAAACGGCGCCATGAACAGTGAATTGGAGTAGAGAGGGAGAGTTCTAGGGTTTCTGTCTTTCTGAAAGTGAAAGGACGGGCTGAGAGAGTACATGGGCCTCGAAGCCCAATGTTTCTTGCAATTCGCACCCCCATTCTCCTCCATTCCCCCCCTCTGGGTGTCTAACGAACTGGGCTGGGCCCAACGAGATTTTCTGCTTCATTCACTCCCAGTTTCAGTAGCATACCCCCCTCCCAGTGTGTGTTTTACTTAGTGGGCTGGGCCCTGATTCAGTTTTATGTTTTGCTTACCCCCTGTAATTGTTTTACCCCCTCCCCTTGTAGTTTCTTTTTTTTTATTATTTTCTTTCTAGAGAAAAGTGATATAGTAAAAAAAGGAGAAGTGTGAAAAGAAAAATAGTGGGAAAGAATATGAAAAAAAAATTGAATAAAAGAAAAATGAAAGAAAAGAATAAAAAAAAAATAGAAAAAAGAGTATGAAGAGAATGATAGAAAAAGAAAGAAATGAAAAAAGAAGAAAATAGAAGTATGAAAAAGAGAAAAAATATTAAGGTAGATTTAATATTTTTTAGAGTATATTTTCTTCACAGAGTTTATTTTGCACATTTTTAGAGGTAGATTTAAAAGTCCATTTGTTAGGGGACTATTTTCCATTTGATGAATAGGATAGTGGATAGTTTTTAGGGGTTTATTTTCAGTATTCAATCATTGTAACCATTTTTCAGAATGTTAATAAAACGAGATTTGAGCTGTGGTCCCGAAAGTAGCCGAACTACAGCTGCTCTGATTCCCCGTACCAGACGAGGATATGTAGGCATAGGATGCGATATCCTAGCGAGCACACTAACGACTAACCTTTTGTTCTCTCGCTGCTGTGCGATCGACTTTCCCGCTGACGACTGATTGTTACCCTTTTCTCTTGCCCGAGTGCATTTGAGACCAGACCGTAGTTTTTCCCATAGGTTCCCGTACCTTTAAAACCAGTTTAATTTCTCACCGCTGTGTGAGAATACCCAGCCTAGCCGTAGTTAGCCTGAACTACGTAAGCTCTGATCTTCCATGTAGTGTGGAAGTACGTAGGCACAAGACGCGAGGTCTTGGCGAGCCAATTTCCCTGTAGTTTCCCGAACTACGTTGACTCTGACTTTCTCTCTTGAGAATACGTAGGCATAGAGCGCGACGCTCTATCGAGTCAATTCCCTTCCGTTTAGATTTAGCGGCCGTAGATAGATTGTTTTGCATCCTTTAGACAACCCAAGCAAGCGTGGATCCTGTCGAGTACGACGGACGTGAGGGGTGCTAATACCTTCCCCTTGCGTAACCGACTCCCGAATCCCGGTTTTGGTTGCGATGACCATACCTTTTCCCGTTTTTTGCGAGGTTTACTTCGAGCGTTTCCTTTCCCTCCGTTGGGATAAATAACGCACGGTGGCGACTCTTCTGTCAGCCGGCGCCGATTTTCGCAGTAGCGACATGAGGGAGTATTCTCGAAGTAGTTGATACGCGATACTACACTCAGACGAGACTCTCTTGAGAATATTATCGATTACCGAGTGATTTAGGAAATTGGTAATATCCGAAAGATGGGTTGTTGACTCTAAGAACCTCTTAGAACCCTGTTCTGCAGGTTTGAGAACCCTTAGTACGTACCCTGTGGTTGGTTCTTTACCCAGACCTCATGCTGTGATCTCGAATCTTTGATCCTGTTATGTGTGTTTTGCATCCAGTCTTGCATAGCATTGCATTGCATTTGCATCTTTGCAAAGTTTGTTGCATACCTCTACTTGTCCACTCGCTCATCTCCAGCTGTCTCCATCTTCCAGTGTGCCTTTGTGTCGTCAAACTGATTCCTCGAAACCGATATCGGACTAGAGCTAATTATAGACGCAAGATGTCAGAGCAAGAAGTACATAATGCTGAAATCTGAATGGAGATCGATGAGTTGAAGTCAGGCATGACTAAGCTCACCGGGATGCTTCAAGTATTGATTGCCAGAGGAGAGCCATCTCAAAGGACCGTCCTTCAGGAAGTTTCAAGTGCTGACCCTGCTCCTATTCAAATACCGCCTTCAACTTGGCTAGAGTTTGGTTTACCTCCCAACTACTCTCCACCTCTTGCATCTACTGCTATGATTGGCCCAGCTGTCAGACCAGTTTTTCAAGCTCCCGTCTTTACAGAAGCCAGACCTGTGGTCCATATTGTCGCCTAGAATGGCCGAAGTCCCTTTGAGACTCCTTTCTTTGACTACAATGTTGCTAGTGCTCAAGGAGAAGACCATGAAGATTTTGTTGAGCCTGAGATTTTCCGTGAACAGTTTCAGAATATAGACAAGAGACTCAAGGCTGTCGAGGGTACAAACTTCTTCAACGTTGATGCAGACAACATGTGCTTAGTTTCTGGCCTCGTTATGCCTGCTAAGTTTAAGATTCCTGAGTTCGTAAAGTATAAGGGTCACTCATGTCCAAGAGCCCATCTGGTCATGTACTTCCGAAAGATGGCAGCCTACACCAACAATCAGAAGCTGCTCATCCACTGCTTTTAGGACAGCTTTAGTGGTGCTTCTCTCAAATGGTATATGAACTTGGAGCACAATAGCATCCATTGCTTCCAAGATCTCGCCAATGCTTTTATGAAGCAGTATAAATACAATCTGGACATGGCTCCTGATCGCCGTCAACTTCAAAATATGTCTCAAAATGAGAAAGAGTCATTCAAAGAGTATGCTCAGCGATGGAGAGAGTTGGCTTCCCAGGTTGAACCATCTCTAGTAGAGAAGGAGTTAACTGGAATGTTCATGGATACTCTGTCCCCTTTTTATTGGGAAAAGATGATTGGAAGTGTATCTTCAAGCTTTACAGATCTGGTGACTATTGGGCAAAGGATAGAAGAAGGACTGAAAAATGGTAAAGTCTCCAAAGCTGCTGAATCTTCAAGTGGTGCGAAGAAATCCTTTGGGACCTTCCATAAGAAGAAATAAGAGCAAACCAACGCTGTCATGGCTGAAGTAAGAAATCCTCGTCCCCAACCAAGGTATAATCACTCTACTATTGCTGTCGTTACTGCTGCTGCTGCTCCACGACCAGCTCAGACTCCTCAACGTCCAACTGTTGGACATAACCAGTATCGAAATAGGAATCAGTTTGATCCTATTCCCATGACATACACAGAACTTTATCCCGATCTGGTTCAACAAGGGTTGATCACTACAAAGGCTTTGCAACCTCCTCCTAATCCTCCTCCAGCTGGATTTAGGGCTGATCTCCATTGTGCTTTTCATGAGGGTGCCCCAGGCCACGACTTGGAACATTGTTATGCACTGAAAGCCAGAGTGTGTGAGTTGATTAAAACTGGAATCCTTGATTTTAAGGATAGCCATCCGAATGTCCAAAACAATCCCTTGCCAGTGCATCAAAAGTGAAGCTTCAAATTGACTTCAGCAGGCTATCTTCCTAAACGCCAGTGTTTCAGACAAGACGGCTCATCCTTGTCCTGATTTAGTCACTAGGCCTTTTGTTTCTCATTGTTTGTACTTTCCTTCATTTTGTTTAAGCTGTTTGCTTTTAATTAGTGTTTGTACTTTCATACCAATGAAATGAGCATTGTGACTTTTGATTTCAAATTCACTTTGCCTATTACTTGCACTTTTATACTTTATATTTAAATTATTTACTCTTTGTCCAAATTTTTGATTATGCAAATATTTTAGGGAGCATGATGAAAACGTTATACCCATAACTGCTGTAAGTATGCTTTCAATTAAACTTTGTTGACGATGTAAGGCATTGTTTCAACTCCCAAACACTGGAGAAATAAGGAAGATAATCCCTCGTTTACCCCTTCAAGCCTAGAAGTTGGAGTTTCTTTCTTTACAAAAACCCGTTTTTTAACCTTGGGGTGGGTAGTTCTCAGTTAACTCGGTTGCGAGACACCTTTCATATAAAGGTTGCAACCACAATTTTCCTTCGCACACAACAAACAAGTGTCGAAGATGTTTTTCAAGCCTAAAAGTCGATGATGGTTCACCGTAATCATTAAGCCAGGCAGTCATTTTCTTTCCAAAAGAAATCAAAAGAAAAAAAACCCGCTAAGTCAAAACCTGTGAAGGAGACTTAGGCAAAACTGGGGCATTCCGCTGACTCTAATCTTCGCAAGAAACAATTCAAGCAAAAGTTAGGGACAATAAAAGAGGAAATTTTTAAATCTTCACCCTGAAAATCCTCAATGACAAAAAAGCAACCAAATGTTGTAAAGAAGCAGTGACTGCCGTCTCAAGAGTCCTTGGACTGCTGAACCATCATCATGGCTATAATCAGTGCAATTCCTATAGGAACCTGAGTGTATATTCTGAGTTAGCTGAGCATAGGACTGAAGATCATCACATAGATTGGATGAGCACAAATAAACTTTGAGCTTTTATCCTTTGTTTCTTAAACCGTGAACCAGACCACACTACAACCCTTAAAAGACCTAACTGAAACAATGTTATTTTGAAAGCATACTACAACAAGGTTGCATAAACTGACTCCAAAAGATCTTTGTAGATCATTTTTTTTTGGCATCATACCTTTTGCTTTACCTGTCACTTTTAAGTGTTTTGAACCACCGTGTTCTGACCAATGACTCGTTTATTTTGTAGCTTTCAAAAATGATTTTGATTTCAAAAGTTGCATGAACTTTACATTACCATGTTTGTATGAATACTTTTTGTTTGCAAACTGGCTTTCCTCTCAAGGAATTTTCAAACATTGAGAAACTTGGTCGGTGATCCTATCAGAGGAAAGTTCTTTTCACATCCTGTCGAAGAATCAGTTCAATATTTGTTCAAGGCAAGGTCTTCTCAAATGTGGTTTATCCAGAAGATATTGCAAGACTCAGACTGGGGCAAGTCTTCCAAGCACCCAGCGGATCAGTCATTTTCAACATCAGACAAGCTGAAGCGGTTATCAGTTTACCTACAACAGACAGCTAAACTGGGGCAGTTTACTTGAAGAATCCCAAGCAGCTCTTCATTCTTCCTACAAGGATCATCAATTTGACACAGTTTACCAGTGTGGCAGAGATGTGCTCAGTAGTAACATCTTTAGTCCCCAAGAAGAATGGCAGTGATCTCCGTGTTGAGGAATCAGTCTTCCAGTCTTGTCTTCTCACCAAAAGAGTCGAGCCTTGTCGTCTGCATTTGCATTTGCATTTGCATTCGATCATATACCATCTGCATAATTCATATACACATGTATAACATGGGTGTTTCATCCTCATTTGCATTTCTCCCGAGGTCGTGTTTTATCCACGTCTTACCTTGTGGTCAAAGTGCAACTCACTTGGCACCTACCAATCATATTTTTGTGTCGTGTCTATCTGATGTTCTTCCAGATATGATATTTCTTATCCGATTGTTTTTCTGGATATGTCTGTTTCTATATACATCCAATACTATTCTCAGATACTATGTTTATACCTTTCATTCAAAGCCATTATTGGGTGTCTGGTTTCCTTTTATCCAAAGCTATTCTTGAATGTTACCTTTGTGTGTCTCTCTAATGTTTTTCCATATTGAGTCTTTGTTCTGATGTTCTTCCAGAACTTATCTGATGGTTTTCCAGATATTTACCTTAATTCTGATGTTTTTCCAGAATCTATCTGATGTTTTTCTGGATATGTGTCTCTCTCTGATGTTTTTTCCAGATTGAGTCTTTGTTCTGATGTTCTTCCAGAAATTATCTGATGGTTTTCCAGATATTTACCTTGATTATGGTGTTTTTCCAGAATCTATCCGATGTTTTTCCGGATAAGTGTCTCTCTCTGATGTTTTTCCAGATTGAGTCTTTGCTCTGATGTTCTTCCAGAACTTATCTGATGGTTTTCCAGATATTTACCTTGATTCTGATGTTTTTCCAGAATCTATCCGATGTTTTTCCAGATATGTTTCTCTCTCTGATGTTTTTCCAGATTGAGTCTTTGTTCTGATGTTTTTCCAGAACTTATCTGATGGTTTTCCAGATATTTACCTTGATTCTGATGTTTTTCCAGAATCTATCCGATGTTTTTCTGGATATGTTTCTCTCTTTGATGTTTTTCCAGATTGAGTCTTTGTTCTGATGTTTTTCCAGAACTTATCTGATGGTTTTCCAGATATTTACCTTGATTTTGATGTTTTTCCAGAATCTATCCGATGTTTTTCCGGATATGTCTTTGTTTTGATGTTTTTCCAGTTTGAGTCTTTGTTCTCTCTGATGTTTTTCCAGATTGAGTCTTTGTTATGATGTTTTTCCAGAACTTATCTGATGGTTTTCCAGATGTTTACCTTGATTTTGATGTTTTTCCAGAATCTATTCGATGTTTTTCCGGATATGTTTCTCTCTCTGATGTTTTTCCAGATTGAGTCTTTGTTCTGATGTTCTTCCAGAAATCCTTTGTTGCTTATCTGATGTTTTACCAAATATGTCTCCAAACCTCTTCCCGTACATTTAAATACCCTTCTAAATGTTTCAGATATGAACCTTCAAAATATATGTCTTCAATGTGCTTCTTTGGATAGGTTCCGGAGTTTATTCGATGTTTTTCCGAGTATCTCTGGTATATTTCAGAGTTCATTCGATGTTCTTCCGAATGTCTCTGATGTTTGTTTCTGTGTCCCTGTTATATTTCTCAGGTTTCTCCTTACCTCATTCATTGATATTTTGAATGTTGTGACTCTTTTCCATCCAGTTCCGTTCATGGATGATGTCTGTTGGTTCCCCAGTGTGTCGAGTCCCCTGTGAGTAATTACTCGTTGTATTGTCGTTCTTTTATTTTTACTCGTGTGTCTGCATCTGTCTTGCATCCAAGCATCATGAAGCATCATTTAGATTCATGGCATATGCGCATTTGTCCTTTTGCATACCATCGGATCTAAGGGACAAAATTTCTGGTTTGCTATATTTAAATACCTTTCACTACGATTCTATGAGGATTGACATCTCTCATTGCCATCCGGTGAAGATATTTAAATAGGGGCAACTGTTGCACCCCAAATTTTGACCCCTTAGATCTTCATCATCGTTTTAAGATCATATCCATTTGATTATCTAACCTTAACCTATTTCAAGTTTGTCTTTGTTAAGATACATGTGAATTAGGGTTCCGTACAGTCGAGAATCGAGGTTTCGATGGTTAATCAGTCAACGTATTGAATTGATTTCCCATGAAATAAGTATCCACATCATCAAATATACTCCATTGGATCAAGTATGAATCCAATTTGAGGTTGTCACCCAAGGATCAAGAACAGTGCAGTTCAGGATACCCGATTAGGGTTTTCGATCAAGAAAAGTCAACTATAGTTTGACCTTTGTTTTAAATCGTGTTCCAATGGTGGGATCATGGTCCATAAAGTTCATATGGCTTACTGAAGTCTACTCAAGAAGTTTTAAGGCCTCAGAAGACCTAAAACATCAACAGTCGACTCGGTAGTCATCGATCGATCGTTCGGTTGACCGAAAAGTCAACTCTTCAATCATAAGGAATTTGACCTCAAAGTATGAAGCAAAAATGTTCCTAGTAACATATTACATCCATCCATGAAGTTTCATGACCATTGGATCAAGGATTGAGGAGTAATCGGAAAATCGGGAAATTAGGGTTTTAAAAGGGGCAAGACCATAACTCCCTAACCACACAACCAATTGAGTTGGTTCAAAGCTCATTGGAAAGCTCTGGACAAGTCCTACAAAAGTCCTACAGTGGTCCATGAGCAGAAAATGCAAAGATTTGGAGTTATGGCCAAAGTCATTGCAAGAGGGAAAAATAACTTAGAAAAATTCTAAGTTATTGGCCTTTTTAGGCATGTTTTTAGCAACTTTGAGAGGATTTTTGACCCGATTCCATTTGGAATCTGAACATCATGAAAACATGAAAGTTGTAGATCTACATGAGGGCTTTCCAAGATGTACTAGAACTCTTCCATAGCCCTTATGAGTTGAGAGTTATGGATCCAACAAGATAAGGTTTCAACACTTAAGTCCAACATTTTCACTTTTTCACAAACTCACCTTTTGATGAATGAAAGGTATGGGAAGTTGCAAGGAAGGTTGCAATATTATATTCAAAGAAATCAAAGAGGAAAGAGAAACTTTCCATGAAATCTGCAGCAACTGCTTCCTTACCCTCTATGCTCTCTTCAATCACTTCATGTCCCTCATTTCACTTGAGTTTTTTTTCCTTCATTGAGCCAAGGGAATGATGTGCTTAGCTGCCATACAATCTTGGATAGATTTCTTCCAAAATCTCCCTCCAAAAGCCAAAATACAAATCTGTCCTCACCCTTTATTTTTCCTATAAATAGAGGCTCCTTCTATGTTACTTCTCACACCATAGCACTCTAAAACCCAAGAGAAAACCTTTGCTCTCATCCTACCTTGCATTTTCTTACAAGTGAAGAAAACCATTCCAAAAATACCCAAAAACCTGCCTTGAGCACAAAGCCTTCCAAAACCATTTTCACCCACTCAAACTCATCACAAACCATCCATACAATCCACAAATGACGTGTGGGAGGTGTTCAAACTCTTAAACTAGTCAAAACCCTCATTTTCCCAAAAGTCAACTTTCAACCAAGCAAAGTTTGACTTCACATACAAAATCTGCCAAATCTCTACTCAGGCCTGTTTTGATCATTGTAAACCTCCAAACACCTTAGGTTTATGATGTACCAGCTGTCCATAACCTAAAATACCATCATCATCACTTGTTTCAAGTTATGATCCAAGATTCACTTGTTTAGTGCAAGTGCAAGAAAGGCTGCATTTTCACCAAGACATTGGTTGGAGCACATTTAGGGAGTCTTCAAGGTTTTCCATACTGCACAAGCTGGCTTGGAAGTCTACAAGAGGTAAGTGATCATTACCTTGCTTATGGACTATCATAACTATGTTTGATGAGCACTAATTTGGGCATGTTTGAAGTAATGTGTAGATCTAATTTGTGTGTGTGTTTATACATATTTGAAAATATGTTTTGAGGTTGTTTGCCAGGTTTGGAAACCTCAGTTCTTATGATATTATTTGATCATGTCCTTGATGCAATATACTAACTGATGTTGGTGTTGTTTTAGAAGTACTTTTACTGTTGAGTAGTCTAACTCAGGCCAGAGTTTTGACTTTTAATTGATCAAGTGTTTAGATTGGTTTAGGTGCTGTCAAAGAAACTTTACCATGTATGTTCAGTTGCTGCCAAAACCAGTTTGCAGCAGTATTGTCTCTTAGAGAGGTCTAAGTTAGTTGTTTAATCTTGAACATTGTTTTGTTTGGTGTTTTATCATTTGAGAAGTTTAAACTTTGTTCATGAATGGATCTGTCCAACATATGTAGTTTATATCCATGACTGTTTTAGACTAAGTTTGTCAATTTGATTTAGCTGTTGCCAGGTTGTGTTTTTCATGGAAAGCAGTTTGAGTAAGTTGAAGCCAGATTTGTGTTAATGAGGTCTTGTGTGGACTGTTGATTTATTTAGAGCAGGTTTTCTTGGTTTGATTGTTTAGGGAAGTTTGGTTGTATTTGGTGAGGGTCTTTTAGTACTGTTAAACATTAGTGTGTAGTTTAGTGGGATATCATCAATAGATTCTATGATTGAGGTGCATTTTAAATCTTGTTGTGTTTAATGCCTCTCTTTTGGAGGCCTGGCCTGGTTCATGTTTCTGGATCAGTCTAGCTTTTGGTAGGTGCATAGGTTTGACATTAGAGTGAGGGATGTCTTGAGGATTTAAGGTTGTTGTGTGTTGTTTAGATCTTTGGAAGGCAGCTTGTTTGTCTGACTGTTTAGTCTGAATCTGGAGGTGGTTTGTGTTGAGCTGATGATAAATGACCTGTTGAGGCTGCTGCTAGGGTGTTTTGAGTTTAGATAGATAAGATCAGTAGGAGATCTTCTAGTATGCTCTGATAGGAGAGGGCCATTAGCCTTTTGTCTTGAGTGAACCCCTTTTAAATTGTAAGTTTGTTAGACAATTGAGGTACAAAATTGATGAATGGTGCTAGCATAATCATGATGAATTTCATAGTAGTACTTTCAGGACTGTCTATGAACAACTGTTGCCATAGGCCAACTTTCTAATCATGATAGTTTTGCTCCTTTTGCTATTGGTAAATAAGGCACTTTGTTTGTTTAATGATGTTTAAGTCTTGGTTTAATCTTGCTGTCAAGAATTCATCTTTGTGAAGTCATGATATTTTGAATCCCTGTACAACTGTTCTTGAAAGATAAGTTTGTTAGCTTATGCTTGTTAGCTGTCAGAATTTGGTGTCTCATGCTGAAATTGGTTTATTGCTGTTATTAGGTTTAATTTAGAGCTTTGCTTTACTTTTGAACTGATAACCATGTTTCTAGACTTTGCTGATTTAAGTCTGATCCACCTACACCTTGTACTTTGCCACTAATTGATGATTGCCCCTTGAAGGTTTATAGTAGCCACTTGATATTTACAAGGTCTGTCATGCCTTGCTTTAGAGTTTGTTAACTGTTGATCCATTTAACTCATTGTTAGTTTGTAATGACTCTGTGTATTGTTAAAGGTTCATAAGTGAGTTTGTTTACATGCATTTATTTACTTTTCATAGAGGTTGTTCTTCTTCTTTTTTGATGTCTATTTGGGTCTGCTGTCTAAAACTGAGTGAGAGGTTTGACCACCTAGAGTTCTTTTTAGAATCCCTTTTGATCCATGCAAGTCAAGCTGTTGGCAAGTTGTTTTAGTTCACTCATTTTGGTCTGTAATGTTTAGATTCATGTGGCTGTCAAATTTGTTAGTGTAGGCTTTGGTACGTTGTTGCCAGCAGTTTCTTGCCCTGAGGTTTGATACCATCAAGCTCAATCTGTTGTTGCAATTTATTTGTGTTTGAGTCCTTAACATGTTGCAGTTTGGATTGATAAGAGTCTGTTGTCATGAAGCTATTAACATTGTTGATTTGCAAAGATCATCTCAAAAACACCAATTTCATCAACTTCCAACTCATGGGCCATTTTCTCATTCCATCTTTTTTTGATCAAACTTGCTGTTGGAACTCATCCTATACTACATTTCAAACTTGTGCAGACCCTTACTTGCTTTTAAATCCACCTGTTTTAATCCATGGATCTTCAAATGCATCTCAAACTTCATTTTTGCAGTTGCTATCATTTTTTAGTTAGGGACACAATTTGAGAAAACTAAATGCACCACCCTTTTCCTTGTCAAAAATCACACAAGTTAGACTTTGAGTTTGTTAAATTTGATGATGTTTTGACCTATTTTGGATGTTCACGTTTTTTGCCATAGTTGTCTTAATGCATCTTGTGTGTGCCATCGTATTTTCCATTTTGAGTTTTATTTTGAAAAATGGTTGACACCATCCTCTTACTCGTGAAAATCCAATAATGTTTGAATTTTATTTCCTGAAATTTGGTTATGTCTTGAGGAAGTTTGGATTCGAATCGTTTTGGAATTTCCACTTGAGATGCCTTGAAGGAGTTGCCCAAAATTTTTGCTTTGTTAAGTACATATTTAATTGGGGTGGCATAATACACGGATGTATCGCCACCTCAGTGGTTGTCACCTTGCCTTTAAGTACCCTATCATGCGCTTTGTCCTCTGTTCGAGCCTCAGCGAGGCCACTTTTTTTTATTAATTTTGTGATTTTTCAAGTTTTAATATTTTACCTTCTTTTTTCCATTCAATTTCACATACACATGATGGTTGGAATGGTCATGTTTTGAACCTAGAAACCACCAGACGTGGGTTCAATCCTGGGTGTGGGCATTCCTATATTTTTTTTAGCACTTGGTTTACTTATTTTATTTAATTTCATTCAATTTTCAATTTTACATAACTTCTTCGTTTTTAATCCTTTTTAGTTGATTCTTTTTGCTAAATTCTTGTTTTAATGTGTATTTTCATATGATGATCAAAGAATTCTAAAATTCTTATTTTATAAACACTTTTCATTATGGGAAGATCGTAAATCATTTTAGGGTTTTCACCCTCCTATCTTTCATTTTCGAACTTTGATTTTATTCCTCTTTGAGTTTAATTTAAAGGTGACATGAACTTGACTTGTTGTCTCCCTTGTGCATTTAAGTTTGAATTTCAACTTTGTTTGTACGCGTTTAAACAGTTTACCTTTAAGAACCGTTGATTATCCCCTTGAGGTTTTAAGCCCTTCTGTTTACATTGTGTGACATTGTTGGTTTACATAGGACATCCTTTATCTAGTTATCCTAACCTTAGGATTGGAGTCGCCGTGCTCTATTTAGCGTCCATCCATGGACATTCTCCCCCCTTTATCCTAACCTTAGGATCTGAGTCGCCGTACTCGTGTTTAGCGTCCCGCCGTGGACAATCCTTTATCATAACAATCTCAACTTAGATTCAGGAGTCGCCGCAGTCCATGTAAGTACTTCCCTATGAATGCTTACATCCCCTTGGAACCTTGACCACAGTCAAGAGTTCCTTACCCCTAACTAAGGGAATTACGGTTGCTCCGATTCCATTCCCGTCAGGATACGTAGGAACGAGATGCGATGTCTTTGCGAGCAAACTTTGTACATACTTTATACTTTATATCTTTACCCTTAACACTTTCCCTTTAACAAGCAAACTTTAGCAAACACAAATATTAACAAGAGGTTCCTGTAGAGTACTACAGATGTTTAGGATGTGAAATACCTACCCTATGCATAACCAACCCCCGAACCTTTAGATCTCTCTTTGCTTAGCTTTAAGACTTACTTTTTGCTTTGCATTTTAATAGGTTTTTCTTTCTTTAAACCTTTCCTTTTTGGATAAATTAAAGTTCGGTTGTGAATTTAAGAATTAAGATTCTAGTTAATCAATAGCTTGGTATCACGATTCTCACTGCAACAAGTTCATCCAAAAGTATATCATTTATAGATTTGGGCTACCAGAGACAATAACGACGGATCAAGGGTCAGTGTGTACGGGTCGGAAAATGCAGGAGTTTGCCAAAGAAATGGGATTCAAGCTGCTAACCTCAACGCCTTACACCCAAGCCAATGGACAAGTTGAGACAGCAAATAAGGTAGTGATTGGTATGATAAAAAACAAATTGGGAGTAAGCCAAAAAATTAGCATAAGACTTTGGACCAAGTCCTATGGGCATGTCGAACGTCCCCAAAGGATGCAACCAATAGTACTCCATATCGTCTGACCTTTGGCCATGATGCAGTGCTTCCAGTCGAGATCTATATACAGTCAGTTAGGATTCAGAGACATCACGAAATCCCTCAAGAGATCTATTGGGATATGATGCTCGACGAGTTAGTGGACTTGGACGAGGAAAGATTGAAAGCTCTGGAACTTTTGAGAAGATAAAAGAAAAGAGTGGAGAAGTCATATAACAAGAAGGTTAAAGCGAAGGCCTCTCTGGTTGGAGATTTGGTGTGGAGGGTAATTCTGCCTATGGATCGAAAGGTTAGGTCCCTAGGCAAATGGTTCCAAAAATGGGAACGTCCATTCCAAGTTTCGAAGGTCTTTTTCAACGGAGCGTACGAAGTGGAAGAGCTAAACGAAGATAAGAGAATATTAAAAGTGAATGGCAAATATTTGAAAAAATATAAGCCTGCGCTGCAAGAGGTAAAAATATCAACGGAATAACGATTAATATAAAGAGAAGCCATAAATGGTATAAATATGATATGCCAAAATGGCACAGTACCTTACAACATGGAACTAGAACTATGACTTACAAAGGCCAGCAAAAGATAAATTATTACAAAAAGCTCTCAACAGACTAAAAAGGGAGATTGGCTCGCATCCTGAAATAGTTCAACTTTTGAAGCTCAAGGCGTTTCTGACATAAATCTTTGTCGGTTTTCAGTTGAGCAATTTTTGTTTCCAAACGACGAGCCTCCTCAGCAAAATTGACGGCATGGTCAAGTTCAGTTGATAAAGAAGAATCTTCAAAGGAAGATAATTCGCCGTTCCTCTTCTTAGCTTTTGTTATCTTATGGCGAAGCTTCTTGATTTTGTGTTCCCAACAAGCAATGCTCTCCTCATTTGCGGTGATCTCTTGTTGATTCTTCTCTTTCCTCTCCTCCAATTCTGCAATTTTTTGTTCAGACTCAAAGACAGCGGTCCAAGCAGCGACTTCACTACCGGCCTTCGTCGAAAGATCATTCTCAAGTTGAGGCAAAAGTCGAAAGTCCTTATGGACTTGGTCGATTAAGGTGCCAACCTCTTGGATGACGCTAGAAGCCTCAGGAGAGATTGATTTGAGATCCACTTATTATAGGAGAGTCTTCAGAGAAAGGTGGTGGATAGCGCCCATTTGCAAAAGGGAGAAGAGATCCCCTTTGAAGATCTTCCCCTTGATCTTCTCAAGAATGCTATCAGTGGGGTGGCTCGAGACATGGCCTTCTGAAGTCGAAGTGCTAGGGGCTTTTCCAAAAGAACTGCCTCGCTGGGTCAGAAGGAGTTTGATGTACTGTCGAGGGTTGGAAACCTTCAAGGCATCAAGTTCTGTCGTGGTAAGATTTTCCCCACCCTTGATGGGCACTACTTCACTTTCCTTAAGAACAACAACAGTGGTAGTTTCAGCCACTTTAATAGGGGCAGGTCCATCAACTGGATGGTCCTTAGGTTTTGCTTCCTTGCTTTTACCATCTTCTGTTGCATCTTCTTCCATTTCGTCTTCAGTGCCTTCGCTGCTAGTCTCATCCAATTCTGACTGGTGCATGGTCTTATTTTCGACGACATCATCGTCCCCTGCGGTTTGTTCATCAGCGGCCATTACTTGATTTAAAGGAGAATTGTTTGTGTCAGCCAAGTTTACATCCTCCTCCATAGGAGCCTCTTCATCATTTGTTACGTCAGGATTAGGCGGAATGTCGTCTTCTTCATGGTCAGATCCATCAGTCTAAGACTGTTGGGTTGTTATTTTTGTAGGTGAAGGAGGAATTGTGGTAAATTCAGGTTTATTAATCTCTCCGAGAGAACTCATACCGGAACCCAAATCAGATGTAGGATGATAAGTGGGCTCACCTTGGCTGTTCAAGGGAAAGGTTGGCGAAGGAGACTTGGGTGGAATGGTTTTCAAACCCCCAACATCAGCCTAGACGAAGAAACAGACATAAGAAAGAGCAAGATAAAGCAGATCAAGTTCCAAAAGAAAACAATTAGATATGTAGCATACCTGAATGTTTTCATCAGCGGGACTTGAGTTGTTACTTTCAATGGGAACAATGTGCGGAATCGAGGTACCTTCTTTAGGAGCTTCAGCGAGATCTTGAGGGGGAGTATTTAGCTTAAGAGTTTTGGCTGTCGAGGGGGCAGATGGAGAATCAATGATGCCTAGGCCATGGGTAACATTTCGTCTTCTCTTTATTTGAGCATGCTCACGAGGAGATTCGTCTTCATCTTCTGAATCAATGATGATTTGGGCAGAGGCTCTTTTGAATGTCTTTTGAGGAGTGGGAGGTTTACGGCTTACCTGAAACAACAAGGATTGTTAGGAACAATGAAGGATAAAAGCTAACGAAGGCTTGCAGGGAGTTACCATTTGGCCTTCGACCCTGCCTTTAGTCTTTGATGCTGAAGCAATTTTTTTAGGAGCAGCTGCAAAACAAATCATGCCGCTACTGGTCAGTAACAATAAAGTTTAGTTTAAAAAGTCCAAATCGAAGGGAGATGACCTTCAAGAATGTCGGATTCGATGCAAACATCTTCGATACTAACATGTGTCACACCCTCATTTTCACCTTTAGCCTTTCATACCCTACATTCGTCATATCATACATTGTTCAATTGCATATCGAGCATGTGGGTTCACTTGGTAAGGATTAGGTCGGTTCGTTCCAAATAAGATAAATTGCTTATCCTGGGCTACATGGAAGAAAAGGTTCATCATCTAAGGTTTGATTCAATTTGGAAAGTCTACTCATGTAGATTTCTTCAAGGAGAAGTTACTTGGAAAAAATTCAAAGTCAATGTTCCTAATGAACATAAAAATGCAAGTTCATAATTCAAGACTTCATCCACTTCAAATAATGGTATAAGGGAAATCCATCATTCAAAATTCAAGATTATAATATTACAAAGGGAATTCCATGACATTTGCAAGAATGTCACATTGGTTGCAAAGTTTCCAACTCTAAGCAATGCTTAGAAAATTAAGCTATTTCTAGTCTTCATGCAAGTTTCTAATTAATTTCATGTTATGGTACCCTTCATGCCTCATCAAATCTCCATGTGCTACATATAATTCATAGCCCACAAATATCCAAGGAAAATAATTAAGGTTTAATTCAACATTGGAACATTTCAAAAGAATAACCATTAATGCTTATTCATGGGCAATTTCAAGGCATCATTAATTGATCCAAAATAGCCCTATGACCAACTAATTCCCAACTAAATAAACCATGTCACAAACATGAAGAACTAGATCATGTTGGTTCACTTACATGCCAAAATTCAGAACTTTAAAATTCTTTCAAGGAGAGGCATAAGACCATAAGTATAACCCAAGAACAAGTGATTAAAGGAGGGCAATATGGAAAAAACAACACTAGAAAAGTGCAGCAGCAAAAGCAAAAAAGCAGCATGCTAGAAATGGAAGAAAATGGGGCTGCACCAAGAAAGTGGTAATAAGCATTTCCAAATGTAGAAATTCTGAAATTTGAAGCATGTACAAGATCTATTATTTTGGTACAGCAGCAAAAGTGCAGCAGAAAAGTAGGATTTCTAGGGGAAAAGGGTGCATCAAGAAAGTGACATTGCATATTTCTAAGGGTAGAAAATCTGAAGTTTGAAAAATAGTTGTGAACCCTAATGCTTTGGATATAAAAGAAAAGCAACAGAAGTAGGAAAAGGGAGCATTGAACACACATTGAGATAGAGAAATAGAGAGAACAAAAACCAGAAAAAATATCAAGAGAGTTAGAGAGGGCAATAGAACCATAAGATCCCAAAAAAAAAAAAAGAGAGCAAGAAACATTGAAAACCAGAAAAAATAGAGAGAGCAAGAGACCCTAAAAACCAGAAAAATAGAGAGAAAGAAAACCAGCAAAATCAAAAAGAGTTCCATAGATACACAAGAGAACCTTTAAGAAGAAGAACTTTCACAACATAGAGTGAAGAGTGAAGAGCACATCCAACCAAAATCAGTGGAGGTCTTGCAAGAAGGAAAAAAATCTCTTGGGTATCCATTTCATCAAACTTTTCTCTCTTTATATTTTGCTTTTGTATTCTTTTATTTCCTCTTTTAAATGTTGTTGTACTATGTATATCATGTAAGGTCCTAAGAGGAACCAAGGAACCTCTGTAATAACCTTAAGAACGAAAAAGAACAAAGAAAAAAGTTCTGTTTTTTCACCCAGCAGGGCTGACACGGGCCGTGCCGTATGACACGGGCGGCTGTGTCAGCCCGCTGTTTGATTTTTCTTCGTGCGCGCCCCCCAGGTGTGCTGACACAGGCCGTGTCGTGTGACACGGGCGGTCGTGTCAGCCCAATGTTTACCTCAAAAGTCATTTTTTCTGGGTACTTTTTGACACGGGCCGTGTCGTATGACATAGGCGGCCGTGTCAGCCCGCTGTTTTGCCTTAAAAAATCATGTTGTAGGCACTTTTTAACACGGGCCGTGTCATCCAACACGACTAGCCGTGTCATCCAACACGGCTAGCCATGTCATCCCCCCTGTTTTCATGTTTTGTTTGCTATTTTTACCTTCAAATTTTTTTCAAAGAGTTCGCACGGCGAACTCCTTGATGGCATTTCATGCCGTTTTTTTTTGTGTTTTTTGCCTTGTTCAAGACGTCTAACCCTATGTTATTGTATAGCCATTTGTATGTGGATATTGTTGGTCATTTGTGACCTTTGTTGCCAAGAACCATTTTCAAAAACAAACTCTCGATTTTATCGAGCCATTTTCAACCTTTTAAGCCAATTGCCCTATGCATTGCCATCGACCTTATTCGTATCGCTTCAAATATTTTTACAAGTAATAAACCTTGATCCAACATCAAGTGATACTTTTTTTCCTAAAAAATCCAAAACACAATAAATATATGATTAAGGTTATACGCCATGAACTTTAAAGTGGTGGAGAAGGAAGGAGAATGGAACCCTCTTACACTCGTTCCAAATGTTTTGAATATAAGGCGCTCGACTTGGTTATTCGAAACATTCATCTCTATCCAAAGTTCTAGTGTGATCCTAATCAAGAACAATTTCTTAAAAAAAAAAAACTAAAAAATAACATCCACCCATCAAACTTCTTTTCGCCTTAGGGCATTAATCCGAAAACCCTTTTTTAAGGTATAAAATCAACCAACAAACAATCATTTCACAAGCCTCTGAACTACGGAGCTCTGATTCTTCACTTCTTTTAAGTGAGGATACGTAGGCATAAGGGCCACAATCCTTGGCGAGCATTAAAATAAAAAACCAACCCCCTCTTTTCCCTTAAGCAAGCACACTTTTAATAATTAAAACACCCATTCACGCTAAACAACCTAGAAGGTTCCCATCGAGTACGATAGATGTGAGGGGATGCTAACACCTTCCCCTCGCATAACCGACTCTCGAACCCTAAGACTTGGTTGCGATGACCATGCCCTTTTCCCAAAGGTTTTATCACTATTTCCCTTTCCCTCCTTGGGATAAATAAAATCCGGTGGCGACGCTGTGTCATTTTTCACGTAGCGACAACATGAAGGAGCCCCTTAAAAGTATAGAGCGTATGTTTAGTCGGAACCACCCTTTGCGATTTGGGTTTTGACTACTGTCGAAGGATTTTTATAGCATCTCCACAGATGAACCAATCTGGAAATGGAGGGGAAAGAGCCACGCCAAAATCAGCAGTTGGTAATCGAGGAATTTTCAGAGGAAATAATTTAAAAGCAACCTCATACTGTTGCGGTGAAAATTGGATATCAAGCTATTATATTAACTTGAATCTTAATTCTTTTACAACCGAACTTTAATTTATCCAAAGGAAAGGTCTAAAGAAAGAAAAACCTTTTTCGCGATGTAAGAACAACGCTAAGAGATTCGGGGATCGGGGGTTGGTTATACCTAGGGAAGGTGTTAGCACCCTAAGCATCTGTAGTACTCTACAAGAACCTTTTGCTTGTTTGTGTGCTAAGTTTGTGAAACGTGCTAAGATTTGGGATTAGGATAAGGGATAGGTAAAGACCTAAATGGTTTTCTAAGTTTGCTCGCAAAGACATCGCATCTTCTGCCTACGTATCCTAACTAGGATAGAATCAGAGCAATCGTAGTTCACCTCACAAGGGATAAAGAACACTTGATGATGATCAAGGTTCAAGGGGGAGACAAACATGACAATGTTTGTGTGGAGTTTGACAAAACTCCCTAATCTAAGTTATACACTTAAGAGGGGAAGTAAGATATCATGACGATGATTCTTACATAGATTTGACAAACTCTATCCTAGGGTTCTAGTTGAAGAACACTCCTAGTAAAGATGGGTTTCTTAGACTTAAAGCAAAGTCTAATGGCTTCTAAAATAAGGTTAAAGATGACTTAACAAAGTAAAGAGAAAGGTGAATGAGCTATCCATGACATGAGGGTCAATGGAAAGACTTTTCCTTTGGAAGGAGAGAGGGGAGGCAACTTGGATGAGAACTAACAAGTTTCATTACTTGGGGAAAAGAAAACACTTAGCCAAAGTAAAAACATGATGAAGATGAAAGCATGGTGACAACCATTAAATGAACATGTTAAAGGTAAACACAAAATATGCATTGATGACAATCAAAGCTACTGATCAAGCAAGGACTGCGACAGCAGATCAATCTTAAGTAAACTCCTCAGAGGAGGCAACATGAACATGGTAACAACCAAAAATAAAATCCTAGCATGTTGCCTGACATTTAAGGATATGGATGTAAACAAATATTACAAACAATCACAAGTATAACAAGAAAGAATTCATCTGCATACGTGAAAACGATCACAAAACATCCTTAACTTGCAAGTGGTTAAAAGGGATGAAAAATTGGGCAAACATGGGATTTTAAAATACTACATAAAAATAGATATAAAAACAAACACAATGCAAAAAGAATGGGTGCAAAATGATTAAAAATGAGTGAGATGTGATTTTTTGAAGTTTGGATGAAAAAATGGTAAAAAATAATAAAAGGGTTGCCCTCCTCAGGGGTCGAACCCAGGTCCAGCTGGTACAAGGCTCTTAGGTGACAAGGTGATTACCACTGGGGTGGCTGTACATCCAAGTACAAATGCCACCCCATTAAAATATATGGGCTAGATTCATGGCAGGCTGGGCACAAAACAAGCCAAAACTCAGGTTTTGCATTTTCAAGTGTAACTCAGTCAATTCTCAATGGTTTTTCACAAAATTTAGGTCTAAATTGTGTATTTTTAAGTGAGGAACATGATGGTGGCATTGGTTTTTTGAAATTCCTTCCCCAATTCAAAACCCGATAGCACTTCTATGTGGATGCTTGAAAATGCATTTTGAAACTCATGACCTATTCTAATCACTTTCAACTCAAACCAATCACACACACACACACACACACACTATAAATATGCCAATGAATGATCTCAAACACAAAATGGAGTTCAAATTATACTGTAATGAAAACTGACTGTCAAGTTGCAATTTGTTTTTTGTGAAAATGCATGATGATATCCAATTTTGATTCCAAACATTTTCAGATCAAACAAGTCATATACACATACTATATACATGTCATTAAGTGAATTTAGGCAAAAGATTAGGTCCAAAACAATCTGTATTGAAAAGTGGTCATCAAGTGGTAACTTTGACATATGCAATGCATCATGATGTTTAGTTCTGATTCTAGGCAGTTTCAAATTGGATTAAATGCACACACATATTGAAAACATGATAATGAGTGAATTCAATCAAGAGTTTTGGATCAGAGCAGTTTGAAATAAGAAATGATGTGCAAGTTTCCAAACTGTCATGTGAGATGCATGATGAGGTTCAGTTTTGATTCCAAACATTTTCAGATCAAACAAGTCATATACACACACTATATACATGTCATTAAGTGAATTTAGGCAAAAGATTAGGTCCAAAACAGTCTGTATTGAAAAGTGGTCATCAAGTTAATCACATACACACATTGAAAACATGTTATTGGATGAATTTAAATAAAGGGTATGGCTCAAAACAGGCTTGGTGTGAAAAGTGGTGTTCATGCTGAAATTTTGGTGTTTGTGAAGTGCAGTAGGATGTCAGCTCAAGTTTGAATACAAAATTATGTAGAACAAAACATACCTACAGCTGGTACATATGATAACAAATGAATTGATCATGGAAATTGGTTCCAAGTAGACTGATATGCAAACTTATGAGTTAAAATGCAACATGATGCTCTTATGTACAAGTTGAATGACCAGTTCATGTTTTATGCAAAATTAAGGCAAGCAAACCATGTGCACACACTACATATATGTTATTAAGTGATTTTAAGCAAAAGTAGTGGTCTGAAATAGTTTGGCATGACAGATGACCTCTAAGTTGCATTTTGGTATTTTGATGCATTTATGAGAAAATTCAAAAACAGATTCCATGCATATTTTGATCATATGAATCACATACACATCTCACATATATGTAAACAAACAAGTTCAAGCAAGAAAAGTGGCTTCAAACTGGTTGGTATGAGAAATGACATACAAGTTGCAATTTGTTATGAACATGATGCATGATGATATGCAGTCCAGGTTCCAAGCACAATTTAATCAAGTTAAGCATACATACACATCACATACATGGTATTGGATGAAAATGAACACACATTATGGCCCAATTCTGACTGGTGTAAAAAATGGTGCTCAAAGTGCAAGCTTGTGTTTGTGATGTTCATGAAGATACTCAATTTCAGTTCTGTGCATATACAGGCCAAATGAATTATACATACATCATACTTACATGGTATTGAGTGAAGATCAAGCAAAAGGAATGTTCAAAACAGACTGTTATGCAAAATGAGTATTGAGTTGCAAAATTTGACATGTATGATGCATTAAAGAGTTGAAATTAAGTGTAAAGCACAATTACATCATGTGGACCAAACACACAGCTCACATACATAGAAATAAGGATATCCATGCTCAAGAATCAGTTCCTTTGTGAACAGAATAAGTTTTGGTATGTGAACACAAAAACAATAGTAAAGCAAGGTTTATGTCAAAACCTCAAAATTATCCTTATGGTATAATGATGAATGAGACGAATTCAATGCTACATACCTCTTGTAGACAACTTAAAGCAAGCAAAAGGAACAAGAAAACCAGAGAATCTTCAATCACCTCCTTGCTTTGAACCTTTCTTCCTTTTGAAGCAAAATACCAACCTTGTGACAGTTTGAGAAATAGGCCACACCAATGATCATCAATGCTTTGGACAGCTGAGGTATGATATATATGAAGTGTTTGAGTGATTAGAACGTCAAGAATATGTCTAAAACAAGTTTTGACTGATTTTGTGAATTGTGGTCAAAGTAACTTGGTATAGAAGTTGACTTTTTGGATAATGAGGTTTTTGAGTTGTTCAATGGTTAGAACACCTTCTACACAATATTTATGGATTGTGTAGATGGTTTTTGGTGAGTTTGAGTGTAGGGAACTGAGTATGGCAGCTGGACTGTCAAGACAGATTTTGTGGTGTTTTGGTGATTTTATGATTTTGGTGAAAATAAAGTAAAAGAGGAAAGAAGCAAGAGTTTTGTATTTCTTTGGTTTTTGAGAGATTTTTGATGTGTGGTATGAGGTGGGGAGTGCCTCTATTTATAGGCAAATGGGGGTAGTGGGCAGATTTGGAGATTTCCCTCCTAGGAGGGAAAAGTTACTTTTTGGATCCATCCTCCCAAAAGAGGCTTTCTTGGCTTGGAGGTAAGCTTAAAGTAAAGTATCATGACGAGTTTAGTGTGTCTAAAGTCAGGCTAAAGGGTATAGGTTCATGGCTGTTTGCAGAACTTACTTTCCACCTCTTGCTTTTTTATAATTCTTTAATGCAAGTTGTATTTGCAACTTGCAAGCCCACTTGCTAACTTGCCAAATTCAATTCTTCTGCATATTCTTCACACTTTCATGCTACAAAGTCTCTACATATCAGATAAAACATGATTCTAAAGCTGAGATTGGTCCAATTGATGAAAACCTCACTTGTGAAAAATTGGCAATGTGGGACTTCAAGTATGAAAACACCAACTTACCATATCCATAACTTTCAGCTCACAAATCCTTTTGACATGTTCTAGTACTTTTTAGAAATCCCTCAAATAGCTCTAAAAGATTCATGTTTTCATGAGTTTCAAATTCTCAAAGGAACTTGGCCAAAAAGCCTCTCAAAGTTGCTAAAAAATGAGCTTAAAAGTGAAAATTTTCTGTCATTTTCCCTTCTTGAAATGGATTTGATCATAACTCCAAATCTATGCATTTTATGATCATGGACCTCTTAGGGACTTTCTTAGGATTTGTCAAGAGCTTTCCAATGAGCTTTGAACCACTTCATTTGGATGTGTGGTTAAGGAGTTATGGTTTAGCCCCTTTCAAAACCCTAATTTCCCGATTTTTTGATTACTTCCTCATCCTTGATCCAATGGTCATGAAAATTGATAGGAAAGTGCAATATGACATAAGGAACATTTTTTATTCACACTTTGAAGTCCAATTCCTTAAATTTGAAGAGTTGACTATTCAGTCAATCGTACGATCGATCGGTGACTACCGAGTCGCCTGTTGACACTCTGGACCTCCTGAGACTTTGAAACTTCTTGAATGAACTTTATTAAGCTATATGAACTTCATGGACCATGATCCCACCATTAAAACCCTTTCCAACACCAAAGTCAAACTACAGTTGACTTTTACCAGTCAAAAACCCTAATCGGGGCTCCTGGACTGCACTGTTCTTGATTCTGGAGTGACAACTTCAAATTGGATTCTCAATTGACGTCATATGATACCCTTGATCTTGTTTCATAATTGAATCAACCCAAAATAATGATTGATCACCTTTTTGAAGCTTTGATTTTGACTGTACACAACCCTGATTCATCTGTAACTTGACAAAGATAGACTTGCACTGGGTTAAGGTTAGATAATTCATGAGCATGCTCCTAACATGATAATGAGAATCTAAGGGGTCAAAATTTGGGGTGCAACAGTTGCCGTATTTAAATATCTTCACTAGATAGAACTGAGAGATGACAATCCTCGTAGAATCGTAGTGAAAGGTTTTTAAATATAGAAAACCAAAAATTTTGTCCCTTAGATCCGATGATATGCAAAAGGGCAGGTCATGATATGCCATGAATTCTAAATGATGCTTTATGATGCTTGGATGCAAGACATATGCAGATACAAGAGCAAAATGAAAGAACAGCAAAACAACGAGTAACTACTCACGAGGACCTGGTATTGTGGACTCGACACCGGGGAAAACCGAGGTATAACAATCAATAGTTCAAACATGACTAGTGATAACTGAGAGGATAATTTCACATGAGGATGCAAGAAGTCCAATGAAGATGACAATCTCACTGGGGAAGAGCAAACACTCTACTGGGGAAAGATAGCAAATTTACACCGGGGAAGCGAAAGAATAGAGACACGAACCTCACTGGGGATGATCAGATGAGGAACTTCCTATAGTGAAGAGTTCAAACGGGATCTTCAGGAATGGACTAGAAACAAGACCAAACACACTGGGGATACTAGTAACGACTAGATCTCCGGGGTTTGACTGGAAAATCAAAGTTTTTACTGGGGATACTAATGTCACCCAATTTTAACAAACAGTTCAAACAATGCTAGTAACCACTAGACTTTCCGGAGGTAATGGTAATGACCAACCTGAAATAATAACAAATGAGATTTCTCAAATCCAATCGGTAACACATAGGACTTCGACTGGGGAAATTGGTGACGACCAAATTTCAAGCAATGCCAGTAACCACTGGACTTAAAAGAGATTGGTAACTACCAAGTCCGGGTACCAATGATGATTGGATTTCAAGTAATGCCAGTTACAACTGGACTTTAAAAGAAACATGGTGACGACCAAATTAGGGTATACCAACAACGTTTGGTTATGATAATGCTGGCGGTCAATAGTCTTCAGCTGGGGAGGTTGGTAACGACCAATCCAAAAGGTACCAATAACGATTGGATTTCAAATGATGCCAGTTACGACTGGACTTCATGGGGAAGGTTGGTGATAACCAAGATACCAATGACGATTGGATTTCAAACATCTGCCAGTTACGACTGGACTTAAACGAAAATCAACTAGTAACGACTAGACTTCACAGGGGATTTGCTAGTGACGACTAGACTTCAAAGGGAAAAAGTTGGTAACGACCAAACCAAAAGATAATAACGAGTGAAGTTAAGACAATGCCAGTTACGACTGGTCTTAAAGGAAAATATGGTGACGACCAAAAAGAATACCAATAACGATTGGATTTCAAACACTGCCAGTTACGACTGGATTTAAAGGAAAAATGTGGTAACAACCGAACCAAAAGATAATAACGAGTGAAGTTAAGACAAATGCCAGTTACGACTGGTCTTAACAAGAAATATGGTGACGACCAAAAGAAAACCAATAACGATTGGCTTTTAAAACAATGCCAGTTACAACTGGACTTTAAACGGAAATTCACTAGTAACGATTAGACATTCACGGGGAATCGACAGATAGCACACCGAACCCAAGAGACAAAAATGAATCACACTGAACCCAGGCTGAAGGGTGTATGTAGACTTGGAAAATAAACCCCATCCTAACAGGGGAACAGAGCTTTAAACAAGCTAGTCAGAGATGACAAAGTAAATTCAAGAAAATGCTCAGAGATCTTCTACTAGGGACGAGTCTTCTCATCATCATAAGAAGTTCTTGAGAGACAGTCTTCAAGCTTGATAACCACACATGACCAAAGGAAAACCAGCAGTTCAACTTGCTTACACTTCACCAGGGAGTGCGACAGGATTGCGTATCAAAGTTTCTGCTACCCTGAGGTTTCGGGGAAGTATGATTTTCCTCGACTCTTTTCCATGAGTTGAAGTTTTTTTTACGTTTGTTAATCTTTTCAAGTTTTATTCAATAATTCGACCCCTATGCTTTCAAAATTATCGTTGATCAACGAACACTATTTTACATAACAAAGAAAATAAAGGAAATGGTAAATTTGCAAAAGAAAGAATGGCTCAAAACTGATTTTATTCAAGAATGAAATCTTGCAAATGACAAAATTCCATAGGATTTCTACAAGTGAAAAATGGCAACGTGGACAAGGTTACATTGAATCCCATGACCAAACTATCCCTAAAGACTAAAAACTCCCCAAAATGCTTGCTTCTTACGAGAGCTGCTGGTGTGAATTCTTGTAGGATCTTCTACAGTGGTGACAACTCATCTGATGCAGTGAAACGCCTTTGTCCCTAACTTTTGCCTGGATCGCCCTTTCAGGTTTTCAATCCACCGGGACGCTCATATTTGCCTAAGCCGCCCTTTCGGGTTTTCAACGTAGCGAGCTCTTATTTTTCTTTTTCTTTTTCTCTCTTTTTTTTCTTTTTCTTCAACCCTAACTTTTGCATAAGCCGCTCTTTTGAGTTTTCGACTTATCGGGTTCTTTTAGGCGTAATATTTTCGTACTGCATCAGAATTCACTGGATGAGTAAGCTGCTCTCCATCCATGGTAGTGAGAATTAATGAGCCTCCTGAGAAGACTGTTTTCACGACAAACAGGCCGTCATAGTTGGGTATCCATTTTCCCCGTGCATCTTTGTGAACTGGTAAAATCCTTTTGAGTACAAGATCCCCTTCTCGGAATTCTCGGACGCGAACTTTCTTGTCAAAAGCTCTCTTGATCCTTTTCTGATATAACTGACCATGACACATCGCAGACATGCGCTTCTCGTCAATAAGATTCAACTGATCAAACCTTTCTCTCACCCATTCTGCTTCTTCAAGCTTGGTTTCCATTATGACTCTCAAAGAAGGTATCTCGACCTCAATAGGAAGTACCGCATCCATTCTATATACCAAAGAAAAAGGGGTTTCCCCTGTTGAAGTGCGGACGGACGTTCTGTACCCATGCAAGGCAAATGGTAGCATCTCATGCCAATCTTTGTAAGTTTTCACCATCTTTTGCAAAATCTTTTTGATGTTTTTATTCGCAGCTTCTACAACTCCATTCATCTTGGGACGATAAGGAGAAGAATTGTAATGTTCAATTTTGAAGTCATCACACAACTCTTTCATGACTTTGTTGTTCAAGTTGGTACCATTGTCCATTATGATTCGGCTCAGAATTCCGTAATGATAGATAATCTCCTTCTTGATAAAGCGGGCCACCACTTGTCGAGTAACATTAGTGTAGGATGCGGCTTCAACCCACTTTGTGAAATAATCAATAGCAACCAGAATAAATCGGTGTCCGTTAGAAGCTTTTCGCTCAATTGGCCCAATCATATCAATGCCCCACATAGAGAAAGGCCACGGTGATGACAACACATTTAGCAATGTCGGAGGTACATGCATCTTGTCCACATAAATCTGAAACTTGTGACATTTCCTGGAATATTGAATACAGTCAGTTTCCAAAGTCAACCAGTAATACCCAGCCCTTAAAATCTTTTTGGACATGGCATATCCATTGGCGTGAGTGCCAAGTGTCCCTTCATGAATATCTTGCATTAACGATTATGCTTCTCGTCTGTCGACACATATAAGCAGGACCATATCATGATTTCTTTTGTAAAGCACATCATTGCTGAGAAAGAACTTAGAGGCCAATCTTCTCAAGGTTTTCTTATCAAGTGACGTAGCATTTGTTGGATACTCTTGTTTTAACAGGTAATTCTTTATGTCATGGAACCATGGCTTGTCATCAGTTTCTTCTTCAACCATCTGACAGTAGGCGGGCTCAGTCTTTCGCTCAATTCGAATGAGAGTGGTATCATTGACATCCCCTACTTTCCACATTGAAGCTAACATGGCTAGGGCATCGGCAATGTGATTCTTAGATCTCGGAACATGCTTGAAAGTGATTTCATCAAAATACTCAATCATCTTGACGACGTAGGCTCTATAAGGGATCAAACTCTCATGTCTAGTCTTCCAGTCACCAGTAACTTGATAAATAACCAAAGCTGAATCTCCATTTACTTCAAGAAGTTTGATTTTGAGGTCGATAGCTGCTTCGAGGCCGAGAATGCATGCTTCATATTCGGCGATATTGTTCGTGCAATCAAAGTCTAATTTGGCTGTGAACGGAGTGTAACCACTCTCCGGTTTCATCAAAACGACACCTACACCATGCCCACTGTAATTTGAGGAACCATCAAACATCATTTTCCACCAAAGACTTGGCTCAGGACCTTCATCAGGACCTGGTTCTTCACAATCTTTTACCAACATAATGTCCTCATCTGGGAAATCAAATTTGAGAGACTCATAATCTTCAACTGGTTGATCTGCAAGATATTCTGACAAAACACTACCCTTGATATAATTCTAAGCTACGTACTGGATGTCGTATTCTAATAATAACATATGCCAACGGGCGAGCCTTCCAGTCTGAGCAGGTTTCTCAAAAATATACTTCATCGGATCCATTTTTGAAATCAACAAAGTGGTATGACAAATCATGTACTGCCTCAAGCGTTTAGCAGCCCATGCCAAAGCACAACAAGTTTTCTCCAGATGTGAATATTGGCTTTCACAATTAGTAAACTTCTTACTCAAATAATAAATATCATGTTCTTTTCGTCCGGACTCATCCTGCTGACCTAACACACAACCCATTGAATTCTCGAGCACTGTCAAATACATGAAAAGAGGTCTTCCTGGAACAGGAGGTATCAAGATCGGAGGTTCTTGAAGGTAACCCTTGATCTTATCAAACGCTTGCTGACAATCTGAATTCCAAACGACCGTCTGATCCTTGCGTAACAATTTGAAGATGGGCTCGCAAGTAGGAGTCATGTTAGAAATAAACCTGGATATATAGTTCAACCTTCCAAGGAAACTTCTGACTTGATTCTCAGTTTGTGGAGCTGGCATATCCTGAATGGCTCGGACTTTATTTGGATCTACCTCAATCCCTCGGTGACTGACAATGAAACCGAGTAACTTCCCAGATCTTACCCCAAATGTACACTTGGCTGGATTCAGTCTCAACTGATATTTTATGAGTCTCTTAAATAATTTCAAAAGATGTTCCAAATGGTCCTCCTCACTCTGAGATTTGGCGATCATGTCATCAACATACACTTCTATCTCTTTGTGCATCATGTCATGAAATAAAGCCACCATGGCTCTTTGATAAGCAGCACCTGCGTTATTCAGACCGAAAGGCATAACTTTGTAACAGTAAGTCCCCCACGGAGTAATGAAAGTAGTTTTTTCCATGTCATCGGGATCCATCTTAATCTGATTGTAACCGGAGAAACCATCCATAAATGAGAAAACTGCAAAATGAGCCGTATTATCCACCAACGTATCAATATGCGACAAAGGGAAATCATCCTTCGGACTAGCCTTGTTTAGATCCCTATAATCCACACACATTTTGACTTTCCCATTCTTTTTAGGTACAGGTACAATATTGGCCACCCATTCGGGGTATTTGGATACTGCTAAGAAACCCGCATCAATCTGTTTCTTCACCTCATCTCGAATCTTAAGAGCCATGTCAGGTCTTGTTCTTCGGAGCTTTTGTTTAACCAGTGGGCATTCTGGTCGAAGCGGTAATTTGTGAACCACTATGTCAGTGTCTAAACCCGACATATCTTGGTACGACCAAGCAAATACATCCACATACTCTTTCAGAAGCTTTTCTAGTTGCTGCTTGACTTCTGCCCCTAGAGTTGCCCCAATCTTGACTTCTTTCTTGTCTTCTTCGGTGCCAAGATTAATGACTTCTACCTATTCTTTGTAGGGTTAAAGCTCTGTGTACTCATAATGTGCCCATTTTACCATTTCATCAGGGACTTCAAAATCTTCGTCCTCATCTTCAGCTTGGTATATTGGTGAATCAAAGTCAGGAGGGAATGCAAAGTCATAGGATTCAATGGGTTTTAGGACATCACTGCATGTTGGAATGGCTTAATTTATTAAAACACACAAAGACAAATGCAGCACACAAAAGAGAAAATTGTTTTGGGTTTTTTAAGATTGCCATTTTTCTTTTAAAATGAAAGTAAAAGCAGTAAAGGAAATAACACAAGGAATTTAACAAAATAGTTCATTTTTCATTGATTTTCTTGAAAGCACGGGGCCCTTACAAAACATTCCTATACCCTTGGGCATGGCTATGGAGATTCAAAACAACAACAAGAAAAGAAAGACACACAAATTACTTTAACTCAGGAAAGACCATAGGAATCTCAATAGCTTCCCAGTTGCTCAAGGCAGATTTACAATGATACACTAACTTTCCAAGGTCTTCATCTTCAAAATCTTCTTCCACAACACTAACTTGGAAACCTCTACTGATGAATACTTCTTGTATAGTCTTTGGGCGTCCTTTGTCATGTGTCGGTGCTTCATCATGAGTTGGTTTGTAACCCAACCCTTGGCGATCCATCTTTGGCTTCACTTTAATAACCTCTCCCCAACCTGCAGGAATACCTTCTTCCAGTGTAGACTTGATGCTCTGAGCGGATGCAAAAGATGGACCGCTCTTAGCCACTGTTTCCTCTAAAATCACTGCGTTAACTATCTCGAGTGCCTGAAAGGAGGTTTCTAACGCGCCCTCATCTGCCTCAATATACTTGAATGATGACAGATTGCTTACCATTAGGTCCTCTTCACCGTGTACAATTACCAATTTGTCATTCACAACAAATTTCATTCTCTGATGCAATGTGGAAGTTACTGCCCCAGCTGCGTGAATCCACAGTCGTCCCAACAAATGACTATAAGCTGGGTTAATGTCCATGACTTGGAATGTAATATCGAACACATGAGGTCCTATCATGATTGGCAATTCTACCTCTCCAACAACCGTTCTTCTTGAACCGTCAAAAGCTTTTACAATTAACAACGTCGGTTTCATTTCTGCCCCTGCATATGCTAACCTTGCGAGCGACCTTGCGGGCAATACATTCAATGAGGATCCAGTGTCGACTAAAACTTGTGCCATCGTGTCTTCTTGGCACCTGATAGATATGTGCAACGCACGGTTGTGATTACGTCCTTCTTTTGGCAACTCAGCATCACTAAAGCTCAGGGTGTTACATGCCGTAATGTTGGCTATCATTGAGTCAAATTGGCCGAGAGTTATATCTTTTGTCACATGGGCCTGCCTCAATACTTTTTGCAGAGCCTCTCTATGAACTGGAGAGTTCATCAAGAGAGACAAGATTGATATCTTCGATGGGGTTTGGTGAAGCTGATCAATAACCCTGTAATCACTTTTTCGAATAATCCTTAAGAATTCCTCGTCGTCTCCCTCAGTACTTGGTACCTCTTTTTCTTTTGTCGCAGCAGGAGTAACCTCTTTTTGAGTGACTACTATTATCTTTGGCTAATAGATTCGACCACTACGGGTCATCTTGCTTGTACCTGCAATATTTGTCACGTCCACTTGGTCGTCTTTCACTGTCTCTTTCTGACTAACCCTCCCAGATCCTCGGTCTATCACAGTCATGTCATATTTTCATGGAACGGCCTTCGTGCTTTCAAAAGGAAATGGTCTTGGTTTCTAAATAATAACCGGTCGAGGTTGATCGATAGCCGACTTGTTGAAAACAGGCTTCACACTTTTGTTGGTCATTTTGAACACCGGAACTTTCTCACCTTTCTTTGGTAAATTAAAAACAGGCTCAATTACCGAAACTTCTTCTTTCTTCACCTCGCTACACACTCGGAATACTACATCATCAATCAATCTTTGTATATCTCCTCGTACCGCGTCACACTCTTTAGAATCACTAGAACCTTCTTTACAATCATTATGAGTATCCTCTATCAATCCTGCTTTCAGTAGCTTCTCGTGAAGTAACCTTAACAGAGTCTTGATCTCTGACACACTCCGGACTATCCTTTCATCTGAAACTTCTTCTACCGCATTAACCCCTCCATGATTCGGTAATGGATTACTTTTAACATTAGGGGGTACATCATCAAAATACAAGATCTTCTTTTCTATCAACTCCCTGACAAGATGTTTTAAGGCAAGACAACCTTCTAAATCATGATCGGCAGTGCCTTCGTGAAAGGCACAATGAGCATTTGGATTATAGTGAGGAGATGTAGTGTCTGGATTTAATGGTCGCGTTATTACCAATCCTTGATGCACCAAGGAGGGGTACAACTCTGTGTAAGTCATCGGTATCTGAGGAAGTGGAGGTTTTGTTGTTGGTCTCCGATTCTGGTAGTTCTGTCTGGGTGCCTGAGCTCTAGGATGATGATGTTGCTGATAAGGTGGAGCGTTGGGCGCTCGTTGATACCCTTGTTGAATTGGCTGATATACGGGTGCTGGTACTGCCTGATAATTGGGAACAAGATGATTGAAAGCCGGGGTTACAGCTGCCACGTATGGTTGGGCATACTGCAACGGATACATTGGTCGTTGTTGCTGAGGTTGCTGAACATAACTTGGTTGAGGCTGCTGAACAAAGCCTTGTTGAGGTTGCTGATATTGTTGGTAAGGTTGTCTCCAGGTGCGACTCTTTCTTCCCACGGTTATGGCATTTGTCTCACCTTCTTTCTTTTTATGAAAATTACTGCCGAACTTCTTGACATTGTTGTTACCAGAACTGCTGGAACCACTAGCCACCTTTCCATTCTTCATTCCTAACTCCACTCTCACCCCCACTGCTACTATATCATAGAAACTTGCGGTTACACTACTGATCATCTTCTCATAAAACTCTGGTCTTACCGTATCGACGAACCGATCTGTCAACTCTTTTTCACTTAAAGGAGGTTCTACCTGAGAGGCGGTCTCCCTCCACCATTGTGCATATTCTTTGAAGGATTCTAAACTCATTTGCAACATACTCAGTAACTGTCTTCTATCAGGGGCCAAATCCATGTTGTATTTGTAATGTTTTATGAAAGCACCAGCCAAGTCTTGGAAACTGTGAATACGAGACTGATCCAGACCCAAATACCATTTAGAAGGAGCTCCTTTCAAACTATCTTGGAAACAGTGAATCATCAACTTATCATCTTCTACATGAACGGCCATTCTTCGGTAATACATAATCAGATGTGTACGAGGACAAGTAGCACCAGAATACTGATCAAAATTGGGAACTTTGAATTTCGGTGGAATTACCAACCCAGACACTAAGCACATATCTCGGGCATCAGTACCAAAGATGTCATTCCCTTCCATTGCTCTGACTTTTCTACCTATAGTCTCTACACTTTCTTTCAACTTTTCATGTCGTCCACTTTCTTCTTCAGACACATCAAGACCTTCATACACTGGTGGAGGGTTATGAAAAACAGGGCGTACTTGGGCTTGAACAGAAGCTGGAGTATATGTAGGAACAACTTGAGGAAATTCTGCCCCTAGGGGAACTGCTTGTTGGTTGATTGTTGGTGGAGGTACAAAGCCAGGTGGTAACCCGTATGGTGGAACATTTGCAACAGTGATTGCCATTGGGATCGGCTCCACAGTTATGCCAGTGATTTCAGAAACAACAGTGGCTTGAGTGTCCAGTTTTGCACGAATGACTTGTAGGGCTTCCATGATTTGCCCCATGCCTCCTCGTAGCTCTTCGAGTTCATTATCGATCCTGTCCACATCCAATTTTTGTCCTTCCATTCTTAGGCGAGCTTGGGCTCGGGTATTGTATCGGTGTTGAGGATTCAGTGTGATTCTCTGGAGACAAGACAACGGGATGAGACACAACACAAGAATATGCACATGCAATGCTTATGAATGCAAAAATGCAAAATGCGAAATCAATCATTCAAGGAATCCAAAGAAATATTTGCAAACATTATAACAATGGGGAAATACAACAAATTAAAAGTCTTCATAGATTAATAACTGAGAGTTTTACAACAACGATTCTGAAACTGAAATACAAGTCTTCAATACAGATACATGATAAAATAAAACAAAAGGATCTTAGATCTTCCGGTTGGAGGGCCCTTCGTCTTCTGGCTGATTCTTCTTTCCACCTTGATGGACCAACTCTTAAAGCTCTTCCTTCTCTTGCATAACCCTGAAATACTTATCCCTCCAAGTCTTTCCTTCTTTTTCAGCTTTTGCCAAAGTGGCTTTCAATTCTTCTATGAGGGTAGGTTTGGGTGAGTCAGGCTCAAAGCGAGTATAGAACATCTTCAACGCTGCTTCTTTCACCCATGATATGTATGGTTCTAAAACAGTAGTGTCGTGGTAACCTAGGGCAGTTACTCCCCTCGTGTGGACATGACGCCAAGCATACACAATCTGAGCCCTGTAAGCGGGATTCTTCCCGTCTTCAATGTAGAAGCTTCTCAAAAAGTCTGGGTCTGGTTCATCCTCCATCGAGTGCCCCAACTGTCGACGAGCTAAAATAGGATTATAGCTGATGCAACCATTAACACTGATAAGCGATACATTTGGGAAATCCCCACAGCTTTGAATCATTGCAATCCCCCCATACATAGGGTCATACCACTTAATATCTGAATGTTTGAGTAACAAGAGTTTTTCAATCCATGAGAGCCCATTCTGCCTATCCCAGAGTGTTGGAATTCTTGGCAAGTGCGAAATAAACCACTTGTGTAAGAGAACGGTGCAACACTCAATCTGACCAACTCCATAACGGTTCCTACAGTGGATGGAAAAGTACACATCAGCCAACAAGGTAGGTACAGGATTCTTGATTAAGAAGATGTTGATTGCATTTGCATCTACAAAATCATTAGCAGTCGGGAACAGGAACAGTCCGTAAACTAGTAAAACCAGAATGGCCTCAAAGGCTTTAGAATTCTTCGACACGGCATATCTTTGAGCTTTTTCATACAGGAACATAGCTGGAAATCCATACAACCCTCCCTTAGCAATCATATGAGATCGTACCTCGTCCACCTCCAAATACGCGGTCTCTGCAACTGCTCTTTCATTAGGAGTCCCTTCTCTTCCAGAAAATGGTCTAGGAGTGACGCCTACTTCCATCAGGGCAGAATATTCTTCCAAGGTTGGCAGCAACTGATAATCTAGAAATGTGAAATAGTGATAGGTTGAATCATAGAATTGCACGAGTGCGGACAACATCTCTTCATATACTTGAACTTCTAGCAAAGACAACATATTCCCATACTTCTCTTTGAATTCCTCGGGGTCTTCTACTAAACTTCCCAGTTTCTTCAAGTTCTCCAATTTTAGGCTTCAGAACACAATCTCTGATTTCTTTCCAGAATCCATCCTATAATATCTGCAAAACAATCTTCAGTTCCTTGAATGATTAATAAATGCGAATGCAAATGCGCAAAGTATCATGGAACTCAGATTCGGTAAACATCAAAACATTTGTTGATTCAACTTCATTGGATTACAAAATTTTAGTACATCTTACAAAAGTCTTAAATAGAAAGCTAAATAAAAGCTAACAAAAAATTCCTAAGAAGGTTCTCCTAACAGCCTCAAGTTGAGCTTCTCAATTTCCTTCTCCATCTGCGTCTTCTCAAGAATGAGCTTGTCCATGATTAACTTCCATGGAGTTGACTGGGAGCTAGAAGAAAATAAATCTTCTTGCGCTTTTCTCTTCTTGATGGAGAGCACCTCTTCATTCTTCAACTCTAATTGCTTCTGGAGCTCTGCGTTCTCTTCAACAACCACTTGGTACTTGTGCTTCCAAGCGTCTTCGGTTTGTCGTGCCTTGCTCAAAGCAATCCTCAACTTCTCTTCCTCATACATGAAGATCAAAGTAGGCTCCTCTTTTAAAGCCATAGGTTCTTGTCGAGAATAGGCCATCTTCAACTCAACGACTCTCTTCCGAACCCTTTGGAGATAAGGTTCCAAGGAGACACAATTAGGCTTTCCCAAGTCCTTCTTTCCTTTCATGTGCAAATGACCCCAGGCTTTTAGAATCTTCTCTTTCTGCTCTTGATTATTACCTTCTTCTTTAAATAAAATGTTTTCCACATGAACACTGTTGGGCCTATCTCTTAAAGGGTATCCCAACTGTCGACGGGCGAGGACGGGGCTGTAACTGATTCCTCCATTGGTACCAAGAAGAGGTACATTACTAAAATTCCCACAGCTGTCAATGATCATCATCCCATCATATTCACGACTATACCAATCAATATCAGAGTGCGTGGGAGCCATAATCTTCTGTGACCACTGTTGCACCCTAAAATTTGACCAACTGGTTTTACCTGATTTGTGTTTTCATAGCTTTATCATTTGCATAGTAGATCATAGTTCATTCATTTGCATAGCATAGCATGGGCAAGCCATCCAACAAGGGATCAAGTGCTATTTTTCATCTCAAGAGGTTCTTATCAATATTCAATCCTATTCAAGTCACCAAGAAAGAAGGTAAAGCTTTGAGAAGCTAATAGATCAAGCAGTGGATTTAGAGCCTGTCTGGGGACTATTTGAAGATCATCATAGAGGTTGTGAGTTGTGGACTGAGGCATGGAATGTGTGTAGACATCATGGAATACCTAGAGGGTCATTTTGAAAGTAAGACAGGTCATTGGTGTGGTTACAAGAGCTACAGTTGAAGACAGTCAACTAGGGTTTCATCTGGGTCAACCCTAGGTCAACCCTAAGTCAAATGCTTGGTTGAAGGGCATCAAGGCCTATTTGAAGGATGTGGGGTTCATCATTTGATATGTGGATATGGATGCGGTGTTGTGCCAAGGAGAAATCAAAATAAATCAAGAAGAAGAGAAGTTTCTAAATTAGGGTTTCTGTGTAAAATCCCCTAGTTTAGGTCAAACTTCCAAGCAAAGTAATTCAAAATGGAAGTCTCAAATGGATCCTTGGCCAACATGAAACTTGTATAGTATCTCAAGACCTTTAATTTGAGTGGTGGAAGGCATCAAGGAGATTTATAGAACTCAAGTTATGGTTCTTGCAAGTTAGGGGTCCTCAGAGGCATCTGAAATTTATCTGTGAAAGTTACTTGACTTCCAAGCAACTTTTACCCCATGAGGAATTTTCAAATGGATTTTTGGCCAACATGAAAGTTGTTCCTCATGATCTTAGCTTTCTAGAAAGGTATGGTATGCCTCAATCTTATTTGTGGAGCTCTACTTATGATCTTGACAAGCCAGGGGTATTTTGGGAAAGTAAGATTATAGGTCATTTCAATCATATGCCTAAAACTCCTACTTGCAAGCTTCAAATAAAAAAATGTCCAACATGAGATGTGTTCCAAATGGCATTTTTAGGCTAGACAAGAAGTCATGGTGAGCTAGAATGGCTTGCATCACAAAATGCCCAAAAATGGCTTGAATATGGAAGAATTTCAAATGGATTCATGGAGGGAAAATGTAATTTTCAAGTTATGAGTCCAAAATGCATCATCCAAATACTCATTTCAATTGGAAAACATCTTTTAAAGGCAATGACATTAACACTTTTTTTATTAGAGGTCAGAATCATGGACTTGCTTTGTAAACCTCTTACTTGAAATACAAGTTACACAACCAAAATCCAACACAAACTGATTTAAGCCAAGCTAACTATCCACACACATACAATATCTCCTTAGAAGGTAAATTGAACACAAGACAAGTTGCATTGAGAGCTAAAACCAGAACTGATATGGTGATATCATCAAATGAGAAATTCATGACATGAGATATCCAAAATCTCATAGGATCATTCCAGATCTTTCTAGAGGGTTCTAACATCACCTATATATGAATTTGAGTTGATCTAAGCCAAGGTTGAACTTCATTTGGTGCAGAGAAGAGAGATTGAGATTCATCTTGCTCACTTGCAATTCAATTTCGAATTCACCCAATTCTTCATCATTTCTTCAATTTTTTGATCCAAATCAATTCAATAATCATCACTGAGAGTGTTCCAATCAAAATCTGAGAGAATCCAAGCCTGAATCGAGTTCTTGAAGTTTCACTTCTTCACTTGCAATTGAAATTCTGTTACACTGATTCATGCCATTTGAGGAAGATCTATTGCATACAGAAGCAAGCAATCATCACACTGATCGATTCTGGAGCTTTGCAAGCATTGATTTGGAGGATTTCACCATCTGTTTTCTCCATTTTCACAGGTTAGTAACTTTCTCACCATGGCTTGAATTAGATAGAATCATCAAGATTTGTTAGGATAGAAGCAATGTATGTGGTTAGGAGAAGCTTTCTGGAGAGTTTGAGAGGAATTGGTGATGATTCATATGTGGACACCATTTCTGTTTGGCCTTGTATCTCCTTGAATTTTTAGTGATAACCTTAGTTCTTTAGTGGAATTTGATCAGTGATAAGAGGTGAGCATTTTAGTGTAAGCAATTCCAAGAATGGTGAGTTTTGAGTTCTGAGCAAATCTTGAGGATTGACTCGTGTTTGGAGTTTGAGTGAGATTCAATGGATTTTGAGGTTGTAATCGTGTTCAGCATGAAATTTAGAGCATGTTAGGGTTTTACATTTTAAGAATTGATGAAGTTTCGAGGAGATACGAGTTGAGAGGATGAAGCTGCTAGTGTTAAGCTTCCATGGATTTCCCTCCAAGTTCAGGGTTCAAATGAAGAAGACGACTATCAAACCGTTGGATCATGAGTGGACCAATTGACCAAAGCGAGATCTGAGGGATGAGATCTATTCTCACGCGTGTGAAGGAAAATCTGAGTTACCATGAAACGATGTGTTTCATTAAAGGGAGTTCTGGGCTGGATCACTAATTACACCCCCAATTGAGGCCCATCCAAATTTTGAACTGAAATGGATTACTCTTTGCACCGTGTTTTTCTCATTTTCTTTATGTTTTAATTGTTTTTCTGAGTTAATAATTGGGCCCTGGCGCATTGCTTTTTATACCCCCAGTATGGGCCCATGTGTGAATTAAACTGTATATGTTTACTTGCTGCACCCCTCCATTCATATTTCCATTTTATTTTCTTCATTTTATTTTTGATCTTTAAAAAATCATAACAATTTGAAAAATAATGATTTTTTAATGGGAATTTTTGCTCCCATTTCATATTTTTGTCAAGAAAAATATAAAATAAAAACATTTTTCATTTCATGCATTTTAGTATTTTTTGTATATTTTTTATTTTTATTGCATTTTATTTCTTTTATGTTGATATATGAACTTGTATATTTTTGTTTAGGTAGTTCCCATTACTTTTTTAGGCCAATCTTTTTAGGACAATTAGATATACATATTAGGTACCCCTAAATTTTGTTCCATAATTTTTAGGATTATTTTTAGGTAATTTTGACTAGTGAACTTTAGGTGATCAGATTAGGGTTTAAACATAGCATAGGTGCATGAAAACAATTTCTTTTGGGTTTTTTAGATTGAATTAGGACTTGGGGAATATAGGGTATTAAGGGTAGGTATAGTAGATACCCTAGAAATAATATTAGAATTTTCCCTACTATATTAATATTTTTAGTATATTTTGCAATTGTATGCTTGTTTGGTGTGCCCATTTTTGGGGTTTATATTGTTTGTGTGGGCTTATTGGGCTTTGCTTGGGGTGTGGGCTTGGTTTGAAGAGCATGATGATGGAGCATATTGAAGACAAAGTTGAAGATCAAAACCAAAGGTTGCTGAAGATTGTTTGCTTGCTTGGAGTGGATTGAAGACCTAGGACATAGGAGCTAGAGAGAGCCTTAGAATAGAAAATTTCTTCACGAATATGGATGGCTTCTTTTGCCTCCATTCTTCTCTGTGATTAAAAGTATCTCCTTAATGCTCACATCCCTCCTTTGGAAGGATTAGTGACTGTATCTGGGAGATAGAACTTTGAGAGAAACAGTCTGTATTATGTTAACTTTCTGTAGGCCACCTTTGGTGCTCAGCAGACTGTTTAACATCCAAACTCATCTTGTGAACTGTTTATCATTTCTCTGCTGGAGAGCTTGCTTTGAAGAATCCCTTGAGGATGGAAGATGAAGTTCATTGCCTGGAAGACTGATAGAAGAAGGAGCTTGTGCTGTCAGGTTTTGCTGTTTAGAGCTGTTGGTGCTGCTTAGAGCTGTTGATGTATTGTTTGGGTTTCTTGACTGTATTGTTTGTTAATTGTCCCCTTGAGATTGAGGTGAAGCTGTTTCACTTTGATCATTGTTTTCTAGGTTCGAGGTTGAGTGGGACTCCCTTGCCTCACTTGTACTGCTGTATTCATGCATTTTACTACTTTATTGTATATATGCTGTTTCTTTTCCGTTTATCCCCTTAGGATCTCTGTTTCTCTCTGCGCAAGAGAGAAATATGACAGAAATTAGGTTCTCATCCATGCATGCCAACATTAGGTTAGATTTTGATTCCCTTTTTAACCATAGGTTTTAGAGTTGTTGTCTCTTCTTTCTCAAAACAATCAGAAAATACAATAAAAGGATGAACATCAATAAAAAACAGTTCTTGCGTAAAAGATTGTAAACCAATCAAAAAACGTCATTTTTGTCCGCTTGGACTCTTAATCAGGAAAAACCCTTTTCAGAAGGAGATAAAAACAATCAAGACAGGCTTGTGTCTTCCGTGGCCCGAACTACGTTTGCTCTGATCTTTCATGCTGTATGAAAGTACGTAGGCATAGGATGCGATATCCTAGCGAGCAACCTTCCCCTCCTTTCCCATAGGTAGGCGAACTACGTTGACTCTGATTTCTCGTTCTAGACGGGAATACGTAGGCATAAAGTGCAATACTTTGCCGAGTCATTTTATTTTCTTTTAACCCTTGACCTGTAGAGTAGATAGAATAACAATCCGTACCAGAAAACAAGCGTGGATCCCGTCGAGTACGACGGACGTGAGGGGTGCTAATACCTTCCCCTTACATAACCGACTCCCGAATCCAGGATTTGGTTGCGATGACCATTCCTTTCCCGTCTTTGCGGTAGGTTTACTTCGAGCGTTTCCTTTCCCTCTGTTGGGATAAATAACGCACGGTGGCGACTCTTCTGTTCAGCCGGCGCCGATTTTCGCAGTAGCGACAGCTGGCGACTCTGGTGGGGACTCCAACGGTTCCCTACGAGAGTCGATCCTAGCGCTTGTTTTCCCGTCGAGGATTTTGTATGGATTTACTTTTCAGTCATTTACTTTCAGCATTATTTTATTGTGATTATTGCTGTGGGTATGAAGGGGATCTATGATTGAGAGATAAGCCGGACCTGGGCTTGAGTGCACCTAGAATTAGAGTGGAAATTAGTGGGCGCGTGCTTGCTTTGCAGGCACTAGAGTCTCATGAAATCCACGCTCGGATGAGGTTCTTCTGGTTGACTTATTTTTCAACCCTTTGGGTTGAGGGGGTTGTTGGTTAGTTGGATTGTCGACTCCGGGGACCGATCATTTGGAAGTTGGCTAAGTGAGGCCTCTTCAGGACATGATGATGCCACACCTTCTGGGTATCGTATCATCAGTCTTGAAAGTCTGTAACGCCGACGACCGCATAGGATGCCATACTTTGTGTCAGTTGTTAGGACACCTACCTGTGAGAGGGGTTGGGCATGCAGGTAACTTGACCTCCAGAATACCGGTTATCTTGATTGAGATTCAAAGGTGTTGATATTTGAGGATGGTATTATTGGGTCTGTCAGAGACCAGGTTGGAGCATCGTGGATGATCTTGAGCAGTTTAAGGGTCTATTTGAGGCCAATGTTGTGAATTGAACTCCTCAGCCAGGGGCTTGTGATCCCTTGTTGCATTGCTTGCATATTGCATTGTTTGCATCATCATGTGCATATCATTAACGTGTGTCTGTGCTGCAGGTGCATTTTCATACTTCCCGATTCTAGTGCTCCGGACTTCCATCTGTTATCATGAGTATTTTGAGGAAGACTGTCGCGTACAAGTTGCCTACTCCTGATGTTTCTTCGCTACTTGGTTTGATATCTCTAGCTGATGATGAGGTGAAGAGAAGCTTCAGGAAGAGTTATGGGAAACTACTCAGGCTGGTCTATAAACCATCCATGCATGAGCGTAACGGATTGTATGCGCTGATGCAGTTCTATGATCCCCCGCTGAGGTGTTTTACTTTCCCTGACTTCATTCTGGCTCCGACCATGGAGGAATATGCTGAGATCTTGGAGTTGACTATTCAAAACAAGGTTCCCTTCATTCATATGGGTGCTGAGCCCAAACTGGAGGATTTGGCTTTTGCTTTGCACTTAGACCCCTCAGAATTGCTGTTAACCTCGTGGAATGGAGTTTCTGGTTTTTCTCTCAAGTTCTTATTGGGAAAAGCACAAGAGTACGCCAAGAGTGGTTGTTGGGTTGTGTTTAATGCTATCCTTGCTTTGTGTATCTATGGCATTGTGTTGTTCCCTAATATGCCTGACTTCGTCGATTTGGATGCATTCTATATCTTTGCTTCAGGCAATCCTGTGCCCACCCTGATTGGAGACTTTTATCACTCACTGCATTATAAGAATGAGAATAAGAGGGGCAAGAACGTCCTTTGTTGTGTGCCTTTGCTGTATATGTGGTTTGAGAGTCATCTGCCCAAGAAGGGTATTTTTGCTGAGTCTGCAGCTACAGTGGATTGGTCTGAGCATTTGATGGGACTTTCTTCAGAAGGTGTTGTCTGGTTTGACAGAGCTTTATTGGGATCTGAGATTATCTACAGCTGCGCCGGATATCCCAATGTTCCTCTGATTGGGAGGAAAGGGTGCATCAACTACAATCTATCATTATTGATTAGGCAATTCGGTTATGCCTTGAAAATCCCGCCAAAGGAGGAAGAAATACAGGAATCTCTGTATTTCACCGGTGACTTGAGTGGGGAATTATTGGCCAAGCTTCAGCGCGCTTGGAATCATATCTGCAGAAGAGGGCTAGGCAAGAATGATTGTCAAGCCTATATGCCATACAAGGTGTGGATCCAGGAGAGGGTAAGACAGGTACAGATGCCTTTTCCAGCATTATCACGTCCTGTTCCCACCCCAGTGGAAGAACCAACTACTGTAGCTGTTGAGGTCTATGAGCGGGTCGTGAAAGAAAAAGAGGACTTGATAAAGATCAATGAAGAGTTAGAGAAGGAACTGGCTCAGATGCGGAGTGAGAAGAACAAAGTTGTGCATTCTTTCCAACAGCAGACTGAGTTAGTAAACAGGCTAGGTGCTGAACTGACCGAAGAGAAAAAGAAGCGTGAACGCCTGGGAAAAGAATTCAGAAGCTCTCATGATATGTTAGAGTCTAAGAAGAAGTCACTCGATGCAGCCCACCGGGAAATCTCTTCTTGCAACAAAACGTGGAATGCTACGCTAACCAACAACAAAAAGAGGGAAGACAAATTGAAGCAGCAAATTTCTGAACTCGAAGATCAGTTGAAGGCTAGCAATAGAAGGTATGAAGAGGAGGTAATGGCAAGATATAGTCTTCAAAACTCATTGAACAAAGCCATTGAATGCAAGAAGGAGGCTGTGTCTCAGAAACAGAAGCTAGAGGATCGCTTCGGAGAAGGGGCACGGGAGGAATCTGCTGGTGATTTACGACGTGCACTCAAGCGAAGAGATCTACCGGTTGAGGGTTTGCTTACCCGACCAAGTCATCCAGAGACTAAGGGGTTATTAGATGAGTACCAGGCGTATGGTCGCACTTGACTATTTCATGTATTGATGTGTATGCTTTATTTGCATTGTGCTGGCCATCGCCAGGATTGTTGGTTGAGGTCATGCCTTCTTATTGTACGCTCATTGATATTGTATTCCTGACTTGATGGGTTTCTCTGCAATGTATGAGGTGTTTTCTATGATTCGACTCCAAATTTCGTATTGCTGTCACTGTCACCACACTGACACATTAGCACTAGAATTGGGGAGTGATATTCCCTAATGCACAGACACATGTCGCATTTGCATACACATTCATATCGCATTACAGGTGATTATTGAACTGTATCTCATTTCCTGCACCGTACAGGTCTTTTCAGGATTGAAAGTCAACGCCTGCACCGATACTCCACTCGTACCAACTGCAAAAGAGTTATGGACCAGATGTAGAACGAAATACAGGACATGCGTGAGAAGCTGGCGCTATTCATGCAGACAATGGAGACCATTGTGAAAGGCCAGGAAAACTTGCAAGCTTTGGTGCAGCCTTTGCTGGTGAGAAATGCTGGGCATGGAAACGAAGACCACAATTCTGTGCATGTTGACACCATGCCTGGGGATGGTACTCCTACACCGGTAGCTCCACCGGTGACAAACATACCTGCTGTGAATGTGAACAACGGCGCTGGCGCTGGGAACGGTAATACAGGAATCGGTAATGAGACTGTCATCAACAACGTGGGATTCGGAGATGCCAATCTGGGCGGTGATAATATTGGAGGTAATGGCTTCGGTAACAACGGATTTGGCTATAACGTCCAGGGGTTTGATTATGCTAATCAAGATGGGAAGTACGGCTTCAACGCTCAGGGCTTCGGACAGGATGGATTTGGTAATACCAATCAGGGTTATGGCGGATTCGGTAACGGAAATGGCACTGGAGTAATGTCTTTTGGACCTGCCGGAGTCGCTCCAGGGTATGGTAACAGGGGGCGGGGCCCTGTGATGAATTAGGCTAGATTTGGTCGTAACAATGGGTATGATGGATACGGAAATGGGAACGGTAATTGGATAGAAGATCAACAAGAAGATGCTTTCTCTGGTGGAGGTTTTGAAGGTCCTGTAGATAACGCGCAGAGAATCAAGATGCTCGAGGAGCAGATGAAAGGTGTTGTGAATCAAAGTGCTGTTGGTTTAGATATGACCACAATGGGTCTGGTGTCGGGCCTGAGGGTACCGCTAAAATTTAAAGCTCCCACATTTGACAAATATAAGGGAGATACCTGTCCAAAGGTGCATGTGCGGTCTTACTATAGAAGGATGTCGGCTTATTCAAATGATGAGAGGATGCTGATGCATTTCTTTCAAGACAGCTTGTCTGGTCCTTCCCTTGAATGGTACATGGGATTGGAGCCTACTCAGGTAAAAACTTGGAAGCAGCTGGCTGAAGCGTTTGTGGCTCATTATAAGTACAATAGTGACTTGGCACCCAACCGGGTCCAATTACAGGGGTTGTCCCAGAAGAAAGATGAGAGTTTCAAAGAATACGCGCAGAGATGGCGCGACATGGCTGCACGAGTTCATCCTCCTTTGGATGACAAAGAAATGAATGATATGTTCATAAGAACATTTACTGGTATGTTTTATGATAAGTTGTTTCATACTTCCTTAGGCAGTTTCTCGGACCTAATCTTGATGGGTGAGAAAATTGAAAGCAATATTAAAATGGGGAGATTCCAAGCCGAGGAATCTACTTCAGCTGGCAGTAACAGAAGAGCTTCCGGTGGTCGTCGTCAAGGTGACACAAGTGCAGTATTCGGGGGCCGAGGCCGGGGCAGAGGGCGGAATCAGTACAATCATCCGCAACAGGTGGCAAGTGTCACAATTCCATTTCACCAACAACCAATACCACTACAGCAGATACCACCGCAGCAACAGCAGCCACAACAAAGGTTACATCCTGCCCAACGCAGAGTTCAGGGGGGCAAACCAAGGAGGTTGTTCGAAACGCCTCCTTCAACGTATGCAGAATTGCTACAGACATTACTGGGTTTGAACTTGGTGGAAAATAGGACTATGGCGCCAATGACGGGCACTCCTCCGTTCGGTTTTGATGCGAACAAGCACTGCGAGTTCCACTCCAGAGCTCCTGGCCATGACATAGAGACTTGCCACGCGTTCAAGCATGTGGTGAAAGATCTGTTGGATAGCAAGGCCATAAATTTTGGACAAGCGGGTCCGAACATAGTACAACAGCCCATGCCCAACCATGGGGCAAATGCTATTTTGACCGAGGAGGGTTTGAATTTGATCATGAATGTTGATGACCTAAAAACACCGTTGTGTGAGATAAAGAGCAGGTTATTGAAAGGAGGTGTGTATCCGGGCTGCGATGAGTTTTGCCTAGAGTGTTGGACCCAAGCTGGGGGTTATGCTGAATTGAAGAAGGGTATTCAGACCTTAATAGATGAAGGCACATTGCAATTCGACAGAGCGGCAGTTGAGAAACCGGCCGAAATATTAGATGATGAGCAAAGTGATGTAGCTACGGTAACAATCCCCCGAAAAACAATAACTATAACGGCACCAGCCAGGCGACCGCCGATCACTATCACCAAGGCAGGGCCAACACCTTATGAGAGCACTAAGGCGGTACCATGGACTTATGGGTTAGAAGCATACTGTGATGGTGTGAAAATTGATATCAGTAAATAGCCAGCTGAGGTTGTAGACAATGTCGTCGGGACCGGAGGGATGACGAGAAGTGGGAGAATTTTTATATCGCCTGAGGTAGAGGCTGAACGATTGGCAAAAGGAAAAGGAAAAATGAATGAGGATGTCCCTGTGCAGAGGAACAGAAAGGAAACGTCACTGAAAGATGTAGAAGAGTTTATGCGCCTTATTCGTAAGAGTGACTATAAGATTGTTGAGCACCTTCAACAGACGCCATCGAAGATATCCATACTGTCACTGTTATTGTGTTCCGAAGCTCATAGGAATGCATTGTTGAAAATTATGGACACGTCATTTGTACCCCAAGATGTTTCTGTGAATCAGTTGGAGGGGGTATTGGCGCACGTGAACGCCGGACATAGCTTGGGATTTACGGATTTTGATTTGACCCCGAAGGGGAGAAAGCATAACATGGCGTTGCATATCTCAGTTGAATGTACGGCCTCAGTCATGTCCCACGTACTGGTGGATACCGGATCTTCCTTGAACGTGCTGCCAAAGAAAGCAATGATGAAATTGGACATCAGGGGAATCATTTGTACGCCTAGTGACTTGGTGGTCAGGGCATTTGATGGTACACGAAGGTCAGTCTTTGGATCTATAACGTTACCTCTGCAGGTGGGGCCGGAGATTTTCGAAACTGAATTTTACATTATGGACATCCAGCCAGCATATAGCTGCCTTCTCGGACAACCATGGATCCATGGTGCTGGGGCAGTCACATCTACCTTGCACCAAAAGCTGAAATACATGGTAGGGGACAGTGTGGTCACAGTTTGCGGAGAGGAAGATATATTGGTCAGCCATCTGTCATCATTCAAGTACGTAGAAGTTGACAGTGAGATTCATGAAACACCCTGTCAAGCCTTTGAAGGATTGCACATCAAAGACAAAGTTCCAGGGCCGAGTAAAGCGTCAGAGGTGGCAGTCTCATCATACAAGGAGGCTCAGGCTCTAGTGAAGACTGGTGAGACAAAAGGCTGGGGCAAGGTTCTTGATATTCCCGTGAAGATGGACAGATTCGGGCTGGGATATCAACCGTCATCATCAACGCCTGCTGCTGGGGCGCCCCGTTTCAAAGGACCAATAACAATCACGGCTAGTGGAGTGTATCACGAGGCCATCAACCCTGTTTCAGATTCCGAAGAAGGAGACAGCGACTGCGACATGGATGCCTGGATTCAGCCGAGCGTGCCAGGACAAGGATTATGCAATTGGTCTATTCAGGAGACTGTTCCTGTGAGCACCAAACAGTAATACTTTGTTTTCTTAATTGTTGAACAATCCGGTGTCTTACCCGGGGCATCGTGATTTTGCTTAGGGTCGTGCTGTTATGTACATCGCATTGTTTAATCATTAAATAAAAGGTGTTTTTCATGTACAAATATTGTGATCTCTGTTGTTCCTGTTTTTGTGTTTTACAATAAAATGGCAACGTGGTTATTCGCTTTATACACATTTTGAAGCATTTAACCATTCCTTTTGCAGGATAACATTCTCAGATGACATCATTGAACCGCCTATGACTCACTTCGACTTTGAGCACCCGGTATTTCAGGCCGAAGAAGAGATTGTTGAAGATGGCGACGTTCCAGAAGAGTTGTCTTGGTTGGTAAAGCAAGAAGAACAAATTATTCTGCCTCATGAGGAGGTCATTGAGATCATTAATCTGGGGTCGGAAGGGGTTGAAAGGAACATCCGTATAGGAGCCGCGCTACAGAGCGACGTCAAGCGAAGATTGGTTGAAATGCTCAGAGAGTATAGTGATGTATTCGCTTGGTCGTACGAAGACATGCCTGGGCTGGATACGGATATGGTTGTGCACCGTCTGCCGCTAAAAGAAGAATGCCCACCGGTTAAGCAGAAGCTTCGCAGAACTAGACCTGATATGGCAGTGAAAATAAGGGAGGAGGTTCAAAAGCAGTGGGATGCTGGTTTCCTAGCTGTTACGAAATATCCCTCATGGGTCGCTAATATTGTGTCAGTGCCAAAGAAAGACGGTAAAGTGAGAATGTGCGTAGATTACCGTGATTTGAACAAAGCGAGCCCGAAAGATGACTTTCCACTTCCTCATATCGATGTGCTGGTTGACAATACTGCTCAATTCTCCGTATTCTCCTTCATGGACGGCTTCTCGGGCTATAACCAGATCAAAATGGCGCCAGAAGACATGGAGAAGACTACCTTCATTACGCATTAGGGAACATTTTGTTACAAAGTGATGCCCTTCGGATTAAAGAATGTTGGGGCAACGTATTAGCGTGCAATGACGACTCTCTTTCATGACATGATGCATAAAGAGATCGAGGTTTATGTTGATGATATGATTGCCAAATCCCAGACGGAGGAAGAGCATTTGGTGAATCTGTTGAAGTTATTCAAAAGGCTTAGGAAGTTCAGGCTGAGACTGAACCCTAACAAGTGCACCTTCGGGGTGAGGTCGGGTAAACTGCTGGGGTTTATCGTGAGCGAAAAAGGAATAGAGGTTGATCCTGCAAAAATAAAAGCAATACAAGAGATGTCGACGCCTAAAACAGAAAAAGAGGTGCGCGGGTTTTTAGGGAGGTTGAACTACATCGCTCGGTTCATATCTCACCTAACAGCTACATGCGAGCCGTTATTCAAGCTGTTGAAAAAAGACCAGGCCGTAACATGGAATGAAAATTGTCAAAAGGCGTTCGATAAAATAAAGCAGTATTTGCAGGAGCCTCCTATTTTGATACCCCCAGTGGCAGGGAGACCCGTGATTATGTATTTGACGGTTCTTGAGGGAAGTATGGGTTGTGTTCTCGGTCAACACGACGAGACAGGAAGAAAAGAGCATGCGATATACTACCTGAGTAAGAAGTTTACTGAATGTGAATCTCGATATTCAATGCTAGAAAAAACTTGTTGCGCGCTAGCCTGGGCCGCCAAGCGTTTGAGGCAGTACATGCTGAATCATACAACCATGCTCATCTCGAAGATGGATCCTATCAAATATGTATTTGAAAAGCAGGCTTTATCCGGGAGAATTGCCCGATGGCAGATGGTTTTGACCGAATACGACATCCAGTATGTCTCGTAGAAGGCTATAAAGGGGAGTGTATTATCTGAGTACTTGGCAGAGCAGCCTATTGAAGACTACCAATCGATGAGGTTTGATTTTCCTGACGAGGATATCATGTACCTAAAGATGAAAGATTGTGAAGAACCGTTGCCAGACGAAGGACCAGAATTGGGTTCCAAATGGCAGTTGATCTTTGACGGAGCTGTGAATTCCTACGATAGCGGAATAGGGGCAATCATCACTACTCCACATGGGTCGCACATCCCATTTACCGCTTGATTGACCTTTCCGGTTACCAATAACGAAGCCGAATACGAAGCTTGCATCATGGGGCTTGAAGAAGCCATTGATTTGCGAATCAAAAATCTGGATGTATATGGAGACTCAGCTCTGGTGGTGAATCAAATAAAAGGAGAATGGGAGACACGTCAGCCTAATTTGATACCATACATGAATTACGCAAGGAAATTGTTGCCCTTCTTTGACAAGGTCGAGTTGCATCATGTACCGCGAGCAGAGAATCAGATGGCTGACACCCTGGCCACATTGTCTTCCATGTATAAAGTCAACTTATGGAATGAGGCTCCCAGAATTGTTATCTCTCGGCTTGACAGACCCGCCTTCGTATTTTCCATTGACGAAGTATCTGATGATAAACCCTAGTATTTTGACATCCATAATTTCCTGAAGAACAAAGAGTACCCGGTGGGGGCATCCAGTCACGATCAGAAGACTTTCAGGAGATTGGCGGGTAATTTCTATCTGAATCCGGACGGTGTCCTATACAAGAGAAATCACGACCTGGTGCTACTACGTTGTGTAGACGAGAAAGAGGCGAAGTTGCTCATGGAGGAAATACATGAGGGTACATTTGGCACACATGCTGGTGGGCATGCTATGACGAGGAAGCTGCTGCGGGCAGGTTATTGCTGGTTAACTATGGAAACCGATTGTTTCAAGTTTGCGAAGAGGTGTCATAAGTGCCAGATCTATGCGGATAAGATCCATGTGCCTCCGAGTCCTCTAAACGTGATGTCGTCACCGTGGCCCTTTTCGATGTGGGGAATCGACATGATTGGAAAGATCGAGCCGACGGCATCTAACGGACACCGGTTCATTTTGGTAGCAATTGATTATTTTACCAAATGGGTAGATGCGACATCATATGCAAATGTGACCAAGCAAGTGGTAGCCAGGTTTATCAAGCGAGATATCATTTGCAGATATGGAATCCCCGAGCGGATAATTACCGACAACGGTTCGAACCTAAATAACAAGATGATGAAGGAGCTGTGTCAGAGTTTTAAGATCGAGCATCACAACTCTTCTCCTTATCGACCCAAGATGAATGGCGCTGTTGAATCGGCCAATAAGAACATAAAGAAGATTGTTCAGAAGATGGTGGTGACCTATAAGGACTAGCATGAGATGCTACCTTTCGCTTTGCACGGTTATCGTACGACGGTACGCACATCAACCGGGGCAACCCCGTTCTCGTTAGTATATGGAATGGAAGCAGTGTTACCACTGGAAGTTGAGATTCCTTCCCTGAGGGTATTACGAGATGTCAAACTGGACGAGGCAGAATGGGTGAAAGACAGGTTGAACCAGCTGAGTTTAATGGATGAGAAGAGGTTAGCTTCTCTAGCATATGGTCGGTTGTACCAGAGCCGAATGAAGAAAGCGTATGATAAGAAGATACATCCTTGGAGCTTTCAGACGGGTGACCTTGTGTTGAAAAGGATTCTCCCGCCACAGGCAGATCACAGGGGCAAGTGGACCCCTAACTACGAAGGGCCATACGTTGTCAGAAAAGTCTTTTCAGGAGGAGCTTTATTGTTGTCCACCATGGACGGTGAAGACTTTACGTCGCCTGTGAATTCGGACGCAGTTAAAAAATGCTTTGCTTGAAATTGACCCGCTGGACAAAAAAAAAAGAGAGAGTCCAGGCAAAAATGGGGCATCCTGGCGAGCCAAAAACAGAATGAAAGGTTCGGGCAAAAATTAGGGATAAAATTGAAAAAATGTACACCCGCGAAGTTGAAAACCTACACTGGGCGGCTTCGGCAAAAAAGGGTATCCCGGTGAACTGAAAAGCCGTAAAGGGCGGTTCACGCAAAAGTTAGGGATTTGAAAAGCAAATGACTGCGGTCCGAATTTGATATTACGGTGCACATTGGTGCGGGAGAATATACCTGAGAGGTTGATTATCAGACACAATCTCTTCAGAAGTGTAAATACCGGGAAAGCGCTAGAGTCAGGCGAGTCATAGGAGGATCAGCTCATGATGTTCGTCTGCATCACGTTGCCGACATGTGTGCAAATTTGATTTGTCATTGTATATATGCTTCCTGTGCATACTTGTATATTTGTTGTGCGTAGCTTCCTCTTTTCAGGAGTTACATCCAGTGTACAAAACTCTGCCCATTCAGGGGCCCAATCAATAAAACATGTTACTCAGTATTTGATGCTCGTTCTTTACTGTTTTGTACATGACAAACGCCAATGTTTAATAAAACTAGCAAGTGCATAACATCGATGGCCCTTGCCAATAATTGCTAAAACTTTGAATTGACTGAAAATGATGTCACTAACGCTAACCTGAATAGATTTGGTTGTATAGACTTGTCTTGTCTCGTTTGTGGTGTTGCAGGGTTCTTGACCATACGAAGTGGACGATCAGAAAATTGCAGTCCTAACCAGAAGCTCGTAACGAAAAGACTGGATCGTTATGTTAAGTGAATCTCCATGCAGGTTGCGCTTCATTTCCCGAAGCTGAGATAATAATGTCCCTTACTGAAGAAGGATCAAATTCCCCAGCTAGTCGCAGCTTATCCGAAGGACATTCTCCAGCAAGGTCGTTTACCCTCAGCCGAATTGACGATTCCAAGATCGAAGGCTGCAGTCAGACAGTGTGGTGTCCCCCAAAAAGATTCCCCATCCCGAGCAGAGTGGTTTAGCCTCAGAAGACTAATATTTCCAAACTTGTGAGCTGTACCCAGACAGTCTACTCTTCCTAGTAGAGATTCCCCTCCCAGTAGGGTCACTTATTCTCCCCAATGGAGTCAGTTGATTTTCCCCAAGAGAGTCATTTCGTCCTCAGCGGAGTTCTCTCTTTTCAGCAAGTGTTCTCTTTCCTCCCCGTGGAAATCAAAGGTTAAAGCTCTCCCAGACAGAGTTGGTTGTGTGTCCTGGCATTTATTTTGCCGGAATACTTTGTGATACCCGTTCATTCCCCAGCAGGGTGATATTTGTCCTCGACGGCCAAGATTGAGGAAGCAAGCTTGTTAGAGCTATCCCGGCAGTTCGAGCTTGCATTTGCATTGGCATATAGTGTCATATTTGCATCTACCAAATGAAAAACGCGTAGCATTTCCATGTCGAATGGAGCATTACGCCATTGTCAAACATATGCATTTTGAAACATAAGCCAGGTTGGTTAACCTTTTTGTTTTCAAGTATTGTTTCCCTTGCAGGTGGAGGGAGCTCTTGCTCAAATTAATTACCAAACATTCAAGGTCTCGGCGTGAGACATGTAATGATAATGTTCGTTTTGTCATTATTCCCCACAGAGTTGCTTGTTTAAGTTTCTCTTACCCCTCCAGCGGAGTATTTCTTCAAGGGTGTTGTTATGCCAGTATCAAAAGATTTCGTGAATCAATTTGTGGAAGCTGCCGCATATGTCGAAGTAGGTGTCTGGAAGTTTGAGTTTAGAAAATCCCCAGTAGAGTCCTTTTCAAATTTATCGCCATGTCAGCATTTAAGATTGAAAGATTGGACCATTATGTGTTACCCATTTGACTGATGGAGTTAGCTACTGCAAAGATAGGCAGAGGAGCTGTATTCAAGAGTATTTACCCGTAGCAAAGGCGGAGTTATTTTCCTGTATTTGGCAGAGTTATTGTCCCGCAGCAAAGGCGGAGTTATTTTCCTGTATTTGGCAGAGTGTTTACCCGTAGCAAAGGCGGAGTTATTTTCCTGTATTTGGCAGAGTGTTTACCCGTAGCAAAGGCGGAGTTATTTTCCTGTATTTGACAGAGTGTTTACCCGTAGCAAAGGTGGAGTTATTTTCCTGTATTTGGCAGAGTGTTTACCCGTAGCAAAGGCGGAGTTATTTTCCTGTATTTGACAGAGTTATTGTCCCGTAGCAAAGACGGAGTTATTTTCCTGTATTTGGCAGAGTGTTTACCCGTAGCAAAGACGGAGTTATTTTCCTGTATTTGGCAGAGTTATTGTCCCGTAGCAAAGGCGGAGTTATTTTCCTGTATTTGGCAGAGTGTTTACCCGTAGCAAAGGCGGAGTTATTTTCCTGTGTGATGGACAGGGTACGTCCCATATCAAAGGCGGAGTTATTTTCCTGTGTGATGGACAGGGTACGTCCCGTAGCAAAGGCGGAGTTATTTTCCTGTGATGGGCAGGGTGCGTCCCGTAGCAAAGGCGGAGTTATTTTCCTGTATGGATGGACAGTGTGTGTCCTGTAGCAAGGGCGGAGTTATTTTCCCGTAACAAAGGCGGAGTTATGGATGGGCAGAAGAAGATTTTCCTGTATGACAAGACAGAGTTGCGTTCTTATATTCGACAAAAGTACTTCTCCCAGTGAAGTCAATAAGTTTATCCCAGTATTGACAAGATAGTCTTGAAATCAAATTTGTAGATAGTGTTCCCCAAATAGTGATGCAGTTTATTTCGCAATTTATTTCGGGCAGTTGGCAAATTTCCGGGTTTATTGGTATTCAACCGTCTCGTACCTCGATTGTCTGAAGGCTCCGAGCGTTTCACCCAGTCGGGTCCAAGTCGTTTGAATAGGGGCAGCTGTTGCACCCTAAAATTTGACCAACTGGTTTTACCTGATTTGAGTTTTCATAGCTTTATCATTTGCATAGTAGATCATAGTTCATTCATTTGCATAACATAGCATGGGCAAGCCATCCAACAAGGGATCAAGTGCTATTTTTCATCTCAAGAGGTTCTTATCAAGATTCAAGCCTATTCATGTCACCAAGAAAGAAGGTAAAGCTTTGAGAAGCTAATAGATCAAGCAGTGGATTTAGAGCCTGTCTGGGGACTATTTGAAGATCATCATAGAGGTTGTGAGTTGTGGACTGAGGCATGGAATGTGTGTAGACATCATGGAAGACCTAGAGGGTCATTTTGAAATTAAGACAAGTCATTGGTGTGGTTACAAGAACTACAGTTGAAGACAGTCAACTAGGGTTTCATCTGGGTCAACCCTAGGTCAACCCTAAGTCAAATGCTTGGTTGAAGGGCATCAAGGCCTATTTGAAGGATGTGGGGTTCATCATTTGATATGTGGATATGGATGTGGTGTTGTGCCAAGGAGAAATCAAAAGAAATCAAGAAGAAGAGAAGTTTCTAAATTAGGGTTTCTGTGTAAAATCCCCTAGTTTAGGTCAAACTTCCAAGCAAAGTAATTCAAAATGCAAGTCTCAAATGGATCCTTGGCCAACATGAAACTTGTATAGTATCTCAAGACCTTTAATTTGAGTGGTGGAAGGCATCAAGGAGATTTATAGAACTCAAGTTATGGTTCTTGCAAGTTAGGGGTCCTCAGAGGCATCTGAAATTTATCTGTGAAAGTTACTTGACTTCCAAGCAACGTTTACCACATGAGGATTTTTCAAATGGATTTTTGGCCAACATGAAAGTTGTTCCTCATGATCTTAGCTTTCTAGAAAGGTATGGTATTCCTCAATCTTATTTGTGGAGCTCTACTTATAATCTTGACAAGACAGGGGTATTTTGGGAAAGTAAGATTATAGGTCATTTCAATCATATGCCTAAAACTCCTACTTGCAAGCTTCAAATAAAAAAATTTCCAACATGAGATGTGTTCCAAATGGCATTTTTAGGCTAGACAAGAAGTCATGGTGAGCTAGAATGGCTTGCATCACAAAATGCCCAAAAATGGCTTGAATATGGAAGAATTTCAAATGGATTCATGGAGGGAAAATGTAATTTTCAAGTTATGAGTCCAAAATGCATCATCCAAATACTCATTTCAATTGGAAAACATCTTTTAAAGGCAATGACATTAACACTTTTTTTATTAGAGGTCAGAATCATGGACTTGCTTTGTAAACCTCTTACTTGAAATCCAAGTTACACAACCAAAATCCAACACAAGCTGATTTAAGCCAAGCTAACTATCCACACACATCCAATATATCCTTAGAAGGTAAATTGAACACAAGACAAGTTGCATTGAGAGCTAAAACCAGAACTGATATGGTGATATCATCAAATGAGAAATTCATGACATGAGATATCCAAAATCTTATAGGATCATTCCAGATCTTTCTAGAGGGTTCTAACATCACCTATATATGAATTTGAGTTGATCTAAGCCAAGGTTGAACTTCATTTGGTGCAGAGAAGAGAGATTGAGATTCATCTTGCTCACTTGCAATTCAATTTCGAATTCACCCAATTCTTCATCATTTCTTCAATTTTTTGATCCAAATCAATTCAATAATCATCACTGAGAGTGTTCCAATCAAAATCTGAGAGAATCCAAGCCTGAATCGAGTTCTTGAAGTTTCACTTCTTCACTTGCAACTGAAATTCTGTTACACTGATTCATGCCATTTGAGGAAGATCTATTGCATACAGAAGCAAGCAATCATCACACTGATCGATTCTGGAGCTTTGCAAGCATTGATTTGGAGGATTTCACCATCTGTTTTCTCCATTTTCACAGGTTAGTAACTTTCTCACCATGTCTTGAATTAGATAGAATCATCAAGATTTGTTAGGATAGAAGCAATGTATGTGGTTAGGAGAAGCTTTCTAGAGAGTTTGAGAGGAATTGGTGATGATTCATATGTGGAAACCATTTCTGTTTGGCCTTGTATCTCCTTGAATTTTGAGTGATAACCTTAGTTCTTTAGTGGAATTTGATCAGTGATAAGAGGTGAGCATTTTCGTGTAAGCAATTCCAAGAATGGTGAGTTTTGAGTTCTGAGCAAATCTTGAGGATTGACTCGTGTTTGGAGTTTGAGTGAGATTCAATGGATTTTGAGGTTGTAATCGTGTTCAGCATGAAATTTAGAGCATGTTAGGGTTTTACATTTTAAGAATTGATGAAGTTTCGAGGAGATACGAGTTGAGAGGATGAAGCTGCTAGTGTTAAGCTTCCATGGATTTCCCTCCAAGTTCAGGGTTCAAATGAAGAAGACGACTATCAAACCGTTGGATCATGAGTGGACCAATTGACCAAAGCGAGATCTGAGGGCTGAGATCTATTCTCACGCGTGTGAAGGAAAATCTGAGTTACCATGAAACGATGCGTTTCATTAAAGGGAGTTCTGGGCTGGATCACTAATTACACCCCCAATTGAGGCCCATCCAAATTTTGAACTGAAATGGATTACTCTTTGCACCGTGTTTTTCTTATTTTCTTTATGTTTTAATTGTTTTTCTGAGTTAATAATTGGGCCCTGGCGCATTGCTTTTTATACCCCCAGTCTAGGCCCATGTGTGAATTAAACTGTATATGTTTACTTGCTGCACCCCTCCATTCATATTTCCATTTTATTTTCTTCATTTTATTTTTGATCTTTAAAAAATCATAACAATTTGAAAAATAATGATTTTTTAATGGGAATTTTTGCTCCCATTTCATATTTTTGTCAAGAAAAATATAAAATAAAAACATTTTTCATTTCATGCATTTTAGTATTTTTTGTATATTTTTTTACTTTTATTGCATTTTATTTCTTTTATATTGATATATGAACTTGTATATTTTTGTTTAGGTAGTTCCCATTACTTTTTTAGGCCAATCTTTTTAGGACAATTAGATATACATATTTTTGTTCCATAATTTTAGGTAATTTTGTTCCATAATTTTTAGGATTATTTTTAGGTAATTTTGACTAGTGAACTTTAGGTGATCAGATTAGGGTTTATACATAACATAGGTGCATTAAAACAATTTCTTTTGGGTTTTTTAGATTGAATTAGGACTTGGGGCATATAGGGTATTAAGGGTAGGTATAGTAGATCCCCTAGAAACAATATTAGAATTTTCCCTACTATATTAATATTTTTAGTATATTTTGCAATTGTATGCTTGTTTGGTGTGCCCATTTTTGGGGTTTATATTGTTTGTGTGGGCTTATTGGGCTTTGCTTGGGGTGTGGGCTTGATTTTAAGAGCATGATGATGGAGCATATTGAAGACAAAGTTGAAGATCAAAACCAAAGGTTGCTGAAGATTGTTTGCTTGCTTGGAGTGGATTGAAGACCTAGGACATAGGAGCTAGAGAGAGCCTTAGAATAGAAAATTTCTTCACAAATATGGATGGCTTCTTTTGCCTCCATTCTTCTCTGTGATTAAAAGTCTCTCCTTAATGATCACATCCCTCCTTTGGAAGGATTAGTGACTGTATCTGGGAGATAGAACTTTGAGAGAAACAGTCTGTATTATGTTAACTTTCTGTAGGCCACCTTTGGTGCTCAGTAGACTGTTTAACATCCAAACTCATCTTGTGAACTGTTTATCATTTCTCTGCTGGAGAGCTTGCGTTGAAGAATCCCTTGAGGATGGAAGATGAAGTTCATTGCCTGGAAGACTGATAGAAGAAGGAGCTTGTGCTGTCAGGTTTTGCTGTTTAGAGCTGTTGGTGCTGCTTAGAGCTGTTGATGTATTGTTTGGGTTTCTTGACTGTATTGTTTGTTAGTTGTCCCCTTGAGATTGAGGTGAAGCTGTTTCACTTCGATCATTGTTTTCTAGGTTCGAGGTTGAGTGGGACTCCCTTGCCTCGCTTGTACTGCTGCATTCATGCATTTTACTGCTTTATTGTATATATGCTGTTTCTTTTTCGTTTATCCCCTTAGGATCTCTGTTTCTTTTTGCGCATGAGAGAAATATGACAGACATTAGGTTCTCATCCATGCATGCCAACATTAGGTTAGATTTTGATTCCCTTTTTAACCATAGGTTTTAGAGTTGTTGTCTCTTCTTTCTCAAAACAATCAGAAAATACAATAAAAGGATGAACATCAATAAAAAACAGTTCTTGCGTAAAAGACTGTAAACCAATCAAAAAACGTTATTTTTGTCCGCTTGGACTCTTAATCAGGAAAAACCATTTTCAGAAGGAGATAAAAACAATCAAGACAGGCTTGTGTCTTCCGTGGCCCGAACTACGTTTGCTCTGATCTTTCATGCTGTATCAAAGTACGTAGGCATAGGATGCGATATCCTAGCGAGCAACCTTCCCCTCCTTTCCCGTAGGTAGGCGAACTACGTTGACTCTGATTTCTCGTTCCAGACGGGAATACGTAGGCATAAAGTGCGATACTTTGCCGAGTCATTTTATTTTCTTTTAACCCTTGACCTGTAGAGTAGATAGAATAACAATCCGTACCAGACAACAAGCGTGGATCCCGTCGAGTACGACGGACGTGAGGGGTGCTAATACCTTCCCCTTACGTAACCGACTCCCGAATCCAGGATTTGGTTGCGATGACCATTCCTTTCCCGTCTTTGCGGTAGGTTTACTTCGAGCGTTTCCTTTCCCTCCGTTGGGATAAATAACGCACGGTGGTGACTCTTCTGTTCAGCCGGCGCCGATTTTCGCAGTAGCGACAACCACCACCCCTTCTTCGGATCCCAAAAGGTGTGGGCTTTAGGCAAGTGTGAAATAAACCACTAGTATAATAAAGGAGCACAACAAGTAATCATCCCTCCTTTGTGAAAATTCCTAAGATGAACAGAGTGATACGCTTCTGCTAGCAGAATGGGTACAGGGTTTTTCTTCAAGAAAATCTTAATGGCGTTGAGGTCAACAAAGTTTTCAAAGCTGGGAAACAAAAAGATACCATAAATGAGAAAGGCAAGAATAGCCTCGAATGCATCCATACTCAAATGATCGGCGTAGTACTGATCTTTTTCAACCAAGAATTTTGCACTCAACCCAAAAACTCCTCCTTTTGTGATCATGTTCTTTTGAATATCCACTAATCCCAAACGTGTGGCTTTGGCAATATCTTGTTCTTTAGGGTCCTTCTCCATGATTGGAAAAGGAGAGTCTTCAAGAATAGGCAAACCAATTAACTGAGAATATTCTTCTAGTGTAGGCACTAATTGATAATCAGGGAAAGTGAAACAGTGATAGAGCGGATCATAAAACTGAAGAAGCGTAGAAAGAAGTCCATTATCCACTTTTATCTTCAATAATAACAACAACTTCCCATACCTACTCTGGAAACCCTCTGGATCTGTCACCAAGGTTCCCAACCTTCTTAGGTCATCTAGTTTAAAACCTTTGTAAGTGTATTTTAATGTTTTCTTTCTTTCATTATTCATAGTGATCCCTGATGTTTACAAACAAAAAGAATCTGAGTTCCATGAAACTTTATGAGATGATGTTATGAATGCAAGGATGCACAAACACAAGTACATGCAAAAGGTCACATATATGCACAAACACAAGGCTAGGTTTAAAGGTCAAGCGTGGATCCAAGGTCTACCCATCCCCAAAAGGTATGTACTAGGGGTTTCAAACCTGTAGAACAAGGTTCTAAAATGGTTCCCAGAGTCATTAACCCATCTTTCAGATATTGTCAACTTCCCAAATTACTTGGTAATCGACAATATTCTCAAGAGAGTCTCGTCTGAGTGTAGTATCGCGTATCAACTATTTCGGAAATACTTCCTTATAGCCATCGCATTACGTCATAGTAAGGCCAAAAGTGGGGTAGAATGTAATCTAAAAGTCCACAGTGTCATGGGCTCCTTCGTTGAAAGTAGCATTGTTTTCACGAATACTCGATCAAAAATACTAAACTATCAAAAAGGGCCTACACTGAGTGGTGGCTTCTCAAGTTAGCTTGGTCGGGAATCAACTCCCTATAAGCCTCCTTGAATATACCACCATCCTATCATAATTACGCTCAAGTCCGGGTATAGGACCATCTCACCACTCAAAAAGGTCCCAAGATCCAACAAACAAATATACACAAATATAAATGTAAAGCATATATTCACAAATATGGCACATAAACAAACAAAATAGGCTAAACCCTCAATCATATCCCCAGTGAAGTCGCCATTTTTGTTGCGGTGAAAATTGGATATCAAGCTATTATATTAACTTGAATCTTAATTCTTTTACAACCGAAATTTAATTTATCCAAAGGAAATGTTTAAAGAAAGAAAAATCTTTTTCGCGATGTAAGAACAACGCTAAGAGATTCGGGGATCGGGGGTTGGTTATACCTAGGAAAGGTGTTAGCACCCTAAGCATCTGTAGTACTCTACAAGAACCTTTTGTTTGTTTGCGTGCTAAGTTTGTGAAACGTGCTAAGATTTGGGATTAGGATAAGGGATAGGTAAGGACCTAGATGGTTTTCTAAGTTTGCTCGCAAAGACATCGCATCTTCTGCCTACGTATCCTAACTAGGATAGAATCAGAGCAATTGTAGTTCACCTCACAAGGGATAAAGAACACTTGATGATGATCCAGGTTCAAGGGGGAGACAAACATGACAATGTTTGTGTGGAGTTTGACAAAACTCCCTAATCTAAGTTATACACTTAAGAGGGGAAGTAAGATATCATGACGATGATTCTTACATAGAGTTGACAAACTCTACCCTACGGTTCTAGTTGAAGAACACTCCTAGTAAAGGTGGGTTTCTTAGACTTAAATCAAAGTCTAATGGATTCTAAACTAAGGTTAAAGATGACTTAACAAAGTCAAGAGAAAGGTGAATGAGCTATCCATGACATGAGGGTCAATGGAAAGACTTTTCCTTTGGAAGGAGAGAGGGGAGGCAACTTGGATGAGAAGTAACAAGTTTCATCACTTGGGGAAAATAAAACACTTAACCAAAGTAAAAACATGATGAAGATGAAAGCACGGTGACAACCATTAAATGAACATGTTAAAGGTAAACACAAAATATGCATTGATGACAATCAAAGCAACTGATCAAGCAAGGACTGCGACAGCAGATCAATCTCAAGTAAATTCCTCAGAGGAGGCAACATGAACATGGTAACAACCAAAAATAAAATCCTAGTATGTTGACTAACATCTAAGGATATGGATGTAAACAAATATTATAAACAATCACAAGTATAACAAGAAAGAATTCATCTGCATACGTGAAAACGATCACAAAACATCCTTAATTTGCAAGTGGTTAAAAGGGATGAAAAATTGGGCAAACATGGAATTTTAAAATACTACATAAAAATAGACATAAAAACAAACACGATGCAAAAAGAATGGGTGCAAAATGATTAAAAATGAGTGAGATGTGATTTTTTGAAGTTTAGATGAAAAAATGGTAAAAAATAATAAAAGGGTTGCCCTCCTTAGGGGTCGAACCCAGGTTCAGCTGGTACAAGGCGCTTAGGTGACAAGGTGATTACCACTGGGGTGGCTGTACATCCAAGTACAAATTCCACCCCATTAAAATATATGGGCTAGATTCATGGCAGGCTGGGCACAAAACAAGCCAAAACTCAGGTTTTGCATTTTCAAATGTAACTCAGTCAATTCTCAATGGTTTTTCACAAAATTTAGGTCTAAATTGTGTATTTTTAAGTGAGGAACATGATGGTGGCATTGGTTTTTTGAAATACCTTCCCCAATTCAAAACCCGATAGAACTTGTATGTGGATGCTTGAAAATGCATTTTGAAACTCATGACCTATTCTAATCACTTTCAACTCAAACCAATCACACACACACACACACACACACACACACACACACTATAAATATGCCAATGAATGATCTCAAACACAAGATGGAGTTCAAATCATACTGTAATGAAAACTGATTGTCAAGTTGCAATTTGTTTTTTGTGAAAAGGCATGATGATGTCCAATTTTGATTCCAAACATTTCCAGATCAAACAAGTCATATACACGTACTATATACATGTCATTAAGTGAATTTAGGCAAAAGATTAGGTCCAAAACAGTCTGTATTGAAAAGTGGTCATCAAGTTAATCACATACACACATTGAAAACATGTTATTGGATGAACTTAAACAAAGGGTATGGCTCAAAACAGGTTTGGTGTGAAAAGTGGTGTTCATGCTGAAATTTTGGTGTTTGTGAAGTGCAGTAGGATGTCAACTCAAGTTTGAATACAAAATTATGTAGAACAAAACATACCTACAGCTGGTACATATGATAGCAAATGAATTGATCATGGAAATTGGTTCCAAGTAGACTGATATACAAACTGATGAGTTAAAATGCAACATGATGCTCTTATGTACAAGTTGAATGACCAGTTCATGTTTTATGCAAAATTAAGGCAAGCAAACCATGTGCACACACTACATATATGTTGTTAAGTGATTTTAAGCAAAAGTAGTGGTCTGAAACAGTTTGGCAGGACAGATGACCTCTAAGTTGCATTTTGGTATTTTGATGCATTCATGAGAAAATTCAAAAACAGATTCCATGCATATTTTGATCATATGAATCACATACACATCTCACATATATGTAAACAAACAAGTTCAAGCAAGAAAAGTGGCTTCAAACTGGTTGGTATGAGAAATGACATACAAGTTGCAATTTTTTATGAACATGATGCATGATGATATGCAGTCCAGGTTCCAGGCACAATTTAATCAAGTTAAGCATACATACACATCACATACATGGTATTGGATGAAAATGAACACACATTATGGCCCAATTCTGACTGGTGTGAAAAATGGTGCTCAAAGTGCAAGCTTGTGTTTGTAATGTTCATGAAGATACTCAGTTTCAGTTCTGTGCATATACAGGCCAAATGAATCATACATACATCATACTTACATGGTATTGAGCAAAACGAATGTTCAAAACAGTCTGTTATGCAGAATGAGTATTGAGTTGCAAAATTTGACATGTATGATGCATTAAAGAGTTGAAATTAAGTGTAAAGCACAATTACATCATGTGGACCAAACACACAGCTCACATACATAGAAATAAGGATATCCATGCTCAAGAATCAGTTCCTTTGTGAACAGAATACGTTTTGGTATGTGAACACAAAAACAATAGTAAAGCAAACTTTATGTCAAAACCTCAAAATTATCCTTATGGTATAATGATGAATGAGATGAATTCAATGCTACATAACTCTTGTAGACAACTTCAAGCAAGCAAAAGGAACAAGAAAACCGGAGAATCTTCAATCACCTCCTTGCTTTGAACCTTTCTTCCTTTTGAAGCAAAATACCGACCTTGTGATAGTTTGAGAAATAGGCCACACCAATGATCCTCAATGCTTTGGACAGTTGAGTTATGATATATATGAAGTGTTTGAGTGATTAGAACATCAAGAAAATGTCTAGACCAAGTTTTGACTGATTTTATGCATTGTGGTCAAAGTAACTTGGTATGGAAGTTGACTTTTTGGAGAATGAGGTTTTTGAGTGGTTCAATGGTTGGAACACCTTCTACACAATACTTATGTACTGTGTAGATGGTTTTTGGTGAGTTTGAGTGTAGGGAACTGAGTATGGCAGCTGGACTGTCAAGACAAATTTTGTGGTGTTTTGGTGATTTTATGATTTTGGCGAAAATGAAGTAAAAGAGGAAAGAAGCAAGAGCTTTGTATTTCTATGGTTTTTGAGAGATTTTTGATGTGTGGTATGAGGTGGGGAGTGCCTCTATTTATAGGAAAATGGGGGTAGTGGGCAGATTAGGAGATTTCCCTCCTAGGAGGGAAAAGTTACTTTTTGGATCCATCCTCCCAAAAGAGGCTTTCTTGGCTTGGAGGTAAGCTTAAAGTTAGGTATCATGATGAGTTTAGTGTGTCTAAAGTAAGGCTAAAGGGTATAGGTTCATGTCTGTTTGCAGAACTTACTTTCCACCACTTGCTTTTTTATAATTCTTTAATGCAAGTTGTATTTGCAACTTGCAAGCCCACTTGCTAACTTGCCAAATTCAATTCTTCTGCATATTCTTCATACTTCCATGCTACAAAGTCTCTACATATCAGATAAAACATGATTCAAAAGCTGAGATTGGTCCAATTGATGAAAACCTCACTTGTGAAAAATTGGCAATGTGGGACTTCAAGTATGAAAACACCAACTTGCCATATCCACAACTTTCAGCTCACAAATCCTTTTGAGATGTTCTAGTACATTTTAGAAAGCCCTCAAATAGCTGTAAAACATTCATGTTTTCATGAGTTTCAAATTCTCAAAGGAACTTGGCCAAAAAACCTCTCAAAGTTGGTAAAAAATGAGCTTAAAAGTGAAAATTTTCTGTCATTTTCCCTTCTTGAAATGAATTTGATCATAAATCCAAATCTATGCATTTTCTGATCATGGACCACTTAGGGAGTTTTGTAGGATTTTTCAAGAGCTTTCCAATGAGCTTTGAACCACTTCATTTGGATGTGTGGTTAAGGAGTTATGGTTTAGCCCCTTTCAAAACCCTAATTTCCCGATTTTTCGATTACTTCCTCATCCTTGATCCAATGGTCATGAAAATTGATAATAAAGTGATATATGACATAAGTAACATTTTTGATTCACACTTTGAAGTCCAATTACTTAAATTTGAAGAGTTGACTTTTCGATCAACCGTACGATCGATCGGTGACTACCGAGTCGCCTGTTGACACTCTGGACCTCCTGAGACTTTGACACTTCTTGAATGAACTTTATTAAGCTATATGAACTTCATGGACCATGATCCCACCATTAAAACCCTTTCCAACACCAAAGTCAAACTACAATTGACTTTTACCAATCAAAAACCCTAATCGGGGCTCCTGGACTGCACTGTTCTTGATTCTGGAGTGACAACTTCAAATTGGATTCTCAATTGACGTCATATGATACCCTTGATCTTGTTTCATGATTGAATCAAACCAAAATAATGATTGATCACCTTTTTGAAGCTTTGATTTTGACTGTACACAACCCTGATTCATCTGTAACTTGACAAAGATAGACTTGCACTGGGTTAAGGTTAGATAATTCATGAGCATGCTCCTAACATGATAATGAGAATCTAAGGGGTAAAAATTTGGGGTGCAACACATACCGTTTCTTACGAGGAACAGATGAGGGAATTTTTAAATTTTCCATTTTCTTAGAAAACGTTTCCCGTAAAGTGACAGCAGCCTCGCGGATGGTCCGACTAACATCGTCTGGTCGATAGGAGGTTTTGAAGTACTTCTGGAAGGCTTGTATCTCTTTGATATGGGTAGACGTACCTTTCTTGACTTTCTCCTGCACATCAACGAAAGCCTAATCAATCAAGCGAGTAAAGCTCGAAACATTAAGAAACTCTGAGGCATAATGTCTGGACCACCAGTTGTAGAATTCTGTGGAGCAGAAGTAGGAAGGTTCAAAATAAATGGGTGTAAGGAGTGACTTGTGGGCATGGCGTGCCAATTGTGTGGAGCATTCTATGGGGTTGACAACGGTGAGAGGGAGTATAACATGTGATTTCTTATCGTACAAACATTTGGGTAAAGTTAGTATTAACTCGAATTGCCGTGATACCAAGTGTGGCTGATAGGCTACCAAAGTGGCTTGCCCCCTGACGAGGTTGAGTTTGTGAACTAACAGTCGAGGTGTGAGAAATCGCTCCTAGATCAGCTTTGATTCGTCTTCATGCTTCTTTAGCGGAGAGAGAAGGGTCTGGTATACCACTCAGGGTCGTATTTCCTTTCAAGGAATGGAGCCATTCTTAGGGTGAACTCATGACGTTTGGCGAACATATGGATGAAGTTCGAAAGGTTGGCTCGAAGTGTGTGTCCTTCTTTGCTTGAAGTAAGTTGAACCAAGCGGGGCCATTCAACTTGGCTTTCAGAAATAAAAGGCGAATTCTCATCAACTTCTCCTTTGTTGGGAAGGCTGCCTTCGAAAGTGGCATTGAGCCACAACTGGAGTAGCCAGAAGGGGCCTGACATGAGTAGGTTGCCATGACTTTCAGGATCCTTCAGCTTACTAGTTCCTTCGCTCAAGGCCTCGTACAGACTAGCCATGATCATTTCGCTCAGGCAAATGCCTCTTTTTAGGTGTAGTTGATTTGCCAAAATGAGGTATTTTCATGCCACTTGCAAAGATTTAGTATGGAAAACACAGCGAGATAGCCACATGGCCAAGAAGGTTATATGCTCTTCATTCTCGACAATAGTAGTGTCCTTGTTGTGATAGTGGTTGACGAAGTGGGTGTAGGTATGCTTTGTATTCAAAAATACTATGGTATCTTGGCAGTCAATTTCAGGGTCATAAACTAATCCATGGGGTTTCAGTCCTATGATGGCAGCGATATCAAAAAGTGTAGGTGTCATCATCCCACACGGAAGGTGGAAAGTGTAATGGGTGTTGTCCCAGAAAAACAAAGAAGAAGCCAGCATGAGGGGGCAATAATTGGGGCCAACCTTCGACATCATTATGAGGTCATAGATGCCAGTCTCTTTCCAGTCATGGGCTTTTACCTTCTCCACTTTTGCTAACCAGCTAAGGTAAAGTTCAGAGTCCTTAAAATAAGGGGTAGCTCTAAACAACCTAGCTCCGTCATGGAGGTATTTAAGGTCTATGTTGTAGGAAGCTAGACTATCAGGACCATCAACGAGAACCTTGCTAGAGTCCTTTTGCCCTAAGGGTTTGGTTGTTCTGTAAGAAGGAAAGAAGGCACTTAAACTATAATAGTCAAGACCTAAGGGAGATAGTGGGCCAGAAATTGCTAAGGGTTTACCTGCAACAGTGATAGGGATGATTACCTGAGATTCGTAGATGTGGCATTTTTCCTCTAGCAATGGTTCGCGAATGAGTTGTTGGTTCTTCACAACTTTGGGGCCACTCAAGGTGGTAAAAGGAGGGAGGACCGATGTAGAAAATTGTCCTTTGGGTTGTGTCTTTTTCTTGTGATTCTGGTGTTCAGCCATTGTTGAAGTTAGGGAAGGAAATGTTCTGGAGAAGAAAGGGATATTTGGAGAGAAAAAGAACACAAGAGTTTGTCTAGGAATTGAAAAGATTAAAAACGACGCCTAAGGAAATTATTTATACGGAGTATGGGGAATCAAGAGTTTTTCATCATAAGTGGCTAGAGTTAGTGGGCCACGTGTATGTCCTAAGGTGGAGAAATAGGGGTGGCAATTTGTTAGCTCCTAAATTCGACACCTCTTGCAAGTTGAGATATCTAATAAAGTGGCATCAGAATCTCACTGGAGATAAAAAGCTAATCAAAGAAGTCTAAGGTCTACGAAGAAGAAGTGCCGAAACATATGGAAGGCTTTGGGAAAGCAATCACGAAACGTCGAAGGACCATGCTTCGACCGAGACGTTGTTTGATTACTATCTTAAAGATTTGAAATTCAAATAAATTGGAGGGAGTAGTTTCATTCGCTAAATGACTAAGAGGACATGTGGCACTTAGTGAGCGAAGGACCCCATGCATCACGACATGTGTCGGAAGATGATGGTTTGGGAAGTTATTGTTAGTTATTTATTCTATTATAAATAGGAATTTTAGAGATTGAATTAGAGGTGTTGTAATTTACTTTTGTACAAGTCATTCCTATAATTACTCCAAGTATCCGTGTGTAGAGAAAGAGAGTATCAAGGAGAATGTACGTGATGTAAACACACTGTGTTTTACTTTTCAATGAAGTTTACTTTGTTCTTTACTTTTGCTTTACCTTTTCGCCATAGTTTCTAGTCTTTTTGCATTCTTACTTCGCCTTTAAACCTTTCCTTCCCCAAATTCTTTCTATCTAAATTTCTATCTCTTTCCTCTCTTCAGTCTAATAAACAATTCTACCCTTCAAACTTTTAACCCAATAATGTCGAAGTGTGTAACTTGGGAAGATTCTAGAAAATAAAACCTTTTAGCACATGTCCTAGGATCAATCTGATCGATCCTGTGAGTCACCAAAGTTAGATTTGGAAGATGAGCGATTGTTTTCCGATTTTTAAGGGAAACAACTGGCAGATTTGTTATAACAAACTTGGAACAAGTTTTGGAATTGTATTGCCAAGGAAGTATGTCCTAGCCATTTAGCTAACCAGAAGGGAATACTCTATCCATATCCTAACCTGTATGTTAGCATCTAAATAAACCCATCATCCCCATCACAACCTCCAATCTTCATCAAACCTTTCCACCATAGGAATTATTTTCTCTTTTTTTTTCTCGACCCTTCAATAAACCAAATCTTTTATGCTATCTACAATATCTCTCATGTAGAATCCACACCCAAATTGCATTATATTCCTTCAGAAAACTCCATATCCATTTTCTTAATAGAGCTCTATTGAAGCTACCCACATCCTTGATTCCTACAATATCTCTCCTGCAGAATCCCCACCCAAATTACATTATATTCCTGAATTAGTTTAACTGGGGATTTATAAAAGACAAGTGATACACATGTAGATTAGTGAGAATAGAGGTTATCATAATGACTCTACCACCTATTGACAACAAACTTCCCTTCCAAGATGACAGTTTAGTTTTCAACATAAATATATGATCGATTTCTAGAACTCACGCCTTTTATGGTTTCCTCCAACTGAAATACATAAAAACTTGAAAGGATTTCTATATATCTTGCAATCCATGAATTGAGCAGCATCTTGTAGAAACTGGTCACTAATCTACATCCCATATAAATTGCTTTTCCACATATTGATGCTCAAACTACATCATTTCGTATCCTCTAAGTTTAGTGAAATAAATTTGACCATGAACTCTTCCCCACCAAAATTTTATCATCCAAAAATTGTAATAGACTATAGGATACCATACCATTCACTTTAAAACCACTAATACGGAAAACATATACAAAAACGGTTGGAAAAGATATATATTATCACGCAAGATTGCCCGTTGTTACGTAGCATGTGATTGTATATGTGTTACTTACAATCACGGTCGTATGACTGTTGTAAAAAACCTGAAAGAGCGACATATTATCACAATTACTTTAACTAACCATTGTGATATATTAAAGGTTCCAGGTTCAATTCTCAACAACGCCTTTTTGGTATATATGTCATTATGGACAACCTTCACTCTACAACCACGATAATATTTGATCGTACCTGATCATAAGATATTGTTGGTCGGCCACGCGTCTGAGCTGTCGGACTACTGATATAATGGAGGGAGTGTACCTGAAACACACTCCAATGCAAAAGTAAGGGTCGAGCAGAGTGATAACAAGTACAAAGAGAGAAGTAGGAATGAGATTACCTAACCCTCTAGTGAAATAGGATATTTATAGTGTGCCCCCAGCGTAGGGCCAACGATTACTACGCGTTGGGTTGGGTTACTAGGCCCAATGTTGGTAACTGCTAGGGCTGACGTGGCATCATGAAGACCAGCACGTGGTCTTCGCCCTAGTGTAACCACTCCTTGCTATCCGGGAGGTGGAGGACCGAATAATCAGGGTACGGGTAGTTACCTAATGACGCGTCTCTGTAACACCCCCTTTCTATACCCCCAACTAATCAAACAAATCATTTAGGCACTTAATAAAAATTTCACCAGAGTATAATTTAACACATGGTATAAAAGAGGCACGTCACATTATCCTTGAAATTGAAAACATACAACACCTGCTCATAAAGATATGCAACAATGGGCAACTCACAACAAAGGAACTTAGTCCTTAAAACCCACGTATCAATATTTAGAATAAAAGCGGAAACATCTAAACATTGAATCACTTCAATCATATAAACATATATACATCATTCAGATTAATTCAATTCATCATCCATGTTTACATAAACATTCATCAACAGATACATACACAGATGTATCACAAAAGAATCAAAATAAATCCTAGCTACCCGGTGCTACATATCAGAGCCAACCGACCAAAAAGAATGAAGTCACGCTTCACAAAAAGACCTCTAGCAACCTACTCTGCAATGCCTCATAGAGCATCATAAAACAGCATAAGGGTGAGAAACATTATCATAACAAACAGTGCATATAGTTATATATCTATATACACCAACATAGAATACACATAGCATATTTCTCACCTTAACTAATCACAATTCATCACATACCTCATAATGTATATCTACACAATTAAGCATATTCACCGATCATGCTTCACAATTCACAACATTTCCACATAAACAATTACACTTATGTTTACTTCAACAATTTACATAAACATACACAATTATGTTCATTTCACCAATACATCATATGAAGATGATAATGCAACTCATAGAGACCGACTCACGACTCTATGCAGATGCAAATGCGGTACCGATTCATTCAGCAGGTTCAATTGAAGAACCAAATGGAACCATCGCTCGTTACCGAAGTAACTCCCCGTCGGGCCTACGATGTTCACCCATCGCTCACACCCCACATGGGCACATGATGTTTCAGGATTGCTCATACCCCACACGGGCATACAATCCGATTGCTCACACCCCACAAAGGCACACAATCGTTCTGCAGATTCTCCACGGAATCAAAAATAAACCATCGCTCACACCCCACAAGGGCACACAATCGTTTATGCAGATCCTACACGGGATCAGACACATAAGAATGCAATCATGATGCTTCACATGCAAAACGACTCCATACACTCTTGAAATGCATACACGTTAACAAACCTACTCATGCATTCTTCACATCATACAAGTACATACAATTATGAACATTCACATCAATCTCATCATGCATTTTCATTCAATTAAAACAAATGCACAAAATTGCCAAACGGCCACATTTCACACTCCACGATTCACAATCTAGGATTCACGCCATACAGCTATCCACAACATCTCATATCACAACATACAACTATGCATAATAAGAAAGGATTAATCATACTTGAATCGAAGAATCGACATTGAAGTGAAAACACAAGAAAATAACATGCTGACACGCTCGCTACCTTGCTCGCCTAGCGAGTGCTCGCTACCTGTTCGCCTAGCGAACAAGCTCGCGAAGGCAAACAGAAGCCACTGACTTGATTCGCTACCTCACTCGCTCAGCGAAGGCCTAGAGGACAAGCTCGCCACCCCCTTCGCTACCAGCGAAGAACACCAAGACCATTTTGTCCAAGTCTGGGACCGTTCGCTACTGGCTCGCCACAGCCAATGCCCAGCGAATGCTCGCGATCTGCTCACCTAGCGAACTTGCTATCGAGGGTCTGCGAACTCAGAATTTCCCACTGTCCAAAACTCCGAAACTCCTCAAAATCCACCCGATTCAATTCCAACTTGTTCCAGTAGTCTTATCCCAACATTCCTCGACTAAACTTTACCACTTATTCTCATTTTTAACCGTTAAAACTCGGTTTCTACCGATTAAATCAAATTCGACCTAAAAATGGAAAATGAGCAAAACACTCCCCAATCCAAAATCAAACCAACAGAACATACATAATCATACACATCGAAAGAATAATAAATTTCACACCCTTACCCGATTAATCAAAAGCTTAGAAGTTGATTCTTGATGATTCTAGGTTTTCTCCTCTTCCTCCTCTTTTCTCTTCTTTCCTTTCTATTTCTTTCTATCTCTTTTCTTTTCTCTCTATTTCCACTTATACTCTTTCTATTCTATTCTATCTCTCTCAAATAACAGCTAAATAAGGATTATCTAAAACACCCTCTAATTAATTCCCAAAACTCCCCGAATAATAAAACATCACAATATGCACACATAACATATTAATATTCAAATTCCACAAATAAAAGAATAATCAATCAAATAATTCAAAAGACTCAACAAAAATGGGAAATCAGAATCGAGGTGTTACAACTCTCCCCCACTTTAGGAATTTTCGTCCTCGAAAATATTACCTGATTCAAACAACTCCAGATGCGACTCTCGCATCTTACTCTCCAATTCCCAAGTCATATTGCCTTCCGCAGCACCTCCCCTTGCCACTTTCTCAAGCGCAATATCCTTGCCTCTTAGCTTCTTAACTTCACGGTCCAAAATCCTAATCGATAAAACTTCAACCGTAAGGTTATCTCTTACTTCAACCTCATCCATAGGAATCACATGTGATGGATCCGGAACATACTCCCAACGTTGTGAAACATGGAATACATCATGCAAATTCAAAAGGTTCGGAGGCAACACCACACGATACGCCACAGCACCAACTCGTGCAATAATCTGATACGGACCAATAAAATGAGAAGTCAACTTCTTCGACTTCAAAGCATAACCCACACCCATAACCGGTGTAACTCTCAAAAACACATGGTCTCCTTCTTGAAACTCAAGATCCTTCCTTCTCTTGTCATGTTAACTCTTCTGCCTACTCTGAGAAGCTTTCATCTTTTCCCGAATAAACTTCACTTTCTCCGTCGTTTTTTGTACCATCTCTGGCCCAACTACTGACTTCTCACCAGTTTCATGCCAACACAAAGGTGTTCGACATCTCCGACTATACAAAGCCTCAAATGGTGCCATACCAATACTTGAGTGAAAATTGTTATTGTAGGTGAACTCAATCAACTCTAAATAACAATCCCAAGCACCACATTGCTCTAGTACACAAGCACGCAACAAATCCTCCAACGATTGAATTGTCCTCTCGGTTTGACCATCTGTTTGCGGATGATAAGCCGAACTCAATCTTAGCTTCGAACCCAACGCTCTTTGCAAACTCTCCCAAAACCTTGATGTAAATCTAGGATCTCTATCTGATACAATACTCTTAGGAACTCCATGTAGCTTCACAACCACACGAACATAAATCTCGGCTAACTTCTCCAAAGGATAACCAATATCAATCAGAACAAAGTGAGCAGATTTAGTAAGCCTATCTACAATCACCCATATAGCATTATGACCTCTTTGCGTATTCGGCAACCCCGTAACAAAATCCATCGATATACTATCTCATTTCCACTCTGGAATATCCAACGGTTGCATCAATCCATTGGGCTTCTGATGTTCCACCTTAGACTTCTGACAAGTCAAACATGCATACAAAAAATGAGCTACATCTCTCTTCAATCCGGACCACCAAAATATTTTCTTCAAATCTTGATACATCTTATTTGCTCCCGGATGAATACTTAAGTTACTTCGGTGTCCTTCCTCCAATATCATCTTTTTCAACTCCGCATCATCGGGAATACAAATACGACCACGAAATCTTAAGACTCCAAAACCATCAACCTTGAAATCCTTATTCTCACTCGTCATCAAGTCAACGAACTTCAAGTCCAACTTTTGCCTCTCACATACGGTAGCAAGAAAATCATTCGTAATATGAAGCATACCAAGTCTTACACTTCTCGGCGTAATTTCACAAACCAAACTCAAGTCTCTAAAGTTCTCCAAAAGTTCACATTCTTTCATCATCAATGCAGACATATGTAACGACTTCTGACTCAAGGCATCGACCACCACATTTGCCTTACCCGGATGATAATTCAAACCAAAATCATAGTCCTTCAAAAGCTATAACCACCTCCTTTGCCTCATATTCAATTCCTTTTGATCAAATAAATACTTCAAACTCTTGTGATCACTAAAAACATCAAATCTTGCACCATAAAGATAATGTCTCCAAATTTTCGAAACAAACACCACGACCGCTAATTCCAAATCATGCGTAGGGTAATTCATTTCATGCACTCTCAATTGTCTCGAAGCATAAGCCACAAATTTTCCACCTTGCATCAAAACACCACCTAAACCAATCAAAGAAGCATCACAATAAAACACAAAAGGTTCCGTAGGATTCGGCAAAATCAAGACTGGCGCTGTAGTCAATCTTCTCTTTAACTCAATGAAACTCTTCTCACAACCAGCATCCCAAATGAAAGCCTTTCCTTTACAAGTCAATTGCGTTAACGGAAGTGCTAACTTCGAAAATCCCTCAAATAACCTCCGATAATAACCCGCCAAACCCAAAAAGCATCGAATCTTCGTAACCGATCTAGGAGTCTTCCATTACATTACTGTATCAATCTTGGATGGATCAACACTAATACCATTACCGGAAATAACATGCCCAAGAAAACTCACTTCCGACAACCAAAATTCACACTTCGACAACTTAGCATACAATTGCTTCTCTTTCAAAATCTGTAACACAACCCTTAAATGCTCTTCATGCTCCTCTTGAGACTTAGAGTAAATCAAAATTTCGTCGATGAACACAACCACAAAATGATCCAACTGCTCATGAAAAATATGATTCATGTATTCCATAAACATACCCGGCGCATTAGAAACTCCGAATGGCATCACAAAATATTCGTAATGACCATACCGTGTCCTAAAAGCCGTCTTTAGAATATCCTCCTCTTTCACACGAATCTGGTGATAACCTGATCTCAGATCAATCTTTCTAAAAACACGTGCTCCAACCAATTGGTCCATTAAATCATCGATTCTTGGAAGCGGATACTTGTTTTTAATTGTCACCTTGTTCAACTGCCGATAATCAATACATAACCGCATACTTCCATCCTTCTTCTTTACCAACAATACCGGCGCACCCCAAGGAGAAACACTTGGTCTTAAAAACCTCTTATCCAACAAACCATTCAACTGCCCCTTCAGTTCTACCAATTCCGATGCTGACATACGATACGGTGCCATCGAAATCGGTCTAGTACTGGGAACTAGATCAATAGAAAACTCAACTTCCCTTTCCGGCGGTACAACCACAATCTCCTCCGGAAAAACTTCTGGAAAATCACACACCACTGGAAACACATCAAGCTCAACTTTGCTCTCCACAGACAACGATGCAAACAAGCCGAACAACTGAGCTTCGTCCGCTAAAAGTTTCTTCAACTCTTTAGTGGATAGAAAACTCTCACCTTCATCATCTTCCAAAGAAGGAAACCTTACTAACTTATGATAGCAATCTAAATGAACTCTATTAAATTGCAACCAGTTCATACCCAAGATCACGTCCAAACCTTCCAACGGCAAACACACTAAATCCATAATGAAGTCTTTACCATACATGGTCAAAGAACAACTTACGCACACCAAAGAAGTAGCTACCGACCCCGAAGCGGGAGTCTCAATAACCATGTCACCACTCAAGGAAACCATGCACAAACCCAAATGCTTAGCACACTCAAGAGAAATGAACGAATGAGTCGCTCCAGTATCAATAATAGCAACTAAAGGAATATTATTAATAAAGCATGTACCTTTAATCAAGCGATCCGCATTAGTAGTGTCTGAACCTGCTAATGCAAATACTTTTCCACCCGATTGAGCTTGCTTTGGTTTAGTACACTTGGTACTAATATGACCAACTTCCCCATAATTAAAATACTTTACCATATTCCTTCTACACTCAGAAGTGATATGTCCAAAACTTCCACAATTAGTACACTTCTCCGCAGTCTTCTCATACTCAAAAGACTTGTGGCCCATCACGCCACACTTGTAACATTTGACCGCACCAGAACTTCCTCCTCCGGGTCTCCTATCAAAGTTTCCCTTGTACTGCCCTTATCAACAGGGGTCACATAAGGTCCACTCCTTACTTTTTGCTTGCCTTTCTTCTCACTCAAACTCTTATAATGAGTAGATCGAGCCCTGCTGTCCTCTTAAAAAATCCTACAACATTCGATCAAGTCCGAAAATCTTTGTATTCTTTGGTATCCCACTGCTTGCTTTATCTCAGGACGCAAGCCACTCTCATACTTAATGCACTTAGAGAACTCCTTCGTAACCGTCGTATAATGAGGATGAAACTGAACTAATTCCACAAACTTAGTCGTGTAGTCCACCACAAACATATTGCCTTGCTTCAGCTCAAGAAATTCCATTTCCTTTTCCCCTTCACACTCTCAGGATAGTACTTCCTTAAGAATTCGGTGAGAAATAAATCCCAAGTGATTTCCTCGTCATCCACCTCAAGAACTTGCCTCATATCGACCCACCAGTCGTCGGCCTCTTCTCTCAACATGTGAGTTCCAAGTCTCACCTTGTTTCCTTCAACACATCCCATAACTCTAAAGATTCACTCAATCTCCTTAAACTAGATCTGAGCACCGTCTGGATCAAACCTCCCTTTGAATACCGTCGGCTGATTCTTTCTAAACTCATCATTAGCATTCGCATTCGGTGCACCTTGCACCGCCCTAGCCATAGCCTCCAACGCCACAGCCATAGCATTGTCATTACGACCAGCCATATTCTGATGATTCCAAAATATAACAACAAGGTTAAACAACCGTTCAACCAACACAACAACAAGACAGACACAACTGACTCAACACTGGCTCTGATACTACTTAATGTAACACCCCCTTTTAATACCCCCAAATAATCAAACAAATCATTTAGGCACTTAATAAAAATTTCATCAGAGTATAATTTAACACATGGTATAAAAGAGGCACGTTACATTATCCTTGAAATTGAAAACATGCAACACCTGCTCATAAAGATATGCAACAATGGGCAAATCACAACAAAGGAACTTAGTCCTTAAAACCCACGTATCAATATTTAGAATAAAAGCGGAAACATCTAAACATTGAATCACTTCAATCATATAAACATATATACATCATTCAGATTAATTCAATTCATCATCCATGTTTACATAAACATTCATCAACAGATACATACACATATGTATCACAAAAGAATCAAAACAAATCCTAGCTACCCGGTGCTACATATCAGAGCCAACCAACCAAAAAGAATGAAGCCACGCTTCACAAAAAGACCTCCAGCAACCTACTCTGCAATGCCTCATAGAGCATCATAAAACAGCAGAAGGGTGAGAAACATTTTCATAACAAATAGTGCATATAATTATATATCTATATACACCAACATAGAATACACATAGCATATTTCTCACCTTAACTCATCACAATTCATCACATACCTCACAATGTATATCTACACAACTAAGCATATTCACCGATCATGCTTCATAATTCACAACATTTCCACATAAACATTTACACTTATGTTTACTTCAACAATTCACATAAACATACACAATTATGTTCATTTCACCAATACATCATATGAAGATGATAATGCAACTAATAGAGACCGACTCACGACTCTATGCAGATGCAAATGCGGTACCGACTCATTCAGCAGGTTCAATTGAAGAACCAAATGGAACCATCGCTCGTTACCGAAGTAACTCCCCGTCGGGCCTACGATGTTCACCCATCGCTCACACCCCACATGGGCACACGATGTTTCAGGATTCCTCACACCCCACACGGGCACACAATCCGATTGCTCGCACCCCACAAGGGCACACAATCGTTCTTCAGATTCACCATGGAATCAGAAATAAACCATCGCTCACACCCCACAAGGGCACACGATCGTTTCTGCAGATCCTCATAGGGATCAAAAATAAACCACCACTCACACCCCACAAGGGCACACAATCGTTTCTACAGATCCTACGCGGGATCAGACACACAAGAATGCAATCATGATGCTTCACATGCAAAACGACTCCATACACTCTTGAAATGCATACACGTTCACAAACCTACTCATGCATTCTTCACATCATACAAGTATATACAATTATGCACATTCACATCAATCTCATCATGCATTTTCATTCAATTCAAACAAATGCACAAAATTGCCAAACGACCATATTTCACACTCCACGATTCACAATCTAGGATTCACGCCATACAGCTACCCACAACATCTCATATCACAACATACAACTATGCATAATAAGAAAGGATTAATCATACTTGAATCGAAGAATCGACATTGAAGTGAAAACACAAGAAAATAACACGCTGACACGCTCGCTACCTTGCTCGCCTAGCGAGCTCCTAGCGAGTGCTTGCTGTAACGCCCATTTTAATTATTTGAGAAGTTGTGGCCTTTAATATTAATATATTATAAATGATAATGATAATAAATTAATAAATAATAGTAATGTTAATATTATTATTATTATTATTATTATTATTATTATTATTATGATTATAATAATAATAATTATTATTATTATGGATATTAATATTATGAGGATTTATATTATTGGAATTAACTTGGAATACAAGAAAATAAGATTTTCTTTATTATTTGGGATTAAGGGAAAGAGTGACATTTGGAAATAATTGAAGGGGAAGAAACACGATCAAAGGAAGGAGAAGCAAGGACACGGTAAAGTGAAGCAAGCTTGAGCAAGAGGAGGAAGAAGATCAGGTCGTTGGAATTTGCGAATTATCATCGATCAAGCTGCTTATTGAGGTAAGGAGGGAGAAAATAGATGGGAACTTGGTAATGCATGGATAAGAATAGTTGGGGAGTCCTTAACCCCATAGGTTTGTATGATGATGAATTGCATGATGATGATTGCATGTGGTTGATTAAGTTTCCGATTTTGTTGTTGTTCATGGTGGAATCATTGCATGTAATGTGTGATGATTGTTTGGGTGAATTGGGTATTTCGGAGTAGATTAAGATTTTAAGTCGAAAGTGAATTAATCGACAGAAGTTGATATTTTATCAGATGATTTTAGAATTAGTTGGGTAGAATTATGTAGAATGCTAAGTTGAGGTTGTTGGTATTGATCTAGAGAGGGTTTGTTGAGTTTTGAGCTGATATTGAGATTCTGCACAGTGGGATTTTTCTGAAATCGCAGACACTCGCTAGCTCATCGCTAGGCGAATGAGTAGTGAGCATTCGCTAGGTGCTCTCTAGGCGAGCTAGGTCGCGAGCCATTCCAGTGGCCATTTTTCTGTACTCGCTAGCAGGTTCGCTAGGCGAGTGGTGTAGCGAAGGATTCGGGAGGCGAAGTCCCAACGAGGTGATAGAGAACACTTCCAGTAGCTCAGAAGTGTGATTCGCGAGCAGGTTCGCTAGGCGAACATGCAGCGAGCGTTCGCTAGGAGCTCGCGTAGCGAGCAAGGTAGCGAACATAGCAGGATTTTGTTTTATTTGAGCTGTGTTCATCTGATGTTGATGATTGTGATCTATTTGATGTATAGAGATAGTGCAAGGATGTTGGGTGTATGTTGAGTGTTATAGGGCAGTTTTGCCGATGTCTAATATGATTAATTTGATTGATTGATTGTGTGATATATATATATATATATATATATATATATATGTATATGCGATGTATGATGATGGATAAGTAGGATCATGTGCACCCTGTGTTGCTTGATGGTTGTGTGTTGTATGATGATGGATCAGTAGGATCGTGTGCACCTAGTGTGCTTAATGTTGGTGTATGCATAGCATGATGCATGACGGGATCAGTAGGATCGTGTTTCTCCCTTGAGGAGGGTTGATGGCCAAGTGTCCATCGGCGATTGCGGAGTTGAATCGTTGCTCGGATGGAGTGTATGCGATTCACCCGTAATCATGGTAGGGATAGACCGTTGCTCGGATGGAGTGTATGCGATCTATCCTGAGATTTGATTATATGGGCTCAGAAGGAGCGTGGTAGGGATAGATCGTTGCTCAGATGGAGTGTATGTGATCTATCCTGAGTTTAAGTCGGTACCGCATGCATGTGTTAAGTTGCATTTGTGCATTATTGTATGCTGTGACTGATGATTGGACAATAGGTCGTGTATGATGATTTGTGGGGTGATGATGTATTTATTTACTGTCTTTATTTCATGTAAATATTTACCGTTATATTTCGATCATGTTTTTTCACCCCTTTGTTGTTGTTGTGGTCTGTGCTTCTTCGGAAGTACAGATAATCCAGGTGTTTAGCTAGTTGGATAGCGGTGTGCTGATCGAGTCTAGGATGCTCTGATACGTAACACGGGGCTTTGGGGAGTTTATTTCCTATCTGATGATTTTGTTTATACTCTGTGTCGTATCATGTTGTGATGATGGATTCTATTGATGATGTTTTGTATATTTTGGGCTGATGACCAAACTTGATGTATGAGATGATGTATATATATGTGTGTATGACTAAATAATTTTCTTTCCACTGTTTATTTTGAAAATCTTTCGATAAAATGTTTTTGTCGAATTTTTGGTGAAAAGTAATATCCCACTTTTGGAAGAGAAACTCTGATAATTTAATTGATTTATTTGCATTTTATTTAATTTGGGAAGTGGGGTGTTACAAGTTGGTATCAGAGCAGGTCGGTCCGTCCGACCAGTGTAGTGTTTTGAGTCTGTCCTTAGGATAGAGGTTGTGTGTCTTTTGACCTTGGGTTGTTTTGGTTGAGCAGTATGGCAGGAAGGAATGATGTTGCTCTGGCTGCAGCTATGCAAGCAATGACGCAGGTGGTGGCCAATCAGAATCTGGCTGCGGGTGCACAATTCAGAGATTTGACGTAGTTCCAGAGTAATAAGCCACCAAAGTTCGAAGGAGGGATTTTGGATCCGGAAGCTGCACAAAAATGGCTGAAAGCGATTGAGAAGATTTTCAGGACTATGGGTTGCAGTGATGAACAGAAGGTGAGGTTTGGTACTCACATGTTGGAGGGTGAAGCTGAGGCTTGGTGGGACAACAGTCGCCAGAGATTGGAGGCTGCGGGAACTGCCATTACCTGGGAGGTGGTTCAGACGATTTTTCTGGAGAAGTATTTTCCAGAAGACATCAGAAGTGCTAAGGAGATTGAGTTTCTGGAGCTGAAGTAGGGTAACCTTTCTGTAGCAGAGTATGCTAGTAGATTTGAAGAGTCGGCTCAGTATTGTCCCCATTACAATACTGATGAGGCAATGACTTCTAAGTGTTTGAAGTTTGAGAACGGATTGCGTCCGGAGATCAAGATGGGGATAGCTTGTCAGAAGATCAGGAACTATCCTGAGTTGGTGAGTAGAAGCCGAATTTATGATAATGACAACCGGGCAAGGATTGCACACTATAAGGCTGCGAATGACCGTAAGGGTAAGCAGAGGTTTGGTGGTACTCCTTACGGCGTGCCGGCTGATAAGGGAAAATAGAAGGGTGTTGCTGATAAGAAGTTCAGAGAGCGGAGAGCATCGATGGATTTGAAATGTTTTCGGTGCGGTGTCGCGGGGCATCGTGTTAGTGATTGTCCTCATGAGATGAAGAAGTGCTTCAAGTGTGGGAAGTCGGTCCACGTGATGGCGGAGTGCAAGACTAATATGCCTACTTGCTATAACTGCGGTGAGAAAGGACATATTAGTACTCATTGTGAGAAGCCGAGGAGGACTCAGGCGCCTCAGGTCAGTGGTAAAGTGTTTGCTGTGGTAGGAACTCAATCGATGGATCAGGAGCGTGCTATCAAAGGTACTTGTTTTATCAATAATGTTCCTTTGACTGCTATGATTGATACGGGTGCAACCCACTCGTTCATTTCTGTTGAGTGTGTGAAGAGGTTAGGTTTGGTGTTGTCCACTCTTGAGCGGCGGATGACTATTGAAACTCCCTATATTGGTTAAGTGACTACTTCTTTGGTGTGTTTGAAGTGTCCAATGACTATCTTCGGTAGAGATTTTGGGGTAGATCTGATTTGTCTACCGCTTGGTGGTTTGGATGTTATTCTGGATATGAACTGGTTGGAGTTCAACCGAGTCTACATCGATTGTTTTTAGAAGGTGTTGTTGATTCTTGCTCCAGAAGAGGAAGCATTGGCGGATTCCTTGTCTAATAAGGAATTGAGGGTCTTGTTGGAAGACGAATCTAAGGTGTTTGCGTTGTTATCTGTTGACAACAAGACGTTATTCGGTGAATTGGCGGTGATGAATGAGTTTCCAGAGGTGTTCCCTGATGATGTTTCGGAATTACCTCCGAAGAGAGAAGTTGAGTTTAGCATTGATCTTTTTCCTGGTACGAGGCCTATTTCTATGGCGCCGTATAGCATGTCGGCAGTGGAATTGACCGAGTTGAAGTCTCAGATTGGAGAGTTGTTGGCAGAATGTTTATCAGACCAAGTGTGTGGCCGTGGGGAGCTCCAGTGTTGTTGGTGAAAAAGAAGGATGGTAGTATGCGTTTGTGCATCGATTACCGTCAGTTGAATAAAGTGACCATCAAGAACAAATATCCTCTTCCAAGGATTGATGATTTGATGGATCAGTTGGTGGGAGCTCGTGTGTTCAGTAAGATTGATTTGAGGTCGGGTTATCATCAGATCAAAGTGAAAGAAGGTGATATTCAGAAGACGGTGTTTAGAACTTGATATGGACATTATGAGTATACGGTGATGCCTTTTGGAGTGTCTAATGTGCCAGGAGTATTTATGGAATATATGAATTGGATCTTCCATTCTTATTTGGATCAGTTTGTTGTTGTGTTCATTGATGATATATTGATTTATTCTATGTTGGAAGAAGAGCATGCAGAGCATTTGAGGATCGCTTTGCAGGTGTTGAAAGATAACAAGTTGTTTGCCAAGTTGTCGAAGTGTGAGTTCTGGATGAAGACCGTGAGTTTCTTGGGGCATGTGATTTCTGGTGACGGTGTGGCAGTAGACCCATCAAAGGTGAGTGCGGTGTTACAGTGGGAACCGCCGAAGACGGTAACGGAAGTTAGAAGCTTTTTGGGTTTGGCAGGGTATTACCAGAGGTTTATTGAAGGATTTTCCAGATTGGCGTTGCCATTGACTCAGTTGACATGAAAGGATCAAGTTTTTGTGTGGTATGCGGCTTGTGAGGAAAGTTTTAAGGAACTGAAAAAGTGATTGACTTCAGCACCAGTGTTGGTTTTACCAAATCCGAGTGAGCCTTTTGTGGTGTATTGTGATGCGTCTAAGATGGGATTAGGAGGAGTTCTTATGCAGAATGGAAAAGTGGTAGCTTATGCTTCGCGGTAATTGAGGGTGCATGAAAGGAATTATCCTACTCATGACCTTGAATTGGATGCGGTGGTTTTTGTGTTGAAGATCTGGAGGCACTATTTGTATGGTTTGAGATTTGAGGTATTCAGCGATCATAAGAGCTTGAAGTATCTGTTTGATCAGAAGGAGCTGAATACGAGACAGAGAAGATGGTTGGAATTCTTGAAGGATTACGATTTCAATCTAAGCTATCATCCAGGAAAAGCGAATGTGGTTGCGGATGCTTTGAGCAGGAAGACAATTCATATGTCGGCTTTGATGGTGAAAGAGATGGAGCTAATTGAGCAGTTCAGAGACTTAAGCATGGGTTGTGAATTTTCGGCAAATGGTGTGATGTTGGGCAAGTTGCAAGTGAGGAATGATTTCTTGGATATGATAAGAGAACACTAAAAGCTGGATGTGAAATTGGTGGATTTGATGCAAGGAGTCAAAGGTAACTCCGATAATGATTTTAAATTGGATAGTGCGGGTGTGTTGAGGTTCAGAGGCAGGATTTGTGTGTCGGATGATGATGAGCTGAAGAATTCGATCTTGGACGAAGGGCATCGTAGTAGCCTGAGTATCCATCCAAGAGCTACGAAGATGTATCAGGATTTGAAAAATTTGTTTTGGTGGTCAGGTATGGAAAGAGATATCGCTCGTTTTGTTTATGCTTGTTTGACATGTCAGAAATCAAAGGTGGAACATCAGAGACCTTCTGGATTTATGCAATCGTTAGAGATTCCGGTTTGGAAATGGGATTGTGTAACCATGGATTTTGTTACGGGTTTGCTGAACACGGCGAGAGGATTTGATGCCATTTGGGTGATTGTGGACCGACTTACGAAGTCCGCTCATTTTGTGCTGATCAGTATCAGTTTTCTATTGGAGAAGCTGGCAGAGATTTATATTCGAGTGATTGTGAAGCTCCATGGTGTGCCGTCGAGTATTGTGTCGGATAGAGATCCGAGGTTCACTTCAGAATTTTGGAAAAGTTTGCAGGAAGCTTTGGGTACTAAGTTGAAGTTGAGTTCAACTTATCATCCACAAACTGATGGTCAGTCAGAGAGGATTATTCAGTCGCTGAAGGATCTGTTACGGGCTTGTGTGTGTTGGAAAAAGGCGGTGCGTGGGATACTCATTTATTGTTGGTAGAGTTCATGTACAACAACAGTTACCATTCTAGTATCGGAATGGCACCTTTTGAGGCTTTATATGGTAGGAGGTGCAGAACTCCTCTGTGTTGGTATGAAACAGGTGAGAATGTAGTTTTGGGACCAGAAATTGTGCAGCAGACTACTGAGACCGTTCAGATGATTCGTGAGAAGATGAAAGCGTCTCAGAGCAGGCAGAAGAGTTATCATGATAACCGAAGGAAAGACTTGGAATTCAGTGAAGGTGATCACGTATTCTTGAGTGTGTGGGCCGTGCATTGAAGTTCAAGAAGCTGGATCCAAAGTTTATTGGGACGTATCAGATTTCGCAGAGGATTGGTGCTGTGGCTTATAGGGTGGCATTGCCGCCGGAGCTTTTGAACTTGCATGACGTGTTTCATGTGTCGCAACTTCGGAAATATGTATCAAATCCATCTCATGTGATTCAGAGAGATGATGTTTGTTGCGGTGAGAATCATGATACCAAGCTATTGATTAACTTGAATCTTAATTCTTAAATTCACAACTGGACTTTAATTTATCCAAAGGAAAGGTCTAAAGAAAGAAATAACCTTTTGTGCGATGTAACAACAACGCTAAGAGATTCGGGGATCGGGGGTTGGTTATGCCTAGGGTAGGTATTCCACATCCTAAACATCAGTAGTACTCTACATGAACCTTTTGTTTGTTTGTATGCTAAGTTTTCTAAATGTTTGCTATGGATTGGGATTACGTAAAAGGTAAAGGTTAAGACCTAAAGATAGTTTCTAAGTTTGCTCGCAAAGACATCGCATCCTCTGCCTACGTATCCTTACTAGGATAAAATCAGAGCAATCTTAGTTCACCTCACTAGGGTTGAAGAACACTTGATTATGATCAAGGTTCAAAGGGGAACAAACATCACAATGCTTGTATATAGTTTAAGAACTCTCTAGATCTAAGTTGAACGCTCAAGAAAGGGAAGTAAGTAATCATCTCCATGATTCTTACATAGAGTTAACAAACTCTATCCTAAGTTCTAATTGAAAGAGCACTCCTCACAAAGGGTAGGCTTTTTAGACTTAAGCCAAGTCTAAAGGATAGGTTCTAACTTAACTAGGTGCATGGATGACTTAACAAAGTCAAGGGAGGGTGATGAGCTATCTATGACCCAAGGGGTCAATAGAGAGACTTTCCTTTGGAAGGATAGAAGGGGAGGCAACTCGGATGAGAACTAAAGAGTTCCATCACTTGGGGAAAATAAACTTAATAAAGTAAAAACATTCAAACATGATGAACATAAGAGACATGGTTACAACCAAGACATGCAAGCGTATTACAATAGGCAAGCAAAGATTATGAGTAAAGTATATGGCTACGACCAAGGCAAGTATCAAGATATTACGACATCAATGATTTCAATTAATATAAATGGTTACGACCAAAAAAAAATCAAGATATTACGATATCATGAAAGGGTAAGTTCTTACAAGACTAAGCACAAGAGGTTAAAACCTAATGACATATCTTAACGAAGATGATGGTAACAACCCAAAAGAGATATATTAAAAAATTTGAAGGTAACAACCATGCAAATGAGTCACAACTTGAAGCATGATATAGGTCAAAGTATAGCAAATGTAACAACCTCATACTAATAAATCACTCCTTGATGACAATCAAAAAGAAGCAAGAAGGGTTACAACAATTCAAGCTCAAGGTTTTCTGAAGAAAGCATACAAGTTCATAGTGACGACCAAAATAAGGTAGACCCTAACATGTTATGATTCTAAACATACACATAAACAAGTTAACAAACACATATGGATTAAGCACAAACAATCTCACAAGATAGCTCAAGCATTAATTGAGAAAAGTGTCAATAAGAAACAAGGTAAACAACTTTAAAAGGAAACAACTTTCATTATTTTCTCATTATGTGTAACTAGACAAAATCAAGAACATTTAGCAAAAATAATGGATCAAAAATGTTAAAACATGAAAAAGTTATGAGGTGTTGAGTTTTGTGAAGAAAACATAAAAAACAAGTGGTAAAAAAATAATAGAATGCTCATGGAAGGTGTTGAACCCACAACCCTTGGTCTACAAACTCAAAATATTACCAACTCAGCCAATTCACGCGCGTGTATATTCAATGGAACTGAAAGAGGAAAATAATAAAATAAGATAAATAAAATAGAACAACAAAGGAGTTGATCCACCAAGGATCGAACTCAGGACATGTAGGAAAGCAAGGTACTTAGCGCATAGGTTACAACCACTGGGGTGGCAATACATCCGTGTATTATGCCACCCCTAATAATAGGTAAGCCTTACAAAGCAAAGAATTCTGGGCAAAGTTCACAAGCAAACATGGCCAAATGCGTGAAGGTTCAAACCAACTCAAAACTCTATTAATTTTAACAAACTAAAAGCCTAACTTGTGTGAAATTTAACAAGGACCAAGATGGCATCATTTGTTTTCTCAGAAAATGCACATATAAAGGAACACGATAGCAAATGCAAAGATGATGCTTGAGATGCATAAGGTAAGTCAAGGTTTAAACTAGACAGGTTCATCCCATGTGATCAACATACACAAACTCTAAACATGTAATTGATGGATTTTAGATTTAAAGAACATTCACAAACAAATCAAAACAAGAACTGGCATGTATGTTGTAACTATGGATCAAAAAGTTGAAGAGCTGTTTTGGAAAAGAAGAAGCAATTCTTGATGCAGCATATCAATACAACTCCAATGATTCACACTCTATCAACGCATGAATTTCAAACATACATAGGCTACAAGAGTTCTTAAGTGAAGTTTGATATCTCAAAAGGTTGACAAACCTTAAAACAAAAAGCAATGCAATTGAACTTATTCATCACCTCACCGATGTTTTGACAGCAGCAAACACACAAACTAGACAAGGTTCTCCTTATGAGCTACAATCAAACCCTATCAACACTAATTAAGCAAAACAACCCTAAAACTCTAAAGACAGTTTCCAAACTAACAAGTAATGAAATGAAGAGCATGAATGACAGTCATGTAGACAAGGCCAAACTGATCATCACATGCTTTAAAAGAAGCCAGTGAATCATTTCAACAAGTTCAAAACAGCCTAAGCTACCAAACATGACTATGTTGATCTCCAATAAAAAAGAAAGGATCCTTTCAAAGCAAGAAGACAGCAAGACAAAACAAAAAGGAAAATGAATAAGGCATTTTGTTTTCAATCATCATGTCTTAAAACAAGACTAAACAAATAAATGCAAACCATAAAAAAAGGGACAAAAATGATCATTAGTAACCAAGGTATGTTTTATCAAACTTGGTGTGAATTATTTCAGTATCAGCAAGAGCCTCAACATGACAATGTTAGGTGACCACAAACATGGACATCCAACAATTATCTCAAAAGCCTACACATGGGATTCTAGTGCTCATCCCTTTATAAAAGCTAACATGCATACAAGACTCCCAAGATTGATCTAGATAGTACTTTGACAAACAAATTAAGCAGCAACATGTAATCCAGTATGTTAAAACAATTTCATTTTGCAACAAAACTTTCATCACAGCATTTAGATAGAGACCAACCAGTTCTTGGACATAACAATGCCAAACTTAACAAAGTTCATTCTAAAATGAGAATTATCAGTCCAATACAAGCAAATATAGGTTGACAAGCTTAAACTCAAAAACAGTTTCATCAGCATTTAAACATGACAATGTCTAATAACCAACTCATTACATCCTTCATATGATAGTTACAAACTCATGACAGCAAATATGTACTAAGCACAACACAACAGTTCAAAACATCACAGAAGTAAACTTGGCATTGCACAGTCAAACATCAAACTCAATGCATACTTTCTCATGAGGGTTACAACCTTGACAGTATGTATAAACAAACTTTGATCATGAGGAACAGGTTTTGTCATTAACAAACACACTTAAAATAACAGTTTTGAAATTCAAAGACCAAATGCATATGTGACATATGAATTTATGGCAATAAATGCAAGTATATCCAAATTTATGGTCAACAGTTTGATGATGCATATATACATGAAAGGAAACAAAAGTTAGAGGTCACCAACCTCTTGTAGACTTCCAAATACCAGCTAGCTGCCCAGAAAGAAAGCCAGAGATCCCTTTGGAGCAAATTGGTGAAGCTTGCTTCCTTTTGAAGAAATAACCAAATATTGATGACAGTTTGAATAGTCTCACTTCCAGTTATGATTTAAGGTGACGAATAGCTATAACATCATGGATATGGTGTATTTTGAGTGTTAAATTGGTAAGAGTGGATACAAGTAGTTTGGTGTGAAAAGTGCTCAAAAGTCAAACTATGGTGGTGTGAAGTTTGACTTTTTGACTTATGGAGTTTTTGGTGAATGTGATGATGGAAACAACTCTAGATAGTTATTTTGAAGTTGTGTATATGGTTTTAGTGAGGTTTGAATGGTTGGAAATGGAGCTGGTGCGGAACTTGCACAAAGGAAATTTTGGTGGTTTTGGAGGGTTTCTTTACTTTCAAGAAAAGAGAGGAAGGAGATGAGAGTTGTGTTTCTCTGGTGCTTAGAGTGCTCTGGTGTGGTTTAGAGAGTGGAAGGAGCCCTCCTTTTATAGGCCAAGAAGGTTGGGGCAGAATTATCTTTTTTTTGAATTGCAAGCTTGCATTGGTGGGAAACCTCAATACTTCAAAAGTGTGTCTGCTGGTTTAACATTAATTCCAACAGTTAATGTCCTCCCTAGCAGCTATCCTCAAGCTAGCTGTGCTTAAAATAGCTATGCTGCAGCAAAACCAAGGTTTCTTACACAATTTACTTTTGCTTTTCAACATAGTAATCAAAGGGATTATTGTGAGATTTTTGGTTTTCCCTTGGTTCTAAATCACATCAGGTTCCAACCTAAGACTAAAACCACACTAGATATGTCTCTATGGTTGGAAATGAACCATATGATTGAAAATCAATTTATGTTGAATTTTGAAAACTTGACAAACTAATGCTCAGGCCCAACTTGCACACTTCATAACTCCCAGCTCACAAGGGCTATGAAAGAGTTCTATAACTTTCTGGAAAGCCCTCATGGAGCTCTACAACTTTCGTGTTTTTGAAATTTTCAAATTCCCAATGGAACTAGGTCAAAAAACCTCTCAAAGTTGCTGAAAAAACATGCCTAAACAGGCCAATAACTTAGAATTATTCTGTTATTTTTCCCTCTTGAAATGAATTTGGTCATAACTCCAAATCTATGCATTTTCTGCTCATGGACCACTGTGAGACTTTTGTAGTACTTGTCAAGATATTTCCAATGAGCTTTGAACCAACTCAATTGGATGTGTGGTTAGGGAGTTATGGTCTTACCCCTTTCAAAACTCTAATTTCCCGATTCTTCGATTACTCCTCAATCCTTGATCCAATGGTCATGAAATTTCATGGACAGGTGTAATATGTTACTAGGAACATTTATGCTTCATATTTTGAGGTCAAATTCCTTATGATTGAAGAGTTGACTTTTCGGTCAACCGAATGATCGATCGATGACTATCGAGCCGACTGTTGACGTTCCGGGTTTTTTGAGGCCTTGACACTTCTTGAGTAGACTTTACTAAGCCATATGAACTTCATGGACCATGATCCCACCATTGGAACGCTATTTAAATCAAAAGTCAAACTACAGTTGACTTTTCCTGATCGAAAACCCTAATCGGGTATCCTGAACTGCACTGGTCTTGATCCTTCGGTGACAACCTCAAATTGGATTCATACTTGATCCAATGGAGTATATTTGATGATGTGGAGGCTTATTTCATGGAGAACCAATCCAATACGTTGACTGATTAAACCGTCGAAGCCTTGATTCTCGGCTGTATGGAACCCTAATTCATCTGTATCTTAACAAAGACAAACTTGAAACAGGTTAAGGTTAGATAATCAAATGAATATGATCGTAAAATGATGATGAAGATCTAAGGGGTCAAAATTTGGGGTGCAACAGTTGCCCCTATTTAAATATTTTCACTAGATGGCAATGAGAGATGATAATCCTCATAGAATCGTAGTGAAAGGTATTTAAAAATAGCAAACCAAAAATTGTGTCCCTTAGATCGGATGGTATCACTACAAGAAAAACGATGGATTGCGACGATTATTTTGGCAGGTTACGACGGTTAAACCCACCACCAATTACATTCTACGACGGTTGTAGTACCGTCGCAGAAACGTGTGTCCCCAGGCTGTTTAGCGACGGTTGAAAAAACCGTCACACACAACCGTCGTTATATTTCACGACGGGCTTGAACTGACCTAAACTAGAGATAGCGGCGTCTAAAGACCGTCGTTACTAGCCTTTTGATTTTTATTTTCATTGTTGATTGTGACGGTTTAAAACTGTCGTGAACTCTATTTCACGACTGGTTGGAACTGACATAAATTGGAAATGACAACAGTTAAATACTGTCGTGAATATCCTTTTAATTTTTGTTACCATTGTTGATTGTGACTGTTTAAAACTGTCGTGAATGTGATATCTTGACGGTTCATTATTAATTTTTATATATTGTATTATATTGTTTTATAATATATTTTTTTATTTAAATTATTATCTACTAAAATAGTTATATTATAATTTTTAGCGTGAGTAAAATTAATTCCAAAACTTAATATCAAATAAACATTATAATATCGAAAAAACGTGAGTTTCATAATCATGTAAAATGAAAGTTCCATAATCATGTCATGTAATACAAAAATCCGAAAACATATCAAATCATAATCTTATAACAATAAGTATCCTTGTGCCAAAAATGAATAAGAAGGTTCATAATCTAGAAAGTATGTCATTATGGAATTCGGTAGCTAGACTCAGATGAACGTCTACCATCAGTTATGATTCTAAACATACACATAAACAAGTTAACAAACACATATGGATTAAGCACAAACAATCTCACAAGATAGCTCAAGCATTAATTGAGAAAAGTGTCAATAAGAAACAAGGTAAACAACTTTAAAAGGAAACAACTTTCATTATTTTCTCATTATGTGTAACTAGACAAAATCAAGAACATTTAGCAAAAATAATGGATCAAAAATGTTAAAACATGAAAAAGTTATGAGGTGTTGAGTTTTGTGAAGAAAACATAAAAAACAAGTGGTAAAAAAATAATAGAATGCTCATGGAAGGTGTTGAACCCACGGCCCTTGGTCTACAAACTCAAAATATTACCAACTCAGCCAATTCACGCGCGTGTATATTCAATGGAACTGAAAGAGGAAAATAATAAAATAAGATAAATAAAATAGAACAACAAAGGAGTTGATCCACCAGGGATCGAACTCAGGACATCTAGGAAAGCAAGGTACTTAGCGCATAGGTTACAACCACTGGGGTGGCAATACATCCGTGTATTATGCCACCCCTAATAATAGGTAAACCTTACAAAGCAAAGAATTCTGGGCAAAGTTCACAAGCAAACATGGCCAAATGCGTGAAGGTTCAAACTAGCTCAAAACTCTATTAATTTTAACAAACTAAAAGCCTAACTTGTGTGAAATTTAACAAGGACCAAGATGGCATCATTGGTTTTCTCAGAAAATGCACATATAAAGGAACACGATAGCAAATGCAAAGATGATGCTTGAGATGCATAAGGTAAGTCAAGGTTTAAACTAGACAGGTTCATCCCATGTGATCAACATACACAAACTCTAAACATGTAATTGATGGATTTTAGATTCAAAGAACATTCACAAACAAATCAAAACAAGAACTGGCATGTATGTTGTAACTATGGATCAAAAAGTTGAAGAGCTGTTTTGGAAAAGAAGAAGCAATTCATGATGCAGCATATCAACACAACTCCAATGATTCACACTCTATCAACGCATGAATTTCAAACATACATAGGCTGCAAGAGTTCTTAAGTGAAGTTTGATATCTCAAAAGATTGACAAACCTTAAAACAAAAAGCAATGCAATTGAACTTATTCATCACCTCACCGATGTTTTGACAGCAACAAACACACAAACTAGACAAGGTTCTCCTTATGAGCTACAATCAAACCCTATCAACACTAATTAAGCAAAACAGCCCTAAAACTTTAAAGACAGTTTCCAAACTAACAAGTAATGAAATGAAGAGCATGAATGACAGTCATGTAGACAAGGCCAAACTGATCATCACATCTTCAAAAGAAGCCAGTGAATCATTTCAACAAGTTCAAAACAGCCTAAGCTACCAAACATGACTATGTTGATCTCCAATAAAAAAGAAAGGATCCTTTCAAAGCAAGAAGACAGCAAGACAAAACAAAAAGGAAAATGAATAAGGCATTCTGTTTTCAATCATCATGTCTTAAAACAAGACTAAACAAATAAATGCAAACCATAAAAAAAGGGACAAAAATGATCATTAGTAACCAAGGTATGTTTTATCAAACTTGGTGTGAATTATTTCAGTATCAGCAAGAGCCTCAACATGACAATGTTAGGTGACCACAAACATGGACATCCAACAATTATCTCAAAAGCCTACACATGGGATTCTAGTGCTCATCCCTTTATAAAAGCTAACATGCATACAAGACTCCCAAGATTGATCTAGATAGTACTTTGACAAACAAATTAAGCAGCAACATGTAATCCAGTATGTTAAAACAATTTCATTTTGCAACAAAACTTTCATCACAGCATTTAGATAGAGACCAACCAGTTCTTGGACATAACAATGCCAAACTTAACAAAGTTCATTCTAAAATGAGAATTATCAGTCCAATACAAGCAAATATAGGTTGACAAGCTTAAACTCAAAAACAGTTTCATCAGCATTTAAACATGACAATGTCTAATAACCAACTCATTACATCCTTCATATGATAGTTACAAACTCATGACAGCAAATATGTACTAAGCACAACACAACAGTTCAAAACATCACAGAAGTAAACTTGGCATTGCACAGTCAAACATCAAACTCAATGCATACTTTCTCATGAGGGTTACAACCTTGACAGTATGTATAAACAAACTTTGATCATGAGGAACAGGTTTTGTCATTAACAAACACACTTAAAATAACAGTTTTGAACTTCAAAGACCAAATGCATATGTGACATATGAATTTATGGCAATAAATGCAAGTATATCCAAATTTATGGTCAACAGTTTGATGATGCATATATACATGAAAGGAAACAAAAGTTAGAGGTCACCAACCTCTTGTAGACTTCCAAATACCAGCTAGCTGCCCAGAAAGAAAACCAGAGATCCCTTTGGAGCAAATTGGTGAAGCTTGCTTCCTTTTGAAGAAATAACCAAATATTGATGACAGTTTGAATAGTCTCACTTCCAGTTATGATTTAAGGTGACGAATAGCTATAACATCGTGGATATGGTGTATTTTGAGTGTTAAATTGGTAAGAGTGGATACAAGTAGTTTGGTGTGTAAAGTGCTCAAAAGTCAAACTATGGTGGTGTGAAGTTTGACTTTTTGACTTATGGAGTTTTTGGTGAATGTGATGATGGAAACAGCTCTAGATAGTTATTTTGAAGTTGTGTATATGGTTTTAGTGAGGTTTGAATGGTTGGAAATGGAGCTGGTGCGGAACTTGCACAAAGGAAATTTTGGTGGTTTTGGAGGGTTTCTTTACTTTCAAGAAAAGAGAGGAAGGAGATGAGAGCTGTGTTTCTCTGGTGCTTAGAGTGCTCTGGTGTGGTTTGGAGAGTGGAAGGAGCCCTCCTTTTATAGGCCAAGAAGGCTGGGGCAGAATTATCTTTTTTTTGAATTGCAAGCTTGCATTGGTGGGAAACCTCAATACTTCAAAAGTGTGTCTGCTGGTTTAACATTAATTCCAACAGTTAATGTCCTCCCTAGCAGCTATCCTCAAGCTAGCTGTGCTTAAAATAGCTATGCTGCAGCAAAACCAAGGTTTCTTACACAATTTACTTTTGCTTTTCAACATAGTAATCAAAGGGATTATGGTGAGATTTTTGGTTTTCCCTTGGTTCTAACCCACATCAGGTTCCAACCTAAGACTAAAACCACACTAGATATGTCTCTATGGTTGGAAATGAACCATATGATTGAAAATCAATTTATGTTGAATTTTGAAAACTTGACAAACTAATGCTCAGGCCCAACTTGCACACTTCATAACTCCCAGCTCACAAGGGCTATGAAAGAGTTCTATAACTTTCTGGAAAGCCCTCATGGAGCTCTACAACTTTCGTGTTTTTGAAATTTTCAAATTCCCAATGGAACTAGGTCAAAAGACCTCTCAAAGTTGCTGAAAAAACATGCCTAAACAGGCCAATAACTTAGAATTATTCTGTTATTTTTCCCTCTTGAAATGAATTTGGTCATAACTCCAAATCTATGCATTTTCTGCTCATGGACCACTGTGGGACTTTTGTAGTACTTGTCAAGATATTTCCAATGAGCTTTGAACCAACTCAATTGGATGTGTGGTTAGGGAGTTATGGTCTTACCCCTTTCAAAACTCTAATTTCCCGATTCTTCGATTACTCCTCAATCCTTGATCCAATGGTCATGAAATTTCATGGACAGGTGTAATATGTTACTAGGAACATTTATGCTTCATATTTTGAGGTCAAATTCCTTATGATTGAAGAGTTGACTTTTCGGTCAACCGAATGATCGATCGATGACTATCGAGCCGACTGTTGACGTTCCGGGTTATTTGAGGCCTTGAAACTTCTTGAGTAGACTTTACTAAGCCATATGAACTTCATGGACCATGATCCCACCATTGGAACGCTATTTAAATCAAAAGTCAAACTACAGTTGACTTTTCCTGATCGAAAACCCTAATCGGGTATCCTGAACTGCACTGTTCTTGATCCTTCGGTGACAACCTCAAATTGGATTCATACTTGATCCAATGGAGTATATTTGATGATGTGGAGACTTATTTCATGAAGAACCAATCCAATACGTTGACTGATTAAACCGTCGAAGCCTTGATTCTCGGCTGTATGGAACCCTAATTCATCTGTATCTTAACAAAGACAAACTTGAAACAGGTTAAGGTTAGATAATCAAATGAATATGATCGTAAAATGATGATGAAGATCTAAGGGGTAAAAATTTGGGGTGCAACAATTACCCCTATTTAAATATTTTCACTAGATGGCAATGAGAGATGATAATCCTCATAGAATCGTAGTGAAAGGTATTTAAAAATAGCAAACCAAAAATTGTGTCCCTTAGATCGGATGGTATCACTACAAGAAAAACGATGGATTGCGACGATTATTTTGGCAGGTTACGACGGTTAAACCCACCACCAATTACATTCTACGACGGTTGTAGTACCGTTGCAGAAACGTGTGTCCCCAGGCTGTTTAGCGACGGTTGAAAAAACCGTCACACACAACCGTCGTTATATTTCACGACGGGCTTGAACTGACCTAAACTAGAGATAGCGGCGTCTAAAGACCGTCGTTACTAGCCTTTTGATTTTTATTTTCATTGTTGATTGCGACGGTTTAAAACTGTCGTGAACTCTATTTCACGACTGGTTGGAACTGACATAAATTGGAAATGACAACAGTTAAATACTGTCGTGAATATCCTTTTAATTTTTGTTACCATTGTTGATTGTGACTGTTTAAAACTGTCGTGAATGTGATATCTTGACGGTTCATTATTAATTTTTATATATTGTATTATATTGTTTTATAATATATTTTTTTATTTAAATTATTATCTACTAAAATAGTTATATTATAATTTTTAGCGTGAGTAAAATTAATTCCAAAACTTAATATCAAATAAACATTATAATATCGAAAAAACGTGAGTTTCATAATCATGTAAAATGAAAGTTCCATAATCATGTCATGTAATACAAAAATCCGAAAACATATCAAATCATAATCTTATAACAATAAGTATCCTTGTGCCAAAAATGAATAAGAAGGTTCATAATCTAGAAAGTATGTCATTATGGAATTCGGTAGCTAGACTCAGATGAACGTCTACCATCAGTAGGTGATTCCAATCCCTGGAAAAAAAATGTATTAAAATAATAATCTTTAAAATAATACTCCGAAACTTTAACTTTAAATTCATCAAAATAATATACTTGTCTTCCACTAGAATTTTGCATTTGCATTAAGACTTCAATTTCTTCTTTCATAACATTGTCTCTTTGATTTAAGAATGTGATTGCCTCCATCAATTCATCAATTTTTGAATTTTTTTTCTTTAAGTGCAATAATTCCTTGCTGCATTTCCTTTATTTTTTCATTTTCTGCAGAAGAAGATGTCGATCTTGTAGATCTATTAATATGAGATGGCGTAACTCCAAGTCCCATACTACGAACATATCCATGTTGTTCTTTTCCAAATACTTTCTGAAATGCCTCATTTTCAGACACAGAATCCTTAATTGCAGCTTGTAACTTTTCCTGCACATGAAAAAGAGTAAATTGAGCAAGCAAACTTAACTTAACTTTTTAATCTATCTGATAAAAAAATTTCTACGTCTTAAGGGGAAACAAACAATGATTATAAGCAAAAACTGATAAATTTGTATTGATGAAAAAGATGTTTAGTAATTTAAAACTTGGTTTAGCTAGTTAATCTATTTGTGATGGTAAATTTCAATTCCAACAAGTTTTATTGGATGCTCGAATTATTTAAAATTTCAATTCCAGTATGCATTTGTGATGGTAAATTTCAATTCCAATAACATATTTGATTATGTAAATTTTGTATACATGTTAAACTTTCATCTTACTACTTGTATTTATTTAAAATTTGAATTCCAGTATTTGTAAAAGTTATGCTTTAGTGAAAATATATGTTACCAACTATTCTCATCTAAGGCACACAAGTATGTAACTAGTAGAATTATATGTTTTCACATCATATATAAAATGTAATCTTGTCTTAATTTTATAGTTTATTTCTATTTGTCTGAATAATTAGTTGACTTTATAAAGAGCACAATCTATTGTTACAAGACTAATTAATTAACTCAAATAATCACAATTCTCAATCTAATTTAATCAGTTTTCAGACACGTTCTCCCCACCTTTAAGAGATGTCAAAAGGTTTGATTTTTTCTCATACCTTAAGGAGACTAACAAATATTTAAAAAGAATTAACTTGTACTTACATTATTATTGTATGCATCTTCACTAACAAAAGACCCGTCAGACTTTTTATGAGAAACTGCATACATTTCTCCTCTACTGTATGTTCGTCCATCTCTCGATTCCTACAAATAAGAAAATATATTAATTATTTTTACCATCAGTAATACATTCAACTCTATATAAATTTAGACATACCAACTCATGTTTCTTTCTTGCAAGCGACTTAGATCCGAGTGTATGTGGAGTCTTCAATTTTGCTCTATTTTGGGCATTTTTTTGAGCTATTCTCTACATAGTTAACAATTAAAAACATGCGTTATAGATAGGGATAACATACAAACCAGATAAATCTAACAAATAAAAGCACTAATATTACCTGTGTTTTTTCTTTCCGCCTATATTGAACAAAAACAACCCACACTAGTGGAAAAAGGCTTTTTAAGTCGGTTAAAAATGACTTTTTAAGTCGGGTCCGAGCCCGATCTAAGAATTACCGACATAAGAAGTTTTTACTTCTTAAGTCGGTTGTGGACCTGACTTAACAAACTATTATTAGGTCGGTTAGACAGAACCCGACTTAATAAGTCTAGCCTGAAGAAACCATTTATACCCGACCTAAGAACTTACTTTCTTAAATCGGGTATAACTAACCGACCTAATAAGTTGTTTTTTTGTGTGGATAATCACACAAATCAGATTCAGCTTTCCCATTTAACAATTTACCCCCAAATCAGACTATCCAACTCAATCAACAAATTACCCCCAAATTACACCCAAATCAGATGCAGCTTTCCCTACATGTTGCATTCCATCCTTTAAAATCTGGATGCAAGTAACATCAGTATTGTATATTGAACATATGCCACAATTACTAGTCTAAGAAATTGTCAACAACAAATTATTACAAATTACCCAACTAACAGCAGTTGCTTGAGCAGGAGTCGACCGTAACCCTGCAGCAATCAGCAGTGACTGCACAACAACACCAGATAATATTAAGCAGGAGTACATACTGCTGTTTTTATTATGTTAGAAATAAATAGAGTATGAATAAAAAGAAGGCTAAACATTCATCAGTCATTTTGATTTTTAAATGTGAGGCATTGTCATTATAGTCTTTAAACATATCAAAATTGCAACAAAAAACAATCCCCAAAAGTGTCTTTTGTTAGTAATTTTATAGATTAAACTGACTAAGGGAAGACAGATTCAAATACCAAATTAACTAAGAAAGTACAGATTCAATGGCCAAATGGACTAACAAATATGCATTTATGTATGTTTATTTTGTTTTCATAAGACTAATGCGACACCTAAGGTTTTAAATAACGACCGCGCGGTTGCGTAAAGGCTTTCGTGATTTCGGTCGGCACATGTGTTGAAGGACCATAATTTCTTTTTCATCATAAAAATGGTAAATATCGGTATTGGTATCTGCACCTTCCAATACCACTTTGTTGCGACCATTTTCGCAATAACATACCATTTTTTAAAACATTTACACTAAAAATAATCTACATGGTTCACTATAATTTTCAGACTGTATGAGAAAGTGCACCTGAGTTGATAGCACTGACATTGCAGCACTAGTAACATGTTGCACTGCTCGAAACTGCGTGTATCTAAGATATCCTTCATTCACACTACAAACAAAACATGAAATTGAATCACTGAAAACTAAGCCATAACTACAACTGCATCATAATCTCAGCAAGAATAAAGAATAAAATTCAATGTACCTGTATGGATAACCAGAGGGGAAAAACTTGTTCATGAAAGAACCGGCAACCTTTTGATACAAGGGTCTAGAATCATCAACGAGAATCATGATAATTTCATTTTCTTAACAAAAATAAAAGGTTACATGGATATGATGTGAATAATACTTTTTGAGAAGTATATATGTAGTTGTGATTAGGACACAAAGGATGATGAAATATGGCAGCAGGAAATAGATCCGGACTGCTGAAAGAGTTGATCCTCAGAGGTTTTAGTAATGGTCATCCGTGTGTAACCCCAATGAATAAGATCTTAGTTCCAATGATTATATTTGTGCTTCTAGCATGAAAAATATCATGCAATAATAATCGGTCGAAACAACATCAATAATCGGTCGAAACACCAGCAATATGTGCCACCAAGTCCAAGGCAATTTTTTGGACAAAATTACTTTGCGAGCTTTAACACTTCACCTAGGCATCTTTACAACACGGGGTTTCACATGGAGGAGGCGGTACACCGAAAACCCAATCGAGAACGTTCAAATATTTGGATCTGAACACTTCCCTTTCTTGTGCATAGCAGTGCATTATGATGGCTGTTGACAAGCTGAAAACTACAACATCAGCTCTTTTGATCCTTCTAGACTGTGGCAGATACCCGGCATCAGCTATGCATGTGAAGAAACTCTCAATAGCTCGGGCAAGGCAGTATAATAATATCTTTATTCGCCTGCTTTTCTTTTCAATAGCTAATCCAAGGCCAGGTGGGAACGTTCCCATGGCCACCATTGGAATGTTACATCTTTTGAAGAGCCTAAACAGAAAGCATGTCCACATCCAGGCCGATGTACAGTATACTGACAGAAACAAGCTTGATCTTGCAGCGCCAATAAGAACCTTTGTCAATATTGTAAAAGGCCTTTTTAAAAGTCCTTTTCTATGAACTATTAGGGAGGGTATCAGATAAACTGGAAAATAAACAGGTAATGCTCTTTTGTAGGCTTGACCTGGAAAAGAAACAACGTGCCCACCACATGATTGACTCCCATGTACAATCGAGCATGGGACTTTCATATTTGGATCTAATGTCATGTCGACACCCGTGGTCTTGTAGTATTTCTCTATTGCATGCATATTAGTAAAAGGCTTGCCACTGGCTATATCTTTGACTCCTTGTAAGATAACTGCATCCTTTCCACCATGTTTATTGAGAAAGGATTTATATGAAGCAGGTAAACTCTCTTGGTATAATATATAAGCAGACAAAATTTAGGAAGAGGAGAGACACATAAGGAAAATGTCTCTGTGCTTCCATGTGAGAGGCTTACAAATTCTCCCAAACCATTTGCTCTTAATCCCACATCGAGATGCTAAGACAGCAGCCCGCATGAGAATGTAAATGGCCAAGCTTGTGTGTTGTACTTCTAACCCAGTCAGAAGCATAAACTGCCCAACAACTGCCCCTGCAAACAGCGCTCTCCACCTTGCCGTCCTACGGTGTCCTCCAAAAGCACCTATAAACTCATCCATCGAAACAAACGTTCTAGCGAAGGTTCCAAGAAACAAACCATATCTCAACGTTTCCTTCAGAGCCGAAACAATCACTTCGTCGTTCGTCACCACAATCTCTTTCCTTGGCGGTTTTTTTCGTGTGAATCGCGCTAAGATCGCGAAGAGATCGAGACCGCCTTTGATACCAGCTCCAACCGAGAAACCTTTAGCCGAAGAAAAGATGATTCTCTAGAGAATTTCAGGCGGAACTACGATGAACGCGTCGCAGAACAAACTCGGGATCGGCGGTGCGGCAGAATTAGCTTTCGGTTTGGAGGATTCGGTGTTGCCATTGTGAAAACCGTTGGTTTCCTCCAGAGTGTAACGGCAAATGTCGCAGGAATCGGCGGTGGGCGGCGGCATGTGGCGGAGAAAGGGGGGAAGTGGAAAAGTGAAGCTTGGTGGGTCAAAAGTACACAGCGAACAACTACTAGTAGCAAGTGATTCATTAAATACACAACAAACAACATAAATACAAAATCACCAAAATTAAATCGAATACGCATTCAGCATAGTAACTCGCATAACATAAAATTTAATTTGAAAGGTAACCGAAGTGATTCAAATAGCAGGCAAAAATTAATCACAGTAGCGACGGAATAGTGTAATTAACAAGATATAATCCCAGCAGCAGCCACAACATTTACAAAATGTTATCAGTCCAAAATTAACCCAACATTCAAAATTGAAATGCAACAAGGCCTAATTGAAACACAAATATACTACATATTCAATACTAGCAGCAAGATTTGTAATCGGACCAAAAACCAAAGCCAACAACAGAGGCAGTAAACATAGCACAGTAGACGAAATTCCTTTTGAATTCGAAAATGACATTAAGGTTCAAAGCTCCAAAACAATTCAGACCCAACAGAAACGAATATAAAGACACACAGAGATGCAAAACACTATAATGACATAAACGATAGTCACGAAAATGACTCATCAGCAGCAACATGATGAAAATGTAATTGACGAACGAAAACTATACCATTAGGAAAACCAAACTCAATAAATCCAACAGCCAGTTTGAAATAAAAGAACCAAATAGAAACACTATCCAAACTATCCTGTCACAGTTTTGTTATGAAAATCTGAACAGCTGCATTTTAAGAGTAGGCAATTCATAACTGCAACAAAAACTTTTGAGACATACTTTATCTTTTGCATCAAAATCATCTAAAGTTCATAGATTATTTTGTTACAACCAGACACATAAATTAAGAAAAAGTATTGAACTCAAACTCCTTGTGTTAATATATCAGTTGAGAATAAGTAGCTGGGTGTACTTCGTGCAGGAAAACTGGACAGTTGAATACACTAGACTAAAGGCAAAGATAGATCTTTTGGAGAGAAACCATAGGTAGATAGATCTTCTATAATATTATCCTCTTTGCTAGCTATTTCAGAAAAAATATATTATGGGCTAACAGTGTAACTTAGTATGTTTGTTCAGGCACTACATGGGAGAAGGTCTAGCTACAATGAGCCTCAAAGAGTTTCAATGTCTAGAACATCAGTTAGATGTTGGTCTCAAGAACATCTGTACCCACAGAGTACATATATACTGACACTCTTTTCAATTTAAATATACTAACACATATAAATAATTAAAGCAACAACAACACGATCATCAGGCAGCAGAACAAAAAGCAACTACATACGATACACACATAATTGTTATCAACATCATATTCTGCACAACTCAGGCATCAAAACTCAGGAAAAAGTAGCATTTGATAAAAAGGCAAGAACAGGCAGCAGAAAGTAACCATGAACTCATGAAGAAATAAATTATTCATGCACAACTCAGGCAGCAGAATAGAGGAAAAGCAACTACGTGCAGCAGAGCAACAACTACAAAACTATAGGTTTAAATATAGCTTCAGGCCACACACATGTCATCAAAAACCATTCCAATTTCATTAATTCCAAAGTTAATCCAAATAAATTTCAAAACTCAAAATCAAAGTCCAATCCTTTCCCTAAACCATTCCAACATACTTCATAAAAACAACATACTTCACTCAGTGGTTAACAGGTCTTATGTTAACTTTTTTGTGTTTAAGTCTGTACCTGCATAGACAAGACAATAACTATAAGTACACTCACATTTCTGTAGGATTGTTGGCAATGTTGCAAAAATGAAAGAAAAAGTATCTCCTAAATATATTGCCTGCCTGGGTACTATGATCACATCTGGTAATTAACATGGATCAAATGACATCATGATATTCTATTATAAATCACATCCATAGCAAAACCACTGACTTCTAAGCCTTATAATTTCTTAGCCTTTCTCTTTGGTTCTCTCTCGCCACCTACACTTATATACCTTCATCTGTTTTTTCTCTTTACCTTGACTTTAATATGCTTTGGTCCTAACAAAATCGTATCAGTGACATTAGGAAACCAAACAAATCATTTGGCATTGCTTAAATTCAAAGCATTGATAACCAATGATCCATATACAACTCTTGAATCTTGGAATTCTTCCATCCATTTCTGCAAGTGGTTTGGAATCAAATGCAGCCCCATGCATTAAAGAGTTATAGAGTTGAACTTACAAGGATATCAGTTAAATGGATCTTTATCTCCCCATATTGGTAATCTTACTTTTCTGATAAGTCTCAACCTTAGAAACAACAGTTTCTTTGAAAAAATTCCACATGAATTAGGTCGGTTGCTACACTTGCAACAACTTCGTCTCGACATTAATTTTTTTGATGGTGAGATTCCTCCAAATTTGACATATTGCTCCAACCTCACAGACTTGTATTTGGGACACAACAATCTAATGGGAAAAATACCAATTGAAATTAGATATTTGAATCCTTATACGTCCATTAAATCCTTATACGTCCGTCCAAATGTACTATTTCCTCCGGCTTGCTTACGTGGTGGCGTAAACATTAACCTGGACGGAGATGACGTGGCTATAAATACCTTTTCTTCATTTTTGTATTCTTCATTCATTCTTCTCTCATTTCACTCAGATTTCATCAAGAGAATGTTCTTGCCAAGATTTTCATTTGTTTTGTTCACACGTTTTATGTTGCTGACTATTCAACACTGACACTCAAGGTTTTCTTAAATGGGAAATTTGTGTGCCGGATAAATAATCCATTTTTCTTACACAAATTTAACTCTCAAACAGAGAAATCTAACAGATAATGCTTAAAATTCAAACCAATTAAATATACAATTCAGAGTAAAATCCAAACCAGGATCCGATTCAGGGTTTGAGAAGACAAACCTGTAAAGATTCAAATTGATGGTGGTTAATTTGACGGTGATTCGCAATGACAGCGTCAGGTTGAGAAAAATGTCAGTTTCCCTCTTTCTCCAAGGACGTGAGCGACAAATTCTTAAAAAGAAGTGAAAAATACGTGGAAAGAATTCTCAATTTTTGCGGGAAGATGAAATTTTGGAGCACGACGGTTGGATATCACCGTCACAGATGAAATTTTGACAATTTTGAACTAACGATAACGACGGTAACTTCCAGTCATAATAATGTTTTATTTTAATAAATTTTTTTATTTCTCTATTTTGATTGAATTATTTTGTTTATTTGATATTTTATAATATTATGATTATGAGTATATATAGTTTTATTTTATATTTAATTTTTATTATAAAAATTGTTTCTAAAATTTTGATATATAATTTAATTTTAATACTTTAATTTTAGATATAATATTTTGAATTTAATTTTTACTATAAAAATTGTTTTTAAAATTAAAGTTTTATTTTGAGTATATATAATATTTTCATTTTTATGTATTTTAAGTTTAATTTTTTACTATAATTATATTTTATAAATGATTTTAGTCATTTATTTATTTAAAATACATAGACTTATTTAAATCTGCCATTGGTTATAGTTTGTGTTACTGGTTTTAAGGGGCGACAGTTGTTCTACCGTCGGGACATAAAATTTAGGACGGCACTTGAGACAGTCATGAACTTATTTGTAGGACGGTTTAATGATAACAGTCGTAATATTTAATAATCTTTTAAAAATATAAGGACGGTAGGTGTATACTGTCGTGAAACGCATCTCTATATTAGAGTTACGACAGTTATCAAGTAATTGTCGCAATTTTTGTGTCGTAAAACTCTAATTTTCTTGTAGTGTATGCAAAAGGAAAAATGGGAATATGCCATGAATCTAAATGATGCTTTATGATGTTTGAATGCAAGACAGATGCAGACACACGAGGAAAAATAAAAGAACGGCAAAACAACGAGTAACCACTCACGGGGATCCAACACACCGGGGACAGATCCAAGGTAAAAACAAACAAGGTAGTTCAAACGTGACTAAAGATGCTGCTCAAGGGGAATCTTTCACACAGAAGACGCAAATTCCACCGGGGAAGACAAATCTTCACTGGGAAAAAGGGAACACACACTCCACTGGGGAAGAAGGCAATTCTCCACCAGGGAAACGAAAGATCAGAGACGCAAACCTCACTTGTGATAACCAAATGAGGAGTTTCCTATAACGAAGAGTTCGGACGAGATCTTCAGGAAAAGACTAGAAACAAGACCAGACGCACTGGGGATGCTAGTATCCACTAGATCTCCGAGACTCGAACGGGGAAAGCAACGGCTTTGCTGGGAACATTGGTGACGACCAGAATAACAATCAGTTTCAAGCGCGCTAGTTTCCTCTAGACTTACAGAGGGTGATGGTGACGACCAAAGTTACAATTAATTGGGAATTCCAAACGGCATTGGTGAAATACAGGACTTCGGCTGGGGAAGTTGGTAACAACCTACTCACGATATTAATAACAAATGGATTTAGGTAATACCAGTAACCTTTGGGCTCTTCAATTGATTTGGTGACGACCAGCTCTTCAAACAGGAAGTACAGATATATCCCTCAAAACCTTAGGAACAAAAAAAATCAAATATCCTCAAAGCATTAGGATACATCAAAGATTTCACGCAAATGCAACATTCGAGTCTCTGGAAATTCCTGAACTCGGAATCCGAAGTATACATCTCCAAAGGTACAAACCTGAGCTTGGGATGGAAACAAACACTTCCCCAGGTAAACAACCTGATCTTGGGGGCAAACATATCCAAAGGTACTAAACGTGAGCTTGGGGGCGAACATATCCAAAGATACGAAACCTGAGCTTGGAAGCAAACATATCCAAAGGTACGAAACCTGAGCTTGGGAGCAAACATATCCAAAGGTACGAAACCTGACCTTGGAAGCAAACATATCCAAAGGTACGAAACCTGAGCTTGGGAGCAAACATATCCAAAGGTACGAAACCTGATCAAAGGAGCAAACATATCCAAAGGTATGAAACCTGAGCTTGGAAGCAAACATATCTAAAGGTACGAAACCTGAGCTTGGGAGCAAACATATCCAAAGGTACGAAACCTAAGCTTGGGAGCAAACATATCCAAAGGTACGACACCTGAGCTTGGGAGCAAACCTATCCAAAGGTACGAAACCTGAGATTGGAAGCAAACAAATCCAAAGGTACGAAACTTGAGCTTGGGAGAAAACATATCCAAAGGTACGAAACCTGAGCTTGGGAGAAAACATATTGTGACTTCACTTGGAATGATACACAACCAAATCGTCAGTACTTGTTATCCATGGATTTTCCCAATGCCAATTACCAACTGGCCTTTCTCGAAATATGATTGGTCACCACCAAATTAACTATACCAGTATCCACTGGATTTTTCAAACAATGTTGGTCACAACCGTGCCTCAACGTCCTGGAAACAAGCTTCTCGAGGGAGATGGCCACTTGTTGCTGGATATAATGAAACATGATAAGCTTCTCATGCGAGACTGCCACTTATCTGTAGGTGAATAAGCTTCTCTACAGAGACTGCCACTTATTTGTTGAAGACGAATAAGCTTCTCTACAGAGACTGCCACTTATTTGTTGAAGATGAATAAGCTTCTCTATAGAGACTGCCACTTATTTGTTGAAGACGAATAAGCTTCTCTACAGAGATTGCCACTTATGGATAAGATTCTCTACAGAGACTGTCACTTATTTGTTGAAGACGAATAAGCTTCTCTACAAAGACTGCCACTTATCGTTGTAAGGCAACACACAATGTTCTTCTTGATAGATAGTGCAAAATAAATGCACGTCCAGGTATGTTCGGCGACCGACGGGGACCGAAGTATAATCTAGAACCAAGCTAGTAAGAAACTGTCAAACAAGACTCCAACCATTGAGAAGTGAACTCGAATGGGGACACATCTTATCCAATCATGGAAAAAGATAACTGGAACAAACATCTTCCACAAGGATTAAACTCTATGGGGAATTGAGAAAGGATGGACATTTTATGCTTAAGGACTGACAACTCTATTGGAGAGAGACAACACACCCAGTCACTTGGTGAAAAACATCAAAGTGAAACAGGAACAGGTAATAACCAGAGATAGCAAAAATGCACGGATGCTATGCATATGCTTTATGCCATGCTTATGTTTATGCTGACAAAACAGACAAAACAAAACAAGAGATGAAATAAACATCTCGACACGGATACCCATCCAACTTCACCAAAATTGGACATCAAGGGGGATGATCATAAAGATCAACAGTTCCACTTCAAAGTTACAACTTTCTCTGGGAGGGAGTAATCTACTTAGGACACAACATCATGACTTCACTCGGATTGCCATCATGAGCTTGAATTCTTTATTGAAGGAAAAATCACCAATGGAAGTTCCAAGATCAACCGAAGTAACAACTTAATCGAAGAGCTGACAAAAAGGTATCATGAGAACAAAACACTTCTGCCCCTCGATAGTATAACAATCCTCTTCAAGTGAGCAACGACTCTTGCGACAAACAGTCTTCAAACTTTTCTTCCCCAGATTACATGGTCTGTGGGAAGAAGCCATCAAGAGAACTAGCATAAAGATGCTTCAATGTCTTCAAACTCTTATAGAGAGAGATTTACAAATCTCGACGTGATTTCCCCAGTTTAATGGTGCTTGCCCAACAAAGTCTCAGACTGTGAAAGTAACGGCTGGGTAACAAACTTGCCTCTGCTAGCTGTTAACTGCAACAGTGTTGCCCCAGACTGAACTGCTCTTTTAAGAGATTCATCTGATCTTGACCTGATGATTGGCTGAACGTTATGACAAATGATTAACAAACCCTTCAACTTGGTTGCCCCAGGCTGAGCTTCCTTTATCAAATCAAATTCCCTAGCTGTCAGCGTTTGTTGGGATTCCTTTGATATTGGATTGTCTAACAAACAATGTTGTTCATTAAAAATTGGCAATTTTCAATGTAAAATTCATGCAATCTTTTGAAAACATTTTTGATGAAACACACACGGCGGAGTGATCCAATGATCAAAATGAAAGTGATCCAATCATTTTACAGATGATGGATAAAGTGATTAACACACACAAACATAAAAGATCATTAGGAGTCAGGTTATCCAACCTTGCTGTAATATGCTTTCAAAACAACCTTACCTCAATTAGGTCTTTTAAGGGTTGTAACATGGCTTGGTTCATGGTTCATGAAACAAAGGATAAAGGCTCAAAGTTATTTGTCCCACCCAATCTCCATGATGAACTCCAACCCTATGCTCAGTTAACTCAAACTATACATTCAGGTTCTTACAGGCTTAAGAATTGGACTGATGATAGTTGGTGATGGCTTACAAACCTAAGGTAGTCACAACTCCTTTACAGTATTTGATAACTTTTTGGTATTTGAGGATTTTTAAGAGTGATAACTCTTACAACATTCCTCTCTTTTGTTATCCCTAACTTTTGTCTGAACTGTTTTGTTCGAATATACAGTCAACAGGATGCCCCATTTTTGTCTAAGCCTCCTTCATAGGTTTTGACTTAGCGGGATTTTCAATTTTTTTTTCTTCTTCCTCTTTTTTTTTGAGAAAGGAGGTGACTACCTAGTTTAATGGCTACGGCGAACCATCATCATCTTTTAAACTTCGACACTTGCTTGTTATGTACGAAGGAAAACCTGAGTGCACCACCTTTATATGAAAAGTGTCTTGTATGCACATATCTTCAAGTTAACCAAGAACTACCCGCCCCAGGTTTGAGATTTAAGGTTTCTGTTTTTGTAAAGAAAGAAAACTCCTGCTTCTAGGCTCGAAGGGCCTTAACGAGGGATTATCTTCCTTATTTCTCCACTGTTTCGGGATTGAAAAAATGCCTTACATCATCGGCAAAGTTAAATTGAAAGCATATCAACAGCAGTTATGGATATAGTTTTCATCATCCTCCCCAATCTTTTCTTTAAACAACAGTTTAGTAAAGAAAAGAAATTTTTGCATTTTTCGTCATCTCATAACAATGAAAGGAAAGAGAAAGAGTGAAATGAATGGACTTAATCAAAAGACGCACAAACATTTCATTAATCTTGCCAATTCAAAATGAACAACAACTTACAAGCAATTCAAATGCAAAGAAAACACAACACAATGCTGAAACAGTCTACAGTTGCCAGCCTTAGGGAATTAAAATTATTTAACAAAACATAGAAAGAGCGCTATCCTCTGACATCATGAGTCTAGGGTCTTCTTTTTTTATTCCACCATATGCAGGGAAGGGATTGCTTCTTCATTAAGCAAAAGGTTGACTTTCACTTGAGGTTTGCATATCTTGAAAGATATGATTCCTGTTTCGATCATCTCTTGTACCTTGCCCTTGAGGATGTAGCATTCCTCAATATCATGACCAGGCGCTCCATGGTGGAAGGCACAGAAAGCGTCGGTCGTGAAATAACTCCGGTGGGCCTGAGGGATAATGGGCGGAATATCCTTCTAGACTAAACCATTTTGCAAGAGTATAGGGAACAACCGTGCATAAGGTATAGGAATACTTTGGGATCAACTAGTTTGCTCAGATGGCTGATTTGTAGACGAAGATGAGCCTTCTTGTCGTTGGGATAAGATAAAATCTTTGATAAAGTTTGTCAAACTCCTTTTGGCATGCTTCACCCTTGCTAGCTCATCACTGAGCTTCTGATTCTCCTGCTCTTGGGTATCCATCATATCCCTAACAGCAGCAGCGAGTGCCTCTGTGTTGTTCTTTAAACGAGAAACTTCTTCTCGGAGTGCTTGATTTTCTTGCTCAAGACGGTCCATCTTTTGAGTGCTAGCCCTTGTATTATACTCTCCCCCTCTTTCTTCTCTCTCTCTCTCTCTCTCTCTCTCTCTCTCTCTCTCTCTCTCTCTCTCTCTCTCTCTCTCTCTCTCTCTCTGAGATCAACGGAACACAAAATGAACCAGGGGACCAACGTAACGAAGTATGATATGCAAAATGTAGATGCAAGTGCAAGAAAAGCAATTGGCTTTACAAAACTCAGAAGATTGATTAGGTCAAACCCTCGTTTCATCAATCTTTGGGAAAAGTTACAACTTTTAAAAATACCAGAAAACGACTGAGCTTTACAAAACCAGTTGCGACATGATATGTTTATGGTGATATGGTGGGATGATGCACACACAACACAAAGGCAAGTATTCACAAATACAACGCATACATAAAGGCATCCTAGGCTCAAGATCAAAGCAAGGATTCAAAGGTCTAACCATCCCCAAGGAGTTGTACTATGAGCTGTTTGTACTTGCCAAACGGGTTCTAACAAAGGTTCCCAAAGTCATAGTAAATCCTTCGGATATTTCCAATTAACGCGACTACTCACGTGAGTCAACAATATTCCAAGATAAACTCATTTAAGTGTAGCATCGCCTGACAACTATTGAGGGACTACTCCCTAACAGTTTCCGCACTACGTCCTAAAAAGGCCAAGTGGGGTAAAAGTGTTACTAAAAGTTCCCAGCTTCACGGACTCATATTGAAATAATTAGAGAATACACGACTACTCATGCATTACTAATCATCTCAAAAGAGTCTCCATTGAGTGCGATTACATCACATGTCAAACATATTAGGACTACTCCCAATCGCTCAACTATTGATCATATCACCATCCTATCTCATGTGTCACTCAAATCCGGGTTAAGATTTACCTCACCTCTCAAGGCACCCAATATCCAAAATACAAACAATTATATTGACAAATATACATGTTACGCAAATATTCACAAATATAGCATATAATCAAACAAAATAGGCTAAACCCTCAAGTTTGAACATGCCCAGTGAAGTCGCCATTTCTGTTGCGGTGAGAATCGTGATACCAAGGTATTGATTAACTTGAATCTTAATTCTTAAATTCACAACCGGACTTTAATTCATCCAAATGAAAAGTCTAAATAAAGAAATAACCTTTTGCGCGATATACAACAACGCTAAGAGATTCGGGGATCGGGGGTTGGTTATGCCTAGGGTAGGTATTCCACATCCTAAACATCAGTAGTACTATACAGGAACCTTTTGTTTGTTTGTATGCTAAGTTTGCTAAATGTTTGCTATGGATTGGGATTGGGTAAAAGGTAAAGGTTAAGACCTAAAGATAGTTTCTAAGTTTGCTCCCAAAAACATCGCGTCCTCTGCCTACATATCCTTACTAGGATAGAATCAGAGCAATCACAGTTCACCTCACTAGGGTTGAAGAACACTTGATTATGATCAAGGTTCAAAGGGGAACAAACATCACAATTCTTGTATAGAGTTTAAGAACTCTCTAGATCTAAGTTGAACGCTCAAGAAAGGGAAGTAAGTAATCATCTCCATGATTCTTACATAGATTTAACAAACTCTATCCTAAGTTCTAATTGAAAGAGCACTCGTCACAAAGGGTAGGCTTTTTAGACTTAAGCCAAGTCTAAAGGATAGGTTCTAACTTAACTAGGTGCATGGATGACTTAACAAAGTCAAGGGAGGGTGATGAGCTATCTATGACCCAAGGGGTCAATAGAGAGACTTTCCTTTGGAAGGATAGAAGGGGAGGCAACTTGGATGAGAACTAAAGAGTTCCATCACTTGGGGAAAATAAACTTAATAAAGTAAAAACATTCAAACATGATGAACATAAGAGACATGGTTACAACCAAGACATGCAAGCGGATTACAATAGGCAAGCAAAGATTATGAGTAAAGTATATGGTTACGACCAAGGCAAGTATCAAGATATTACGACATCAATGATTTCAATTAATATAAATGGTTACGACCAAAAACATCAAGATATTACGATATCATGAAATCTAGACAAAATCAAGAATATTTAGCAAAAAGAATGGATCAAAAATGTTAAAACATGAAAAAGTTATGAGGTGTTGTGTTTTGTGAAGAAAACATAAAAAAAAAGTGGTAAAAAATAATATAATGCTCATGGAAGGTGTTGAACCCACGACCCTTGGTCTACAAACTCAAAATATTACCGACTCAGCCAATGCACGCGCGTGTATATTCAATGGAACTGAAAGAGGAAAATAATAAAACAAGATAAATAAAATAGAACAACAAAAGAGTTGATCCACTAGGGATCGAACTCAAGACATGTAGGAAAGCAAGGTACTTAGCGCATAGGTTACAACCACTGGGGTGGAAATACATCTGTGTGTTATGCCACCCCTAATAATAGGTAAGCCTTACAAAGCAAAGAATTCTAGGCAAAGTTCACAAGCAAACATGGCCAAATGCGTGAAGGTTCAAACCAGCTCAAAACTCTATCAATTTTTACAAACTAAAAGCCTAACTTGTGTGAAATTTAACAAGGACCAAGATGGCATCATTGGTTTTCTCAGAAAATGCACATATAAAGGAACACGATAGCAAATGCAAAGATGATGCTTGAGATGCATAAGGTAAGTCAAGGTTTAAACTAGACAGGTTCATCCCATGTGATCAACATACACAAACTCTAAACATGTAATTGATGGATTTTAGATTCAAAGAACATTCACAAACAAATCAAAACAAGAACTGGCATGTATGTTGTAACTATGGATCAAAAAGTTGAAGAGTTGTTTTGGAAAAGAAGAAGCAATTCATGATGCAGCATATCAACACAACTCCAATGATTCACACTCTATCAACGCATGAATTTCAAACATACATAGGCTGCAAGAATTCTTAAGTGAAGTTTGATATCTCAAAAGGTTGACAAACCTTAAAACAAAAAGCAATGCAATTGAACTTATTCATCACCTCACCGATGTTTTGACAACAGCAAACACACAAACTGGACAAGGTTCTCCCTATGAGCTACAATCAAACCCTATCAACACTAATTAAGCAAAATAGCCTTAAAACTCTAAATACAGTTTCCAAACTAACAAGTAAAGAAATGAAGAGCATGAATGACAGTTATGTAGACAAGGCCAAACTGATCATCACATGCTTCAAAAGAAGCCAGTGAATCATTTCAACAAGTTCAAAACAGCCTAAGCTACCAAACATGACTATGTTGATCTCCAATAAAATAGAAAGGATCCTTTCAAAGCAAGCAGACAACAAGACAAAACAAAAAGGAAAATGAATTAGGCATTCTTGTTTTCAATCATCATGTCTTAAAACAAGACTAAACAAATAAATGCAAACCCTAAATAAAGGGACAAAAATGATCATCAGTAGCCAAGGTATGTTTTATCAAACTTGGTGTGAATCATTTAAGTATCAGCAAGAGCCTCAACATGACAATGTTAGGTGACAACAAACATGGACATCCAACAATTATCTCAAAAGCCTACACATGGGATTCTAGTGCTCATCCCTTTATAAAAGCAAACATGCATACAAGACTCCCAAGATTGATCTAGACAGTACTTTGACAAACAAATTAAGCAGCAGCATGTAATCCAGTATGTTAAAACAATTTCATTTTGCAACAAAACTTTCATCACAACATTTAGATAGAGACCAACCAGTTCTTGGACATAACAATGCCAAACTTAACAAAGTTCATTCTAAAATGAGAATTATCAGTCCAATACAAGCAAACATAGATTGACAAGCTTAAACTCAAAAACAGTTTCATCAGCATTTAAACATGACAATGTCTAATAACCAACTCATTACATCCTTCATATGACAGTTACAAACTCATGAAACCAAATATGTACTAAGCACAACACAACAGTTCAAAATATCACAGAAGTAAACTTGGCATTGCACAGTTCAAAATATGTACTAAGCACAACATAACAGTTCATGAGGGTTACAACCTTGACAGTATATGTAAACAAACTTTGATCATGAGGAACAGGTTTTGTCATTAACAAACACACACTTAAAATAACAGTTTTGAACTTCAAAGACCAAATGCATATGGCATATATGAATTTATGGCAATAAATGCAAGTATATCCAAATTTATGGTCAACAGTTTGATGATGCATATATACATGAAAGGAAATAAAAGTTAGAGGTCACCAACCTCTTGTAGACTTCTAAATACCAGCTAGCTTCCCAGAAAGAAAAATAGAGATCCCTTTGGAGCAAATTGGTGAAGCTTGCTTCCTTTTGAAGAAATAACCAAATATTGATGACAATTTGAATAGCCTCACTTCCAGTTATGATTTAAGGTGATGAATAGCTATAACATCATGGATATGGTGTATTTTGAGTGTTAAATTGGTAAGAGTGGATACAAGTAGCGGTTTGGTGTGAAAAGTGCTCAAAAGTCAAACTATGGTGGTGTGAAGTTTGACTTTTTGACTTATGGAGTTTTTGGTGAATGTGATGATGGAAACAGCTCCGGATAGTTATTTTGAAGTTGTGTATATGGTTTTAGTGAGGTTTGAATGGTTGGAAATGGAGCTGGTGCGAAATTTGCACAAAGGCAATTTTGGTGGTTTTGGAGGGTTTCTTTACTTTCAAGCAAAGAGAGGAAGGAGATGAGAGTTGTGTTTCTCTGGTGCTTAGAGTGCTCTGGTGTGGTTTGGAGAGTGGAAGGAGCCCTCCTTTTATAGGCCAAGAAGGCTGGGGCAGAATTGTCTTTTTTTGAATTGCAAGCTTGCATTGGTGGGAAACCTCAATACTTCAAAAGTGTGTCTGCTGGTTTAAGGTTAATTCCAACAGTTAATGTCCTCCCTAACAGCTATCCTCAAGCTGGTTGTGCTTAAAATAGCTATGCTGCAGCAAAACCAAGGTTTCTTACACAATTTACTTTTGCTTTTCAACATAGTAATCAAAGGGATTATGGTGAGATTTTTGGTTTTCACTTGGTTCTCCCCCACATCAGGTTCCAACCTAATACTAACACCACACCAGATATGTCTCTATGGTTGGAAATGAACCATATGGTTGAAAATCAATTTATGTTGAATTTTGAAAAGTTGACAAACTAATGCTCAGGCCCAACTTGCACACTTCATAACTCTCAGCTCTCAAGGGCTATGAAAGAGTTCTATAACTTTATGGAAATCCCTCATGGAGCTCTACAACTTTCATGTTATTGAAAGTTTCAAATTCCTAACGGAACTAGGTCGAAAGACCTCTCAAAGTTGCTGAAAAACATGCCTAAAAAGGCCAATAACTTAGAATTTTTCTGTTATTTTTCCCTCTTGAAATGAATTTGGTCATAACTTCAAATCTATGCATTTTATGCTTATGGACCATTGTGGAACTTTTGTAGGACTTGTCAAGAGATTTCCAATGAGCTTTGAACCAACTCAATTGGATGTGTGGTTAGGGAGTTATGGTCTTGCCCCTTTCAAAACCCTAATTTCCCGATTCTTCGATCACTCCTCAATCCCTTATTCAATGGTCATGAAATTTCATGGACAGGTGTAATATGTTACTAGGAACATTTTTGCTTCATATTTTGAGGTCAAATTCCTTATGATTGAAGAGTTGACTTTTCGGTCAACCGAACGATCGATCGATGACTATCGAGCCGACTGTTGACGTTCTGGGTCTTTTGAGGCCTTGAAACTTCTTGAGTAGACTTTACTAAGCCATATGAACTTCATGGACCATGATCCCACCATTGGAACACTATTTAAATCAAAAGTCAAACTACAGTTGACTTTTCCTGATCGAAAACCCTAATCGGGTATCCTAAACTGCACTGTTCTTGATCCTTGGGTGACAACCTCAAATTGGATTCATACTTGATCCAATTGAGTATATTTGATGATGTGGAGACTTATTTCATGGAGAACCAATCCAATATGTTGACTAATTAAACCGTCGAAACCTCGATTCTCGGCTGTACGGAACCCTAATTCATCTGTATCTTAACAAAGACAAACTTGAAACAGGTTAAGGTTAGATAATCAAATGAATATGATCATAAAATAATGATGAAGATCTCAGGGGTCAAAATTTGGGGTGCAACAATGTTCAAGTAAGAGAGAATCTTACTGTTGAGACGATGCCATTGAGAATTGAGGATCGTAAGATGAAGCGACTCCGAGGGAAGGAGATACCTTTGATGAGAGTAGCTTGGGGAGGTTTTGCAGGAGGCAGTGTGACCTGGGAATTGGAAAGTAGGATGCGAGAAGCGTATCCAGAATTGTTTCCATCAAGTATTTTCGAGGACGAAAATAATTAAAAGTGGGAGAGAGTTGTAACACCCATTTTAATTATTTGATAAGTTGTGGCCTTTAATATTAATATATTATAAATGATAATGATAATAAATTAATAATTAATAGTAATGTTATTATTATTATTATTATTATTATTATTATTATTATTATTATTATTATTATTATGGATATTAATATTATGAGGATCTATATTATTGGAATTAATTTGGAATAAAAGAAAATAAGATTTTCTTTATTATTTGGGATTAAGGGCAAGAGTGTCATTTGGAAAGAATTGAAGGGGAAGAAACACGATCAAAGGAAGGAGAAGCAATGACACGGTAAAGTGAAGCAAGCTTGAGCAATAGGAGGAAGAAGATCAGGCTGTTGGAATTTGCGGATTATCATCGATCAAGCTGCTTATTGAGGTAAGGGGGTAGAAAATAGATGGGAACTTGGTAATGCATGAATAAGGGTAGTTGGGGAGTCCTTAACCCCATAGGTTTGCATGATGATGAATTGCATGATAATGATTGCATGTGGTTGATTAAGTTTCTAATTTTTTTGTTGTTCATGGTGGAATCATTGCATGTAATGTTTGATGATTGTTTGGGTGAATTGGATATTTCGGAGTAGATTAAGGTTTTAAGCCGAAAGTGGATTAATCGGCAGAAGTTAATGTTTTATCGGATGATTTTAGAATTAGTTGGGTAGAATTATGTAGAATGCTAAGTTGAGGTTGTTGGTACTAATCTAGAGAGAGTTTGTTGAGTTTTGAGCTGATATTGAGATTCTGCACAGTGGGATTTTTCTGAAATCGCAGACACTCGCTAGCTCATCGCTAGGCGAGTGAGTAGCGACCATTCGCTAGGTGCTCGCTAGGCGAGTTAGGTCGCGAGCCATTCCAGTGGCCATCTTTCTGTACTCGCTAGCAGGTTCGCTAGGCGAGTGGTGTAGCGAAGGATTCGCGAGGCGAAGTCCCAGCGAGGTGGTAGTGAACACTTCCAGTAGCTCAGAAGTGTGATTCACGAGCAGGTTCGCTAGGCGAACATGCAGCGAGCGTTTGCTAGGAGCTCGTGTAGCGAGCAAGGTAGCGAACATAGCAGGATTTTGTTTTATTTGAGCTATGTTCATCTGATGTTGATGATTGTGATCTGTTTGATGTACAGAGATAGTGCAAGGATGCTGGGTGTATGTTGAGTGTTATAGGGCAGTTTTGCCGATGTCTAATGTGATTAATTCGATTGATTGATTGTGTGATATATATATATATATATATATATATATATATATATATATATATATATATATATATATATATATATATATATATATATATATATATATATATATATATATATATATATATATATATATATATATATATATATATATATATATATATATATATATATATATATATATATATATATATATATGCAATGTATGATGATGGATCAGTAGGATCGTGTTCACCCTGTGTTGCTTGATGGTTGTGTGTTGTATGACGATGGATCAGTAGGATCGTGTGCACCTAGTGTGCTTGATATTGGTGTATGCCTAAAGTGGTGCATGATGGGATCAGTAGGATCATGTTGCTCCCTTGAGGAGGGTTGATGGCCAAGTGTCCATCGATGATTGCGGAGTTGAATCGTTGCTCGGATGGAGTATATGCGATTCACCCATAATCATGGTAGGGATAGATCGTTGCTCGGATGGAGTGTATGCGATATATCTTGAGATTTGATTATATGGGCTCAGGAGGAGCATGGTAGGGATAGATCGTTGCTCGGATGGAGTGTATGCGATCTATCCTTAGTTTAAGTCGGTACCGCATGCATGTGTTGAGTTGCATTTGTGCATTATTGTATGCTGTGATTGATGATTGGACAGTAGGTCGTGTATGATGATTTGTGGGGTGATGATGTATTTATTTACTGCCTTTATTTCATGTAAATATTTATCGTTATATTTCAATCATGTTTTCTCACCTCTTTGCTATTGTTGTGGTCTGTGCTTCTTCGGAAGTACAGATAATCTAGGTGTTTAGCTAGTTGGATAGCAATGTCCGGATCGAGTCTAGGATGCTCTGATACGTAACACGGGGATTTGGGAAGTTTATTGCCTATCTGATGATTTTGTTTATACTTTGTGCCGTATCATGTTGTGATGATGGATTCTATTGATGATGTTTTGTATATTTTGGGTTGATGACCGAACTTGATGTGTGTATATATATATATATATATATATATATATATATATATATATATATATATATATATATATATATGTGTGTGTGTGTGTGTGTGTGTGTGTGTGTGTGTGACTAAATAATTTTCTTTCCGCTGCTTATTTTGAAAATCTTTTGATAAAATGTTTTTGTTGAATTTCTGGTGAAAAGTAATATCCCACTTTTGGAAGAGAAACTCTGATAATTTAATTGATTTATTTGCATTTTATTTAATTTGGGAAGTGGGGTGTTACACTCGCTACCTGTTCGCCTAGCAAACAAGCTCGCGAAGGCAAACAGAAGCCACTGACTTGATTCGCTACCTCACTCTCTCAGCGAAGGCCTAGCGAACAAGCTCACCACCCCCTTCGCTACCAGCGAAGAACACCAAAACCATTATGTCCAAGTCTGGGACCGTTCGCTACTGGCTCGCCACAGCGAATGCTCGTGATCTGCTCGCCTAGCGAACTTGCTAGCGAGGGTCTGCGAACTCAGAATTTCCCACTGTCCAAAACTCTGAAACTCCTCAAAATCCACCCGATTCAATTCCAACTCATTCCAGTAGTCTTAGCCCAACATTCCTCGACTAAACTTTATCACTTATTCTCATTTTTAACCGCTAAAACTCGGTTTCTACCAATTAAATCAAATTCGACCTAAAAATGGAAAATGAGCAAAACTCTCCCCAATCCAAAATCAAACCAATATAACATACATAATCATACACATCGAAAGAATAATAAATTTTCACACCCTTACCCGATTACTCGAAAGCTTAGAAGTTGATTATTGATGATTCTAGGTTTTCTCCTCTTCCTCCTCTTTTCTCTTCTTTCCTTTCTATTTCTTTCTATCTCTTTTCTTTTCTCTCTATTTCCACTTATACTCTTTCTATTCTATTCTATCTCTCTCAAATAAAAACTAATTAAGGATTATCTAAAACACCCTCTAATTAATTCCCAAAACTCTCTGAATAATAAAACATCACAATATGCACACATAACATATTAATATTCAAATTCCAAAAATAAAAGAATAATCAATCAAATAATTCAAAAGACTTAACAAAAATGGGAAATTAGAATCGGGGCGTTATAGTCTCCGCGTAGGGGACACATTGAGAACGTGGGGAGGTCAGAGGAGCTCCCCGAGTTGGATGGGTTATGCTCGATAAAGGGGCAAAAGAGAGAGAGAGTGCCGGGCAGATGTGAGGATCCTGCTCGACTGCCATTGGTCTGTGTTCGACGGGAGAAGATGTTCTTCTCGATAGGGGAAAGGTCTCTGCCCGATGATGAGGCGGCTTAGGTCTTATTGGGCCTTCCAACCTGATGGGGTTTGGGCCTGCTCGACTATGCGCCAAGTGTCGGCCCAGTCCAGAACAGTAGCCCCCCAAGTCGTTGCTCGCAGTCAAACGAGCTATGACTTAAGGTGCAAAAGTGTAGGGCATGTCGCTTCATCGGTCAATCTACGGCTGTACTGGTCGGATGAGCCTATGATGTATGGGGATGCCCGCGGACGAGGAGGGGAAACCTGAAGAGACGCAGGGAAGGCTAAGGGTCACCATGTGTCATCCTAAGGAGGCTACAGGATAGGTACTTGAGTGCCTAGCGGTGCTTCGTTTCTCGTGCTATCTGTCGCACCTCGAAAAATCACGGAGACATTTCGGAGAAACGACCCTCGCGTGAAAGGCGCAAAAATGCGGTTTGACAGAGTCGCCACCGAACTTTATTTATCCCGAATAAATGGGAGAGAAAAATATCGAGAAAACCTCATAAAACAAAAGGATAAGAACAGGTTTTTCACAACCATGTTCTGGGTTCGGGAGTCGGTTACGCAAGGGGAAGGTATTAGCACCCCTCACGTCTGTTGTACTCAACGGGAACCTCTTAGGGTATTTTGCGATGGGCGTTATCTAAATTTGCTTGTTTTCTTCTCTATAGTAAATGTGAATTGGTAGGGTAAACGAATAAAGACATAGGGGAAATGAGTGGCTAACGGATAGGGTGATCGCCAAGGATTGGGGCCCTTGTGCCTACGTATGCTCATTCAGACGAGAATGAGAAATCAGAGCATCATAGTTCGACTTCGGGAAAGGATTGGGGGAATCACGGATGGAATAATGGAGAAGGATAGAAGTGTGGATGGAATAATGGAGAAAGGTATAAATGTGCTCGCCAAGATCATCGCAATCTTGAGCCTACGTATCTTAGATTCAGATGAGAATGAAGAATTAGAGCGTCTGTAGTTCGTGGGAACAACCACGAAAAGACAAGGTTTGAAGTTGATTTGAGAGGAAAAAGAGTGACTGACAAACAACCCAAGGGACGTGCCTCGAGAGCTTGTCACTCAAGAATTTAAGGAATGCGAGATTCCAAGAACTCATTTCTTTCAAAAGTTAGGTTGAATTGGTTCAAGATAAATGAATTGGATGTTTTGAATTTGAAAGATTGAACTAATAACAACTCAAGGGCGTGCCTCTAGAATTACTCATTCGAATATTCAAGGAATGCTACACTCCAAGAATATCCGTCTTTTGTAAGTTTGATTATAAAATATGTTTGAATAAGATTATGTGTTTTAAGACGAAAGGGTGAATGAATGACAACCCAAAGCGTGCGCCTCAAGAGCCATCCATTCAAATATTCAAGGAATTTTAGATTCCAAGAATCTCCTTCTCTCGTTATTTGTTTAAGAAATGCGTTTGAAATAGATAGAATTGAATAAATTACGAAAAGAGGTGAACTGCGAGGTAAACGGAAGTTAGTTTGAAAATGGCTCGACAACGAGTTGAGGAGTTGATTGAAAATGGAACCGGCTTGACGACGAGTCAAGGGTTAGATTGAGAAACGATATTAGTCCCTGAGGGTGCCCCTAATAATGTAACCATGATGAAATGTGAAAGCGTGTGAAAGAGGTTGGTTGTGAATGCGTACGAGCACTCGACATGGGAGAATATTTGAAAATTAATTAGTTTGTAAAAAGTCGAAAGATTGAATGAATAAAAACCCAAAGAGCGTGCTTCAAGAATTATTCATTCGAAGATTCAAGGAATGCCAGATTCCAAGAACCTTCTTCTTTCGAAGTTTAATCGAGAAAATGTCTAGTTATAATTTTGAATCGAATTTAGGGTATGAAAATAGTTTGTTTGCATAAGACGAGAAAATGAGGTTTAATTTGATAAGTATTTTAGGTGAACTGTCGATTATTTGATAAATGAGACGTCAGCCTCACAACCAATTAATCGGGGCATTATTGAGATGCTAGATCTCAATGACACCTTTTTCATTTGATTAAATTATGAAATATTGTTTGAATGAACAACGAAAGTACCAGGTGGAATGCTAGACTCCAATGGCATTTCACTATCCAAATAATTAAAGAGCATATTTTAAAAACGAAAAATTTGAATGATGCACTACCCAAGGCGTACGCCCCAATAGTGGTCATTCAAGAATCCAAGAAGTGCTAGACCTTAAAAATTTGATTTCTTCGCAATTCAATTTAAAAAAAGATTTTATTAAATGCACTAAGGTACTTTAACCTAATTACGTGATTATCTTTAGAATAATGAAAACAAGACTACTCCACTTAATTATTTAAAACATACAAAGTTAATTACTTGTTTATTAATAAAATAAAATAGGAAGAATAGAATTTGTAAAAGTAATTAGAATTAGAATTTTATTTAGATTCATTACTAAAAATAACAAACTAACTTCCTGGGCCAAGAGGTGCATTTTTCATTTATAGGAGTACAACTCCTAAGTGTTTGGGCCCGAGTTGCCAGCTCATCCACTACAATTCGTGGAACAGTCCAAAGAAAAGAAAAACTAACGAATAATCAGGCACGTAGTCATGGTAATTAATAGTAATGATAAAACAACCATTAAGCAAGGTCATAAACAAGCATTAAAGCATCTTGGGCAGTGCAATTTGATTTAATCGACTACTTTCCCCCAAAATATTAACATAAAACAAACATCTAAGAAACAATCGTTCTAACATCACACTAAATCAATAAAGTAAGAGAGTGAAACGAGCATATCACGACCGTATACGTACGTCCTCTAGAAAAACCGTAAAACTGAAACTAGCGCAAGACTCAGACAACAGAAAACTGATAACAGAGCATATGGAAATTCAAAAGTAATATCAATTCGTAGATTGTTGTTACAGGTTAAGATTACTCCCTTAGAATTGACAATAATGCCGCAAAACCGAACTAGATATCAAACAAACAATCCATACATAAGAGTAGCGAAACAACTATGAACCATATTCATTCAACACAGTGACCAATAAATTTATGAAAATGTTTACCACCATAAGCTTCAACAACTATTTTGAACCTTAAAAACCAATTTTCAGAACATGGAATAAAAATTAAGAATTTACCACCAGGACAGACTGTCGTTTGAACAGAGCGGTGATTTGTATTCGCGGCTAGTTCTCGTACAAGAAGAACACGTGCTTTAGCTACACTTACCATATGCCACTTAATCAATCTTGGACTTCGCGCGATGATTGAAGGCCACTGGTGTATACGGTCGGCGGTAACTTGCTGTTGTGAGGACGTTTCGGAGCCGCGACTGGGTTTCTCTGAAGACGAGATGAAGGCTAGTATTGTTGCTAAATAGAGATCGTGTGGGATTCGAATATTTCGTATAGATGTTTCTGAAATGAAGCTCATATGCAACTCAAATCGCCGAATGTCGGAGCGGCGTTTTTAGAAGGTGGAAAAAATGGTTGAACGATGAAAACAGAGGAGAAACGCTAGGGAACACGCTTTTAAAACAGAGGTGAAAATATGGGTTTTTTGTTTAATGGAGGAAACAGAGTGGTTGGGTTTGAATTTTTTGTCGGAAAGGGTGAGAGGGAGATGAAATCGGAGGTAATAAGAAGAGTGAAGGGAGGAAGGTTATCGGTGGAGGAAAAGGAGAAGAATTTTGGATGGTGTTCGAGTTTTGAGAGAGGGGAGTGTTGCACCCAAAATTTTGACCCCTAGATCTTCACCATCATTCTAGGATCATCCTCATTTGATTATCTAACTATAACCTATTTCAATTTTGTGTTTGTCAAGATACAGATGAATTAGGGGTCCGTACAATCGAGAATCGAAGTTTCGATTGTTTGATCAGTCAACGCCTTGGATTGATTCTCCATAAAACAAGTCTCTACATCGTCAAAGATACAATATTGATCAAGTATGAATCCAATTTGAAGTTGTCACCCAAAGTGTGAGGGCAAGCAGTCACACAACATATGTTCTCAAGTTTCGATGATGACAAAATACAACCTCGGATCAATAGGAGCTGTCAATTTCACTCAAAAGACAAGTTGCAATATTCAACATATCATATCCTTCCTATATCTCTTTAATTCATCATATTATCATTGGCAAAACATGTGATAAATATTCATTCGTGACAAAATGCATGAAACAACAATTGATCATTTTTTCAGGTTTTTAAAGCTATGAGTCGACCACACCAGTCAGCGTACACCCAGTTAACTTTTCCACGGGTCTGCGTATGGATACCATGAGTCGACCATCAGTCGACGCATGAAGTCTTCACAATTCTCACAGGTCAGCGCGCACCGACCTATGGTCGACGCATACTGTTTGATTTTTAATATTGCTGAAATTTGCAGGTTATGCGTCGCGCATAGACCAGCTATGGTCGACCGTTCGCGTGTTGTTAAGTATTTTTTTCGCTGTTTGAAATCCTGTTGTGTTAGTTATTTATCTTACTACTATAAATAGAAGTTTGTTCATTTTAACAAACTAACAATTACATTTTGAGTATATTGTGAAAACAAGAAAAGTGAAATAGGTGCTACATTTCTCTTCATCTTCATCCTCAAACAACACACAACACTGCAACTACACACAACCATTTTTGGAGTGCTTTGTGTCTCGTTCAACGTGATAAGGTTTGAATCCGTTGAGTGAAAGTCCGGTTCGGGTGGAGAATTGTGGCAGGTTTTTCTTGAATAAAAGCTTGAAGGTTTTGCCCTTCAAGATTCTATGAATTTGGGGGTTTTTGGTACGGTTATTCTCCATCAACATTCAGCAGTGTGAAGGTGATTGTGAAACGGAAGATTTCATCAATCTAGTAGCTGGGGCTGTGAAGTGTTGAAGGGAGTTCCAGGTTTGATTTGTTGGTGTCTAAGATCAGCCGGGCCGAGGGTTTAAAGAACTGAAAATTATTCAACAAATGGGCTGGAATCGGAGGTCAATTCACAACGATCGGAGGTCTTGATTCAACTCGAATCAAGGAGCAAGAAGTGATAGCAACATCAACATCTATAGGGATTGTTTGTATTATTGTTTATCAACTCTTGTATAAACTACTATAACTTTTCAGGTGATATCTATTATAAATCATCTCAATTCTATTTTTAGAATTGAGGGCAGACGTACCCTGAAGCGAGGACGGCGGGGGAACTGCCTCAACAAATCTTTGTCTTCTTTATTTTTCAACATTTTCATTTTCAACTTAAAATTAAGTGATTTTAGTTTAAGCAATTTTATTGATTCGAGCATTGAATTTAGTAAGTGACTGGTACTGTTTAAACTTGAGTACAATAAACAATTGTACAAGGATTTTAAAGTTACTTACTTAAGTCAAAATTCACTTGGAGTGTTTTGCACACCAAGTGTTCGATAAATTGCCTGAACCAAAACTTACTTAGTTTACTTGCTATATTTTGGTGGGTTGTGTTGAGCATTGGGACTAGTACTACTAAATTGTGTGAAATCAATTGATTAGTGTGACTAGTGTATTAAATCTACTATTCTTTTATTATCATATCCGTTAGCTTAACGCATATCCGATCTTCCAATAACGGTTCGTTTTAGACGTGTTTTCCAAGGCCGCTTCCGCAATTAAAAACATTTTTAAAACCAATTTTAAATTGGTAAGCGCCAACTCAAATTTTAATTGGGATCTATTCAACCCCCCTTCTAGATCCGAGCCATCATCTAACAAGTGGTATCAGGAGCACCGGTTCACTCCGTGCTTCAAGTATAACTTTGATAGAAAATGGCGAACGAACCTAAGGGGGCTTATAATAGAGCTCCCGTTTTTAACGTTGAAAATTACGGTTATTGGAAGGATTGTATGCGGGTGCACATAAAATCAATAGAAATTACTATGACCAATGCAGATAATGTGGTTGTGCCTAAGCCCGAAGCAGAATGGACCGATGATGATGAAAAGAAATACAATTATGATTGGAAAGCTTAAAACATCTTAATATCCTTATTAGTAGTTGATGAGTATTACCGAGTGTCTCATTGCCCTACGACGAAAGACATGTGGGATTCACTTCAAATCGCTCATGAGGGGACAAATGATGTGAAGTTAGCTAGAATCAATACACTAACACAAGAGTTTGACCTTTTCTACATGGAGCAAGGGGAAACCATTGCGGACATGCAGAAAAGGTTTACTCATCTCATCAATAGGTTACATTCACTTGGTAGGCCGGTGGCCAATGACGTTGCTACTAATAAAATTTTAAGATGTTTAAACAGGGAATGGCAGCCCAAGGTGACCGCCATAAAAGAAGCAAATGATATTACTATTTTGGACCTAACATCGTTATTTGGAAAGCTACAAGAGCACGAACAAGTGCTCCTAAGCCTTGACCAACATGAAAAGAAAGAAAAGAAGGATAAAACAAAGAATGTTGAGAAGAAATCAATCGCTCTCAAGACTTCCTCCTCGAAGTCTCAATCCAAGGAGCACAGTGATTATTCATCTAGTGACGATGAAGAAGAGGACAAGGTTGAGGATATGGGGCTGTTCCTAAAATGATATAATCGGTACGTGAGAAAGAACGACATTCAACACTCAGAAAAGAACCTTGTCAAATTCAGAAAACAATCAAGGAACTCTCAAAATAGTGACACCAAAGGAAGTAAATCCAGAGGATCATGATATAAATACGGAAAGCCCGGTCACTACAAGCCATATTATCCTTTAAACAAAAAGGGCAAAGAAAAGGAATCTATTAAATCACACAAGAAGTCATCAAAGCCGAGAAGAACGTATATAGCTTGGGAAAGTGATAGCGACTCATCCTCCTCTGATGAAAGCTCTAGTGATGAAGAAGAGTCTGTGAACCTATGCCTTTCCGCACATCAGAAAATAAAGAAAAAGCAGCTACGTCACTCTAAATATGAGAATTCCTCAAATATATCGCATTTTGAATTACAAGCCGCATTTAATACCTTACACAATGAAGCAACTGAAACCTTTAAGAGACTTACCTCTAATAAAAGAATTTTACTTACTTAGAGCACAAAGTTAAAGAGTCCGAAAGGAAACTTGAGGAACTTAAGGCTTCCATTATGGAATGAAATAAATCGGATTCTGAGGACCATAGAAATGCTTTCAACTTTGGATGTGCTACTTGTTATATTTGGCAAGGTGAAGTTAGAAACCTAAAGGCCAAATTAAACAAGGCTCTGAGCCTAAAATTACATTTTCTATTGATAGAGCGGATTTTAGAAAAAGTATGGTGAACCCATATCAAAAATATACATATGTAATTAGGGATCAAGAGAGTAAAAGCAATTCTAAAGTCGACTTTGCATGCTTATATTGTTGCAAGAAAGGCCATGCCATTGCTAAATGCCGATTTAGAAGATTTTTGGTTCCTAAAGGCATCTATCAATGGTTGCCAAATGCAACCACCTTGTCACTAACATATTAGGACCCAATATTCCATTGGGTACCTCCTCTTTCTAATTATGTTTTAATAGGTACAATGTGTCGAGACCACTGAGAGAAGATGGGTTCTCGACAGTGGGTGTTCAAGACATATGGCCGGAGACATATCCTTATTCATAGACTTCATGGCTAAGAAGAAAGGGTATGTAACATATGGTGATAAGAATCGTGGAGCAATACTTGGTAAAAGTAGTGTAGGTAATCCCTCTTCCACTACGATTTCCAATGTGTTGCTTGTCGAGGGTCTTAAACATAATCTGCTTAGCATTAGCCAATTATGCGACAAAGGATACAGTGTATCATTTTCAAAAGAGTGTTGCAAAATTGTGCATGATAATGACAAGAAGAATATGTTTAATGGCCTAAGAGTGAATAATGTCTATATGCTTAACTTAAATGAAGTATCATTAACAAGTGACAAATGCCTCATAACAATGAGTGAAGATTCATGGTTATGGCATAGGCGCTTAGCACATGTTAACTTTGACCTGCTGAATAAATTAGTCTCAAAGTATCTAGTCCTAGGTCTTCCTAAAATAAAATTCACCAAGGATCACCTTTGTGATGATTGCCAAATGGGAAAGCAAACGAGAATATCTTTTAAATCTAAAAATATTATTTCTACCACAAGACCTCTCAAGCTTCTTCATATGGATCTATTTGGGCCTTCGAGAATCAAGAGCCTAGGCGGAAACTATTACGGTTTCGTAATAGTGGATGATTATTCTAGATTTTATTGGACTATCTTTTTGGCTAGCAAGAGCGATACATTCGCCGCCTTTGAAAAATTTGCCAAACTTTCCCAAAATAAATTAAGTACAAACATTGTGTCAATTAGAAGCGACCATGGAAGTGAATTTGAAAACCATTTATTTGAAGAATATTGCGGTAACTACGGTATTGATCATAACTTCTCCGCTCCACGAACTCCTCAACAAAATGGAGTGGTGGAGCGCAAAAACCGCATTTTAGAAGAGTTGGGAAGGACAATGATCAATGAAAGTGGACTACCAAAGTATTTTTGGGCCGACGCCATAAGTACGGCTTGTTATGTTTTAAATAGGGTGCTCATCCGCCCCATTCTAAACAAAACACCTTACGAGCTTTTAAAAGGGCGCAAGCCAAACTTGTCTCACCTACATGTTTTCGGTTGCAAATGTTTTGTCTTAAATAATGGAAAAGAAAATTTGGATAAATTTGACTCTAAGGCTGACGAAGGTATCTTCCTTGGATACTCTCAGTCGAGTAAAGCATATAGGATTTACAATAAAAGATTACTTATTGTCGAAGAATCGTTACATGTAACATTTGATGAATCTTATCCGAGAAATGTAGGAAAAGGTAGTGTGCTTCATGGTGCAGGTACATCTACTGAAGACATACTTAAGGATGCAGAGCCGGAAATTGATCAGTCCAACAAAGCAAAAGTTGAGGAGGAAAAAGATGTCCAATATGAAGAAACTGAGGTAGATCATCCATCTACAAGTGATGCTCTCCCTCAAGCTTGGAAGTCTTCTAAAGATCATCCAATATACAACATTCTCGGAGACATATCAAAGGGTGTTACTACCCGATCTAAGATAAGTAATTTCTGTTATCACTTCGCTTTCGTTTCACAAATGGAACCTAAAAACCCTAAAGAGGCTTACTCGATGAAAACTGGTTTTTGTCAATGCAAGATGAACTTAATCAGTTCACGAGAAATAAGGTATGGGACCTTGTCCCTCCTCCGCGAGGACATCGAGTAATTGGCACCCGATGGGTGTTTAGAAATAAGTTGGACGAAAACGGAGTAATAACTCGTAACAAGGCGCGGTTAGTCGCGCAAGGGTATAACCATGAGGAAGGCATCGACTATGAGGAAACTTATGCGCCGGTTGCCCGACTCGAGGCTATACGCCTTTTGCTTGCCTTCGCTTGTGCGAAGGATTTTAAGTTATTTCAAATGGACGTTAAGAGTGTGTTCCTTAACGGATACATAAATGAAGAAGTCTATGTTGTGCAACCTCCCGGTTTTGAGTCTAATGAGTATCCTGATCATCTCTACGAACTAAAAAGGGCTTTATATGGTCTCAAACAAGCTCCTAGAGCTTGGTATTGTTGCACCCCAAAATTTGCCCAACATTTCTTCACCTAGCTTGTGTTTCATTTCATTCACATTAGCATTATCATTTGCATTTCATTGACATGTGTGCAGGAGATCAAGAGGTATGATTACCAATTAAGAGATATATAAGACTATGAAGCTAGCTAAGAAGGTTATTCAGGTGCTCAAGGGTTGATATCCTTGTTAGAGAAGTTAAAAGATCCTCAGAGAGAGTGATTGAAGCCAAGTGTGTAGGTCTCCTAAATTGAGAGTTGTGGGAAGCCATCAAATGATTCTGAGGTCACGGAGATGGACTAGAGGTCTTGAGAGAGCTCATGAGGAGTGTTGAAGATCACTTTGAGGCCTAGACATGTCATTGTGCAAGATTAAGAAGGCTCAGCCATGAGTGGTGCAGCTAGGGTTTGACTGGGTCAACCCTAAGTCAACTGATGATTTGAAGAAGGTTGAGACTTAATCCAAGATCCATGTGATCATGGATTGATGCATTAAGATGTTATAAGGATGATTCCAAGGTTAACTCATCATGATTGAAGAGTTTGAGAAGTTTCAGGCTAGGGTTTCTAAGACTTGACAGTGTAAAATCCCCTAGTTTGACCCCTGACTTCAAGACTATTTAACTCAAGATATGGTCTTCATCTCATCTTGACCCCAACATGATTGTTTTAGAGCATGATCTTATCTTTAATTTGAGTACTAGAAGTCCTTGATAGGGTTTATAGAACTCAAGTTTTGATCCAGACAAGTTACAAGTCATCTGAGGAATGTGAATTTGGAGCTTGAAAGTTACCCAACTTGCATGACACTTTTGCCCTAGAAGGATGATTCCCATGAACTTTTGGTCAACATGAATGTTATTCCTTATTCTCTTAGCTTTCTAGAGAGTATTAGAAGTCCTTGATATGATTTGTAGAACTCAAGTTATGGCTTTGACAAGTCAAGGGTATTTTGGGTATTTGGACATTACAGGTCATTTTGAATCATAAGTCAATTTCACCATCTTGCAAGCCTCAAATGGATTTTTGTTCAACATGAAAGTTTCTCAAAATGACGTTTTTAGCTTGTCTAAGTATCAAGGGTCCATTGATATGGATTATATCAAGCATTCATGGAAAAAAGTTCATATAAAAGCCATTTTAATAAATTAAGATGAGAAAAATTCAAATAAATTGATTTGTGTCCAAACAAGGCAAAATTATAGGTCAAATTGATTGGAAAGCACATTTTGGAAAAAAATGGCAATATTACATTTTTGGTTTGAGGTCAAATTCATGCACTTCCATTTTGTTACTTCATGATGAAGTAACATAACAAACTTGGATCATTGGATTGCAAACAAGGGAATAATCACCACCAACCAATTCAATATCTCATGAGATGATGATTGCAAGCAAATTCAGGCCAGAATGGAGCAAATACACGACTGTTGCACATGATATTTTGAAGGAGAAATTGAAATTGAAAATCTCATATGGAAGGTTACAGAAGGTTCTGGATGATTCCTTTAGCTTCTATATAACCATTAGAGTATGTTCAGCAAGATTTTCGGAGAAGATTGATGTTGGTTGCAGAGAGAGCAAATGAAAAATCAGAGGTGGAAACAGAAATCGTATTTGGAGTTTGAAGGAAAATCAAGCCAAATCGAGGTGTGCATTAGATTCAGAGGAAGATTTGGAGTGAGTCTGGATCATATTGAAGGCTGAATCGAGCAAGGAGTGTGATTGTTCTTCATCTGAAATTAGGTTGGTACAAATCAACTTCTTGCATAATTTATAGGGAGATATGTAGAAACCTTCATGTGGTTAGGTTCTATTCAAGATCTAGATGGATTTAGGATGGTTAATTACACGGTTAGAGACAATGCTAGGTGTTGTGCAATTTCTGTTGAGATGGATTTCTCATGATTCTTGGAGTGTTATTCATGTTTGGATAGTGGAATGTGGTCTCTGATGAGTGTAGTTTCCATTAGTGTCATTAATTTTAAGAATCATGATGATCAAGATTTGAGTGGTTTCTAAAACTTTGTTCGGATTTTAAGTTAGAGGAAGAATTAGAGAATTTGGAGATTGGATTTGGATTCAGTGAGAAAAATTGAGTAAGATAGGGTGTTTGATTGTATGGATTGATGAACTATGGACGCCACTTCACCGGAGAAGACGGTGGCGCTGCAGCTCAGGCCACCGTCTGGAGAATTCCCTCCATATGTTTGAATTTTGGGGACGAAGCATGTGAGACGTTGGATATCATCTAGTAATTTTCTCACATTTTTGTGAAGAAGTTTAGGGCAGTTTTTTGTATTGAACTTTAGGTGCTCTAGTTTTAGGGTTTAACCTTAGTACCCCATAGTTTAGGATTTAATTCTAGGACTTTTTGGATGATTTGATCTCTGGAATTAACATGGTAGAGTCATGATTGACTTAGGTTCCCATAGTTATTTTTGTAAGATTTTACAATTGGTTTTAGTATTTTAGTTAGGATTAACTTTAGTACTAGGTTTTAGGTGATCCTAACTTGCTAACTCAACTAGATTGACTTCTTTAGTTTCATTACATTAGGTATTTTGCATCCTTTTCTCTTGGATGACGATGAAGACATGTGTGGGCTACTGTGGAATGCATGATGGAGCTTGGACTTGAATTTTGCTCTTTCTTTGGTGTAGTTTGTTTAGGGTTAAGGATTAGGGTTTTAGGGAGATCTCTTAGAATAGATTTTCTTCCTTCATGAAACATGGAAGATGTTGATCACTTCCATTCCACCCTATGATGTAAGGTCCCATTGTGAAGGCCCCATCCCTCCTTTAGTAGGATGAGTGGCTCCTCACAAATTGGTAGAACCTTTGAGGGTTCCTTTCCTTGATGGTGGAGTGCTTAGAGGTGACCTTTGGTCTTCACTTTGCTTCTCCCTATCCCCCCCTTGCTCTTGTTAGATGAATCTTTCTCCCTTGCTAGAGGATGGAGTTCCTTGCTAGAAGATTGAAGATGCTAAAGGTTGTACTTCCCTTTTTGTTTGAAGACTGCCCTTGGAGCTGAAGCTTGAAGATCCAAAAGAACAAGTTGACACTTGTGAAGAAGATCAAATTGAGAGCTGACGCTTGAAGAAGATGAAGAACAAGTTGACACTTGTGATTGATGCATTTAAAGCTTGAAGAAGCAAGTTTACACTTGCTATTGAAGATGAAAGCCTTGAAGAACAGTTACAGACTGAGGACTGAACTGCTGTCAGAGGATTGCTTTGTTGTAAAGCTGTAGAAGCTGTTGATCTGCTTTCTTTCCTGTCTGTTTGCTTTCTGTGCAACTGTATTGATGTGACTTGTGTGATTTGCTTGATGCATTAGAATAATTTCATGTTTATATTGTGTTAAGCTAGGAGCATGATTGCACTAGAGGTTGAGTTGCTCCCTCTGCTTGTATTTTTACTGTATGGCTTTGCTTGCGGGTATTCGGTAGAGCCCTGCTCCCTTGCCTATGTGGTTTGAGAGTTGCTTGATGGCATTTTATTTTTCCTGTATGATTGCAATTATTCATATCTGGCTTGGGGTCGATACGAGCTTGTGGAGGCTGATGCCCCACACACATTTCCTCCCTCACTTGCATTGCATGCATTTTACAGTCGTTTACTGCTTATTGTTTAAGCTGATGCTTTATCTGTTTCTGTTTATCATTGACATGATCCCCTAGGAATCTCACTTCCTTTGATAAGGAAGTGATGATTAGAACTTTAGGTTGAAACCTATGCATGATAACTTCTAGGAGTTCGCTATTTCAAACCTCAACCATAGGATGAATCCTTGGCATGACAACAGTAGGACTTGATAGTCTCCCCTTAGTTGAGCTTGTTCTCTCTTCTCATCTCAAACAACAGTAAAAAATGTAATAAAGGCAAGTTAGTATAAGCGCGTTACGAGCCTTAAGCTACTTGGGTAATGATAATTGAGCGGCCTCCTCTCAATCGTCTAGAATGTTTAGTATACGTCCTTTGGACAATATGCGACGCATTCGCTCCCAGGTCATAGTCTCTAGTGCTGTACGAACTACAGACAAACATAAAAAACAGTTCTTCCGTAAAAGACAGAAAAAAAACTTCAAACCTTTTTGCCCCGTGGGCCCATAATTCAAAGGAAGCTTTTCTGAAGAAAAGAGTGTCGTTAACTCCTAGTTCTACCGCAAACGGTAACGCCTAAGTCTCCAAGGGTCGAGCCGCGTACACCAAACTGCTGGAAATGTTTGTTAACCCTACTCGATAAAATAGATGAATCTGAATTCCCGTAATCCGTATTATCCTGAACTACGTAAGCTCTAATCTCTCATACCTGTTGAGAGTACGTAGGCGCAATACTGATGTATTGGCGATCCACCTTTCCCGTAACCCGTAGTTAGGCGAACTACGTTGACTCTGATTTCTCATTCTCTGATGAGAATACGTAGGCATAAAGTGCGACGCTTTGCCGAGTCATTTTGTTTTCTTTTCAGGCCAGCCTTGATAGGTAGATAGTTAAAACAACCCGTCAGATAAACACAACAAGCGTGGATCTCATCGAGTACGATGGACGTGAGGGGTACTAATACCTTCCCCTTGCGGAACCGATTCCCGAACCCAGACAATGGTTGCGATGACCTTGTCTTATACCTTTTCGTCAGGTTTTTCCGATTGTTTCCTTTCCCGTTCTGAGGGATAAATAACGAAAGGTGGTGACTCTTCTGTTTTGCCGGCACCTTATTTTCGCGGTAGCGACAGCTGGCGACTCTGCTGGGGACTTCATAGTTTCCTAGGGATCCAACGTCCCTTATGCGAGTCAATTTGGGGATCCAACGTCCCCTGCGAGTGTCAACCCTAGCGCTTGTATGATTACTTGTTGGGTTGTGCTTATTTATCACATTTACTTCCCGCATTTTATTTTCAGTATGATATGATTATCTATATTGTTGTGGGAGGGGCATTCTGATGAGTGAGAAGCCAGACCCAGGCTTGAGAGCTACATAGTATTAGAGTGGGTTAGTGGAGGACGTGCTTGTTTTGCTTGCAGCTGTTCCCACATAATCCACACTCAGACAAGGTTCTCTTTGATGGCTTCCTATTGGTCCTTTGGACTCGAGGGGTTGTCGGATCTGAGGATTGTCGACTCTGGGAACCGATCATTTGGAATTCAGCTAAGTGAGGCCGCTTCAAGAGATGATGATGCCACACCTTCTGGGCATCGTATCATCGTTTCTTGAAAGTCTGTGACGCTGATGACCACATAGGATGTCGAACCTTTTCCGTGATTAGGTCCATACCTGTGAGCAGGGTCGGGTTATTGCAGGAAACCTTAACCTTCAGATCACCTGGTTTTCTTGACAGTGAATCAGTTTTGTTGGTATCAGAGGTTCTCATCATCAGATATATGGTTGTTCTTGACAGAGCAAATTTATGGTCTGATATCAGAGGTTCTCATCATCAGATATGTGTGTTCTTGACAGAGCAGATTTTTGGTCTGGTATCAGGGGTTTCTTCTCATCAGACATATGGTTGTTCTTGACAGAGCATATTTTTGGTCTGGTATCAGGGGTTTCTTCTCCTCAGAGATATGGTTGTTCTTGACAGAGCAGTATTGTGGTTCTGTTGATACAAAACCTTCATCTCCTCAACAGCACAGTCATCTTGATCTCCTGCTGCATGATTGCATTTTGCATTGTTTGCATCCTCATTTGCATGTCATTAACGTGTGTCTGTGTTGCAGGTGCATATTTCTCCCCTGGTTCTAGTGATCTTGATCCTTATGGCAGATATGGCATCTCTGAAGAAGACTGTGGCTTACAAGCTACCAACACCTGACATCCGAGAATTGCGAGCTTTGATTTCTTTGGCTGATAAGACAGTGATGGAGAGTTTCAGACAGAGTTATGGGAGACTGCTGAGTATTGTGTAAAAGCTTCCTATGTACGAGTTGAATGGCCTCTACGCCCTGCTACAGTTTTACGACCCACAGCTCAGATGCTTTGTGTTTCCAGACTATGTCCTAGCTCCGACCTGGAGGAGTACTCTGACCTATTGGGGGTGCCTTTGATGAATCAAATGCCTTACTACCGGGTTGAGGGTGAACCCAAATTGAGTAAGCTGACTGACGCTCTGTATGTAGATGATTCTGAATTAGAAGGGATGATATCCAGGAAGATTGGAGTTCATGGTTTCCTTTTGCCTTTCCTGATGGAAAAAGCCCGAAAATTTGTCGAGAAGGATCGCTGGGATGTATTCAATGCCTTCTTAGCCCTCTATACCTATGGGATCGTGCTATTCCCAAGTCACCCGGACTTCATAAGCATGGATGCTTGCCATATATTTGCCTCCGGGAATCCAGTGCCCACGCTCCTCGGAGACGTCTACCATTCAGTTCACAGCAAGAACGAAAACATAAAGGGGAAGAACGTGGCATGTTGTGCTCCTTTACTGTATAAGTGGTTTGCTAGCCATCTTCCTAAGTCGGGGCTGTTCATTGATTCTGCTGAGTCTTCGCCTTGGTCTGCGCGTTTGATGGGTTTGACTGCTGACGATATCATCTGGTTTGATAGAGATCTGCTGGGCAAAGATATCGTGCATAGCTTCTGTGGCTTTCCTAACGCCCCCTTGGTCGGAAGGAATGGATGTATCAACTACAATCCATCTCTGCTAGTACGACAATTTGGGTATGCACTATGAGGTCCTCCTGAAGAGGAAGAGATACGGGAATCTCTGTATCTCACAGGGTTGCTTGAAGGTGACACTTTGGTCAAGGTACAGAATGCTTGGAGCAAAATTCACCGGAAGGGGAAAGTCTTGCTGGGAAAGAGCAACGACGAGGCCTTCGATCCGTACGTGACTTGGGTTCGAGAAAGGGCCGCCCAGTTCCTAATGTCGTTTCCTACTATGGAACCATTGTGTGCTCCCGTGTACAAAGAGCCTACTACAGTTGATATTCAGAAATTCAACCAGGTACTCCAAGAGAAGGAAGAGCTACAAAAGGCCAACGAAGAGTTGGAGAAAGACATCGCTCAACTCCAGAAAGAGAAAAGTGAAGCCGTTTATACCTGCAAGAAGCAGACTGAGATGATCAACCATCTAGGCTCTAACCTGACCAAAGAAACTGATGCTAGGGAATGTCTGGGGTTGGATCTAAAGTTAGTGCATGACGTGTTGATAACCATGAAACAGGATCTGGACAGAGTGTACCGGAAGCTAACCCAATACGAGAGGGTCTGGAGCAACACCATAGCCAAGTACAAAGAGCGGGAAGAAAAGCTGAAGCAACAAGTAGCCGAGCTGGAAGCTCAGATTATGGTGAAAGATAAGGAGATAGAGGCTGAAGCCTCACTGCAACGAGACGTCCAGTATAGATTGGCTGAGGCCGAGGCGAATTTGCAAGATTCTCAACTCCAGGCTGATGCTAAAAGGAGAAGAGTCGAGAACCATTCTGAAGAAGGTATTTCTAGGAGCGTTGCCGATAACCTCCCAGAGTCCATCAGGCAGAGGGACCTGCTGGCCCGAGGTTTGTTTGCTCAGTCAGATCACCCCGCTACAAAAAAGTGGATAGAAGATTTTCGTGCCCGCGGCCGCGCCTGATCTTTTGTATCTCATTTTTGTACATTTTATGAATTGATATGCTAATCACCGCCAGGTCTGTTGGTTGGGGTCATGCCTTATTACTTCAGTTGTATGTGATTACAGTTGTACGCTACCCGAGCGGGCTTTTTCAGATGAATATATGAGGATTTCTTTTCCATGACTGGATCATAGACTTTATTTGTCTCGGAAACTAGGATCGGGGGGGCGGGGATCTCCCCAAGGCACAGACACACGTTTGCATTTGCATGAAGCATCTGCATAACGAGCACCTTGTCGTTTTTTCTAACCCTTTGTGTATGCAGGTTGTTCCAGGATTGATCGAAGACCGATCCACCGCTATCCGACCAGAGCGAATCAAGCTAGAGCAATGGAACAAGTGCAAACTGACGTTCAGGAACTCCGAGAGAGGATGGACCGCTTCATGGAGCTCATGCAAGTGGTTGCCAACGGCCAGGACCAGCTTAGAACATTGGTCCAGCCTCTGATCTCAAGGGTTGACAGCAACGGGGTACTCCATGGTGGGAGTGTTCCAACCCCTCCTCCGATTGAAACTCCTCAGGGTGGCATACCTGTGACCAGGGGGAATGGAAGTGGTAACGGAAATGTGATCACTAACATCGGGCTCAATGGTAATACGACTGGCGTCGGTAATGTAAACTTTGAGGCTAATGGCAACGCCGAACTAGGCAATGGCAACACAGGTGCTGGAAATCTGTATGGGCCTCAGCCATGGCTAGAAGATCGTCAAGAAGATTTGTTCTCACAGAGGAGTGCTGAAGGAGAACTGACTGCTGAAGCACGTCTGAGGTTTAAGGCACTCGAGGACAAAATGAGGAATTTCGAGAACCTGAACACTATGGGTGTCGACATGTCTAAATTGGGATTGATTTCTGATTTCAAGGTGCCTCCTAAATTCAAGGTACCCTACTTTGAGAAGTACAAGGGCACCACTTGCCCTCGTGTTCACTTAAGGTCATACTACCGAAAGATGTCCGCTCACTCTGAAGACGAGAAGCTGCTGATGCACTTGTTTCAGGACAGCTTGTCCGGGCCATCCTTGGAATGGTACATGAGTTTAGAGCCCACCAGTGTGCGCACATGGAAGGAACTTGCTGAGGCCTTTGCGCACCATTATCAGTATAACAGTGACTTGGCTCCGAACCGGGTTCAACTGCAGAACTTGTCGCAGAGGAACAACGAAGGGTTCAAAGAATACGCCCAGAGATGGCGTGAATTAGCAGCTAGAGTTTAGCCGCCGATGGTTGAACGAGAGCTTGTTGAAATGTTTGTAGCCACTCTCCCAGGGGTTTATTACGAGAAATTGGTCAGCGGTATGTCAGGGAGTTTCTCAGATCTCATCATTACTGGCGAGCACGTTGAAAATGGGATCAAATTGGGGAAAGTTCAAGGTGGTGATCTGTCCTCAGGTGGAGGAGGAAAGGAACCATATGGTAACAAAAGGCGTGAAGGAGAGACGAGCGCCGTGTCCAACGCTCGAAGAAAGGGTAAGAGCCAGTGCCAGCAGGTGGCTAGCATAACTATCCCTGCTGTCTAACAACCCCAGCCACAGCAGCAGCCAAATCAGCAAGGGTACAGAAAGTATCAGAACAGGGCACCTCTGTCAAGTCGTCACCTCGAGACGTCGCCCATGTCTTATGCTCAGCTATTACAAACTCTGCTTCAGTTACAACTATTCCAGAAAAGAACCCTGGCTCCCTTGATAGGGGCACCTCCGCAGGGTTATGATGCGAACACAACATGTGATTTTCACTCAGGGGCACCCGGCCACACGATAGAAAACTGCAAAGCCTTCAAGCACAAGGTGCAAGATATGGTGGACGCTAAGATCATCAATTTCTCAAATAATGTGCCGAATGTCACAAAGAACCCTATGCCAAATCATAGGGGAGGTGGGGTGAATTCCATTATTGAAGAAGAGGATTTAGATATGCTGACTGATGTCAAGGATCTGAAAAACACCGCTTAGTTTCGTTAAAGCCAAGCTGATGAAGAGAGGCTTCTTTCCGGGCTATGGAGAATTGTGTATGGGCTGTGCAACTCGTCCTAATGGATGTGAACAGTTGATAGAGGGCATTCAGAGTCTGATGACCGAAGGAATCTTGAAGTTTAGCCGAAGGGCCGAATGTGGATCTGGAGAGGTAATGCTGAAGCAAGATGATGAGGTTGCCACCATCACCATCCCTCGCCAGACGATAACCATTTCGGCACTCAGGCCGCCCACAATTACCATCACCAAAGCTGGACCGATACCTTTTGAAAGCACCAATGCTGTCCCATGGCACTATGGGGCAGACGTCTACTGTAACGGGCAGAAGTTGGAACTAGAACCATCTGGGCAGTCTGTGGATAACCTAGTAGGGATTGGCGGAATCACGCGCAGCGGAAGAGTATTTGCTCCACCTGAGATTGTGGGGGACAAAGCAGATAAAGCTGAGGAAACTGATAAGGGAAAGAGTAAAGTCGTTGAGGAAACCACTCGTGGGGTAGAGAAGGACTTACTTTTAAAGGATGCTAAAGAGTTCATGAGGTTGATCAAGAAGAGTGATTACAAGATCATTGACCATCTTCATCAAACACCCTCGAAAGTTTCCATCCTGAATTTGTTGTTGTGTTCGGAGTCACATCGCAACGCGCTGTTAAAGTTTTTGAATGCCACGTATGTACCGCAGGAAATCTTGGTCAACCAGTTGGAAGGGGTAGTAGCCCATGTGAATGCTGGAAACGGGTTAGGGTTCACTGACCTGGAGCTGACGCCGAAGGGAAAAAACCACAACAGTGCCCTGCACATCTCGATAGAGTTCAGGGGAACAGTTATGTCACATGTGTTGGAGGACACTGGGTCATCGCTTAATGTTCTTCCGAAGAAGGCATTGATGAAGTTAGATACTCGAGGATTGATTTGCACACCCAGTGATCTGGTTGTGAAGGCGTTCGATGGAACCAAGCGTCATGTCTTTGGAGAGGTAACACTGCCAATCCAAGTCGGGCCGGAAACTTTCGACGCAGTCTTCTACATCATGGACATCATGCCTGCCTATAACTGTCTCTTAGGTCGGCCATGGATCCATTATGCGGGTGTCGTGACCTCCACGTTGCACTAGAAGCTCAAGTATGCTGTCGGAGGCAGCATCGTAACTGTGTGTGGCAAGGAAGATATAATGGTGAGCCATTTGTCGTCCTTCAAATATGTTGAGATGGATGGGGAAATCCACGAAACCCTATGTCAGGCATTCGAAGCTGTTAAGGTCAAAGACGTGACTCCAGTGATGATTGAGAAACCAGAGATGACTCTCTCTTCCTTCAAGGAAGCCCGGGCCGTCGTTCAAGCCGGATCTACCCCAGGCTGGGGGCAGGTTCTAGAAATACCTAACAAACAGGACAAGTTTGGGTTAGGATACTCTCCTACGGCTAAAGCCTCCTCTTCTCACAGTGTGTCGCGAGGTAAAGGGCCGATCCAGTTTACCAGTGACGGGGTGATATTTGAAAGTGTCAACACAGTGTCTAAAGACGGCGAAGACAACGACTGCAACCTAGACTCTTGGATCCAGCCAAGCAAACCAGGCCAGAGCCTCACCAACTGGTCCATTAGGGATACCATCCAAGTGACAGGCAAAGAGTAATTATTTACTTTCTCCAATCATTGTACAACCCTATGTCCTACCCGAGACATAGTGGTTTTATTGTCAGGGCCTTGTTTGATTATGTACATGCATTTTACCAATAAATCAAAAGGCGTTTTTTTTCGCATTCAAATGTTGTGATCTTTGTTATTCCTGTTTTATATTTGTTTTGAAAAACAATAAAATGGCAATAGGGTTTGTGCTAACCTGCATATCCTTGTTTTAAGTTTAAACCTTGATTTTGCAGGATCCACATAGCAGATGACATCGACTCTGGACCTTCTACGACTCACTTCGACTTCGATTGCCCGCTCTATCAAGCCGAAGAAGAGATTGATGAAGACAAAGACCTTCCCGAAGAGTTGGCCCGCTTGTTGAAACAAGAAGAGAAAGTTATTCTGCCTCACGAGGAAGAGATTGAGATTGTGAATCTGGGTTCTGAATAACTGGTCAGGAACGTCAGGATAGGGGCTGCACTGCAGAGTGATGTCAAGCAGAGATTGGTCGAGATGCTGAGAGAGTATAGTGACATCTTTGCTTGGTCATACCAAGATATGCCCGGACTTGATACTAACATTGTGGTCCATCACTTGCCGCTGCGAGAAGATTGTCCTCCCATTAAGCAGAAGCTCAGAAGGACGTGACCAGATATGGCCGTTAAGATCAAAGAAGAAGTGCAGAAACAGCTTGATGCTGGCTTCTTAGCAGTTACCACTTACCCTCCGTGGATCGCCAACATAGTGCCTGTACCGAAGAAGGACGGTAAGGTGCGAATGTGCGTCGATTATCGGGATTTGAATAGGGCGAGCCCTAAAGATGATTTCCCGCTCCCTCATATTGATGTGTTGGTCGACAATACAGCTCAGTTCTCCATGTTTTCGTTCATGGATGGCTTCTCTGGCTACAATCAGATCAAGATGGCGCCAGAGGACATGGAGAAAACTACGTTTATTACACCTTGAGGAACATTTTGCTACAAGGTAATGCCTTTCGGTCTGAAGAACACAGGGGCCACTTACCAACGAGCAATGGTTACTTTGTTTCATGATATGATTCATCATGAGATTGAAGTCTATGTTGATGACATGATTGCGAAGTCCCAAACGGAGGAGGGACACCTGTTCAATTTGTTGAAGCTTTTTGAGAGGCTTAGGAAGTTCAGGTTGAGGCTGAATCATAACAAGTGTACTTTCGGAGTACGGTCTGGAAAAGTACTGGGGTTTATCGTGAGTGAAAGAGGCATTGAGGTTGATCCTGCGAAGATAAAAGCAATACAAGAAATGCCAGCGCCAAAAAATGAAAAAGAAGTTCGTGGTTTCCTGGGCAGAATAAACTACATTGCAAGGTTTATCTCTCAGCTCACGGCCACGTGTGAACCGATGTTCAAACTAATGAAAAAAGATCAGGCGATTATCTGGAACGAGGATTGCCAGAAGGCATTTGATAAGATAAAACAGTATCTACAGGAACCTCCGATCTTGATACCCCCAGTGGCCGAACGACCCCTAATCATGTACTTAACAGTTCTTGAGAATAGTATGGGATGTGTTCTCGGTCAGCACGACGAGACGGGCAGAAAGGAGCATGCCATTTACTATTTGAGTAAAAAGTTCACAGACTGTGAATCTCGTTACTCGATGCTGGAGAAGACGTGTTGTGCACTCGCCTGGGCTGTCAAACGTTTACGACAGTACATGCTCAACCACACAACCATGCTAATTTTGAAGATGGATCCGATCAAGTACGTCTTCGAGAAGCAAGCGCTTTCAGGCAGGATTGCCAGATGGCAAATGGTGTTGACGGAATATGAAATTCAGTATGTTTCCTAGAAGGCCATCAAGGGAAGCGTATTGTCTGAATACCTTGCCGAACAGCCGATCGAGGATTATCAGCCGATGAAATTTGAATTCTTTGATGAGGATATCATGTTTCTCAAGGCGAAAGATTGCGATGAACCTTTGCCCGACGAGGGTCCAGATAGGAAATCCCAGTGGAAATTGATATTTGACAGGGCGGTTAATTCTTACGGAAGTGGCATTGGGGCGATCATCACGACTCCCCATGGATCCCACATCCCGTTTACTGCGAGACTGGCGTTTCCGATCACCAATAACGAAGCGGAGTACGAAGCATGCATCATGGGTCTGGAAGAAGCAATTGATTTGAGAATCAAGAACCTAGATGTATATGGTGACTCGGCACTTGTGATTAACCAGATTAAAGGGGAGTGGGAGACTCGTCAATCGAATTTGGTGCCGTACATGAATTATGCCAAAAGGCTGCTTCCGTTCTTTGATCAAGTGGAACTCCATCATGTACCCAGAGCTGAAAATCAGATGGCTGATGCCTTAGCCATGTTGGCTTCGATGTATAAAGTCAATTTTTGGAATGAAGCTCCAAGAACTGTCCTTTCTCGTCTTGATAGACCTGCATTCGTCTTTGCGATCGAGGAAGCCTCCGATGGCAAACCATGGTTCCATGACATCCAGACCTTCCTTATGACTAAGGAATATCCTGAGGGAGCGTCAACCCAGGATAAGAAGATTCTGAGGAGGCTGTCTGGAAATTTCTATCTTAATCCTGACGGAGTTTTGTATAAGAGAAACCATGATCTCGTGCTACTCAGATGTGTAGATGAGAAAGAAGCGAGTATGTTCATGGAAGAAGTCCATGAAGGCACATTTGGTACGCACGCCGGCGGGCATGCTATGACAAGAAAGATCCTGAGAGCAGGATACTACTGGCTGACGATGGAATCAGATTGCTTTAAATTCGCAAAGAGATGTCATAAATTCCAGATTTATGCTGATAAGATTCATGTGCCACCGTGCCCGTTGAATGTCATGTCCTCCCCATGGCCGTTCTTCATGTGGGGCATTGACATGATAGGCAAGATCTAGCCCACTGCATCTAACGGTCATCGCTTCATTCTAGTAGCCATCGATTACTTCACCAAGTGGGTGGAGGCAGCCTCGTATGCTAATGTGACCAAGCAGGTGGTGGCTAAATTCATAAAGAGGGACATCATCTGTCGATACGGAATTCCCGAGCGGATCATTACTGATAATGGTTCGAATTTGAATAACAAGATGATGAATGAGTTGTGCCAGAGTTTCAAGATTGAACACCACAACTCGTCTCCTTACCGGCCGAAGATGAATGGCACCGTCGAAACGGCCAATAAAAACATTGAGAAGATTGTACAGAAGATGGTTGTGACCTATAAGGACTGGCACGAGATGTTGCCATTCGCATTGCACGGTTATCGCACAACGGTACGTACGTCAACCGGGGCAACTCCTTTCTCACTGGTGTATGGTATGGAAGCTATCCTACCGTTAGAAGTTGAGATTCCTTCTTTATGAGTTTTGGTTGATGTGAAACTCGATGAGGCAGAATGGATTAAGAACCGACTAAACCAACTCAGCCTGATGGACGAGAAGAGGTTAGCATCGATTTAATATGGTCGTCTATACCAAAGCCGAATGAAGAAAGCCTATGACAAGAAGGTGCGTCCTAGAAGCTTTCAGACGGGTGATCTCGTCCTGAAGAAAATTCTTCCTCCACACTCCGATCACCGGGGCAAGTGGACTCCCAATTATGAAGGTCCGTACGTCGTCAGCAAGGTCTTCTCGGGAGGAGCCTTGTAATACCCCAAATTTTACCCTTATATTTAGTCAGTCATTTCGCATATCGCCTCACATGTACATTTGCTAACCACTAACAAGTTATGAAGGTGTTTGTTTTGCAGATTGGGTCCCAGGGGTATCTTATACAAATTCTACCGATGCCTTGAAGATGGTCTGTCATTAAAAATCTGAGGCATTTGATACGTTATGGTTTTGAGGCATTTACCTATCACCAGTTCTGATCATATTGAGATTTTAGCGGTTTGGTCAGTGGAATTTAATCATGATTAGTGTTACTGTTGATGCTGAAAACGTTGCGATTACGGTGCTCATAGGTGTTGGTTATGAAATGGTTGGTTAACATTTTAATCAGATGATGGGATGAGGATTACAATTGAGACGAGTGCGAATAAGAATATCACTTCGGAGTATTTATGTTTTATGCCTGTGTTAATGAATATTAAATACTTGTGGATTTATTCACAAATGTTTATATTTTTTAACTAAGAATAAAATATAAATAAATTCAAAATTTTGGGAATTTTATTTCATAAAAAATGTCATCATACAAGAAGTGGAGAATGCTTCACATTTTATAAGTGCTGTTACAAGGAAATACATTAAAGTTCTAAATCCTAAGGGATTACATTATCTATCCTAAATCCTAAGAACATCTAAGGGTCTTCATGCTGTCTTTAAGCTTCGCCGCAGAATCTCGACTAACCTGCACATCAAAGCAAAACAACAATATAGAAAAAAGGTTAGAAGTGGTTTTTGACACTCTCAGAACATTGTCATCATCGAGTGCCGGGAGTGGCACAACCGAAGCCGCATCCTACTCCCGTTACCAATCCGCGCCATTAGCGTCAGATCAGGTAACATCTGTTCTTATCTAAGGGACAACCGAGAGAGATAAAGAGTAAAAGAAGTGGGGACCAATTTGATTTGCCGTAATTGGATTCGATTCAAAGCCAAACTAAAACACCATTCCATCACGTAAATAATTTTTGGGACACTATCAAGTAAATCAAATTTCACAGCTGTATCAACTCTGGACCACACAAGCGAACCCGTGAAAATCAAACACCAAATCTGAACGGAAATAAGCCACGACAGAATTCGCATCAGCATAAACTCGGTTTCAGCATCAAATCACAATCAGCAGCAGTGTAATAAACCAAATGAGCAAGTCACATTGAAAATTCAAGTACAGAATCCAAGGCTCAGTGTGAACATCATAGCCTAAAAGTCGCAGCCACCTATCGGTTCCAAATCAGAGAGTAGAAAGATCAGTTAAACTCAGATAATTGAGGAACCAAGCTTATGTTCAGAAAGATAGGAACCCATTCATTTCAGTTCAAAAATAAGCAAATCCACAAGCCTCACAGTGAAATTCAAAATTCATAACAGAGTTTAAGGCCAAAACAGGTCAGCTGCAACAAAAACACTCAATTCAGGAGCAGAAGGGCATCTGCGGGTCAGAGGTAAGCTCAGTGCAAGGCATCAAGCACAGGGCTCAATTATAAAACATCATAGCCCTGTCAATGCAATCAGTTTGCGAATCCAAAGCATCACAGCCCCAAGCACCAAGGCTGAATCAGAGCTGAACTGCATCAGGCGACTGGTGTATCAGCACAAACTATCAACTCAGCTCACAAACCATCATGGAAGCACATCAGCAACATCAATATCTGCAAGTCCCACAAGAGGTTAAGCACAATCTCAATCGCGAAAAATACAAAAACAGGACTTCTGTCAAAATATCACAGAAGGACCCAACTGCTGGAAATTTGAACCAAGGCAACAAGATAGTTCATAAGCATCATAGGAAAAAACAGACATTTGCAAACCATATCAAAGAGGCCAAGATTCATCAGCAGCAGGACATGAATAACCACACCAAACTGAGCATCAAAATGAATCCACGAGTTTAATCACAGGAAAAGAGCAAGGATTCACGTTCGAAAAAGGGCACGCAACAATCACGCGTGGAATACCAGGCCATCCAATTGATTCAATCAAGTCAGAAAATTGCATGAAAACGAGGGTAGCAAGAATTAATTGAGTCACCATGATAATAGCAGCTACGAGACCAAAACGGGTAGACCAAATAGAGGCATCAACACAGGGTCAAGCAATCCAAAACCAGTTATCCACATCAGAAACAAACAAGTTATCCAAATCCACATCTGCAAAGATTCAAGAAAAAAAACTATCCAAATCAGTGGATATCCAAATAAGAGGGTTTTCGAGTTACACAAAGGAATCTGGAAAAGGAAAGTACAAAATTGATTCAAAATCCAATTCAGTGATAAATCCACAACCGAATCAATCCACATGAAAAAAAATCCAATCAAATCATATCAGATAAAATCACCAAACAATCTCCTCAAATCTCATAACACCAAATATAACGTAAGTCACTAGGATCCAAGCCCATTCAAAGAAAACCAGAAAAAGTATAAAAAGGAACGAACTCACCCTGTTGAAACCCTAGACGAAGAGGGGCGAACAACAATCGCGAGCAAAACCTCAGCGGCCGCGAAAGAGAAAGAGGAGAAGAGTTCTCGTCACAAAGTAATCATCAAAGCACAAACCGAGAGATTGAGGAAGGTCCACCGACGCCGCCTCCATCCACGACGGGCAAACCTCCCCCGAAAGCTCAGTTCACATTATCGCCTCAAAGAAAACACCGTCAAAAACAATGTAAACTCTTGATTCACTATTGTTATGTGTTTGTTTTTCTTTTCAGGTTGAGCATGAGAGAAAATCAGAGAGGACGAAGGCAAAGAAAGAACGCAAACGAAGAGAAATGAGAAACGGCGCCGCGAGATGCCACAGGGTTTTGAAACCCTAATTCTGGGATTTCTATGTTTATGAGACGCATGCAATCGGTTGGGCCCGGATGTAGTTACCGGCCCAACTCCCCTTTCTTTTTTTATTTCAGTTTTGTTTATTTTTATTATTATAATTACTTTTGATTTGTTAAAATATTTTCTAACATAATATTAAAATCCATTTTTTAAAATAAAAAATTAGGTTAAAATAGTTTTTGAGAATTTAAGTAAATAAATTTATCAATATTAAAAATCCTATTTAAATTCAAATTGAAGTTTACATTATAAAATAGAAACTACAAAAAATATGCATGATTTCACATTTTCACTTCCTAACTTGTCTGGTAATTTATATGTTTTTGTCCACTAACGCTGTCTGTTCGCTTTGCAGCTTGCCACGTCGCCTTTTATCTTTTTAGTTGTATTTTATTCAAATTTTCATATTATTGTAACCATTCCTCCTCTGTAACCTCGCGAATCTTAACAATCGCATTTACGTTTCCGCATTTAAACTTCCGCTGATGTATGATTTAAATTTCTCACACTTTCATCACTATTATTCTGTCACATTACACACATCCGAAGGTTAGGTCTAGCTTTTGGTCGCCGCGCCAATAGTCCTCAACTTCAAACCCTTTCACCTTACAAACCCTAAATTTTCATACATGCCTCGCCGCAGGCAAAATTACAATTTTACCCCTAGCATTAGGTCAAAGAGCCGCCGCGCTCATTTTAGGGTTTCCCGCCGCGGAATCCCTAACCTAACCTAACCCTAATTCACTTAACAATTTACAACGTAGATATTGGAGTTTCTACACTCCACGTAAGCGTGTCCTTAAGATGCGTTTATTCCCCTTGAGACCTTGACCACAGTCAAGAAGTTTCTAACCTCCCTATTGAGGGGAACTACGATTACTCTGATTCCACTCCCGTAAGGATACGTAGGCACAAGATGCGATGTCTTGCCGAGTAAACTTAGAATTAACCCCTAGGTCTTTTTTCTCACTTGTAATCCCTTGTATATCTACCTTAAGCAAATAAATAAGGCAAATAGTAAACATTTGAACAAAAGGTTCCTGTAGAGTACTACAGAAGTTTAGGGTGCTAATACCTTCCCTAAATTTAACCAACCCCCGAACCCTAGATCTTTCCCCGCATTGTGTTTACGATGCAAAAATAGGTTTTCCCTCTTTTGACCTTTTCCTTCGGATAAATCAAAGAGCGGTTGTGAATTGAATTGCGATTCAAACTAATTAATAGTTTGTGATCCTATTTCCACCGCAACAGAAAATGGCGACTTCACTGGGGACACTAGCTTTTGAGGGTTATCCCTAACTTGTTCATATTCATTACTATCTGTGTTATTATTCATTTGCATGTATATATTTGTGCTTTGATTGTGGGACTGTTCCTTGTGCTGTGAGATGAGTCCTACACCCGGATCTAGTGTACCTTAGGTAAATGGCAATAGACCAAGGAAACTGTACGACGTATATCGATACGGTTGATCTGGTGGCCATAGTTAGTGCGACTTCTTGGTTGGTGCTTATATTCCTTAAGTCAAGTTGAGGATAATATTGAGGCTGCCATATGTTGTCAATGCACTAACTGACTTTTAGAACCCTAGTTAACTCATCTTGGCCTTTAGAAAGTAGTGAGGTAACCGGCTTTGGTGCAGACTGAAGTTGGTTGACACTCGATACTACGCTCATTGAGATCTTAAACTTGGAGGGTTTTGGTTGGCAAGTAAGTTGCCTTCTGAACAACCACCCTTGTGAAGGATCAATGATATTGAGATCCCTTAGAACCTGGTTACTTTTGTAGGACAGGATGAACCATCTAACTTCAGGGGAGGGTACTTGCCTTTGAACTTCATGAAATCTTCATCCACATTTTAGCATCATTTACTTTTTTGCATTGCATGTGTCTCCCGATTTCTCACACTCGGTTCTCTCACCTTCCAGTTTCGTCACCCTGAGTTCTCGGCACCAATACAACACCAGAGCTCAAACTCGGAAAAGAATGGAGGATCAGGCAAAAGAGATTGATCGCCTTAGCAATGAACTTGAAGACCTTCGAGGGGGTATGGGGCGTATGATGGAATTGTTACATGTCATGAATGCTAAAATGGATACCCAGCCCACTGTTGTTTCTGAGATTACCGGCGTTACTGTGGACCCTCCACCAAGTGTGACCGTAGCAAGGGACCCACCTTATGGTCTTGCTCCCGGTTTTGTGCCTCCTCAAGCCACTGTTCCGATTAATCAACCTGTTCAGCAGGCCGTGCCCTTGTTTTCTGAAGTTTCTAGGGGGGCTCCTATCTTTGCACCACCTGTTGTACACACTCGTGCGCAACCGTACTTCAATGAGACAATTTTTGATAATCTTGATGAGAATGTTGAGGGTTATGAGAAACATGATAAGCTTCGTGAGGAAGTAAACACTATCGTCCAGAGATTGAAAAAGGTAGAGGGTGATCAAATTTTTGGGACTGCTGCAAGGGATGTTTGTTTGGTCTCAGGTTTGGTTATTCCCCCGAAGTTCAAAACTCCGAACTTCGATCGTTATGAAGGTGCCACCTGTCCTAAGAGTCATCTGATCATGTATTATCGCAAAATGGCTGCCCATGTTGAGAATGATAAACTGATGATTCATTGCTTCCAAGACAGTTTGAAGGGTGCTTCTTCCAAGTGGTATTTAACTTTGGACCAATCCCGCGTTAAGAGCTTTCAAGATTTATCTGACGCTTTCATCAAACACTACAAGTACAATATGGATCTGGCTCCTGACAGAAGACAGTTGCTGAGTATGTCACAAAAGAATTCTGAGTCATTCAAAGAGTATGCTCAAAGGTGGAGAGAGACTGCTTCGCAGGTAGAACCTCCTTTGTCCGAAAAAGAGTTAGCTGATTGGTTTGTCGACACGGTTCGTCCAGAATTTTATGAGAGAATGGTGGGTAGTGTGACTTCAAATTTCTCCGACATCGTTGCTGTGGGTGTCAAGATTGAATTGGGTATGAAGAGTGGTAAAATGACAAATAATCATGGCGCTTCTAAGGATCAGCCGAAGAAACCTCCGTATAGCTCCCAGAAAAAGAAGGAGAGTGAGACTAATGCTATATCCTCTGGTAGACCAAGGGAACGCTTTTATCGGCATCCGCAAGGTTATGCTCAACCTCAAGGGTACCCAGTCCAATATGCTCAACAACCCTATGTGGCAGCTATTACACCTTCTTTCAATCAACAGGTTCCCATGTATCAACCTATGCAACAACCTCCTGTTTATCCGCCTCCTGTCAACTACCTACAGGCACCCAATACTCCTGCTCCTCAACAGCCAAAGAGTCCGGCTCCTCGCCAGAATATTCCGAACAGAAGAACGTATAAGCCTTGTCCGCCGATTCCGATGACCTTCACCGAGTTGTATCCCTCTTTGGTCAAGCAAGGTCTAATCACTACTCGGGCTTTGGGTCCGCCTCCTAATCCTCTACCCGCCAATTACAACGCCGCTGCTCATTGTTTATTTCATGAGGGTGCGCCTGGTCATGATCTGGAGAATTGTTATGCTCTCAAAAATATTGTCAGGGATTTATTGGAAAAGAAGATTTTGTCATTCGAAGATCCTCAACCAAATGTTAAGAAGAACCCTTTTCCTAACCATGAGAGTGTCAATGCCATTAGTGCTGATTCAGAGGAAGGTTATGCCCTTGATGTTGAACAGATTAAGACTCCTCTTAAGATGTTCCATTCGAAACTGTTTGAAGCCGGTTTGGTAGATACTTCCCACGTTGCATGCGCAAGTTGTGAAGCCAGTATTAAGGGTTGCATGTTGGTTCAGAATGATGTTCAGAGGTTAATTAATGAGGGTGTTTTACAAGTGACAAGCCAAGCCAAGAAGGATGTAGTCGCTGTGGTTGAGCCTGTCTTCCATCAGCCTGAATCAAAGGGTAAGGTACCAGTGTTTAATTTATCAGGGGCAGGCTCCGCCAACCTCGTGTTCGATATACCGAGGTCGTATATCCCTGAAGTGAATCAGCCTAAGCCTATAGTTATTCGAAGACCGAGTCCGTTTCCTTTCAGTGATCCTAAAGCTGTGCCTTGGAAATATGACGTGACGATGATTGACAAGGAGTCCGGGAAGGTTATTCCAAATGAAGAGGTTAAGGGCACGGTGACCAATATCGCAGAGGTAAGCAGGATGACCCGCAGTGGCCGTGTGTATACTCCCCATTCCAGTGAGGTCCCACCTAAGGAAACAACTAGTACCCCGATGCCTGCCAAAGACAAGGGTAAAGGAGCCGTCACGAATGATGAAGATGCCGAATTTTTGAGGATCATCAAGAAAAGTGACTATAAAGTTATCGATCAACTTCATCAGACTCCTTCCAAGATTTCGATTTTATCTCTGTTGATGAGTTCACCCGCTCATAGGATGGCCTTGCAGAAGGTTTTGACCCGCTCATGAGTTCACCCGCTGATAGCCTGTAACACCCTCAGTTTCAGCAATGAAGAGTTACCGAAAGAGGGTCCGAACCATAATCGTGCTTTACATATATCGGTGAAATGTCAGGAGGACAATTTAGCGAGAGTGCTAGTAGACACCGGGTCTTCTCTGAATGTTCTACCCAAGAGGGTTCTTGATAAGTTGGCTTGTAAAGAGACTGTGTTGAAACCTACTCCTTTGGTTGTCAAGGCTTTCGATGGCTCCCGTCGATCGGTAATGGGGGAGGTTGAGCTTCCTATCCTGATAGGTCCGCAAATTTTTAATATCACGTTTCAAGTCATGGACATTAATCCCAACTACAGTTGTTTACTCGGAAGGCCGTGGATTCATGCCGCTGGGGCGGTAACCTCAACTTTACATCAGAAGATGAAGTTCGTGATCGATGGAAAGTTGGTTATTATACACGGTGAGGAGGATCTGATGGTCAGTAACCTGTCCTCTTTCCGTTACATCGAGGCCGATGAGAATGCTTTAGAAATCTCCTTTCAAGCACTTGAGATCGCCAATGTTGTTCTGCTAGAAGTCGAAGAGACAGTGGGTCAGGGCAATCCATCTTTTGCATCTCTGAAGAGTACCAAATCAACAATTGACAGGGGCATTCCTGAAGGTTGGGGAGAGGTAATTGATGTCAAGACCAAGACTGATCGCTCTGGGTTGGGTTACAAACCAACTCAGAATGGAGCTGCCACAACTGTCGAAGGGCGTCCGAAGGTTATCCAGGAGGTATTTGTCAGCGGAGGTTTCCAAATCAATGCCATCAGCGACTGTGAAGAAAATGAAGAGCTGAGCAACCTGGTGTTTAAGGGTGATGCAGTTTTGAACAACTGGGAGGCCGTAGAGATCCCTGTTATTTTTCCTTTGTCAAAGTAATTTTTTTTTTAAAAAAAAAAAGTTTCATTTACATTTCAAATAAAAATCCGTAGCTCTGCCCAAGGCTATAGGGTCGCTTTTATTGGGCCACCTTTCATTTCTAAAAGGATATTAATAAAAGCAGTTTGTTCAATTCCACTTTGGTTCATTTGCGTTTTTCGTTTTCACTTTTAAAAATGAAATTGGCAACCTTTCTTCCAAAAAATAATAATAAAAAAACAGCATTTCATTCTTACATATCTTCGAGCATTTTAATTAAGTAAGCCTTCCATCATGCAGAGACATCATAAACCTTGTTGGATCCGATGACCTTACTGACACTCCTGACTGGGATGCACCCATCAATCAAGCTGAGGACGAGGGTGAAGAAGATTTTGAAGTACCCGCTGAACTGACAAGATTGATTGAGTACGAGTACACAGAGCTTCAACCGTATAAAGAGCAGGTGGACCTAATTAATCTCGGTACGGATGAGAGCAAGAAAGAGGTCAAGATTGGTGCAATGCTGGGGACAGAGGTTAGGCCGAGGTTGATTGAGTTGTTAAAAGAGTATGTTGATGTGTTTGCGTGGTCGTATCAAGATATGCCGGGCCTAGACACGGACATTGTTGTTCACAAGTTGCCACTTAAGCCAGATTGTCCACCTATCAAGCAGAAACTCCGAAGAACGAGACCCGACATGGCTTTGAAGATTCGAGATGAGGTTAAAAAGCAGTTGGATGCAGGTTTCTTGGCAGTCGCGAAGTATCCAGATTGGGTTGCCAACATTGTGCCAGTGCCCAAGAAGGACGGTAAAGTTAGGATGTGTGTAGACTACAGGGATCTGAACAAAGCAAGTCCAAAAGACGACTTCCCACTGCCACATATTGACACACTGGTAGACAATACGGCCAGTTTTGCGTTGTTCTCATTTATGGATGGGTTCTCCGGCTATAATCAGATCAAGATGGATCCCGATGATCGAGAGAAGACTACTTTCTTTACTCCTTGGGGAACTTTCTGCTACAAAGTCATGCCCTTCGGTTTAAAGAATGCAGGGGCAACTTACCAACGTGCTATGACCACTCTTTTTCATGATATGATGCACAAAGAAATTGAGGTGTATGTGGACGATATGATAGCCAAATCTCAGAGTGAAGAGGAGCATTTAGACCATTTGGTGAAGCTGTTTGAACGACTCAGGAAATATCAGTTGAAATTGAATCCTGCCAAATGTACCTTCGGTGTCAGATCCGAAAAATTGCTTGGTTTCATTGTTAGCCAGCGAGGGATTGAGGTGGATCCTGACAAAGTCCGAGCCATTCGGGATATGCCAGCTCCGCGAACAGAGACGCAAGTTAGAGGTTTTCTGGGACGTCTGAATTATATTTCCAGGTTTATCTTTAATATGACCGCTACTTGTGAGCCGATATTCAAGTTACTTTGCAAGGGGCAGACAGTTGAGTGGAACCCTGATTGTCAGAAAGCGTTTGAGAAGATTAAGGGTTATTTGCAAGATCCCCCTATTCTGATTCCTCCCGTACCTGGAAGACCTTTGTTTATGTACCTTACCGTTCTCGAGAAGACTATGGGTTGTGTGCTTGGACAACATGATGAGACTGGGAAAAAGGAACATGCAATTTATTACCTGAGCAAGAAGTTTACCGATTGCGAAAACAGATACTCACCATTAGAGAAAACTTGTTGTGCATTGGCATGGGCCGCTAAGCGCCTTCGGCAGTATATGGTCTGTCATACCACGTTATTGATTTCTAAAATGGATCCGATCAAGTATATTTTTGAAAAACCTGCTCAAACCGGGAGGCTAGCCCGTTGGCACATGTTGTTATCCGAATATGACATCCAGTATGTACCCCAGAAGGCGATTAAGGGTAGTATTTTATCTGATTATCTTGCAGACCAGCCAGTTGAAGATTATGAACCTCTTAAGCTCGATTTTCCTGATGAGGATATTTTGTTGATTAAAAGAGATTGTGAAGAGCCAGATCCGAGCGAAGGTCCAGAACCAGGTCTTTGGTGGAAGATGATGTTTGATGGTTCCTCAAATTTCAACGGGCATGGTATAGGCGCCGTTTTGATGAACCCAAAGGGTGGATTTACTCCATTTACAGCAAGGTTGGACTTTGAGTGTACTAATAACGTCGCAGAGTATGAAGCGTGTATCCTCGGCCTCGAAGCAGCGATTCACCTCCGAATCAAACTTCTTAAAGTAAGTGGTGACTCAGCCTTGGTTATCTACCAGGTACAAGGCAAATGGGAAACGAAGAATGAGAAGTTAATCCCTTATAAAGACTATATTATTGAGCTGATCAAGTATTTCGACGAGATAGAGTTCGAGCATGTTCCTAGATCCGAGAATCACGTTGCTGATGCTTTAGCCATGTTGGCATCCATGTGGAAAGTTAAATTCGTTAATGAAGCACCTCTTATCCATATTGAGCGCAAAGTTGAGCCCGCTTATTGTCAGTTGGTCGAAGAAGTTGAGGTGGATGAAAAGCCTTGGTTTCACGATATCAAGAACTATCTCGTCAAGCAGGAATATCCCGATGGTGCTACTAGTCTGGACAAAAAGACATTGAGAAGATTGGCGTCCAAATTCTTTATCAGTAATGGTGTGTTGTACAAGAGAAATCACGACATGGTCCTGCTCAGATGTGTTGATAAACGGGAAGCGGACATGTTACTACAGGAAATTCATGAGGGGACCTTCGGAACCCATGCCAATGGTTATGCTATGTCCAAGAAGATGTTAAGGGCTGGGTATTACTGGTTAACCATGGAAGCCGACTGCATCCAATACGCTAGGAAATGCCATAAGTGCCAAATCTATGCTGATAAAATGCACGTACCTCCGTCACCGTTGAATGTTTTGTCTTCACCATGGCCGTTCTCCATGTGGGGCATTGACATGATTGGGGCAATTGAGCCGAAAGCTTCTAATGGACATCGTTTTATCCTCGTTGCTATAGATTATTTCACCAAGTGGGTAGAGGCTGCCTCCTACACCAACGTGACCAAGCAAGTGGTTGCCCGCTTCATCAGGAAAGAAATCATCTGCCGTTATGGAGTCCCAAGCCGGATAATAACTGACAATGGCACCAATCTGAATAATAAGACTATGAAAGAGTTGTGTGATAACTTCAAGATCACTCACCACAATTCTTCTCCGTACCGTCCTAAGATGAATGGAGCCGTTGAAGCTGCAAATAAGAATATCAAGAAGATCCTGCAAAAGATGGTTGTGACTTACAAAGATTGGCATGAGATGTTACCGTTTGCTTTGCATGGATACAGAACCTCGGTGAGAACTTCGACAGGGGCAACACCTTTCTCACTGGTATATGGAATGGACGCCGTGCTCCCCGTCGAAGTAGAGATACCTTCGCTAAGAGTGTTAATGGAGGCTGAACTTGAGGAAGCTGAGTGGGTTCAAGACAGATTGGATCAGTTGAATCTCATTGACGAGAAGCGTTTGACAGCCATGTGCCATGGGCAATTATATCAGAAACGGATGAAAAGATCGTTTGATAAGAAGATTCGTATCCGTGAGTTCCGTCAAGGAGAGCTCGTACTCAAAAAGATCTTACCAGTACATAAAGATATGCGTGGAAAGTGGATGCCCAATTATGAAGGCCCGTTCGTTGTAAAGACTGTCTTCTCCGGAGGGTCTCTAATACTTACGACAATGGACGGTGAAGAACTAGCACATCCCGTGAATTCTGATGCAGTCCGAAAATATTATGCCTAAAAACCCGCTAAGTCGAAAACCTGCAAAAGGCGACTTAGGCAAAAGTAAGGGTTGAAAAAAAAAAAAAAAAAAAAAAAAGAGAAATAATAACAAAAGCTCGCTAAGTTGAAAACCCGAAAGGGCGGCTTAGGCAAAAAGGAGCGTCCCGGTGGATTGAAAACCCGAAAGGGCGGTCCAGGCAAAAGTTAGGGACAAAGGCATTTCATTGCATCAGAAGACACTGATTATCTCGAACACACTTTCCGCATGAGAGCCATGTTTCAGTTCTTTCATCCTTGCCCAAAGCAGGATTCTGGATTAGTCTTAGTTATTAGTGTCAGTAGGTGTCATTGGATTCGATGTAACTTTTCCCATGTTGCCAATTTTAAAACATAATCATCTGTGGAGCTATGCCTTCAGCGAGCTACCGCCCTTTAAATAAAAGAAACCATCTCGTTACTTACATTCTTTGGTGCATTGCTCTTTATTTTCTATTGTTATGCAAAATGCGTTTATTCTTAAAATTTGAAAATGAAAGGTGCATTGGAGATTTTTCAAAATTGTTTTTCAAAAACAACAGAATTTGAAATGTAATAAATTACTTTGACTAGTGGAAATTCCGACAGGATCTCTTCATTCCCCGGAAATGTCATTATTGCAGAAACACTTTCAAACTATTGCTCTAACACAGTCCCCAGAGAGACTATAAGCTGACAACTTTTTCTTGGGAAACTCAAAAGTGTTCCTCAGGTTTTCTTCTCCCCAGGTGAAGACATGGTACTATGCACTCAAGCAGATTACTTTCTCCCCAGAGAATTCAGAACTTTAAAACCAGATTTGGTTCCACCATGGATCCTTCCCACCCATGATTGACGTATTGGTTGCAGAGAACGCAGGGTATCTCCGTCGAGATGTTTATTTCGTCTCTCGTCCTGTCTCTAGTCTGTTTCGTCAGCATACGCAAGGGCATAAGCATCACATGCCTATTTCATTTCATATTCATTACATATTCATTACATACTCATTACATACTCATTGCATACTCATTTCATACCATCTTGCATACATAAACATTAGCATACATAGACATTAACATACATAGACATTAACGTATGCATATGCAGTAGCATTCACAGGTTCATTATGTTTCACCATCATTTGGTTGTTATCGCCGAGTAACTGGGTTCGTCCATTCTCTCTAAATAGATTGTCAGCCCTAAGCATAAAATACTTACTTGTTTCCAGTTTCCCCACGGAGCTCGATCCTCGTGGATGACGGTTACTTCAGCTATCTTTCCTTACCAGGATAAGATATTTACCCTTCGAGATCATTCCCTCGATGGAGTCTTGATTACCAGTCTTCTTTCTAGCTCGATCCTAGATTGAATCTCAGTCATGTCGGTAGTCAAGCCCAACCGGACGTGCATTTATTTTGCACCATCTAAAGATTTTCACCATACCATGACAGATGTTCGACTGTTCTCGCCCGAGAAGTTTATCACTGTACCCGGACGTGCATTTATTTTGCACTATCTTTCAAGAAAATCAACTACGATCCTTTACAGATGCACGCCAGTTCACGCCTGGAAAATATATCAGTACAACACTTTACAATCCTACATGTTACAACCCTTTACACTTTACATCTTACAGCATCAACATACGACATCTCTCGCCTGAGAAGTCGATCCTATCCTCGTTACGACTCGCAGCAAATGGCCATCTCCATGGAGCAGTTGGGCTTCCATTTATCTGCCGTCTTGAGGTACGAACCAATTCGTATTCAGGAGAGCACGATCTTGAGTTACGGGAAGGTTTGAGCGAAATCATATTCAGGAGAGCACGATTCTGAGTTATGAAGAAGTTCATTTATCCTTTAGTAAAAGAAGGAGCGGAATCATATTCAGGAGAGCACGATTCTGAGTTATGAGGAAGTTCAGTTGGCCGTTTTTCAGGAGAGCACGATTCTGAAGAATGAAGAAATTTCAGGAGCCGAATCATATTCAGGAGAGCACGATTCTGAGTTATGAGGAAGTTCGATTATCCAGTTTCATATTCAGGAGAGCACGATTCTGAAGTATGAGTATATTCAGTCATCCAGTTTCATATTCAGGAGAGCACGATTCTGAAGTATGAGTATATTCAGTCATCCAGTTTCATATTCAGGAGAGCACGATTCTGAAGTATGAGTATATTCAGTCATCCAGTTTCATATTCAGGAGAGCACGATTCTGAAGTATGAGGAAGTTCAGTTTACCCGTTTCATGTTCAAGAGAGCACGATCTTGAAGCATGAAGAAGTTTATTTATCCTTCGGTAAGAGAAGAATCAGAATCGTATTCCAGGCGCCGACCTTAAAATGCGAGAAGATTTATTTATCAGATAAGCAGCAGCCTCTTTTTGAGTGCTTATCCATTTTTGCACATAAGTCCCTTCCAACGATAAGTGACAGTTCTCCCGGGAAGCTTATCAGGGCATTTCCCATTAAAGTCCATTTATTTTGGCATACAGTCGGTCTTTACCCTGTATATTTGATACGGATTTCCGAGAAGTTCGTTTGATCCTGTCACGAGAGATAGTTCACAGAAGCTTGGATGTTATTCTTTGCTCAATGCTCCAGCATTCTGTAAGCGATCTTGCAATCGTACGCGATCCAGTTTTTATCCTTTAGAGTCCCCAGTGGAGGCCGTCTTATAGGCACCATCTCCATTAGAGAATCTCGTTCCTCTTCTAAAAGTGACAATTGGTCATTCGCACCAGTTGACTATCATTTTTTGATTTCCCCAGTGTTGTACTGTATCTCAGCGTGTCATTTTCCCCAGTGAGTTCTTCTCGTTGGCGTCTGTCCCGGTGTCGTCATGTTCGGCAGCATTTTCGCATTCATTATTCCAGCACACGCGTCATATCATATTCATGGCATCATCTGCATTAAGTCGTTCCCATTTTGTCCATAGCATTGCATATCGTCGCATATAAGGGCAAAATTTTCGGTTATCTATATTTAAATCTCTCCACCACGATTCCTCGAGTCTCTGTCACTCAAATCGTCCGGTGTAGCTATTTAAATAGGGGCAACTGTAATACCCCAAATTTTACCCTTATATTTAGTCAGTCATTTCGCATATCGCCTCACATGTACATTTGCTAACCACTAACAAGTTATGAAGGTGTTTGTTTTGCAGATTGGGTCCCAGGGGTATCTTATACAAATTCTACCGATGCCTTGAAGATGGTCTGTCATTAAAAATCTGAGGCATTTGATACGTTATGGTTTTGAGGCATTTACCTATCACCAGTTCTGATCATATTGAGATTTTAGCGGTTTGGTAAGTGGAATTTAATCATGATTAGTGTTACTGTTGATGCTGAAAACGTTGCGATTACGGTGCTCATAGGTGTTGGTTATGAAATGGTTGGTTAACATTTTAATCAGATGATGGGATGAGGATTACAATTGAGACGAGTGCGAATAAGAATATCACTTCGGAGTATTTATGTTTTATGCCTGTGTTAATGAATATTAAATACTTGTGGATTTATTCACAAATGTTTATATTTTTTAACTAAGAATAAAATATAAATAAATTCAAAATTTTGGGAATTTTATTTCATAAAAAATGTCATCATACAAGAAGTGGAGAATGCTTCACATTTTATAAGTGCTGTTACAAGGAAATACATTAAAGTTCTAAATCCTAAGGGATTACATTATCTATCCTAAATCCTAAGAACATCTAAGGGTCTTCATGCTGTCTTTAAGCTTCGCCGCAGAATCTCGACTAACCTGCACTTCAAAGCAAAACAACAATATAGAAAAAAGGTTAGAAGTGGTTTTTGACACTCTCAGAACATTGTCATCATCGAGTGCCGGGAGTGGCACAACCGAAGCCGCATCCTACCCCCGTTACCAATTCGCGCCATTAGCGTCAGATCAGGTAACATCTGTTCTTATCTAAGGGACAACCGAGAGAGATAAAGAGTAAAAGAAGTGGGGACCAATTTGATTTGCCGTAATTGGATTCGATTCAAAGCCAAACTAAAACACCATTCCATCACGTAAATAATTTTTGGGACACTATCAAGTAAATCAAATTTCACAGCTGTATCAACTCTGGACCACACAAGCGAACCCGTGAAAATCAAACACCAAATCTGAACGGAAATAAGCCACGACAGAATTCGCATCAGCATAAACTCGGTTTCAGCATCAAATCACAATCAGCAGCAGTGTAATAAACCAAATGAGCAAGTCACATTGAAAATTCAAGTACAGAATCCAAGGCTCAGTGTGAACATCATAGCCTAAAAGTCGCAGCCACCTATCGGTTCCAAATCAGAGAGTAGAAAGATCAGTTAAACTCAGATAATTGAGGAACCAAGCTTATGTTCAGAAAGATAGGAACCCATTCATTTCAGTTCAAAAATAAGCAAATCCACAAGCCTCACAGTGAAATTCAAAATTCATAACAGAGTTTAAGGCCAAAACAGGTCAGCTGCAACAAAAACACTCAATTCAGGAGCAGAAGGGCATCTGCGGGTCAGAGGTAAGCTCAGTGCAAGGCATCAAGCACAGGGCTCAATTATAAAACATCATAGCCCTGTCAACGCAATCAGTTTGCGAATCCAAAGCATCACAGCCCCAAGCACCAAGGCTGAATCAGAGCTGAACTGCATCAGGCGACTGGTGTATCAGCACAAACTATCAACTCAGCTCACAAACCATCATGGAAGCACATCAGCAACATCAATATCTGCAAGTCCCACAAGAGGTTAAGCACAATCTCAATCGCGAAAAATACAAAAACAGGACTTCTGTCAAAATATCACAGAAGGACCCAACTGCTGGAAATTTGAACCAAGGCAACAAGATAGTTCATAAGCATCATAGGAAAAAACAGACATTTGCAAACCATATCAAAGAGGCCAAGATTCATCAGCAGCAGGACATGAATAACCACACCAAACTGAGCATCAAAATGAATCCACGAGTTTAATCACAGGAAAAGAGCAAGGATTCACGTTCGAAAAAGGGCACGCAACAATCACGCGTGGAATACCAGGCCATCCAATTGATTCAATCAAGTCAGAAAATTGCATGAAAACGAGGGTAGCAAGAATTAATTGAGTCACCATGATAATAGCAGCTACGAGACCAAAACGGGTAGACCAAATAGAGGCATCAACACAGGGTCAAGCAATCCAAAACCAGTTATCCACATCAGAAACAAACAAGTTATCCAAATCCACATCTGCAAAGATTCAAGAAAAAAAACTATCCAAATCAGTGGATATCCAAATAAGAGGGTTTTCGAGTTACACAAAGGAATCTGGAAAAGGAAAGTACAAAATTGATTCAAAATCCAATTCAGTGATAAATCCACAACCGAATCAATCCACATGAAAAAAAATCCAATCAAATCATATCAGATAAAATCACCAAACAATCTCCTCAAATCTCATAACACCAAATATAACGTAAGTCACTAGGATCCAAGCCCATTCAAAGAAAACCAGAAAAAGTATAAAAAGGAACGAACTCACCCTGTTGAAACCCTAGACGAAGAGGGGCGAACAACAATCGCGAGCAAAACCTCAGCGGCCGCGAAAGAGAAAGAGGAGAAGAGTTCTCGTCACAAAGTAATCATCAAAGCACAAACCGAGAGATTGAGGAAGGTCCACCGACGCCGCCTCCATCCACGACGGGCAAACCTCCCCCGAAAGCTCAGTTCACATCATCGCCTCAAAGAAAACACCGTCAAAAACAATGTAAACTCTTGATTCACTATTGTTATGTGTTTGTTTTTCTTTTCAGGTTGAGCATGAGAGAAAATCAGAGAGGACGAAGGCAAAGAAAGAACGCAAACGAAGAGAAATGAGAAACGGCGCCGCGAGATGCCACAGGGTTTTGAAACCCTAATTCTGGGATTTCTATGTTTATGAGACGCATGCAATCGGTTGGGCCCGGATGTAGTTACCGGCCCAACTCCCCTTTCTTTTTTTATTTCAGTTTTATTTATTTTTATTATTATAATTACTTTTGATTTGTTAAAATATTTTCTAACATAATATTAAAATCCATTTTTTAAAATAAAAAATTAGGTTAAAATAGTTTTTGAGAATTTAAGTAAATAAATTTATCAATATTAAAAATCCTATTTAAATTCAAATTGAAGTTTACATTATAAAATAGAAACTACAAAAAATATGCATGATTTCACATTTTCACTTCCTAACTTGTCTGGTAATTTATATGTTTTTGTCCACTAACGCTGTCTGTTCGCTTTGCAGCTTGCCACGTCGCCTTTTATCTTTTTAGTTGTATTTTATTCAAATTTTCATATTATTGTAACCATTCCTCCTCTGTAACCTCGCGAATCTTAACAATCGCATTTACGTTTCCGCATTTAAACTTCCGCTGATGTATGATTTAAATTTCTCACACTTTCATCACTATTATTCTGTCACATTACACACATCCAAAGGTTAGGTCTAGCTTTTGGTCGCCGCGCCAATAGTCCTCAACTTCAAACCCTTTCACCTTACAAACCCTAAATTTTCATACATGCCTCGCCGCAGGCAAAATTACAATTTTACCCCTAGCATTAGGTCAAAGAGCCGCCGCGCTCATTTTAGGGTTTCCCGCCGCGGAATCCCTAACCTAACCTAACCCTAATTCACTTAACAATTTACAACGTAGATATTGGAGTTTCTACACTCCACGTAAGCGTGTCCTTAAGATGCGTTTATTCCCCTTGAGACCTTGACCACAGTCAAGAAGTTTCTAACCTCCCTATTGAGGGGAACTACGATTACTCTGATTCCACTCCCGTAAGGATACGTAGGCACAAGATGCGATGTCTTGCCGAGTAAACTTAGAATTAACCCCTAGGTCTTTTTTCTCACTTGTAATCCCTTGTATATCTACCTTAAGCAAATAAATAAGGCAAATAGTAAACATTTGAACAAAAGGTTCCTGTAGAGTACTACAGAAGTTTAGGGTGCTAATACCTTCCCTAAATTTAACCAACCCCCGAACCCTAGATCTTTCCCCGCATTGTGTTTACGATGCAAAAATAGGTTTTCCCTCTTTTGACCTTTTCCTTCGGATAAATCAAAGAGCGGTTGTGAATTGAATTGCGATTCAAACTAATTAATAGTTTGTGATCCTATTTCCACCGCAACAAGCCTTGTTGTTATCCACGATGGACGGCGAAGATTTTGCATCCCCGGTGAACGTGGACGCAGTTAAAAAATACTTTGCTTAAAGAATGACCCGCTGGAAAGAAAAAGAATATCCAGGCAAAAATGGGGCATCCCCGGCGAACCATAAAAAAGGAAAAGGGTTCGGGAAAAAATTAGGGATATAAATGAAAAGAATGTACACCCGCAAAGTCGAAAACCTGGAAGGGAGACTTTGGAAAAAAAAGGGTATCCCGGTGAATCAAAAACCCGGAAGGGCGATTCAGGCAAAAGTTAGGGATTTGAAAAAGCAAATGGCTGCGTTCCGCGTATGGAATTTCATTGTTTAGTGGTTTGGAAGACCTGAGGGCCGTTTATCTGAATCAATCTCTTCTGAAGCTGAAGCGTCGGAGAAGTATCGAAGTCGAGTGGGTCATAGAGGGATCAACTCATGGTGTTCGTCTATGCCATATTGCCGATATTTGTGTATATACTGATGTATATTTATGTTTTTATATTCGCGCAGCTTCCTCATTCCAGGAGCTTGCATCTGTTGTAAAACATTTTTGCCCATTCAGGGGTCCGTTATCAATAAAATGTATACTATTCAGCTTTTTTGTGTGTTCGTTTAGCATTTATCTGTTTTGTTTGCGAAAAAGAACGCCGATGTTTTTGATAAAATGCGCATACATAAACTTATTGGCCTAGGCCACTGATTGTTGAAACAAGGAATTAATTGAACATTGTCACAAGATGATAACCATGACAGGTCCCTTTGAGAAGGGTATCTTGTCTGTTTGTTTGTGTTGTTGCAGGTATAGCATATTCCAGGCCGTACGCCGTATGCGTCCCCAAGCAGGATGATTCCTTCTTCCCCAGCGAGTTCAGCAGCATCTCCCCACGGAGTGGGAACAGGGGACTAAGAGCATTGATATGTATCCCCAAGCAGAGATAGATTCTCCCCAATCAGAGGTATCCTGAGGGACCATAATTTCCCCAGCTGAGTCATACATTGAGGTGTGCGTTCATTCCCCAGCACTGGGTCAGTGTGCAGTTTCTCGTAGGAGACTATTCCCAAGTGCGCAGCACTCGATAGTTCAAGACTGAAGTCTCCAGCGGAATTGAAATTCCCCACAGAGTTGTATTCTCCCCAGCAAGTAGGATGATTCCTTCTTCCCTAGCCGAGTTTGCAGTTCCCCAAGAGAGCCGAGTCCTTGGAAGCCGTGCGGGCCACGATTGGTTTTCCCCAGTAGAATGTTGAATAGCCGATGTTGTATTTCCCAAACGGAGTCGTTACCTCCAGGAAAGTGTTAGCCGCGAAGGCTGTGTAGTTTATTTCTGCGATTGATATCGTTCCCTCAGCAGTTTGTGGTTTGAATACCCGGTTGAGCGGGTTCAGGTTCTCAGAGAGCTTTATTCCCCTGCAGCAGTCAACTGAAGATCGTTTCCCCAGGCAGAATCCAACTGAGATTGGTGTGACTTCTTCTCCTCGGCAGGATGATTCCTCCTCTCCGCCAGAGTGGTTCTTTCTCCTTGACAGGAGGATTCTGGCTTTAGCATTTATTTTGCTGATGGGGTCATAGAATTTTGCATGATTGCATATCATTTACCCTAAATGCGTAGCATTTCCACCGTGTGGAGCATTGCGCCATCATCAAACATATGCATATGAAACATGAGCTAGGTCATTACCGTTCTTGTTTTGCAGGTGTTCCTCCACAGAATGGTTTGCTCAAGATGATTCTTGAATTCCCCAGCGAAGTGGTGTGCTTAAGATGATTCTTAAAAATCCCCAGTGAAGTCGCCAGAGTTGGTTGCTCAAATTGATGCTTAGAATTCCCGGCAGAGTGTTTGCTCAGGACGATTCGTGAAATCTCCAGCATAGTTATTGGTTCAGGATGATTCTTGAAGTCCTCGGCGGAGTTGTTTGTTCAAGATGACTCTGGATTTCCTCAGCAGAGATGATTCACCCAGAATGATTTCTGGATCCCCGAAGCAGAGTTACTTGATAGTTCTCCAGAATCCCCAGCGGAGATGCGTCATCCCCAGCAGGTCTTAAACAGAGGAGTTGAAATTTCCTTGAAGACTTGATGATTGAAGTCCGGCAGCGGTGCCAAAACCCCAGACTTACTGATGAAGTCTAGCTGCGATGTCCAAGCAGTTTGTCTAGCTGACGCAGGGTGCCTGACGGTAAAAGATTGTATATCCTTAGTTGACCCGTGAATGACTAAAGATCCCATTTCTGGACTTACTGATGAAGTCCAACTGCGAGGCCGAAGCAGCTCTTCCAGCTGACGCGGAATGCCCGACGGCATAATCAACCCTCATTCACCAGTTACCGAATAATCGGTGATCCCTTATTGACTTACTGATGAAGTCCGACGAAGATGTTGTCGACATTCCTAGCGACATGATGAGTCCATAGGCGAAGATAAGGAATTCTTCTGCTATGACGCAGAATGCCTGACGGGATGATCAACCATCCATTACCAGTTACCGAGTGACCAGTGATCCCTTGATGACTTGAGGACGAAGATCTACAGCAAAATCAGATGATCATCCTGACGGAGATTTGAGCTTTGACCCTTCACCAATTACCGTGTGACCAATTCCCCAGCAGAGTTGCCGTGCAACTGTCATGCTCAGTTTGGAAGATGTTCCTACCAATCGGAGTACCGTTTACGAATCATCAGTTACCGTGCAACCGGTGATCCCTTGATAATTTGAGCATGCAATGATATCAGATAAATCAGAGAATCATCCTGATGGAGATTCAGATCAGTATTTCTCCAGCTAGTTGTCGTGCAACTATTATTGCAGTTTCCGAAGATTTGTCCCCATTAGAGTACCGTGTACTTGTGCAGTTGGAAAAGTTTCGGGTTTGTTGGTATTCAACCGTCTCGTACCTTGATTGTTTGAGAACCGTTTGCTTCTCACCCAGTCAGGTCCAAGCCGTTTGAATAGGGGCAGCTGTTGCACCCCAAAATTTGCCCAACATTTCTTCACCTAGCTTGTGTTTCATTTCATTCACATTAGCATTATCATTTGCATTTCATTGACATGTGTGCAGGAGATCAAAAGGTATGATTACCAATTAAGAGCTATACAAGACTGTTAAGCTAGCTAAGAAGGTTATTCAGGTGCTCAAGGGTTGATATCCTTGTCAGAGAAGTTAAAAGATCCTCAGAGAGAGTGATTGAAGCCAAGTGTGTAGGTCTCCTAAATTGAGAGTTGTGGGAAGCCATCAGATGATTCTGAGGTCATGGAGATGGACTGTAGGTCTTGAGAGAGCTCAGGAGGAGTGTTGAAGATCACTTTGAGGCCTAGACATGTCATTGTGCAAGATTAAGAAGGCTCAACCATGAGTGGTGCAGCTAGGGTTTGACTGGGTCAACCCTAAGTCAACTGATGATTTGAAGAAGGTTGAGACCTAATCCAAGATCCACGTGATCATGGATTGATGCATTAAGATGTTATAAGGATGATTCCAAGGTTAACTCATCATGATTGAAGATTTTGAGAAGTTTTAGGCTAGGGTTTCTAAGACTTGACAGTGTAAAATCCCCTAGTTTGACCCCTGACTTCAAGACTATTTAACTCAAGATATGGTCTTCATCTCATCTTGACCCCAACATGATTGTTGTAGAGCATGATATTAGATTTAATTTGAGTACTAGAAGTCCTTGATAGGGTTTGTAGAACTCAAGTTATGAGCCAGACAAGTTACAAGTCATCTGAGGAATGTGAATTTGGAGCTTGAAAGTTACCCAACTTGCATGACACTTTTTCCCTAGAAGGATGATTCCCATGAACTTTTGGTCAACATGAATGTTGTTCCGTATTCTCTTAGCTTTCTAGAGAGTACTAGAAGTCCTTGATAGGATTTGTAGAACTCAAGTTATAGCTTTGACAAGTCAAGGGTATTTTGGGTATTTGGACATTACAGGTCATTTTGAATCATAAGTCAATTTCACCATCTTGAAAGCCTCAAATGGATTTTTGTTCAACATGAAAGTTGCTCAAAATGATGTTTTTAGCTTGTCTAAGTATCAAGGGTCCATTGATATGGATTATATCAAGCATTGGTGGAAAAAAGTTCATATAAAAGCCATTTTAATAAATTAAGATGAGAAAAATTCAAATAAATTGATTTGTGTCCAAACAAGGCAAAATTATAGGTCAAGTTGATTGGAAAGCACACTTTGGAAACAATGGCAATATTACATTTTTGGTTTGAGGTCAAATTCATGCACTTCCATTTTGTTACTTCATGATGAAGTAACATAACAAACTTGGATCATTGGATTGCAAACAAGGGAATAATCACCACCAACCAATTCAATATCTCATGAGATGATGATTGCAAGCAAATTCAGGCCAGAATGGAGCAAATACACGACTGTTGCACATGATATTTTGAAGGAGAAATTGAAATTGAAAATCTCATATGGAAGGTTACAGAAGGTTCTGGATGATTCCTTTAGCTTCTATATAACCATTAGAGTATGTTCAGCAAGATTTTCGGAGAAGATTGATGTTGGTTGCAGAGAGAGCAAGTGAAAAATCAGAGGTGGAAACAGAAATCATATTTGGAGTTTGAAGGGAAATCAAGCCAAATCGAGGTGTGCATTAGATTCAGAGGAAGATTTGGAGTAAGTCTGGATCATATTGAAGGCTAAATCGAGCAAGGAGTGTGACTGTTCTTCATCTGAAATCAGGTTGGTACGAATCAACTTCTTGCATAATTTATAGGGAGATATGTAGAAACCTTCATGTGGTTAGGTTCTATTCATGATCTAGATGGATTTAGGATGGTTAATTACACGATTAGAGACAATGCTAGGTGTTGTGCAATTTCTGTTGAGATGGATTTCTCATGATTCTTGGAGTGTTATTCATGTTTGGATAGTGGAATGTGGTCTCTGATGAGTGTAGTTTCCATTAGTGTCATTAATTTTAAGAATCATGATGATCAAGATTTGAGTGGTTTCTAAAACTTTGTTCGGATTTTAAGTTAGAGGAAGAATTAGAGAATTTGGAGATTGGATTTGGATTCAGTGAGAAAAATTGAGTAAGATAAGGTGTTTGATTGTATGGATTGATGAACTATGGACGCCACTTCACCGGAGAAGACGGTGGCGCTGCAGCTCAGGCCACCGTCTGGAGAATTCCCTCCATATGTTTGAATTTTGGGGACGAAGCATGTGAGACGTTGGATATCATCTTGACTTTGACTCAAACTAGGATTACACGACCACGATTCGCTGATGAAGTCTGAAGACTTTGTATTTGAATGAAAATCACCATTTCATTAATTGAAGTGTATTGGGCTTAAGCCTCAGATCACTATCCACACCCCCGTTTGGCCCAAGTCTGTGATTGGAACTGGAAATATTTGCTTTTCACCACGCAGCTTTTATTAATTTCCATTGTTTTTCTTTATTTTACTCATTTCATATAGTTTAGGAATTAATTCATGAAAAATAGAAAAATAACTCAATTTGATCCAGGTTTTTTTCCCCTGATTCATGATTGAATCTAGAAATTTAAGCAATTAAAATATTATGAATTCATGCATTTTCTATTTTAATTGCATTTTTTGTACTTTTATTTGATAATAATTCATAATGGTTGATACCTTGACTTGTGGATTTTTGTGTGATCATTTGATGATGATTTATGGACTGATTTTTTGTGTGTAGCTAGTTTATATGTGCATGATACTCTAGTAATTTTTTCACATTTTCGTGAAGAAGTTTAGGGCAGTTTTTTGTATTCAACTTTAGGTGCTCTAGTTTTAGGGTTTAACCTTAGTACCCCACAGTTTAGGATTTAATTCTAGGACTTTTTGGATGATTTGATCTCTAGAATTAACATGGTAGAGTCATGATTGACTTAGGTTCCCATAGTTATTTTTGTAGGATTTTATAATTGGTTTTAGTATTTTAGTTAGGATTAACTTTAGTACTAGGTTTTAGGTGATCCTAACTTGCTAACTCAACTAGATTGACTTCTTTAGTTCCCTTAGATTAGGGTTTTGCTTCCTTTGCTCTTGGATGATGATGAAGACATGTGTGGGCTGCTGTGGAATGTATGATGGAGCTTGGACTTGAATTTTGCTCTTCCTTTGGTGTAGTTTGTTTAGGGTTAAGGATTAGGGTTTTAGGGAGATCTCTTAGAATAGATTTTCTTCCTTCATGAAACATGGAAGATGTTGATCACTTCCATTCCACCCTATGATGTAAGGTCCCATTGTGAAGGCCCCATCCCTCCTTTGGTAGGATGAGTGGCTCCTCACAAATTGGTAGAACCTTTGAGGGTTCCTTTCCTTGATGGTGGAGTGCTTAGAGGTGACCTTTGGTCTTCACTTTGCTTCTCCCTATCCCCCCTTGCTCTTGTTAGATGAATCTTTCTCCCTTGCTAGAGGATGGAGTTCCTTGCTAGAAGATTGAAGATGCTAGAGGTTGTACTTCCCTTTTTGTTTGAAGACTACCCTTGGAGCTGAAGCTTGAAGATCCAAAAGAACAAGTTGACACTTGTGAAGAAGATCAAAAGGAGATCAAATTGAGAGCTGAAGCTTGAAGAAGATGAAGAACAAGTTGACACTTGTGATTGATGCATTGAAAGCTTGAAGAAGCAAGTTGACACTTGCTATTGAAGATGAAAGCCTTGAAGAACAGTTACAGACTGAAGACTGAACTGCTGTCAGAGGATTGCTTTGTTGTAAAGCTGTAGAAGCTGTTGATTTGCTTTCTTTCCTGTCTGTTTGCTTTCTGTGCAACTGTATTGATGTGACTTATGTGATTTGCTTGATGCATTAGAATAAGTTCATGTTTAGATTGTGTTAAGCTAGGAGCATGATTGCACTAGAGGTTGAGTTGCTCCCTCTGCTTGTATTTTTACTGTATGGCTTTGCTTGCGGGTATTCGGTAAAGCCCTGTTCCCTTGCCTATGTGGTTTGTGAGTTTCTTGATGGCATTTTATTTTTCCTGTATGATTGCAATTATTCATATCTGGCTTGGGGTCGAGACGAGCTTCTGGAGGCTGATGCCCCACACACATTTCCTCCCTCACTTGCATTGCATGCATTTTACAGTCGTTTACTGTTTACTGTTTAAGTTGATGCTTTATCTGTTTCTGTTTATCATTGACATGATCCCCTAGGAATCTCACTTCCTTTGATAAGGAAGTGATGATTAGAACTTTAGGTTGAAACCTATGCATGATAATTTCTAGGAGTTCCCTGTTTCAAACCTCAACCATAGGATGAATCCTTGGCATGACAACAGTAGGACTTGATAGTCTCCCCTTAGTTGAGCCTGTTCTCTCTTCTCATCTCAAACAACAGTAAAAAATGTAATAAAGGCAAGTTAGTATAAGCGTGTTACGAGCCTTAAGCTACCTGGGTAATGATAATTGAGCGGCCTCCTCTCAATCGTCTAGAATGTTTAGTATACGTCCTTTAGACGATATGCGACGCATTCGCTCCCAGGTCATAGTCTCTAGTGTTGTACGAACTACAGACAAACATAAAAAACAGTTCTTCCGTAAAAGACAGAAAACAAACTTCAAACATTTTTGCCCCGTGGGCCCATAAGTCAAAGGAAGGTTTTCTGAAGAAAAGAGTGTCGTTAACTCCTAGTTCTACCGCAAACGGTAACGCCTAAGTCTCCAAGGGTCGAGCCGCGTACACCAAACTGCTGGAACTGTTTGTTAACCCTACTCGATAAAACAGATGAATCTGAATTCCCGTAATCCGTATTATCCCGAACTACGTAAGCTCTGATCTCTCATACCTGTTGAGAGTACGTAGGCACAATACTGATGTATTGGCGAGCCACCTTTCCCGTAACCCGTAGTTAGGCGAACTACGTTGACTCTGATTTCTCATTCTCTGATGAGAATACGTAGGCATAAAGTGTGACGCTTTGCCGAGTCATTTTGTTTTCTTTTCAGGCCAGCCTTGATAGGTAGATAGTTAAAACAACCCGTCAGATAAACACAACAAGCGTGGATCCCATCGAGTACGATGGACGTGAGGGGTGCTAATACCTTCCCCTTGCGTAATCGACTCCCGAACCCAGACAATGGTTGCGATGACCTTGTCTTATACCTTTTCGTCAGGTTTTTTCGATCGTTTCCTTTCCCGTTCTGAGGGTTAAATAACGAAAGGTGGCGACTCTTCTGTTTTGCCGGCACCTTATTTTCGCGGTAGCGACAAGTATGAGCGACTAAGTAAATTTTTACTTGATCAAGGTTACTCAAGAGGAAAGGTTGACACTACCCTCTTCATTAAATGTCAAGGAAAGCACTTGATTCTTATACAAATTTACGTTGACGATATTAAATTTGGATCTACTAACATGAATATCGTGAGAGAGTTTTCTGACCTTATGCAGGGTGAATTCGAGATGAGTATGATGGGTGAACTCACATACTTTCTCGGATTGCAAATTAAGCAACTTAAAGAAGGAACATTCGTGAGCCAGAAAAAATATTGTTTGGAGCTTCTCAAGAGACTTGACATGGCAAATTAGAAGGCCATTGACACTCCTATGCTAACATGTGTAAACCTGAGTAAAGATGAAAGCGGTAAGGACGTAGAGGTAAAAAGGTATAGAGGTATGATTGGATCTCTTCTCTATCTTACTGCTTCTCGTCCCGACATTATGTTTAGCGTGTGTATGTGCGCAAGATACCAATCATGTCCCAAGGAATCTCATCTAAAATCTGTCAAACGTATACTTCGATACCTAGCTGGTACTCCGAAGTATGGACTATGGTATTCCAAAGGTAATGATTGCTCATTGGTAGGTTTCTCCGATTTCGATTTTGCCGGTTGCAAATCGGATAGGAAAAGCACCAGCGGTACTTGTCACTTATTTTCAAACTCCTTGGTCAGTTGGCACAGCAAGAAACAAGTTTTTGTTGCTTTGTCAACCGCCGAAGCATAATACGTAGCCGCCGGTAGTTGTTGTTCGCAAGTCCTATGGCTTAAGCAGCAACTATTGGATTTCAATTTAAAACTAGAACGTGTTCCCATTTTTTGTGACAATACAAGTGCTATTAATCTCACCAAAAATCCTGTGCAACATTCTCGCACCAAACATATCGAAATTCGACACCATTTTTTGAGGGATCATGTAGAGAAAGGTGACGGTGTTTTTGAACACGTTGACACCAAAAATCAACTAGCGAACATTTTCACAAAGCCGCTAGCCACTGAACCTTTCTTTCATATCCGTCGAGAACTTGGCATTCTCGATATTTCCGATCAGGTATAATAATTGCTTGTTTCGTCTTACTTCATTTACAACTACATTCTTGTACTTCTAACAAGTTAAGTTTTGTTGCAAGCACAAGTATATCGTTATCAAGTGTTTCTAGTATAGAGGTGATGTTGTTCCATATTCTTTCTCTTTCTCTCTCTCTCTCTCTCTCTCTCTCTCTCTCTCTCTCTCTCTCTCTCTCTCTCTCTCTCTCTCTCTCTCTCTCTCTCTTTCTCTCTCTCTCTCTCTAAATATTCATGATTAAATTAGTATATCGTTTGACTAACATGGTATTTATATATATGACATTTGCTACGAGTATTATGTGTTTTGGATGCAAATTATGTTGTGGCATTGTAAGTAGGCATCAAATGTGGCATTGTATATGACATTACATGAAAATCTGCATTTTTGCTCACTATGAGTCGACCAAAACAGGGCAGCGGTTGACGCATGCTGTACAATTTTAAATTTTTCAAAAATCACACAGTATGCGTCGACGCATGCAGGAGTACGGTCGACGGATCACGTAAAAACTCAGATTTTATGTTTGAAAACCGTTCCATCTTCCTACACTCTATGTTAAATGTGCAGTCAACATTAATTGTGCTTTGGAATTGCATTTTTAGTAACCTGCATCTAGTCATTCCTAGTGTCTCCTTGTCTCCTTCTCCTTCCCAAAACCCTAAATCTCCTTCTATAAAAAGGGGTAATCCTCATCTCCTCCAAAATCATCTTCAACTATCCTTTCAAAAATTACTGCATTCTACCTCTACCAAATCTCCAAAATCATCATCCATGACTTCACTATTCCGCAAAAATATTGGCAAAAGATCAAGGGCTTCAACATCCGCTTCCCTACCCATTACTGTTGTATCTCTGGTTCCACCACCTGCTGTTGACAACTTCAACAAAGATATTGGCAAGAGAGCAGTTGTTCTGCAACATGCATTCTACAAAGCAACAGCGGAACGCATGCATCTCACTCAAATCATGGCTCTGCTGGAGTTTCAAGGTTTTGTAAACTTTCTAGAGTGCAACACCAAATACAGTGAAGATTTAGTCTGGGTGTTCTACACTTGCCTGCATGACAAGTTTCAAGGTCAGGATTTCCACACCACTGTCAGAAATACACAGGTAAACTTGAATTCTGAAGTTTGGAATAAATATTTTGATTTAATTGTGGCTGCTAATGAACAACCTCCTCATGAGGTAACTGACTCTCGCACTGTGCCTGGATATGAATTTAAGAGTGCCTTAAATGATATGCTCAAAAGGCCTTATCCGGATAATATTGTCATTAGTGATGCTTTTCCCAGAACTGTTACGGCTGGTAAACTCCAAACAGGGGAGCGCATCCTTCAATGGATTGTGGCTCGCATCCTGCGGCCGAAGAAAGGTGGTTTGTAACACCTGAGGTGAAAGAGGACGGTGGTTACATGTAACACCCGTGGGCGAGGGAGTGGTTGTCGGTGTCATGAGGCATGACAATGAGATACTCCTAGCAGCTTCTAGAGGAAAAAACCGAATTCACATCCGAATGAGAGGGATCCTGAGGCTATGCAGGTATGGGACTGCATGGTTGAATGAAGGCTTATAAGGATTAATTGGTACTACCTATACCAACAAGATGCATCTTCTTTTCGGTAGCCCGTTCATAAGAACTCCACAGTTAAGCGTGCTTGACTTGGAGCAATTCTGGGATGGGTGACCTTCTGGGAAGTTTCCTGGAAAGCGTGTGATTGAGGGCAAAGCATGCTGAAAAGACCCGTGTTGGTTTGTGGGGTCAGTCGGTAATCCTGAAAGCAATATGGGGCGTTACATGGTCTGTCCCGAGTTGAACAGGCTGAGGTGCATCTTATTTACATTTTGAAAAATAGGATTAAAATCAACTGGCCGTATTATATCGCATGTAGAATTTTTGCTTTGAGAGATTCAGGCAGAGGAACTGCTCTTGCTTATGGGTCTTTTATTTTGGAGGTTCTCACCGTGGCTAACGTCGTGTATCCATCATTTCCATGTGTTTCCATATCTTCCGACAAAGAATTCAGCACTAAAAATTTTGCCATGATGGGCTACTTTTGGTGTGATGAACGACGATCCTACAGGTTTGATCGCAGAGCAAATATTCCTCGGGTTGCTGACGACTCTGATGAAAGTTATGAACGAGAAGACAAAGAACAAGACGAACAGGTAGATGAAGACGAAAATGAAACGGAACAGGTACAAGAACCAACATATGAGACGCATGACAATTACCAACCGCCAGACCAACATGAGTTCACAAATACTGATTGGCTCCATCACACAGCTCCACCTGACAAACAAGAAGAAGGATACACAAATCAGGGATGGGGTGAATGATAGTACACAGGCTGGACCACTCTGGGTAGATACTATGATTCGTACCATGGCTATCCTCAAGATCATCAACCTCCTCAATATTCACCATCTCCTCCACCGTCATACAATTCTGAAATCCTCAACATGCTGCAGTCCATGCAGTTGGACCAACAGACCTTTATGAGAAGTCAAGATACGCGGATGGAACAAATCTGAGCTGAGATACGTACAGAAAATGAACGGTTAAATTCCTTTTCCACCAGGATGGATGCCCGCTTTGAAGCTCTCGTTGCATCCAGTGAGAGGAAAGAAATGGAAATCACTCACAGCCTCCATCACCTAAATCTGTCTGTGGAAGCATTTGTCGACTACTCTGATCCTCACCGCAATCTGGATGTTGTGTACAGGGGAAGGGGCCGGGGATATTAGTTGCATGATTGCATATTTTCATTGTCTATAATGTGTTTGTTTTTGTTATGGTTGTTGAAATATTAAGCCCATTTGGATGTTTTCATTTCTTTATCTATTAATTACCTTACTCTTTCATTATCAATCTTATGTGTGAATTTTGGTAAATGACTAGTTATCACCTGCTGAATGTTTTGTTAATTGTTAGTCTATCAATCTTTATATTCTCTATCTCTTTTTTATGTTGTCAAAGGGGGAGAAAAGCCAAGTAGATCACAACAGCTCTTCCACATAAAGTGCACGATTACAAAAGAAAGGGGGAGTTTATGCTAATATGTTAATAATATTGCAATGTTGTTCTCACTAGCTTCGCGCAGGTTGTCATCATCAAAAAGGGGGAGTATGTGAGGGTAAGCAGTCAGACAACATATGTTCTCAAGTTTTTATGATGACAAAGTACAACCTCAGATCAATAGGAGCTGTCAATTTCACTCAAAAGTAAAAATTGCAATATTCAACATATCATATCCTTCCTATATCTCTTTAATTCATCATATTATCATTGGCAAAACATGTGATAAATATTCAGTCGTGACAAAATGCACTAAACAATAATTGATCATTTTTTCAGGTTTTTAAAGCTATGGGTCGACCATACCAGTCAGCGCACACCCAGTTAACTTTTCCACGGGTCAGCGCATGGACACCATGAGTCGACCATTAATCGGCGCATGAAGTCTTCACAATTCTCACGGGTCAGTGCGCGCCGACCTATGGTCGACGCATACTGTTTGATTTTTAATATTGCTGAAATTTGCAGGTTATGCATCGACGCATAGACCTGCTATGGTCGACCATTCGCACGTTGTTAAGTATTTTTTCACTGTTTGAAATCCTGTTGTGTTAGTTATTTGTCTTACTACTATAACTAGAAGGTTGTTCATTTTAACAAACTAACAATTACATTTTGAGTATATTGTGAAAACAAGAAAAGTGAAATAGGTGCTACATTTCTCTTCATCTTCATCCTCAAACAACACACAACACTGCAACTATACACAACCATTTTTGGAGTGCTTTGTGTCTCGTTCAAGGTAATAAGGTTCGAATCCGTTGAGTGAAAGTCCGGTTCGGGTGGAGAATTGTGGCAGGTTTTTCTTGAATAAAACCTTGAAGGTTTTGCCCTCCAAGATTCTACGAATTTGGGGGTTTTTGGTACGATTATTCTCCATCAACATTCAGTGGTGCGAAGGTGATTGTAAAACGAAAGATTTCATCAATCTAGTAGCTGGGGCTGTGAAGTGTTGAAGGGAGTTTCGGGTTCGATTCGTCGGTGTCTAAGATCAGTTGGGCCGAGGGTTTGAAGAACTGAAAGTTATTCAACAAAGGGGCTGGAATCGGAGGTCAATTCATAATGATCGGAGGTCTTGATTCAACTCGAATCAAGGAGCAAGAAGTGATAGCAACATCAACATCTATAGGGATTGTTTGTATTATTGCTTATCAACTCTTGTATAAACTACTACAACTTTTCAGGTGATATCTATTATAAATCATCTCAATTCTATTTTTAGAATTGAGGGCAGACGTACCCCGAAGCGAGGACGACGGGGGAACTGCCTCAACAAATCTTTGTCTTCTTTATTTTTCAGCATTTTCATTTTAAGCTTAAAATTAAGTGATTTTAGTTTAAGCAATTTTATTGATTCGAGCATTGAATTTAGTAAGTAACTGGTACTATTTAAACTTGAGTACAATAAACAATTGTACAAGGATTTTAAAGTTACTTACTTAAGTCAAAATTCACTTGGAGTGTTTTGCACACTGTTAGCTCCCAAATTTAACACTGCCTTGGGTTGCTAAAACACTAAGACATAATTAAGGTCTAAGTTAAATGAAGCAAAGAGGTTTTGACAGCCTCTAAGGAATTTTTTTAAAGTTGAACGGTTGAAATAACTTAGAAAAATTAAGAAACCTAAAGTTATGAGCATTTCGACCGTGTCAGAGGTCATTCGACCGAAATTCCGCAAATGGCATTGCTACGTCGTTTTGAAATTAAAAAATTGGAGGGAGGAGTTTTAGTTCATAAGACACGTGGCGAATTCTAGAGCAGGAGGTTACATGCAAATGACACTTGTTAGATCGAGGAGATACTAGGAAGTTATTAGCGGTTAATTATTAGCATTATAAATAGGGATTTGTTAGGCAGATTTCTGGGTGTGTTTTACCATTTGTACAAAGTAACTCCAATCAAATTTACTCAAAGTACCCGAGTGTGAGAAAAGAGTATTTTCACGGAGAATGTACGTTATGTAAAATCACCAACTTTTCAATAAAGTCTTTTACAATTTCAGCAACATTTACATTTCCTCTGTCGAACCACTTGTGCAACTGTTACATTTTGCCTTTTACCTTTCCTGCATCTTTTACTCCAATTCCTTCTTCCCTTTAAACTTTTTACCCTTTTCGAACAGCTTTTTTTTTACAAGTCTTTTATAGCGTTTCCTTTAAGTTTATGCACTTTAAAATATCCAGTCAAAGCCCTTTTCATTACAAGTACATTTACCAATTCGTTATCACAAGTACTTTAAATTTAATTCTAAACGTAGAATACTTTAGCACATGTCCTAGGATCAATCTGATCGATCCTGTGAGTCACCAAAGTCAAAATTTGGAAGATCAGCGGTTGTTTTCCGATTTTCAAGGGAAACAAAATGGCACGCCTAGTGGGACAGTGCTAAATATCCCCGCGATTTAGAATCAAAGAGTTCTCATTCACAAGCCTTAATAATCTTCGTAGAAAGTACATTATATGTTACTAAGAAGTGGTAGAATTACCGCTGCTAACGAAGAAAGACGAACAATCCTTAGGAATATGGCGACGGAAACGAACCAGCCAAACAATCCTAAACCACAAGTCCAAGGTTCTGGTGAAGGAACCAGTAACAACATGGTCCCACCGCCTATACCATTGACAGGAGAGCAAGTAACGCCTCCCGTAAGGTCAGAACAAACCGTCGCCCCAGTAGGATTTGGGACAACGATAGTTAGGCCTTACACACAACCCGTATTGGAGTATATTGGGCCACCAGTGTCGAATCCCCAAACTCCAATAGCAGGACCATCAGTGTCAAGGCAGTTTGTCGCTCTTGGTCTTTCGCAATTGCCAAGGAATCCCCTGTATGGGATGTCAACGACTGTAATGCAGGGGCTGCAAAATGCGCCCCCAATATTTTCTGAACACACAATGGCGTCACCTTTACAAGGATCAGGACCTGGTTCAAATATTGGTCGAAACCCTCAGAGTTTAAGTCTAGGATACTCGACTCAAGGTCCCAATTTAACCAATACGTCTGTTGCCTGTTTGAGGCAGCAGATGGATGAGAGTAACTTACAGATGGTTCAAACCCTCTCCCAGACTATGGGCGAGATCTTTCAGCCATTAATTCGAGACACAACTCACACTAACCAACAACTGGCGACACAGTTAACACGCTTGACTGAATTTATAGGGGTACCTCCGTTAGAAAGAAACCAAGCCCCTGTGGAGAATACTCCACAACAAATTCCAAGAGTGGCGCCAGAAGCCAATTTAGAGAACCAAGGAGGAATAGGCCCTTATGTTGTCGAAACTCCTAGAGTCCAGGTCGAGAGAAACCCATAAATAGTTATGGTGAATCGAAACCAGGATGCAGACAATGTGGTCCAGCAAGTAAGACGCAACAACCTCGCGGTCGAAAATAATTTGGCTACGATGGTAGAAAGAATCATGACTCGAAATGGCCTAAACACTGGGTTTACTAGGCCAGATTATACTTCACCAATAGTCGACTACATCCTTCGGGCGGAATTACCCCCTAGGACTAAGGTGCCTAAGTTCACTAAGTTTTCAGGGGACACAACGGAGTCCACCGTTGAACACGTAGCACGCTATATAATTGAGGCTGCGGAGATAGCCAATGACGAAAGCCTTAGGATAAAATACTTCCCAAGTTCTCTTACAAAGAACGCCTTCACGTGGTTTACCACTTTACCACCAAGTACAATATGTAACTGGACGCAGTTAGAACGACTCTTCCATGAACAGTTTTACATGGGCCAGACGAAGATTAGTTTGAAAGAGTTGGCCAGTGTAAAGCGTAAGTTTTCAGAGCCAATCGAAGAATACCTCAATAGGTTTCGACTACTCAAGGCAAGGTGTTTCACACAAGTGCCTGAACATGAGTTGGTCGAAATGGCAGCAGGAGGTTTAGATTACTCTATTAGGAAGAAATTAGATACACAGTATCTGAGAGATATGGCCCAATTGGCCGACAGAGTCCGACAGCTAGAAAGGCTGAAAGACGAAAAGTCAAGATTTAACAAAGGCAAGAAAGTAGCTTTTGTCGAACTCAACGAAAGTAGCGAAGGGGCCTGTGAAGAGTCCCCCTACTTCGAGGAGAGTGAAGTCGATCTTGCTGAATTAAAACAGGGTCCTCCATATTCCTGTCGAGTACTGGCCCCTCCTCAAGGAAAGGGCTTTGTCGAATCTGAAAAGAACGACAGGTTCCCTAAGAAAACTTACACCTTTGACATCACGAAATATGATGAAATCTTCGATTTGCTAGTAAAAGATGGGCAGATGATAGTGCCGCCTGGTGCTAAAACACCGCCCTTAGAGCAGCGAAAAAAGAGAGGTTTTTGTAACTACCATAATTTTCTGGGTCATAAAACATCTCAATATTTTCTTTTCAGGGATCTCGTCCAGAATGCAATACAGGAGGGACGCTTGAAATTTGGAGATAAGGCAAAGGGCCAGATGAAGGTGGATGTTGATCCGCTGCAATTGACTAATGCTCTTTATGCTAAACCTATGGAAGCAAACATGATAGATGCTACTGAGGGCATCGAGTTTTCTGTTAATATGATGGAGGTTACTGAGGACCTCATTTTAGCACCAGTGATGGCGAAATGCGTCATGGGTTTCGGTTTGGACGATACGACAGTCACAGTCGAGGAGAATACTGGTCGAAACGATAACAAGTCAAGTCTAAGGGTTCAAAATCATCCAAGTTACGCCATAGTAACCAAGGAAACAGCTGACCATTTCGTCAGAATGGACCAGGCCACTGAGGGCTTGGAAAGAATGGAGCTAGGCGGGACGATCAAAGTCAATATGGTCGACATTAACCCATCAGAGACCATGGAAGAGAAAGAATCAAAACACCATGAGGGATGTAGCAGGTTAGCATACCCAAAGACAGAAGAGTCAATCGTTGGCTTTTTACATCGATGCAAAGACAGCGGATCGAGCGTGATGATGTGCCCCAGGTGCAGCGCCATTTTCGATAGAAAAGAAGCTGAGAAGCTAGAGGGAGAACGCCGACGTCGTCTGAATAGAGGTGGCCATGGTTTTGATCAACGAAAGAGCTACCACAGGAGGACAGAAGACCAACGCTCTGAACCTCGAATAAGGCCACCAAGTGCTAGGCCCGCCAGTTTCAAACCTGTTGTCGATTCCGCTGATGGAAAGTGGAGGAAGCCTAATGAAGAGAGGGTGCAAGGGCAGCAAAGGTGGAAGAGCTTCGAAGTGAATCGAGGATCTTTGGTCTCCTACAGCAAGGAGTATCAATCCTCAAAAACAGCGCACATATCTGAAAACTATAAGGGTAAGAATCCTATGACCAGGTCTCAATGGAGGAGAGAGCAAAGAAGAAGAAAGGCTCTCAGAGAAGAGATGGAGAAAAATTAGTCGAAGAACAGTTCAAACCCCCCGGAAAAGAAGAACAGCAGTCGAAGATAGTGGAAAAATTACCAGTTGGGCAAAGGTTGTTTTCGCCTAAACAAGACAGACCGACGGAAGGGGACGAAGACATGACAGATAACTTCGACTCCGATGATTCTTTGGACCTGGTGGTCAACGTGGTGTCGGTGATGCCCCGGGAGTTCAATAGGGTGTCAGAGGTCGAAGAACCAGGCGCAGACGCTGAGTGGGAAATGGCAGCACATAAACCTGTATGCTATTACATGATGAACAATGGTTGTGTCGAAGAGCAAAACACGTTTTTCGAACGGCCCACTGAAGAAATGAGAACCCACCTGAAACCGTTGTATATTACAGCAAAAGTGGAGAACATCCCCATCAACAAAATACTGGTGGATTGTGGCGCTACGGTAAACCTGATGCCACATTCTTTGCTGACCAAAATAGGAAAGCATGACGCTGATACAAAGCCACATAATATGGTCTTGTCGAATTATGAAGGAAAAGTAGGAACCACCAGGGGGGTGATTCAGGTGGATGTGACCGTCGGAACAATTACAAGACCAACGGTATTCATGGTGGTCGAAACCACGGCCAACTACAATTTATTGCTTGGCCGAGAATGGATACATGGCATTGGAGCAGTGCCATCATCGATTCATCAAAGGATTGCCATCTGGAGGCCGGATGGCATAGTTGAAAATATTGAAGCTGATCAAGGGTACTTCAGGGTGCCAAGAAGGCAAATAGATCAGTTCCAATTCGACAAGCACTTGGCCAACATTGGCCCTTGTGCTCCAGCGGACTTTGAGTTCGCACCAAATGACGAGGTGTACTACTCACTATACCTCCACCCTGTCGACGGATTTCGTTGGGATAGGGAAATACCTGGGGAGAGACTCCCATACCTGGGGGCAGCCCCAGTTGACCCCACGGGGTAGGGCAGTGAATTTGATGACTGAAGCAGCGGTGCTGCGAAGAATTTCGGCCTATGTGGCTGAAACTAAATTACAAACGGCCGCAATGGCCGCCCATGACAAAATGGCTGAAGAAGCCACCAAAATACAGCGGGAGAGCCAGAGGCTCGACGCCATCTATGATGACGAACCTCTGGGGTTCGAGAGAGATCCTTTGGGGAACAACAACAAAATGCTCGCACAGGATCCATTGGAGGAAATTGATTTAGGAGAGGGTCCAACCAGGAGGCCAACGTACGTTAGTGCTAACCTCGACCCTCAACTAAAGATCAAAGTCATCCAGTTGCTCCGGGAGTATAAGGATTGTTTCGCCTGGGACTATGACGAAATGCCTGGGTTGCAAAGAGATTTGGTGGAACATAAACTACCAATAAAACCGGGAAAGAAGCCCGTCAAACAGGGCCCAAGGCGTTTTGCTCCAGAGATCATGTCGAAGATCAAGGGGGAAATTGAAAGGCTCCTCCGTTGCAGATTCATTCACACAGCGAGGTATGTCGAATGGTTGGCCAACATTGTCCCAGTCATCAAGAAGAACGGGTCCTTAAGAGTGTGCATTGATTTCAGAGATTTGAATTCAGCCACTCCCAAAGACGAATATTCGATGCCAGTGGCGGAAATGTTAGTTGATTCAGCCGCTGGCCATGAATACCTTAGTATGTTGGATGGTTATTCTGGATATAACCATATTTTTATCGCGGAAGATGACGTTCCCAAAACAGTGTTTCGTTGTCCAGGGGCCTTAGGCACTTACGAATGGGTAGTAATGCCATTTGTCCTAAAGAACGCTGGGGCAACCTACCAGCGAGCAATGAATTATATATTCCATGATTTCATCGAATCTTTTATGCAAATATACATTGACGATATTGTGGTGAAATCTGTTTCAGGAAAAAGCCATCTGGGTCATCTGCGACAATCGTTCGCCAGAATGAGGAAGTTCGGCCTCAAAATGAATCCGTTGAAGTGCGCGTTTTGTGTACATGCGGGAGACTTCTTGGGTTTCGTTGTCCATAAGAAGGGAATTGAAATCAACCAGAATAAGACGAAGGCTATTTTAGAAACCAAAGCACCATTGAACAAAAAGGAGTTGCAATCGCTGCTGGGGAAAATTAACTTTCTAAGGAGGTTCATCTCTAACTTAAGCGGCAAGACGCAAGCCTTCTCACGTTTGCTTCGAATTACTAGGGACAGATTCGAGTGGGGAAAAGAGCAGCAGGAAGCCTTCGACAAAATCAAAGATTACTTGGCTCATCCCCCAGTCCTTTCGCCTTCGTGTAGAAGCATGAGCATGCGATTGTACATAGCAGCGTCAGATAGAACTTTAGGGAGCATGTTGGCTCAGGAGGATGAGAATGGCGTCGAAAGGGCTATTTACTACCTTAGTAGAGTTTTAAATGACGCAGAAACTAGATATAGTGAAATCGAAAAGCTATGTCTATGTTTATATTTCTCATGTACAAAGTTAAAGCAATATATTAAACCAGTAGATGTTTGTGTTTCTTCGCACTTTGATGTTATTAAACACATGTTATCAAAACCTATTTTGCACAGTCGAATTGGAAAATGGGCACTGGCATTGACAGAATATTCTTTAACTTATAGACCGCTAAAAGCAGTCAAAGGGCAAATAGTGGCAGACTTTATCGTCGACCACTCTATAAACGAAAATGCCCTGAATATAGTTGAAGTGGAACCATGGAAATTATACTTCGATGGCTCTAGCCACAAACATGGCGCGTGTATTGGTCTGATGATTATTTCGCCAGATAACATTCCAACAAAATTCAAGTATAAAGTCGAGGGTTTGTGTTCCAACAACGAGGCTGAATATGAAGCTTTAATAGCTGGACTTGAGATTTTGTTAGAATTGGGGGCAACCCAGGTCGAAATAATGGGCGATTCAGAATTAGTGATAAAACAGTTGACAAAGGAGTACAAATGCGTTAAAGAAAATCTCATCATGTACTTCGTAGTGGCCAATAGGATGCTTAAAAAATTCAAAGCATCAACTATTCAACATATACCGAGAATACAGAATCGAGTGGCCAACGATCTAGCACAGATTGCCTCGGGATATAGGGTCTCGAAGGAAGACTTGTAGGAAGTAATCGAAGCTAGAGGCAAGGTAGTGTCAGTTGGGTTGAAGCCATCAGACTTAGAGGCTACAAAGTTTGGATATATGGATGAAGAGACTTTCGAAGTCTTTACCATCGGAGAATTGTTGGACAATGACTGGAGAAAGTCTTTAGTCGAATATCTCCAGAATCCGTCAATAGCCTCAGATCGAAAGATAAAATATCGAGCGTTGAGTTATGTCTTGATGGCCAACGAATTGTTCAAAAAAAACCCTGAAAGAGTTTTGCTGAAATGCCTGAGTGAATCAGAGGCATACTTGGCTTTGTCAACAGTCCACAGTGGGGCATGTGGTGCACACCAAGTTGCCCATAAAATGAAATGGTTGTTATTTCGACAAGGTTTGTACAGGCCTACAATGCTAAAAGATTGCATCGAGTTCGCCAAGGGGTGTCAGGAGTGTCAAGTTCATGCAGGCATACAACACGTCCCAGCAAGCGAATTACATTCCATAATTAAACCATGGCCGTTTAGAGGCTGGGCTTTGGATCTGATTGGAGAAATTCGACCAGCATCCTCAAAAAACCAAAAGTATATCTTAGTGGGGATAGATTACTTTACCAAGTGGATCGAAGCAGTGCCTTTACCTAAAGTGGATCAGGAAGATGTGATTGAATTCATTCATAAAAATATCATCTTTAGGTTTGGACTGCCAGAGACGATAACAACGGATCAAGGGTCGATCTTCACGGGTAGAAAGATGCAGGATTTTGCTAGAGAGATGGGGTTCAAACTCTTAACTTCGACCCCTTATTACGCGCAGGCTAACGGGCAAGTCGAGGCAGCAAATAAAGTGGTCATTGACATGATAAAGAAGCAAGTAGGAACCAAGCCAAAGAATTGGCACAAAGTGTTGGATCAGGTTCTATGGGCATGTCGAACGTCACCCAAAGAGGCAACCAACGCCACCCCATATCGTTTGACCTTTGGTCACGATGCAGTGTTGCTAGTCGAAATCCACATACAGTCGATTAGGGTTCAAAGGAAACACGAAATTCCTAGAGAAGTCTATTGGGATATGATGCTCGATGAGGTCATAGACTTAGACGAAGAGAGATTGAAAGCTCTAGAATTGCTGAGAAGGCAGAAAAAGAGAGTGGAAAAGTCATACAATAAGAAGGTTAAAGCAAAAACCTTTTTAGTTGGAGACTTAGTTTGAAGAGTCATTTTGCCTATGGATCGAAAGGCCAAGACGCTGGGTAAATGGTCCCCAAAGTGGGAGGGACCCTTCCAAGTGTCGAGGGTGTTCTTTAATGGAGCCTATGAAGTGGAAGAATTGGGCGAAGATAGGAGGATATTAAAAGTAAATGGTAAGTACTTGAAAAAGTACAGGCCTATGCTACAAGAAGTTAAGATAACAACAGAATAACAGAAAGTATAAAGCAAATCCACAAATGGTATTAATATTTGCCAAAATGGTGCGATAAGTTACAATAACAAAATGGCTTCAAAGGCCAGCAAAATATAGTTTGTTAAAATATGTCAGTAAATCAGAAAGGAAGATTGGCCTTCATTTTAAGGCAGCTCGCCTTCTGAGACTCGATACGTTGTTGGCACGAGGCCCTTTCATCAGTTAATCTGGCAACTTCTTCTTCTAAGCTTCGAGCCTCTTCTGCAAAAGTGATAGCATGTTTGAGTTCAGCAGCAAGGGTCGAATCGTCTTTGGAAGACAGTTGAGAAATCTTCTTTTCTTCCTTCTTGATCTTGCCTTGAAGTTTCTTGATCTTGTGTTTCCAACAGACGATATTTTCCTTGCTAGAAGCAATCTCTAGTTGGTCTTTCTTTTTCTCTTCCTCCAGCTCTTCGATCCTTTGTTCCGATTCCTCTGCACTTGTCCAGGCAGCTTCTTCGCAACCAGATTTCGTCGAAATGTCACTTTCGAGGCGGGGCAGCAACGTGAGGTCTTTGTAGACTTGATCTATCAAAATTCCTACCTCTCGAATGACGTTAGCAGCTTCAGGCGATATGGAGTCAAGTTTCACCTGTTGAAGAAGCGTTTTCAAAGATAAGTGGGTGACGAAATCCATCTTCAGCAACATGAAAAGGTCTCCTTTAAAGATTTTGGCTTTGATCTTCGCCAAAATATCATCTGAAGGTTTGCTAGAGACATGGCCCTCAGAAGTCGAAGTACTCCGAGATTTGCTAGAAGAACTGCCTCGACTGCGCAGCAGTAGTTGGACGTATCGACGAGGATCGCTTTCTTTTAGCGCAGCCATTTCTTCCTTAGAAAGGATCGTTTCGCTCTGAAGAGGCATTGCCTGTGGCACCTCGACGGGAGTAACTTTGGTAGCATCAATTCAAGCAGGCTCATCAGACTTTCCCTTTGTAATTATTTCCCTTTCTACAAGGGAAACTTTTGTGGGGTCTTGAGCCAAGGTAGCCTCTTTCTCCTCATCATCTGACTCACCTAGCTCAGATTGGTGCATGGCTTCTTCTTCGCATGCGTTGGCTTCGTCCGCATCAACTTCGTCAGTAGCGGGTTTTGTGTGAACGAGAGGGGAACTTGTTGTGGTGGCAGGGTTGGTGTCCTCAGGTTTGGGGTTTTCATCTTCATCTGCCACGACTATTGTCTCAGGAGCTCCCTCTTCCTCATGGTCGGACCCATCAGTTTGTGATTGTTGGGTAGTAGTTTTTAGGGGCGAAGGGGCTGCATAAAATTCAGGTTTGTTAATTTCACCAAGAGAACTCACACCAGAGCCCAAATCAGATGTAGGAATATAAGTGGGTTCACCTTGGCTGTTCAATGGATAAATAGGCAAGGGAGACGACTGCATCGAAGGTTTGGAAGCCTCAGTAGTAGTCTGCAGTTGGGAAAATAAACCTCATGAGACGCGAGATGAAAGAAACAAGAGCTTGATATGGAAAGGTCAGAGATTCTTTCACAATACTTTTGCGGCTTCCTCAGCCGGACTAGAGTTATCACTCTCTATGGGAACGGCAGAAGGATTTGGATCATTTTTTGTGAGAGCTTTGACAGGAGATTCAGGAGGCGTGTTCTATTTCTGTATCTTGGTGGGAGATGAAGGAGATTCGACGCTCTCTAGCCCATGAGTTACCCTTCGTTTTCTTTTTAGGGGAACATCTTCACGAGAGGATTCATCATCGTCGGAGTCTATGATGACTTGGGCTGCAACTTTTCTTCTTTTTTGAGGAGTTGGAGGTTTGCGGCCAACCTGGGAAGATCGAAGTGATCAGCAAAATACAGAAAAGCTTCAGGTGAATAAGAGCATGTAAGAATTTACCTTTGAACTTTCGGTCTTTCCTTCTGTTTTATTTGTCGGAGCGTTTCTTTTGGGAGCAGTTGCGAATAAGTAAATATAGAAGACATAGGTTAGTAGCGTTGAAGCTTCGTGAGAGGAAGCCAAATTGAAGGGAGATGACCTTCAAGGATTTCGGTCTTGATGTGAACATCTCCGATACTGATATGAAGGTGCCCTCTAAAAGTATCAAGTGTATGTTTAGTCGGAACCACCCGCTGCGCTTTAGGCTTCGACTGCTGTCGAAGTATTTTTATACTATCCTCACAGATAACCCAGTCTGGAAATGGAGGGGCAAGAGCCACGCCAAAATCAGCGGTTGATAATCGAGGGGTCTTTGGGGGAAAGAGTTTAAAAGCAACCTCATATCGTCTATCATAAGGGATAGATGGGGGGATTTTTAGTTTCTCTATTCGTTTGGAAAATTTTTCTTTTAAAGTGACAGCAGCCTCGCGGACGGTTCGACTAACATCATTTGGTCGATAAGCAGTTTCGAAGTACTTCTGGAAAGCTTGTATCTCTTTGATATGAGTAGACGTACCTTTCTTGACTTTTTCCTGCACATCAATAAAAGCCTGGTCAATCAAGCGTGAAAAACTCGAAACATCAAGAAAGTTATTGGAGTAATGATTGGTCCACCAGTTGTAGAAGTCTGGGGTACAAAGGTGAGAGGATTCAAAATAAATTGGAGTAAAATGGGACTTATGGGCGTAACGGGCCATTTGAGTCGAACACTCAAGTGGGTTGAAGCTGGTAGAGAGAAGAATAACATGAGACTTCTTATCATACAAGAACCTAGGCAATGATTGAATTAACCCAAATTGCCTCGACACTAAGTTAGGTTGATAAGCGACTAATATTGCTTGTCCTCTGACAAGGTTGAGCTTATGAACTATCAAGCGTGGCATCAAGAATCTCTCTCATATCAGGTTTGATTCTGCTTCTTGTTTTTGTGAAACTGGAGGAAATGACCTGGTGAACCATTCAGGGCCATACAGCCTATGAGCAAAAGGGGCCATCCTGGGAGTGAATTCATGCCTTTTTGCAAACAAGTGGATGAAGCTGGTAAGATTGGCACGAAGGCTTTGACCCTCTTCATTTGGTGTCAACTGAACCAAGCGTGGCCATTCGACCCGACGTTCAGATACCTGGGCTTCGTCGACCTCTCCTTTAAAGGGAAGGCTGTGTTCGAAGGTGGCGTTCAACCATAGTTGAAGCAACCAAAATGGCCCCGCCATTATAAGAGCGCCATGGGTTTTTGGATCCCTCAGTTTATCAGCGCCTTCTCCCAAAGCCTCATACAGGCTGGCTAGTATCATCTCACTAAGGCATATGTCCCTTTTAAGGTGTAACTGATTCGCCAGGGTCAGGTACTTCCTCGCCACCTGCAAAGACTTTGTGCAAAAAATGCAGCGAGACAACCACATAGCCAGAAAGGCTATGTGCTCCTCGTCTTCAACTACGTCGGTGTCTTTCTTATGATAATGATTTATGAAGGGTGTGTAAGTATGCTTTGTGCTACCAAAACCTATGGTGTCCCGTGCATTAATTTCAGGATTGTAAGCCAATCCACATGGTCTTAATCCAACGATAGCAGCGATGTCGAAAAGTGTGGGAGTCACCATTCCACAGGGAAGATGGAAGGTATGGTGAGTACTGTCCCAGAAATACAAAGAGGAGGCCAACATTAACGGACAGTAAGGTGGCCCAACCTTCGACAGCATGATTAGGTCATAAATACCTATTTCTTTCCAATGATGTGCCTTCGCTTTCTCTATTTTCGCCAACCAGTTAAGATAAAGTTCAGAATCTTTGAAGTACGGCGTAGCTCTAAATAGTCTTGCTCCATCATGTAAATATTTAAGGTCCACGTTGAAGAGAGAAAGGTCATCTAGGTTATCAGAAGGGATTTTGCTAGCGTCTTTTTGCCCTAAGGGTTTGGTTTTTCGATAGGAAGGGAAAAAGTCGCTCAAAGTAGAATAATCAAGGTTTGGGGGAGACAATGGGCCAGACATGGCTAAAGTTTTTCCAGCCACATCAACGGGGATGATTACCTGAGATTCGTAGATGTGTCATTTCTCTTCCGCTAACGGTTCCCTGATGAGCTGTTGGTTCTTCGTGATTTTTGGTCCGCTCAAAGTAGCGAAAGGTGGCAATGCAGATGAAGAAGATGGTCTCCTAGTTTAAGTTTTCTTCTGTTGTTCAGCCATGATTGAAGTTTCCAGAGAGGAAGGAGATTTTTCTAGTGTTTAAAAAAGGGGTTTCTTCAGCAAAGGGGAGAAGAGCAAGCGGTGGTAAAGAGTAGAAAGTCTTATGAAAAATTTCTTTGGTGATTTTATAAGGGTTCAGAAAATTAAGAATTTTACGTGGGTGAAGTTAGTGGGCCACGTGTGCCACCTAGTGGAAGAAGTAAGGGGCGGTTGTAACCTATACCCCTAGGCGCTAAAAGGGTGATGATGTTTTCTGAATTTTTGTGAGTTCCAAGAAACCTGCTATGATGATGATGACGTCAGAAGCGTGCAAAGTGGCGCAGTTTTTAATAAACATTTCTCTTTCTTTTGTTTTATCTTCCAAAGGATAAGAGGCAAACCAAAGGGTCTGATAGTATCGAAAAGATGTTGTCGAATGGCATACTATCAAAAAATGTCCTTTTCCTGCAATAAGGTCGAAAACAACATTCTTTGGGGGCAATTTGTTAGCTCCCAAATTCGACACTGCCTTGGGTTGCTAAAACACTAAGACATAATTAAGGTCTAAGTTAAATGAAGCAAAGAGGTTTTGACAGCCTCTAAGGAATTTTTCTAAAGTTGAACGGTTGAAATAACTTAGAAAAATTAAGAAACCTAAAGTTATGAGCATTTCGACCGTGTCAGAGGTCATTCGATCGAAATTCCGCAAATGGCATTGCTACGTCATTTTAAAATTAAAAAATTGGAGGGAGGAGTTTTGGTTCATAAGACACGTGGCGAATTCTAGAGCAGGAGGTTACATGCAAATGACACTTGTTAGATCGAGGAGATACTAGGAAGTTATTAGCGGTTAATTATTAGCATTATAAATAGGGATTTGTTAGGCAGATTTCTGGGTGTGTTTTACCATTTGTACAAAGTAACTCCAATCAAATTTACTCAAAGTACCCGAGTGTGAGAAAAGAGTATTTTCACGGAGAATGTACGTCATGTAAAATCACCAACTTTTCAATAAAGTCTTTTACAATTTCAGCAACATTTACATTTCCTCTGTCGAACCACTTGCGCAAGTGTTATATTTTGCCTTTTACCTTTCCTGCATCTTTTACTCCAATTCCTTCTTCCCTTTAAACTTTTTACCCTTTTCGAACAGCTTTTTTTTACAAGTCTTTTATAGCGTTTCCTTTAAGTTTATGCACTTTAAAATATCCAGTCAAAGCCCTTTTCATTACAAGTACATTTACCAATTTGTTATCACAAGTACTTTAAATTTAATTCTAAACGTAGAATACTTTAGAACATGTCCTAGGATCAATCTGATCGATCCTGTGAGTCACCAAAGTCAAATTTGGAAGATCAGCGGTTGTTTTCCGATTTTCAAGGGAAGCACACACCAAGTGTTCGATAAATTGCCTGAACCAAAACTTACTTAGTTTACTTGCTATATTTTGGTGGGTTGTGTTGAGCATTGGGACTAGTACTACTAAATTGTGTGAAATTAATTGATTAGTGTGACTAGTGTATTGAATCTACTATTCTTTTATTATCATATCCGTTAGCTTAACGCATATCCGATCTTCCAATAACGGTTCGTTTTAGACGTGTTTTCCAAGGCTGCTTCCGTAATTAAAAACAATTTTAAAACCAATTTTAAATTGGTAAGCGCCAACTCATATTTTAATTGGGATCTATTCAACCCCCCCCCCCCCCCTTCTAGATCCGAGCCATCGTCTAACACAAAGATCCAGAACAGTGTAGTTCAGGACCCCCAATTAGGGTTTCTGATAAGGAAAAGTCAACTATAGTTTGACTTTTGATTTAAAAGGTGTTCCAATGATGGAATGATGACCCATGAAGCTCATATGGCTTAGTTGAGTCTACCCAAAGAGTTTCAAGACCTCAAAAGACCTAGAACATCAACAGTCGATCCGGTAGCTATCGATCGATTATTTCGTTTGACTGAAAAGTCAACTCTTTGACCATAAGGAATTTGACCTTAAAGTTTCATGACCATTGGATCAAGGATTGAGGAGTAATCGAAAAAGTCGGGAATTAGGGTTTTAAAAGGGGCAAGACCATAACTTCCTAACCACACATCCAAATGAGGTGGTTCAAAGCTTGTTGGAAAGGTCTTGGCAAGCCCTACAAAAGTGTAAAACTGACCTATGGGCAAAAAATGCATATATTTGGAGTTATAGTCAAAATCACCACAAGAGGGAGAAAACACTTAGAAAAATTCTAAGTTTTTGCCATTTTCAGACATGTTTTCAGCCAACTTTGAGGGGTTTTTTGACCTAGTTCCACTTGGAATCTGAGACTTCAGTAAACATGAAAGTTGTAGAGATTCATAAGGGGTTTCCAAAAAGTACTAGAACTCCTCCATATCCCTTGTGAGCTGAGAGTTTCGAATTGAGCAAGTCGGGCATGAGAACTAGTTTGTCAACTTGCCAAAACCCAATATAGATTTGGTTTCCATCCATGTGTTTCATTTCTAACCATGAGAAAGCAGTTGATGTGATGGGTTAGAGGGAGGATTGAATCAAATCTGAGGTGAATCAAAGCAAAGCCAAGAATCTAGCCAAAATCCATTTGTTTATTATAAAAAGTACAAAAGTGTACATGAGAGAGAAGGTTGGTTTTGCTAGCTTGCCTTAGCATTTCTGCAGCCCTGCATGCCAGCTCAAATGCAGATGTTTAATGAGGTTAATAATTGATGGAAAGGAGCTCAAGCCAGCAGGTATGGGATCACATTTAAAATGTTAAGATTTTTCCACCTAAATGTAAGTTTGCACCATAAATTCCAATTCTGCCCCAAACCTCAACTTGGCCTATAAATAGAGTGTTCACTCCACTCATTCAAACACAGCAGAGCTCTGAACACACAAGAGAAACCACAACTCTCCTTCTTACTCTCTTTGCTTGTAAGTGAAGAAATTCTAAAAAAAAACACCAAAAGTGTCCCTTTGCACTTTTCATACCAATCCTTTGTCTAAACCTAAAACCACTTCAAAAGACACACACATACACACTTAAAATGGTGATATGAAGTTGTTCCCACCATCACTTTCACCAAAAGAAACCTAAAACAAAAAGTCAACCTTCATACCACTTTACTTTGACTTTTGTTCATATTTCTCACTAAATCACTACATAGACCATTTCTCACCATCATAACACTTGGAATACTTCATGTTCATGATATCCTAGCTGTCTAAAACCTCAAACAACAGTTGGAGTTTCATTTGGTCCAACTGTCCACAAAGTTGCACTTTTCTTCAAGAAGAAGTAACAACTACAAGCTTGCATGAAAAGGAAGGAGTTCTTGCTTTTATTTAGCTCAAGTGCGGGAAGACTACAAGAAGTATGTAGTTTTGAACCTGCTCATAATTATGCATCATGTATGTGTGAATTTTGTTTTGACATTGCTATGCTAGAGTTGTAACTTTGCTGTCAAATATGTAAGAAACCAATACCATGTGCATTAGTTGTAAGGTTGTCATTAAAAGTGTGTGTATGTTTTTACTTTTATGAAAGTAGGGTGATGAGTACATGGTGAGTTTAGGTTTTGGCATTTTTATGTTAAGTGCATCAAAGTTGTTTTAAACTTTAGAATCTGTCAACTATCAACATGAGAGTTCTAGGTATTAGTGGCTTAATGTTAGACATTGCCATGTTTGATATTTCACATTAGAGACTTAACCTTGTTCCTACTTGGATCTATCTAGCATAGGTAGAACCTGCATATTGAATTGCCATTGAAGTTCTTTACTGAAGGGCTGCTGTTGGGATTTGTATGAAGTTTGAACCTACAAATTCATATTGATGCACTTAGAGTTGTTAAATCCTAATGTGGGGTTCCATCATCCTTGATTTAGCTTTGTGATGACAGATTTGTAGAGCCATCTAGGTTTAGTTTAGTTTCATTGTTGGATTTGTGAATTTGCAACTTCATTGCTGTGTTGGATCAGTTTGGTGTGGTTTGGCAATGTTTAAGTGGACCAAGTGGTCATTAGACTATTCTTAAAGGCTGAGTTTGTGAACTCATGCATGTTACTTGCCAATTTTCTAGCTTCTCTTTTTGAAGAATATGTTTGGTTTAGATGTTCATCTAAGGAGAGGTTGTAACCAAGTTGTTGCAGTTTGTTGCTATTGGTGGAATTTATTTTGAGTTATTGAAGATCAACATGGTTTTGGTTGTACCTTTGATAACCTTGACTATCTTGAGGTTTGTTGTAAATAAACGTTGTCTTTTATTGTTAATTCATGTATATGGTTTAGTATGTTGGGTGTTGGCTGCTGTTTAAACTGTGACTTATGCCAAACTTATTAAAGCATTGTGATTGTTGCGGTGAGAATAGGATATCAAATTATTAATTAATTTGAATCGCATCTTTATTTCACAACCGATCTTTTATTTATCCGAAGGAAAGGTTAAAGAAAGGAAAATCCTATTTTTGCATCGTAAACACAATGCGGGGAGAGATCTAAGGCTCGGGGCTTGGTTAAGCTTAGGGAAAGTATTAGCACCATAAACTTTTGTAGTACACTACAGGAACCTCTTGATTTAATGTTGCTATTTGCTAATATTATTTGCTTAAGGGTATATCCTAAGGGTAGTGGATGAAAATAAAGACCTAAGGGTTAATCCTAAGTTTACTCGCCAAGACTCGCATCTTGTGCCTACGTATCCTAGGTAGGGGATGGAATCAGAGTAATCATAGTTCCCCTCGAAAGGGAGGAAGATAAACTTCTTGACTGTGGTCAAGGTTCCAATGGGGGAATAAGCATTCTGAAGGAAGCGCTTACGTGGAGTGCAGCGACTCCTATTTCTACGTTGTAATTATATTGAAATAAAAATGGTAAAATAGGTATTCCACGGCGGGAAACCTAATACGGAGTACGACGACTCCTTATCCTAATGCTAGGGTAAAGGGTAATTTGGTCCATGGCGGGACGCCTATGCAATTAGGGTTTGAAAGATGAAAGGGTCAAAGGTAAGGACTATTGACGCGATGGTCAAACGGCTAGACCTATTCCTTCGGAAAGGGATTACGGTAAACAATGTAATGCAAAATAATTAAGCGGTAGTATGAAAATACGGGAAATGTGCAAGAATAAGAACGGAATAAAAGCGACGATTGCCTCGCATAAATTACAACCAAAATGAACTACGAAAAATAAAAGATTGATAACTATACAAATGAGAAGAACAAAAGTCGGCATAAAAGTTAGACGAAATAAACGGCGAGGTTCAATTCAAAACTGAAAGCGAAATGTTAGACAATTTTAAGAAAAGGTTTTAAGATTAAATTGTGACCTTAAAATATTAATTTTTCATTTTGCCGAGTTTTAATTTATTAACAAAAATCTTATCTTTCAAAAGAAGTTTTTCAATTTATAAATATTAAATTTTAAAGAAATGTTTCTAATTAAAATTTAATAGGGTTTCTAGTTTATTTTAAATAAAAAATGGTTTCAACTTTAAAAAGTGGTTTTAATTTACAAAATTGGATTTGAATTTTAAAAAGTGATTTTAATTTATAAAATTGGGTTTTAATTTTAAAAAGTTTTGATTAATTGAGAAAAGGTTTTAATTTGGAGAAATGTTTTAATTAAAAAAAGTTTTAGTTTTAGAATATGGTTTAATTAAAAAAGGTTTTAATTACAAGTTTTAAAAGATTGTTTAATAAAAAAAGTTTTAGTTCTAATTACTAAATTATAAAATAACAATTATAAATTACAAAAAAAAAGAATAAGAATAAGTAATATGAAATAAAAAAGGGGGAAGGGGATGGTATGTTGAACAACTAGGGTTCCTCTTCTTCTTTGAGGCGCGACGGCCCTCATCCTCCATGGGTGAGCTCGTTGAAGATTTTCCTTCATTTTTCTTGCTCGGATGGCCACGATTGTTCTCCCTGTATGACTCCTGAAACACAAACTGAAAGAAAAACAACATTAGCATCAAAATGCTCACCCTTTTTAAGGGTTGGAAGCGATTTGGAGCTTTGATGATATCTGATGAACGGTGACGAGGACGCTTGTTTCGTCTCTGAGTTCACGGTCGGGATGATGTTCTTCGACCTTCTGGGTTTGATCTCGCTGCCTTCTATTCTTTTGTTCTTGATTGTTTGTGATTAATTCTTTGAAGAACTTGGTGTTCTTTTGAACTGATGAACTCGTCCCCTTTCTTTCTTCTGATCTACTTTCGGCCCCTTTTGTATTCTGAAAAGTCCAATTTTTTTATGAACTGATGAGGAACTTTTATACTAATGATTTTTCTGTGATTTGCTGGGCCTGGGTTCAATGTTGTTTCGATTTTGGTTGCGATTTTTGTGGCTGTGTGGTCTTGATTTTTCCATGTTTATTTGTTGTTGTATGTGGCGAATCTCATGGTTGGATTGAGGAATTTGTGGCGTTTATGTTGGATTTCTCGTTTTGATCCTATTTGGTTCAGGAACTTGAGGAAATTTGTTTGTGACCTGTTTGGCAAAAAATCATTTTTCCAGAATAAGCGCCTTTTCCAAGATCACTTTTCTCTCTCTTGGAACAAATCAACAGATGTTGCTGGTCCGTGCCGAGGTCGAAAATAAAAGTCGGGAGTTGGCGGCGACCTTGTCGTTGTTGCCCTCCCGACGTACCCGATGATGAATTTTACTGAGGGTATCGGAATAATTAGTAAACAAACCAATTTTATAGATTCTAACTGTTTAACCATTATTTTCCATGTTGTCGGTATTTTTGCAGGTTCGGAAAAAAAGTCGAAAGTTGAAAAGTTGGACGCGGAGACAAACCTAGAAAAATTAGGACTTTTTAGGAATTGATTTAAAATTGTAATCATTTCTGTATATTGTAGTAAAAAAATATAGAATAAATAAATTCTATTTTTCTTAATAAATTGAATTCGTTTCCGATCAAATTTCTCCGTGTAAACTCATCCGATTAAACTCAAACAACTAAAATTATTTAATTAACTTTATCTGATTAAGTTCCTCCAAGTAGATTCGTCTGAGTATGTTCTTTCAACTAAATTCGTCTGATTAAATTCAACCAAATAAATCACCCGATTCATTTCCTCCGACTAAATTCATCTGACTAAACTTCGACGTCCTAAACTCCGAATTCGAACAATTAGAATTGTGTCCAACGTAAAACTAACCCCAGATGATTAGTTCATATTTGATAATAAAAATTGGTGGATATGGTCCTGAACAGGCAACCAGAGAAATCATCCATTTAACGGCGAAACGAATTGTCCTCCGCATTGAAAATTCAAATTGTATCTGGAATAATCTAGCTCCGTAACCTGAATCTACTCAACTGATAATCATGATCAAACCAACAGATATTCATTACAAGTTCGACGTGAACCGAATTTCCACTGTTTCTTTAAAATCGACCGGTAACTAGTAGAAAGCAGGAAAATGTGTGTCTGTTAGAATAAATTCTTCAGCGCAAATTCTCGCACCGGCTTAACCCGAATTCACTTGTATTTTAACGCACTCAGCTCCATATGGTCTAGGAACCAAAAAATTTCTGACATCTAACTGACGACTAAATCTCGGCTCTTGAATAAAATGTGTGGTGTCACGAGAAACCTTACGTCAAAAACCGTCGTAAATCTCAACCCATTCTCAAATAAAATCACATGACCCGGATATTGAAACCCTAATCGTTTGAGGAATTCCTGATGACGACCTTGCTTCATAAATTGTCAGCAGGCTGCAAATTAATGAACCTTTTTCCCTTCACAAATTAAATCGCACACAGCGGGACTTTCCTGCAAAAACCAACAGACTGGACAAACCAGTTAGCAGTTAGTTACAATGCAATGCAGAATGAGATGAAATGCGAAATGAACCTAAAAATCTAAGGGTAAAATTTGGAGTATGACAGTTTCCCCTATTTCAATATCTTCACCGGATGATTTGAGCAACGTAGGCACGAGAAATCATGGTGAAAGGGATTTAAATACAGATAACCGAAAATTTTGCCCTTAGATGCAGCGAGATGCAATGTTATGGACAAAACGAAGTGAAATATAATGCTGACAATGCCATGAATCTAATATGATGCGTATGACTAAAATGATAAATGCAAGGATGCAGACAACATGACGACACAGGGGACAGACACAACGGGTAGCCGCACACTGGGGAAGACGAAGCACTGATTAACCACTCACTGGGGTAAGGCGGCAACACAGAGGAAGCAGCAAACATCATCCATGAAAGGAACTGGACGAAAGGAATCACAACATTCAGAATAACATTGAATGGAGTGATGGTAAATCTGGGAAATATATCATGGACAAATAAACAACTATTAGAGACATTCGGAAGAACATCAAATGAACTCTGAAACACACCAAAGATACTCTGAAAATCTCGAATGAACTTTGGGCCGCATCCAGAAACAAAATGCAGACATCTATAAGAGCATGAGATGAAGACAAGTCTCTGAAGGTACATCCAAAACATTAAGGAAAGCATTAAATGTTTGGGAAAAGTTTGAAGACATATCTGGAAGAACATCAGATAAGAAACAAAGGAGTTCTGGAAGAACATCAGAACCAAGACTCGATCTGGAAAACCATCAGAAGGAGAAACAAATCCGGGAACACATCGGGTCGATTCTGGAAAACCACCAGAATCAAGGGAAAATATTTAGAAAACCATAAGATAAGTTCTGGAAGAACATCAGAACAAAGACTCAATCTGGAAAAACATCAGAAAGTGAAATAAATCCGGAAAAACATCGGATAGATTGTGGAAAACATCAGAATCAAAAGGAATATCTGGAAAACCATCAGATAAGTTCTGGAAGAACATCAGAATAAAGACTCAATCTGGAAAAACATCAGAATAAAGACTCAATCTGGAAAAACATCAGAAAGAGAAGCAAATCCAGAAAAACATTAGATTAGAAATGATATATCTGGAAGAACATCAGATAAACCAAAACAAAAACTATTTGGTAGGTGCCAAGTGAGTTGGAATTTGACCACGAGGTGAGACATGGATAAAACACGACCTCGGGAGAAAGGAAAATGAGGATGAAACACTCATGATATGTAGATGATATGAATTATGCAAATGATATATGATCAAATGCAAATGCAAACGCCGACGACAAGACTCGACTCTTTTGGTGAGATGACAAGACTGGAGAACTAATTCCTTAACACGGAGATCAATATCATTCTGCATGGGGACTAAAGATGTTACTGCTGAACACATCTTTGCCACACTTCTAAACTGTATCAAGTTGATGGTCTTTGTAGGAAGAGCTTCCTGGGGATCCTTCAAGTAAACTGCCCTAGATGAAACCGTCTGTTATAGATAAACTGATAATTACTTCAACTTGTCTGATTCTGTAGGTGATTGCGCTACTATGCCCCTAGAAGGTCTGCCCCAGTATGGGTCTTGAAGGATCTTCTGGATAAGCTGATTCTAAGAAGAACTTGCCCCTGAACCACAAATCTTAAATTGATTCTTAATAGGATCTGGAAGGAACTTGCCCCTGATAGGATCACCGACCAAGCTTTTCATTTTTTGAAAATTCCTTAGAGGAAAGCCAGTTTGTGAACAAAAGTATTCATACAAACATGGTAATGCAAAGTTCATGCAACTTTTGAAACCAAAATCCTTTTTGAAAGATGAGAAATAAATGAGTCATTGGATAGAACACAGTGGTTCAAGACATTCAATGTTTAAAACAAAGGTGTACTGCCAAAATAAATGATTCGCAGAGATCTTTTGGAGTCAGCCTACGCAATCTTGTTGTAGTATGCTTTCAAAATAACTTTGCTTCAGTTAGGTCTTTTGAGGGTTGTAATGTGGCCTGGTTCACAATTTATGAAACAAAGGATAACGGCTCAAAATTTATTTGTACCCACCCAATCTACGTGATAATCTTCAGTCCTACGCTCAGTTAACTCCTATTATGCATTCAGGTTCCTATAGGTTAGGAATTGCACTAATAGTAGCAATGGTGGTTCAAAAATCAAGGGACCTATGAAAAGGCAGCCACTACTTCCCTATAACATTTGGTTGTTTTGACATTGAGAATTTTCAAGGTAAGGATTTAAAGGTCCCCTCTTTTTATTATCCCTAACTTTTGCCTGAACTGTTTCTTTTATAGCACACAGTCAGCGGGATGCCCCAGTTTTGCCTAAGTCTCCTTCATAGGTTTTGACTTAGCGGGCTTTTTCTTTTGATTTTTTTGAAAGAAAGTGAACTTAGCTCTAATGATTACGGTGAACCATCATCGACTTAAAAGACATCTCCAACACTCGCTTGCAGTGTGCGAAGGAAAACTTGTGAATGAAACCTTCACATGAAAGGTGTATTGTAGGAACACACAACAAAGTTAACTGAGAAATACCCATGCCCCAGGTTAAGATTGCAGGTTTTTTGTAAAGAAAGAAACTCCAACTTCTGGGCTCAAAGGGGTGACAAGGGAATAACTTCCTTATTTCTCCAGTGTTAGGGAATTGAAACAATGCCTTACATCGTCAACAAAGTTTGATTGAAAGCATACTGACAGCAGTTATGGGTATAACATTTTCATCATCCTCCCTCCAATCTTTGCATATCAAAAATCTGAACAAAAAGGTGTATATTTTAAAAGATAAAGCATAAAGATGCAAACAATGGACTGAATCAAAAGTCGCAATGCTCATTTCATTAATATAAAAGTACAAATATAATTTGAAGGCAAACAACTAATACAAAAATAAGGAAAGTATAAACAATGAGAAACAAAAGGCCGAGTGACTAAATTAGTACAAAGATGAGTCGTCCTGTCTAAAACACTGGCGTTTGGGAAAATAATCCCCTGGGGTAAGGCCGAAGCTTCACTTTTGATGCACTGGCAAAGGATTGTTCTGGACGTTCAGATGAATATTCTCAAAATCAAGTATTCTAGCTCTAACCGACTCACGCGCTCTAGCTTTCCGTGCAAAACAATGCTCCAAGTCGTGGCCTAGGGTACCCTCATGAAAAGCACAATGGAGATCAGCCCTAAATCCAACTGGAGGAGGATTAGGAGGAGGTTGTAAAGCCCTTGTAGTTATCAGCCCTTGTCGAACCAGGTTAGAATATAGTTTTGTATAAGTCATGGGAATAGGATCAAATTGATTCCTATTTCGATATTGGTTCTGTCTTACAACGGGATGCTGAGGAGTCTGAGCTGGCTGTGGAGCAGCAACAGTAGCACCAACATCATGATCAGCAGATTGAGGTCTGTGGCGAGGCCTTCTTGATTCAGTCATGATAGCATTGGTATGATCCTCTTTCCTCTTCTGGAAATTCCCATAGGACTTCTTTTCCCCACTAGAAGATTCGGCAGCTTTAGATACCTTACCATTTTTCAAACGGTCTTCTAACCTTTGGCCAATAGTCACCAGATCTGTAAAGCTTGAAGAGACACTCCCAATCATCTTTTCCCAATAGAAATGAGACAAAGTATCCATGAACATTCTTGTTAGTTCCTTATCTGCTATAGGGGGTTCAACTTGGGAAGCTAACTCTCTCCAGTGCTGAGCGTATTCCTTGAACGACTCTCTTTCCTTCTGAGACATACTTTGAAGTTGACGGTGATCGGAAGCCATGTCCAAATTTTATTTGTATTGCTTCATAAAAGCGTAGGCGAGATCCTGGAAGCAGTGGACACTGTTATGCTCTAAGTTCATATACCATTTGAGAGAAGGACCACTCAAAATATCTTGAAAGCAATGGATGAGCAGCTTCTGATTGTTGGTGTAAGTCGCCATCCTTTGGAAGTACATGACTAGATGGGCCCTTGGACATGAGTGACCTTGATACTTCACAAACTTAGGAGTCTTGAATTTGGCAGGCAAAACAAGACCAGAAACTAGGCACATATTGTCTGCACCTACGTTGAAGAAATCAGTACCCTCAACAACTTGGAGTCTCTTATTTATGATCTGAAACTGTTCATGGACAACCTCAGGCTCAACAAAATCGTCATGGTCTCCCCCTTGTGCACCGGTAGCATTGGACTCATAGGAAGGGTTCTCAAAGGGAGCTTGTACAGTCTGGTTAACAGTGTGGACCACAGGTCTGGGCTCGGCAAGGACGAGAGCTTGAAAAACTGGCCTGACAGTCTGACCAATCATAGCAGTAGATGCAAGAGGTAGAGAGTAATTTGGAGGTAAACCAAACTCTGGCCAAGTAGATGGTGGCAATTGAACAGGAGGTGGATTAACACTTGAAACTTCCTTAATGACGATCCTCTGAGGTGGCTCTCCTCTGGCAATCAGTACTTGAAGCATCTTGGTGAGCTTGGTCATGCCTAATTTCAACTCATCGATCTCCGTTCGGATTTCTACATTATATGTCTCTTGTTCTGACATCTGGTGTCTATAGTTAACTCTAGTCCGATATCTGTGTCGAGGAATCAACTTGACGACCAAAAGGGACACTGGAAGATAAAGACAATTGGACATTAGTTACCGGACAGACATATGATATGCAATGGATCATGCAAAGATGCAAATAGGATGCAATGTGATGCAAGACAGGATGCAAAACACACAAGCAAACAAGGGTCCTAGGTTAGAGGAACATGAGCGGAGCCAAGGGCTACCCATCCCAAAAGGTAGGTACTATAGGGTTAATTGTACCTGCAGAACAACGTTCTAAAGAGGTGCCCAAAGTCATCAGTCCATCTTTTGGATATTATCAATTTTCTGACTGACTCGGTGGTTAATAATATTCTCAAGAGAACCTCTTTTGAGTGCAGTATCGCGTAGCAACTATTTTGGGAATACTCCCTCATAGTCCTCGCACTACATCATAGATAAGGCTAAAGTGGTGTTAGGTAACTACGGTCCTCAGTATCATAGACTCCAATTGAAAATAGTGAATGTTTTCACGAATACTCGTTCAACAATACTAATTTTCAATAGGGCCTCAACTGAGCAGTGATTCTCAAGTCATCTTGGTCGGGAATCACTCCTTATAAGCCTCGTCAAATATATCACCTTCCTATGATAATGTCACTCAAGTCCGGGTGTAGGACTTATCTCACAACAATGGATACCCCAAGTAAGGTACAACAAATATATACAATTAAATAATAAAGCAACATATCAAACAACCAACAAGGTAGGATAACCCTCAAAAGATAGGAGTCCCTAGTGAAGTTGCCATTTTCTGTTGCGGTGAGAATAGGATATCAAATTATTAATTAATTTTAATCGCATCTTTAGTTCACAACCGATCTTTGATTTATCCGAAGGAAAGGTTAAAGAAAGGAAAAACCTATTTTTGCATTGTAAACACAATGTGGAAAGAGATCCAAGGTTTGGGGGTTGGTTATGCTTCGGGAAGGTATTATCACCCTAAACTTCTGTAGTACTCTACAGGAACCTCTTGTTTTAATGTTTCTATTTTCTAATATTATCTGCTTAAGGGTATATGCTAAGGGTAGAAGATGAAAAGAAAGACCTAAGGGTTAGTCCTAAGTTTACTCGCCAAGACTCGCATCTTGTGCCTACGTATCCTAGGTAGGGGATGGAATCAAAGTAATCATAGTTCCCCTTAAAAGGGAGGAAGAGAAACTTCTTGACTATGGTCAAGGTTCCAATGGGGGAATAAGCATTCTGAAGGAAGCGCTTACGTGGAGTGCGGCGACTCCTATTTCTATGTTGTAATTGAATTGAAATAAAAAGGGTAAAATAGGTATTCCACGACGGGAAACCTAATACAGAGTACGACGACTCCATATCCTAATGCTAGGGTAAAGGGTAATTTGGTCCACGGTGGGACGTCTATGCAATTAGGGTTTGAAAGATGAAAGGGTCAAAGGTAAGGACTATTGACGCGGCGGTCAAATGGCTAGACCTATTCCTTCGGAAAGGGATTACGGTAAATAATGTAATGAAAAATAATTAAGCGGCAGTATGAAAATACGGGAAATGTGCAAGAGTAAGAACGAAATAAAAGCGATGATTTCCTTGCATAAATTACAACCAAAATGAACTACGAAAAATAAAAGATTAATAACTATACAAATGAGAGGAACAAAAGTCGGCATAAAAGTTAGATGAAATAAACGGTGAGGTTCAATTCGAAACTGAAAGCGAAATGTTAGACAATTTTAAGAAAAGGTTTTAAGATTAAATTGTGACCTTAAGATATTAATTTTTAGTTTTGCCGAGTTTTAATTTATTAACAAAAATCTTATCTTTCAAAAGAAGTTTTTCAATTTATAAATATTAAATTTTAAGGAAATGTTTCTAATTAAAATTTAAAAATGTTTATAGTTTATTTTAAATAAAAAATGGTTTTAACTTTAAAAAGTGGTTTTAATTTACAAAATTGGATTTTAATTTTAAAAAGTGGTTTTAATTTACAAAATTGGGTTTTAATTTAAAAAAGTTTTGATTATTGAGAAAAGGTTTTAATTTGAAGAAATGTTTTAATTAAAAAAAGGTTTTAGTTTTAGAATATGGTTTAACTAAAAAAGGTTTTAATGACAAGTTTTAAAAGATTGTTTAATAAAAAAAGTTTTAATTCTAATTACTAAATTATAAAATAACAATTATAAATTATAAAATAAAATAAAAAAGAATAAGAATAAGTAATATGAAATAAAAAGGGGGAGGGGTACAGTATGTTGAACAACTAGGGTTCCTCTTCTTCTTTTTTGAGGCGCGGCGGCCCTCATCCTCCATGGGTGAGCTCGTCGAAGCTTTTCCTTCATTTTTCTTGCTTGCATGACCACGATTGTTCTCCCTATATGACTCCTAAAACACAAACTGGAAGAAAAATAACATTAGCATCAAAATGCTCACCCTTTTAAGGGTTGGAAGCGATTTGGAGCTTTGATGATATCTGATGAACGGTGATGAGGACGCTTGTTTTGTCTCTGAGTTCACGTTAGGGATGATGTTCTTTGACCTTCTGGGTTTGATCTTGCTACCTTCTCTTCTTATTCTCCTGATGAACCCACAAATCCTTTTGTTCTTGATTGTTTGTGATGAATTCTTTGAAGAACTTGGTGTTCTTCTAAATTGATGAACTCGTCCCCTTTCTTTCTTCTGATCCACTTTCGGCCCCTTTTGTATTCTGAAAAGTCCTTTTTTCTTATAAACTGATGAGGAACTTTTATACTGATGATTTTTCTGTGATTTGCTGGGCCTGGGTTCCATGTTACGATTTTGGTTGCGATTTTTGTGGCTGTGTGGTCTTGATTTTTCCAGGTTGATTTGTTGTTGTATGTTGCGAATCTCATGTTGGGTTGAGAAATTTGTGTGTTTATGTTGGATATCTCGTTTTGATCCTGTTTGGTTCAGGAACTTAAGGAAATCTATTTGTGACCTGTTTGGCAAAAATCACTTTCCTCTCTCTTGGAACAAATCGAACAGATGTTGTCGGGTCCGTGCCGAGGTCGAAAATAAAAGTCTGGAGCTGGCGAAGAACTTGTCATTATTGCCCTCCCGATGTACCCTATGATGAATTTTACTGAAGGTATCGGAATAATTAGTAAACAAACTAATTTTATCAATTCTAACCGTTTAACCATTATTTTCCATGTTGTCTGTATTTTTGCAGGTTGGGAAAAAAAGTCGAAAGTTGAAACGTTGGACACAGTGACAAACCTAGAAAAATTAGAACTTTTTAGAAATAGATTTAAAATTGTAATCATTTTTGTATATTATAGTAAAAAATATAGAATAAATAAATTCTATTTTTCTTAATAAATTGAATTCGTTTCCGATTAAATTTCTCCGCGTAAACTCATCCAATTAAACTCAAACAACTAAAATCATTTAATTAACTTTATCTGATTAAGTTCCTCCAAGTAAATTTGTATGAGTAAGTTCTTTCAAGTAAATTCATCTGATTAAATTCAACCAAATAATTAACCCGATTCATTTCCTCCGACTAAATTCATCTGACTAAACTTCGACGCTCTAAACTCCGAATTCGAACAATTAGAATTGCGTCCAACGTAAAACTAACCCCTGATGATTAGTTCATATTTGATAATAAAAATTGGTGGATATGGTCCTGAACAGGAAACCAGAGATATCATCCATTTAACGGCAAAATCAAATGTCCTCCGCATTGAAAATTCAAATTGTATCTCGAATAATCTAGCTCCGTAACCTGAATCAACTCAATTGATAATCATGATCAAACCAACAAATATTAATTACAAGTTCGACACAAACCGAAATTCCACTCTTTCTTTAAAATCGACTGGTAACTAGCAGAAAGCAGGAAAACGCGTGTCTGTTAGAATAAATTCTTCAGTGCAAATTCTCGCACCGGCTTAACTCGAATTCACTTGCAAAAAACATTTCTGACATCTAACTGACGACTAAATCTCGCTTCTTGAATAAAATGTGTTGTGTCACGAGAAACCTGACGTTAAAAACCGTCGTAAAATTCAACCCATTCTCAAATAAAATCACATGACCTGGATATTGAAACCCTAATCGTTTGAGGAATTCCTGATGACGACTTTGCTTCATAAATTGTCAGCAGGCTGCAAATTAATGACCCTTTTGCCCTTCACAAATTAAATCGCACACAGCGGGACTTTCCTGCAAAAACCAACAGACTAGGCAAACCGGTTAGCAGTTAGTTACAATGCAATGTAGAATGAGATGAAATGCGAAATGAACCTAAAAATATAAGGGTAAAATTTGGGGTATGACAGTGATTTTAGGAGTTTTCTTTGTTTCTGTCAGGTTTCTTTTTTTTAGTTCCAAGTTTGTCAAACCCTTTGGACTGCAACATGTTTGTTTTAGTGTTCAGTTGTTATGCAATTGTGTCGGTTGAAATGATTCAATCAAATGCTGTCAAAGGCATGGGATGATCAACACTGCTTTATTTGTGTGCATGGTTGTCAATTTTGCTTTGCTTGTGAAGATTGAAAACTGTCATTGAAGTAAACTAATTGAGTTGAACATTATCATGGTGGCATGACTGATCTGATTTAAACTTGCTCAATCTATACCACTCATGCTATTATGGACTGATTTTGCATTGTGCTAGAACTGGTGTTTAATTGTGAAGGATTATGGCTGCCATTTTCTATGTATTTGGTGCTTTGATTTTGGAAGTTTTTTTTAGTTTCATTTCTTGTAAAAAATCCCAGTTTGGCATAGTAGATGCCTAGGTTATTTGAGTGGAGGTGTTCATATTTGTATCCCTGTAGACATTGCTTTGGCTTTGCCAGGATTTGTTCTTGAGTGAAGTTTGTCAACTCATAGTGATAGGCATTAAGGCAGAGGTCATTGGCTCGCTGTTTCAAAATTGGTTAAACTTTGATACCTTCTAATTCCATCTTTAAGGCCTTTGCAATTTGTGTATAAAAGGATTTAACTTATGGCTCTCATTTTTTAGTTAACTTGGTTGTTGTCATAGAGTTATTGAGGTTATTGAATTGCAAGGTCTCTCTCAAAACACAAATGTCATCATTTTTACAACTCACATACCATAATTTTGTCTTGATGCTTTTGAACAACTTTTCTGTTGGAACACATCTCACATCATATTTGGGACTTGCTCAGATCATTGCCTCCCTTTAATTTCATGTATTTCCAATTTGAAGTTTCAAAGTGCATTTTAAAATTCATTAATGCATTTTCATTTGAATCTCTCTGTGTGTACAGTATTCAGAAAAATGGATAGCACCATCTTACTCCTCAAGAAAAATCAAGTGAGTTTGACTCAAATTTCATAAAATTTGATTAAGATTTGAGAAAATTGGATTGAAATCGTTTTTTAACATTTGCCTTGAATGTTGCCCAGAATTTACCCTCTTTAGGTATAAGTTTAACTGGGGTGGCTTGATACATTGTATGTATCACCACCCCAGTGGTTATTGCCTTGCCATAAGAACTTTCCATGCCCAATGACCCGAGCTCGACCATCAGCAAGGGCGTTTTTTTCTCATTTTTATGATTTTTCATGTTTTTGATATTTCTTCTTCTCTTCCCATCTAGAATTCACACGCATTAGATGGTATAGTTGGCTAGATTTTGAGTCTATGACCCCAAGGTCTTGGGTTCAAGCCTTGGGTGAGACATTTCATTATTTTGATCACTTGTTTATTTAATTTTTACTAAATTTTCAAATTAGCATAACTTTCTCAATTTTAATTATTTTTTAATGATTCTTTTTGCTAATTTCTTATTTTATTGCATACTTTCATAAAATGATTAAAGAATTCTAAAAATACCATTTTAGAAACACTTTACATTAAGGAAAGTTGTGATTCATTTTAGGGTTTTCACCCTCCTATCTCTCATCTTTCATTTCAACTTTTGATTTTACTCCCTTTTAAGTTTAAGTTGAAATTAATATAGGATTGGCTTGTTAGCTTCCTTGTTTATTTGAGTTTGAATTCCAAAACTTTTTGCTTGCAAGTATCTAAGTGACTCATTTCTCGAATTTTTGGAATCCACACGAAGTTCTAAACCTTTTTGCTTACTTTGTTGTGACTTTGTTTAGTTGTCTATGGTTGATTATCATCAGATGTATGTTGTTTGCTTATGTAGTTACATATAGCATCCTTTAACCTGAAAATTACCCATCTTTGTTAGGATATCCTTACATCTTTGTCAAGATATATCCCATCTTTGTTAAGATTTGTCATTGGTTTTCACCTCTTATTTTTGAGCTTTGTAAGAACTTCACTATAGATATTGTGATATCTTGGTATTTACTTTGGTGTTAACCATTTGCCTTGCTCATAATTTTTGCTTAAAATTGTTACATGCTTGCATGATTCTTGGTTGTAACCCTACCTATTGTATTCATTATGTTTAAATTTTTATATTCTTTTAAGTCATTTCCCCAAGTGATAGAACTCTTTAGTTCTCATCCAAGTTGCCTCATTTCTTCCTTTCCATAGGAAAGTCTCTCTGTTGATCCTTGAGGTCATACATAGCTCATAGCACTTCCCTTGACTTTGTTAAGTCACTTTGAATCATAAATTAGTTAAGTTAGAACCCATATCCCTTAGACTTTGCTTTAAGTCTAAAAGACCTACCCGTTGTTAGGAGCATCTTTCAACTAGAATATTAAGACATAGTTTGTTAACTCTATGTAAGAATCATTGTCATGATTACTTACTCCCCTCTTGGCTTTTGCAAAATTCAATCCCTTTGAGTGTTAAACTTAGATTAGAGAGTTTTGTTAAACTCTATACAAGCATTATTATGTTTGTTCCCCTTTGAACCTTGATCATAATCAAGTGTTCATCTATCCCTAGTGAGGTGAACTATGGTTGCTCTGATTCTATCCTAGTTAGGATACGTAGGCAGGGGATGCGATATCTTTGCGAGCAAATTTAGAAACTATCCTTAGGTCTTTACCTGCAACTTTACCTTGTACCCCTATCCCAAACCATAGCAAACATTTAGCAAGTATAGCATACAAACAAACAAAAGGTTCCTATTGAGTACTACAGATATTTAGGATGTGAAATACCTACCCTAGGCATAGATCCTCGAATCTCTTAGCGTTGTTGTTACATCGTGCAAAAGGTCTTTCTTTCTTTAACCTTTCCTTTGGATAAATCAAAGTCCGGTTGTGAATTCAGTGAATTAAGATTCAAGTTGGTCAATAGCTTGGTATCACGATTCTCACCGCAACAGAAATGACGACTCCACTGGGGACTTTAACTTAAACTTGAGGGTTTAGCCTATTTGGATTGTATGCTATATTTGTAGATATTTGCTTAACATGTATATTTGTCAATGTGTGTGTTTGTGTTGGATATTGGGTGCCTTGAGAGTTGAGATAAATCCTAACCCGTATTTGAGTATCACATGAAATAGGATTGTGGTATGATCAATAGTTGGGCTATTGGGAGTAGTCCTAATATGTGTAACATATGATGTAATCACGCTCAGTGGAGACTCTTTGAGATAGTTAGTAATGCATGAGTAGTCGTGTATTCACTAATTGTTTCAATACGAGTCTGCGAAGCTGAGGACTTTTAGTGACACTTTTACCCCACTTGGCCTTTTTAAGACGTAGCGCGGAAACTGTTAGGGAGTATTTCCTCAATAGTTGTCACGCGATGCTACACCCAAACGAGTTTATCTTGAGAATATTGTTGACTTACGTGAGTAGTCACGTTAGTTGGCAATATCTGAAGGATTTACTATGACTTTGGGGACTTTGTTAGAACCCGTTTGGCAGGTACAAAATGACTTATAGTACAAATCCTTGGGGATGGGTAGTCCTTTGATTTCATGCTTTGACCTTAAGCTTAGGAAAGCCTTGTGTGTGCATGTGCATTATATTTGTGAATATTTTCCTTTTTGTGCATACTTGCTTTTGTGTATGCATCATCTCATCATATCATCATAAGCATTTCATATTGCAACCAGTTTTGTAAAACTTAGTTGATCTCTTTGTGTGCAAAATTCTAGACATATCATGGACGTTGGAACAAGAAACACTAAAAGATACACTTTCAAGAATCCCGATTCCTCCGAATTGAGAAAACTAAGAACTATGGTGTCAGAAGACTTTGGGAAGAGATATGGGAAGATCCTAAGCCTTATCAGGATCGGAATGGAAGAAGGGATTCTCAGTACTTTGGTTCAATTCTACGACCCATTGTATCATTGCTTCACTTTTCCCGACTATCAGTTGATGCCAACTTTGGAAGAGTACGCCTATTATATGGGAGTTCTTGTGAAAGATCAAAAACCTTATAGTGGATTGGAGAAGCTACCTTCACCAAAAGAAATTGCAGATGCTCTTCACCTTAAAGTGTCTGAAATCAAAGCCCACCGTGCAACCAAGAAAGGAGTGGCAGGTTTTCATTCAGATTTCTTAATCAAGAAAGCTGTTTATCTTGCCAAAGAAGCAGTACTAGCTCTGTTAATCTATGGACTAGTATTGTTTCCCGAGGTAGAGGAGTTCGTCAATTTCCCTTCCATCATCATATTTTTAAGTGGCAACCCCGTGCCTACCCTGTTAGGAGATGTGTATCATTCAATCCATCATCGGACACTTCAAGGAAAAGGAGCTTTCATATGTTGTGCACCTCTGTTACACAAATGGTTTGTCAGTCATTTGCCAAGAATCGATGCTTTCAACGAAAACCCCAATGGACGGAGATGGTCTCAAAGGATAATCTCGTTGACTCAAGTTGATATTCGTTGGTATGATCCCACATACGACCGAGGAGTTTACTTTGATCATTGTGGAAGTTTCCCAAATATACCACTTATTGAGGTACGAGGAGGAATTAATTATAATCTAGCTTTAACTCGACGACAGTTTGGCTTTCCGATGAAAGACAAACCCAACAATGTGCTTCTATCCGGTTTCTTTTATCTCAACACAGAGGTAGCCGAAAGTGTGAGAGACAGAACAATTGACGCATGGGAGAATATCCATAAAAAGACAAAAGCAGATATAGGGAAAAGAAATTGCATAGCTTTGGAGCCAGTTACTCAGTGGGTCCAATCTCGAGCAAAAGAATTAAAGATGCCATATCTCCCAGAAAAGAACACGCAAATCATCATCGCGTCATTATCCTCTGCCATTCCCATTGAGAAATGGAAGAGTACCAAGAGCTTCTTACAAGAGCGCAACTTGAGAGAGACACTTGGGAAGGAAAGTATCATTCACTCGCTTCCAAGGCAACGAAACTCGTCCGAGGTGCAAGAAAAGGATGAGTTGATAGATTGGCTCGAACGACGAGTAACTGATGGGGAAACAACAAGGGATAATTTATTTTTCTCTAGTATCAAACCTACTCAAAGCAATCATGAATACTCCAATATCCCTTACCTCCGGAGCTTCGAAGGGAATAATGGACAAGCTGGTAATGGAAAATACAATCTTGAAGAAGTTGAAGAGGCCTCGTGTCTGAAGTCATTAGTTTAGGTTGTGAAACCTAGTCTCTTGATGTAATTTAAACATCTTGTATTGTATCTCAAAAAGTTGTAACTTTTACCAATAATGAATGAAATGAGGGTTTGACACAAATTGATCTTTTAAGTTTTATAAAACCAGTCACATTTGCATTGCATCTTTGCATTTCACTAACCATTCAAGGAAATTCAAATTTTTCTTTACAGACATCAACATGGTGCGACGAGGAGGACTCCCATTTCTAGACATGAAGTTAGACAACCTCAAGATCCTGGCAGGCCTTGTTAGGAATCCTGCCGCATTCATCGCAAAATATGGAGATCTTCTACCATTAATTAACACTCAAATTGTGCATGTTGCATACCCTCGTTGAGTTTTAAGATCCAGTATACCATTGCTTTATCTTTCCGGATTTCTAACTACTTCCAACCATATAAGAATATTTTGATTACCTGAAAATTCCGCTAACCATCAAGGCTGCTTATGAGAAACCGAGAAGAAGAGACCTTGCCAAGGCTTTACACCTTAGGCCAGAGGAACTGCTTGCTGATTTAGTAGCCAAAGGGGGTTTCCTCGGAATGGAGGCGAGACCATTTATGGAAATGGCTGAATTTCACTATGAAAACAAAAATTAGGGTATCTTCGAGGCGATCTTGGCATTCTTGATATACGGCTTGTATCTGTTTCCATGTTGTAATGATTTCATCAGTGAGGAGGCTATTCGACTCTTCATTATAAAAAATCATGTGAATGAATTACTAGCAGACACCTACATTGTCATCCACCACCATACATTATATGATCTCGGACAGTTCTCATGATGTGCCGCATTGCTCATCAGATGGTTCACTTCCCATATGCCCAAGACTCACGTTCTCTGGAACCTTTATAGCAAGGATGCATGGATTGCAAAGTTAATCACTCTCAACCATTATGATATCAACTTGTATGATCCCAGGACCGGTGGTATAGCCATAATCCATAGTTGTGGAAAATTCCCCAACATACCTCTCATCGGAACTAGAGGTGTTATCAACTACAACCCAATTCTTGCTCGACGCCAGCATGGGTACCCATCAGGGCCGAAACCCGAACCAGAGTTGCTAAAATCCTGCTTTTGTGAAACAGACAACAACAGAGAACTAGAAGCTCAAGCCAACTATGCTTGGAGGCACCCTCACATACAAGGGATGACCACGGAAGAAAACATAAGTTTTTTGACCACTAGAGCTTATCTACTTTGGTAAAAGGAGATAGCTTTAACAATGTTCTATACTCGTGACTATGAGGTCACAATGGAGCCAGAGGTCCCTATGATTAGGGAAGAGACGAGGTATGCTTTGATCAAAGCTCAGCGCGAAAATGAAGACCTATGGGAAATAATTTTCCAGAATCAAGCTCAACACAGATCTCAAGAAGAAGAAGGATCATCTAATTAGATTGATTAATGTTTCACCATTTCTTGCTTTCCCTAAAAAGGATTAAAATCCTGTGTTACATTTATGTTTATTGCATTTACTTTTGTTGTAAGAAAGGTCTTGCTTTTTTATCAAGGGCCATCCATTGTAATAGATCTTGAATTATCAATGAAAAGTTGCTTTTTAAAGCACATTATTCCTAACTTTGTTTGTAAACAAAATTTGCTTTTTTCTTGAATGGTTGGTTTTTGCATTTGCATTTGGATTTGCATCTCATCCTACACTAGTCTTGCATTGGGTCCCGCAACTCATATGTTGTTCTTGTCCCCCAGAGAAAGAGGAGAGTCACACTGAGTTCTCACAGATACAATACTCAAGCTCAAGCTCAGAGAAGGATGGTAGACAATGATCAGAGGATTGAACAGATGGATAACGACATCGAGGGGATTAAGGATAATGTCAATCAGATCATGGAGGTTCTTAATATGATCAAAGCGAAGATGGACACACATGTTACAGTGGTTTCCGAAGTCGCTACAGCAGCAACAAGCCTTCCAACCGCTCTCGTTATGACAACTGAATTCCCATTTGGCATATCTAGGGATTTTCTACCACCAATCAACAATCCTCAACTATCCAACTTTCAACCACAAGTTGATCAAATGAAGACAAACCCTATATTCACTCAAGCAGGTGGATCAACTCAGGTCCGACCTATTTTCAGCCACCATCTGTCGCTACTGCGAAAATCGGCGCCGGCTGACAGAAGAGTCGCCACCGTGCGTTATTTATCCCACAGGAGGGAAAGGAAACACTCAGAGTAAACCTCGCACAACACGGGAAAGGTATGGTCGTCGCAACCAAAACCTGGATTCGGGAGTCGGTTACGCAAGGGGAAGGTATTAGCACCCCTCACGTCCGTCGTACTCGACGGGATCCACGCTTGTTTTCGGGTATGGATTGTTATTCTATCTAAACTAAGGGTTAAGGGTTAAAAAGAAAATAAAAATAAAATAAAATGACTCGGCAAAGTATCGCACTTTATGCCTACTGTCGCTACTGCGAAAATCGGCGCCGGCTGACAGAAGAGTCGCCACCGTGCGTTATTTATCCCACGGGAGGGAAAGGAAACGCTCAGAGTAAACCTCGCACAACACGGGAAAGGTATGGTCGTCGCAACCAAAACCTGGGTTCGGGAGTCGGTTACGCAAGGGGAAGGTATTAGCACCCCTCACGTCCGTCGTACCCGACGGGATCCACGCTTGTTTTCGGGTATGGATTGTTATTCTATCTAAACTATAGGTCTGGGGTTAAAAAGAAAATAAAATGAAAATAAAAATGACTCGGCAAAGTATCGCACTTTATGCCTACGTATTCCCGTCTGGAACGAGAAATCAGAGTCAACGTAGTTCGCCTACCTACGGGAAAGGAGGGGAAGGTTGCTCGCTAGGATATCGCATCCTATGCCTACGTACTTTCACACGGCATGAAAGATCAGAGCAAACGTAGTTCGGGCCACGTACGACACAAGCTTGTCCTTGTTGATTTTATTCCTTCTGAAAAAGGTTTTTCTGATTGACAGTCCAAGAGGACAAAAATGACGCTTTGATGAGTTCACATTCTTTTACGAAAGAAGTGTCTTTTATTGAGTTTGAAATCTTTACGTGTTTTTCTGTTTGTTTTGAGAGAGAAAGAGACAGAACTCTAACCTACGGTTGCGAAGGGAAACAAACTAACCTAATGTTATCATGCATGGGTTAAGACCTAGTGTCTATCATGCTCCTCTCTTGCACAGAGAGAAACAGAGATCCTACGGGATAGGCAGAAACAGAAACAATAACAGATATAATAAAGCGGTAAAATGCATGGATGCAACAGTACAAGCGAGGCAAGGGAGTCCCACTCGACCTCGAACCTAGAAAACAATAGGCAAAAGTGAACAGGCTTCACTTTCAACCCAGTAGGGTAAACAGCAAACAATACAGTTCAGAAAACCAATCAATACATCAGCAAATGAAATACAACAAACAAGAAACAGCATCAGCAGCTCTGAATCAACATCTGACTTCAAGTAATCTCCAATCAGCTACAGGCTTCAACAAGCATCAATCTCCATCTTCATGACCTTCAGGAAAGGGCTTTGATCATCAGTCTTTTATCTGCAATGGCTTTTCTTCAAGTTCAAACCTCCAGGATGAGGAATCAGTCACAAGAGTGAAGTGAATGAATGTTAGACAGTTGATTACCTACCAAGGGTGGTTCATCAACTGTTAACATTAAACAGAAAGTTTCCTCTCAAAAGTTCTATCTTCCAAATATATTCACTGATCCTTCCAAAGGAAGGAGGTGGATATTTGAAAGAGACTTTGAATCATAGAGAAAGGATGGATGCAGACAAGGCATTCCATGTTTGAGAAACAAGCTTTCTAATCTAGAGCTTTGCCTAGCTCCTAAACCCTAGTCTCCTCAGCAGCTGCTAGCAAGAACCTCCTCTCCAACTCGGGCAGTTGATCTTCAATCTCTGGATCTCCAATGGTCTTCATCTCCTCAAGTCTTCAGCTCTCCCAAGTCCCCAGACAATCCCAATACCCAAGCAAGCAAGCAATAATCCCCAGAGGGCACACCACACCAGACAATCAAATATACAGCATATTAATAGCAGTAGGGGAATCCTGACTTTTCTCTGAGGGGATCTAATAACTACCCATAGCCCCTATAGTCCCATAGCTAAACTATTCAAACCCTAAGTCCTAAGGGAAATGAATTGATTCTCCTAAGTCATCACCCAAAACCCTAGTTTGTACATGTTGTTCAAGCCTACATTAAGCACCTAAAATTAATTCTTAAAAATGGGAACTAAATTGAATTTACAAGTTCAATATCTCATCTAAGCAACCTAAAAAGAATGAACAAAAAATATGAAAGCATCTAGGAGAACAAAAATTACTAAATTCATGCATGAAATGGAGCTATTAAAATGACATTTATTTAGAAAATATGGAAAAAAATATGAAATAAAAATAAAAATGCAATTTTATTTAATGAAAATTTTCTACACATTCTAATGAAAATGATGTAAAAAGAATGAGTTAAAAATGACTTTTTATGTATTTATTATGAATTAATGAAAATCAGAAAATATTAAGGGAAATTAAAAAAATCAAGATGAAAGAAATAAATGGGGGAGGGGTGTAGTTAGCAGGCGCCCTAGTTGAAATCAGGATGGGCCAAGCAGACAGGGGGTGAAAATAGAAGGATTTCCACGTTCAAAATCTTAATGGGCTCATTACTGGGGGTGGGGATAGCACATCACATTTAGGCCCGCCCGTTTCAATTAATGAAACGGTGCGTTTAGGGCACCAACTCATCTCCCTCCAAAATCTGCTTCAAATGAGAGCCCTAGGATCACTCTCTGAGTCAAAAGTCCAACATGAAATGAACGTTCCAGATTGCGTCTTCTTCATCAGTTCAAAAGAATTAGGGTTTATACTCCATGAATGTTCATGCACGAGCAAACTTGAACCTCTCAGTTCTCCCTCTCCAGTCCATGAAACGCCACGCTATAAACATGAAAAACATTCTAAATCTCTCCCTCTATAAGCCTATGGCATTAGTTCAATCTGAAATTCACTAGATCACTCAACCCGATAACAACAAATTCTGGTCACCATGGAAATCCTCTGCAACTCATCAACATAATTCTCCATCAAACTTACACTAATCTAATCTATGACTAATGGTGATCATCCTGCGCTAACAACCTAAGATTCTAATGCACTATGCCACGAGTTCTACCTCCTAACAGTTTGGTGCACCTGCTATGAATCATCACCAAACCACTCCAAACTCAACCTAATTGCTCCACTAACATCCTACATCATATCTAAACTAACAAAATCATGCTAAACTAACTAATTCAAGCTGTGGCAGAGAAAATGCACCTGGTGTAAAATCTTGTGGATGATGATGAAACTTGTGGATCTAAGAGTCTTGATGCTTGGATCTTGATCTACAATTGATCTATTTGATTCTGTTTGCAACACTTGAATGAAACTTGGCTTGAATTGTGCTGTCAACTTGAAATTGCAATTTTGATGTTGATGATGGAAGTGCTCGAAAATGGATTGATCACACCTTGTTCTTGGTTGAATTCTGATCTATGATGATGAATCAGTATGATGAAGTTGATTTTGATGATGATTGGTGAAGAATTTGAGGAATTGAAGTGAAAACACAATGAGAAAGAATGAGAGAATTTGGGAAATTCTTGGTGAAAAATGAAGCCAACCCTTGATCAATCTTCATTCCATGAATATATAGGGCTCACATGAACATTCTAGATCCATCTTGCACATTCCCTTGCCTTCCAACTTTGATTCATTTTGGCTATGTTTCTTAAAATGCAAGTAACCAAAGATAACTTTGAAATCTTCCACTAAACTCAAAAAAGTGTTTGAACCATTGTCTTTAGAATGTCTTTTCCATTCAAAATCATATATTGGAAGTCTCCATTTGGACTTATAAATCTCTCAAACCATTTTTCATTTTGACTTTATTCAAATTATAAGCCATTTTAGTTCAAATTTGGACCAATCATGCAACTTCATGCTATGAGCTTTTCCAACAATTTGTGACCTTCTTTCTAGACTTAAAATCCCATTTGGAGCAAGTTTGATGTTGTAAGTTTTTCCATTTGAGGCCTCCTTGTATGAGTTTTGGACATAGGTTAAAATGACCTGTAATTCACAAATGCCCAAAATACCCTTTGCTTGCCAAGACCATAAGTTGAGTTCCACACATCATATGAAGGCATGCTATACCATTATAGAAAGCTAAGACAATGAGGAACAATTATTATGTTGACCAATAATTCATTTGAAATCTCCTTGAGGGGTAAAAATTGCTTGGAAGTCAAGTCACTTTCACAGACAAAATTTCAGATACCTCAGATGACCTGTAACTTGCAAGGACCATAACTTGAGTTCTATAAATCTCCTTGATGTCTTCCACCACTCAAATTAAAGTTCTTGAGATCCTCTACAAGTTTCATGTTGGCCAAGAAGCCATTTGAAGCTAGCATTTTGACTTATCTTGCTTGGAAATTTGACCTAAACTAGGGGATTTTACACAGAAACCCTAATTTAGAAACTCCTCTTCTCCTTGATTTCTCTTGAATTCTCCTTGGCATATCTCCATATCCTTCTTTATATGTCAAATGATGAACCCCACATCTCTCCACTAGACTTGAACACCCCTTAAATCAGTCAATTGACCTAGGGTTGACCTAGGGTTGACCCAAATGAAACCCTAGTTGACTGCCTTCAGTTATAGCTCTTGTGCTCTCATCAATGACTTGTCTCCTTCTCCAAATGACTTTCTAAGTCTCTCATAATGTCTAGATACTCTCCATGCCTTCAACTCACAACTCACAACCCTCTTGTTGATCCTCAGATATCCTCAGCTAGGAGATGGACTCAAGGCTTGATCTGCTGAACTCTTTGCTTTCAAATTCTTTCCTGATGACTTGAATAAGATTGAATTGGGATAATAACCTCTTGATAGGCCTCTAGAGATGAGAATAATGATTGGTCCCCTGTTGAATGACTTGCTATGCTTATGCTATGCAGATGGTTAGTCTATATACATGACTCTATATGCAAATGCTAATGATATTGAAACATAAACCCAAGGAATAAGGTTGGGCAAATTTTAGGGTGCAACAGCTGCCCCTATTCAAGCGACTTGGACCCGATTGGGTGAAGAGCCCGGAGCCTTCAGACATTCGCGGTACGAGACGATTGAATACTAGTGAAACCAGAAATTTGCCAACCGCAGAAATAAATTGCGCTCCTGCTTGAGGAACGACATTCATCAGCTGAATCTGACTGTTACAGCAACCCACTAATCTCGTGCGACTGTGCTGGGGATTGTCTTCATCGTTCTGAAGAGGATGCTATCATAACAGATTGTTTGCTTGTCCACGTTAGGACTCTGTCCGTCATCAATACAAAGAACTCTCAACTAGAACCTGTCCACGTTAGGACTCCACTTGCTGTTAACCCAGAAAAAATCTCGGCAATTCCGCTGGGGATAATTCGTCTGTATTTCCATAAACTGAATCGTCCACGTTAGGAATAAAACTCTTCCACGTTAGGAGTAACATCTGTCCACGTTAGGGATCATCTCTTCTGTATCTGTCCACGTCAGGACTAAACCTTTCATCTTTCCACGTCAGGAAGCAATTTTCTTTCCACATAAGGAGAACTATATCAATCTGTCCACGTAAGGACTCCGATACCACTTGACATGTCCGCGTCAGGACTCCAATCTTTCCATGTAAGGAATTCAACTTTGGTTCTGAACCTGTCCACGTCAGGACTCAACTTTCCACGTGAGGAGTACATCATTCTTCCACGTCAGGAATCAACTTCTTTGATCTGTCCGCGTCAGGACCCCAACTTTTCCACTTAAGGAATAAATCTTCTTCTTCCACGTTAGGGATAATCCATTTCTTTCCACGTCAGGAATCAATCTTGATATGTCCGCGTGAGGACCCAATCTTTCCACGTAAGGAATAAACTCGTCTTTCCACGTAAGGAAACCATTTTTCTTCCACGTAAGGAATGCTCTTGATATGTCCACGTAAGGACTCTGATCTTTCCACGTCCGGAAACATTGTCTTCCGATTTGTCCGCATCAGAACTACATTTTTCCACGCAAGGAATGCCATCTTAATCTGCCCACGTAAGGACTCCCCTCTTTCCACGTAAGGAATCCTCTTCTGATATGTCCGCGTAAGGACTACATCTTTTCCGCGTAAGGAATCTCCATCTTTCCACGTCAGGAACACAATCTTAACCTGTCCACGTAAGGACTCTCCTCTTTCCACGTTAGGAATCACTTCTTTTGATATGTCCGCGTAAGGACTTCATCGTCCACGTTAGGACCCATTTCTCCACGTTAGGAATAATAATTTCCTTGATTTGTCCACGTCAGGACTCAAGCGTCTTCGACCCGCTGAGGAAATAAGACTTGTCCACGTAAGGACTCACACGCTGGTCTGATCTGTCCATGTCAGGACACCTTGCTTTGCCAACACGAAAAAGATAACTGCTGAGAGTAACTGGTCCGCGTCAGGACACCAACCCAAAGAGTAATCACTTTTGTCAACGTCATGACCTCCCATTCCACTAATTTCGAGAACGTGCCTCTGCCCACGATAGGACTAACACACTTCACCAACCCGGGGAAATAAACCTGTCCACGTTAGGACGCCCACTTCTGAAGAAATCCCGTCAATATAGGAGTAAATTGTCCGCGTCAGGACTTAGTTCTCCAATGATCCCGACCCACAAATTTCTCAGCACCGACGTGACAGCGACTTTGAGACGGACTCTACTGGGGATGTCTGGAAACCAAACTATCGGACGCCTGTTCTGATAACCGGTGGTGGCCTCTGAAATTCTGATTCATGGAACCCCTGACGACAACTAATTCTGCCTGGGAATAAAGAGAAACTTATCCTGGCAACTCTGACGGGGAAAATAAGAGACATTTGCATAAATGACTCTGTTAGAGGCAAAGAGAATCTCATCATGCTAACTCTGTGGGGGAATACTGCCGAAACTGATATTATCATTGAATATCTCATGCCGAGATCTTGAAAGTTTGGTTGTTCATTTGAGCAAGAGTTCTCTCCACCTGAACTGCTAGAATACAGGAACTGCTTCAGCAAAATAAATGCTGGAAGGATAATGCCGACTCCGCCGGGAATAGCCAGATGCTACAGAATTATTCCAGCAAAATAAATGCTGGAAGGGTGAAGTCGACTCAGCTGGGAAATTGGGAACTCAAACCAAACCCCCTGTTGAGGTAACCCCCTGCTGGGGAATATAACTTTGCTGGGGAATAGCAGATGCGCATAGTTCGATCGGACTTTCTGCTGGAACGTGAACTGATATCACCAGTATCTCTGACAAAATAAATGACAGGACCCACCGTCAACTCTGCTTGGGAGAGTCTTGATCTTCGAGTTCCACTGGAAGGAATGAAAATACTTGCAAAGAGAATTCCGCTGGGGATGGGATGATTCTCTTGGGGAAAATTAACTGACTCCGCTGGGGGAGAGTGCATGACCCTGCGGGGAAAGATGAACCTGTCTGAATACAGCCTTATGATCTTAGAATCGCCACACTCTGCTGAGGACGAATAACTTTTCTGGAGCACGTCCTTTGGATAAGCTACGGCTCGCTGGGGAATTCTATCCTTCTTCAGGAAGAACATGCATGACCTGCGTGGGGATCAAGTCTCTCGTTATCGCGATCTTTTGATCATCTTCCTCGTATGGTTATGAAACCTGCAACAACACAAACAAGACCAGACAAGTCTATGCAATCAAATCAATTCAGGTTAGTGACGTTACTTTCAGTTAATTCAAAGCTTTAACAATTGTTGGCAAGAGCCAGTGACGTTATACTCATGCTAGCTTCAATAAACTTAGGCGTTTTATCATGCACAAAACAGTAAAGAACCAGCATCAAGTACTGAATAACATATTTTCATTGATTGGGCCCCTGAATGGGCGGAGTTTTTGTACACGGGATGTAACTCCTGAAAAGAGGAAGCTACGCAAAGCAAATACATAAGTATGCACAAGAAGCATGAATATTTTGACAAATTAAATTTTGTACACATGTCGGCAACGGGATGCAGATGAACACCACGAACTGATCCTCCTATGACTCATCCGACTCTAATGCTTTCCCGGTATCCATTTCTGAAGAGATTGTATCCGATAACTGGCTCCTCAAATATATTCTCCCGCATTGATGCTCATTGCGATATCAAATTCGGACCGCAGTCATTTGCTTTTCAAATCCCTAACTTTTGCGTGAACCGCCCTTTACGGGTTTTCAGTTCACCGGGATACCCTTTTTTGCCGAAGCCGCCCAGTGTAGGTTTTCAACTTCGCGGGTGTACATTTTTCAATTTTATCCCTAACTTTTGCCCGAACCTTTCATTCTGTTTTTGGTTCGCCAGGATGCCCCATTTTTGCCTGGACTCTCTTTTTCTGTCCAGCGGGTCTATTTTAAGCAAAGTATTTTTTAACCGCGTCCGAATTCACAGGTGACGCAAAGTCTTCTCCGTCCATGGTGGACAACAATAAAGCTCCTCCTGAAAAGACCTTACTGACAACGTATGGCCCTTCGTAGTTGGGGGTCCACTTGCCCCTGTGATCTGCTTGCGGCGGGAGAATCCTTTTCAGCACAAGGTCGCCCGTCTGAAAGCTTCGCGGAAGTATCTTCTTGTCGTACGCTTTCTTCATTCGTCTTTGGTACAAACGACCGTAGGCTAAAGAAGCTAGCCTCTTCTCATCCATCAAACTCAGTTGATTCAACCTGTCTTTCACCCATTCTGCCTCGTCCAGCTGAACGTCTCGCAATACCCTCAGAGAAGGGATCTCGACTTCTAATGGTAGCACCGCTTCCATTCCATATACCAACGAGAACGGAGTTGCCCCGGTTGATGTGCGTACCGTCGTACGATAACCGTGCAGAGCAAAAGGTAGCATTTCATGCCAATCCTTATAAGTCACCACCATTTTCTGGACAATTTTCTTGATATTCTTATTGGCCGCTTCAACAGCGCCATTCATCTTGGGTCGGTAAGGGGAGGAGTTGTGATGTTCGATCTTGAAATTCTGACAGAGCTCCTTCATCATTTTGTTGTTCAGATTTGAACCATTATCCGTGATTATCCGCTCGGGGATCCCATATCGGCAAATGATATCTCTCTTGATGAATCTGGCAACCACTTGCTTCGTTACATTTGCGTAAGACGCCGCTTCCACCCACTTGGTGAAATAATCGATTGCTACTAGGATGAACCGATGCCCGTTAGAAGCCGTCGGCTCGATCTTTCCAATCATATCGATTCCCCACATCGAGAATGGCCATGGGGATGACATCACATTTAGAGGACTCGGAGGCACGTGTATTTTGTCAGCATAGATTTGGCACTTGTGGCACTTCCTCGCAAACTTGAAACAATCAGTTTCCATCGTCAGCCAAAAGTAACCTGCCCTCAGCAGTTTTCTCGTCATCGCATGTCCACCAGCATGCGTACCAAAGGTACCTTCGTGAATTTCCTCCATGAGAAGCTTTGCCTCTTTCTCGTCTACACAATGCAACAACACCAAATCGTGGTTCCTTCTGTATAAGACGCCATCCGGGTTCAAGTAGAAATTACCCGCTAATCTCCTGAGAGTCTTCTGATCTTGACTGGATGCCCCAGCCGGATACTCTTTATTCTTCAGGAAATTAAGGATATCAAAATACCACGGTTCGTCATCAGATGCTTCATCAATAGCAAATACATAAGCTGGCCTGTCCAACCGAGAGATAGTGATCTGGGGAGCTTCGTTCCAGAAGTTGACCTTGTACATGGAAGACAAAGTGGCAAGGGCGTCAGCCATTTGATTTTCTGCCCGCGGTACGTGATGCAATTCAACTTTGTCGAAGAAAGGCAACAATCTCCTTGCATAATTCATGTAATGTATCAAATTGGGCTGACGTGTCTCCCACTCCCCTTTGATCTGATTCACTACCAGAGCTGAGTCTCCGTATACGTCTAGATGTTTGATTCGCAAATCAATGGCTTCTTCAAGCCCCATTATACAAGCTTCGTATTCGGCCTCGTTGTTGGTGACGGCAAAAGTCAATCGGGCAGTAAACGGGATGTGCGACCCGTGTGGCGTGGTGATAATTGCCCCTATTCCGCTACCGTAAGCATTCACAGCTCCGTCAAATATCATCTTCCACTGGGACCCCAACTCTGGTCCTTCGTCTGGCAACGGCTCTTCGCAATCCTTCATCTTTAAGTACATGATATCCTCGTCAGGAAAATCAAATCTCATCGATTGGTAATCTTCAATAGGCTGCTCCGCCAGATACTCAGACAACACACTCCCCTTTATAGCCTTTTGCGAGACGTATTGAATATCGTATTCAGTCAAGACCATCTGCCACCGGGCAATTCTACCTGACAACGCCTGCTTTTCGAATATATATTTGATAGGATCCATCTTCGAGATGAGCATGGTTGTATGATTCAGCATGTACTGCCTCAGACGCTTGGCGGCCCAGGCTAGCGCGCAACAAGTTTTCTCCAGCATTGAGTATCGAGATTCACAGTCTGTAAATTTCTTACTCAAGTAATAGATCGCATGCTCTTTTCTCCCCGTCTCGTCGTGTTGACCGAGAACACAACCCATGCTTCCCTCAAGAACCGTCAAATACATTATCAAGGGTCTACCTGCCACTGGGGGTATCAAAATAGGAGGCTCCTGCAGATACTTCTTTATTTTATCGAACGCCTTTTGACAATTTTCGTTCCACGTTACAGCTTGATCTTTCTTCAACAGCTTGAATAATGGTTCACACATGGCAGTTAGGTGAGATATGAACCGAGCGATGTAGTTCAACCTCCCTAAAAACCCGCGTACCTCCTTCTCTGTTTTAGGCGTCGGCATTTCTTGAATCGCTTTTATTTTAGCAGGATCGACCTCTATTCCTCTTTCGCTTACAATAAACCCCAGCAGTTTACCCGATCTCACCCCGAAGGTGCATTTATTAGGGTTCAGCCTCAGCCTGAACTTCCTAAGTCTTTTAAACAACTTCAGCAGATTCACCAGATGCTCTTCCTCCGTCTGGGATTTGGCAATCATATCGTCAACATAAACTTTGATCTCTTTATGCATCATGTCATGAAAAAGAGTCGTCATCGCACGCTGATATGTTGCCCCAGCATTTTTCAAACCAAAGGGCATCACTTTGTAGCAAAATGTTCCCCACGGCGTTATGAAAGTAGTCTTCTCCATATCCTCTGGCGCCATTTTAATTTGATTGTAGCCTGAAAAGCCATCCATGAAGGAGAATACGGAGTACTGAGCAGTATTATCAACTAACACGTCAATGTGAGGAAGTGGAAAATCGTCTTTTGGGCTTGCTTTATTCAAATCTCTATAATCCACGCACATTCGAACCTTGCCATCTTTCTTTGGCACTGGTACGATGTTGGCAACCCATGAAGGATACTTCGTCACAGCCAGGAAACCAGCGTCCCACTGTTTCTGAACCTCCTCTTTGATCTTCATTGCCATATCTGGTCGAGTTCTGCGAAGCTTTTGTTTGACTGGCGGGAAATCTTCTTTCAGTGGCAGGCAATGCACAACCATATCTGTATCGAGCCCTGGCATATCTTCATATGACCAAGCGAATACGTCATTATACTCTCGGAGCATTTCAACCAGTCTTCGCTTGATATCACTCTGCAGTGCGGCTCCGACACGAATATTCTTCTCAACCCCTTCCGACCCCAAATTGATAATTTCGATGACCTCGTCGTGAGGCAGAATGGCTCTCTCCTCTTGCTTCACCAACCAAGACAGTTCTTCAGGAACGTCGCTATCTTCGACAACCTCTTCTTCAGCCTGAAGCACGGGGTGCTCAAAGTCGGGACGAGTCATAGGTGGTTCAAGGATGTCATCTGAAAATGTTATCCTGCAAAAGGAATGGTTAAGTGCTTCAAAATGCGTATAAAGCGAATAACCACATTGCCATTTTATTGAAAAATTCAAAACAGGAAAGACAAGGATTACGGTATTTGCACATGAAAAAACGCCATTTATTTAATGATTAACACGCAATGTTTATAACAACACAGCCCTAATCAAATCCTGATGCCCCGGGCAAGACATCAGATTATTCAACAATTAATAAAGCAAAGCATTACTGTTTAAAATTCACAGGAACAAGCTCCTGAATAGACCAGTTGCACAGTCCTTGTCCTGGTGTGCTTGGCTGAATCCAGGCATCCATATCACAGTCGCTGTCTCCTTCATCAGACTCTGAAGCTGCATTGACAGCTTCATGACATACTCCACTGGCAGAGATGATAATTGGCTTTCTGAAACGGGGGGCCCCCACGGAAGGAGTTGATGACGACGGTCGGTACCCCAGCCCGAACCGGTCCATCTTCACAGGAATGTCCAGCACTTTGCCCCAGCCTTTGGCTTCTCCTGCTTCCACTAGAGCTTGAGCTTCTTTATACGATGAGACGGCTATCTCTGGCACTTTGCTCGGCCCGGGACCTTTGTCCTTGATGCGCAACCCTTCGAATGCCTGGCATGGCGTTTCGTGGATCTCTCCGTCGACTTCCACATATTTAAATGAAGATAGATGGCTGACCAGGATGTCTTCTTCTCCGCACACGGTGACTACGCTGTCTCCGACCATATACTTTAACTTCTGATGCAGGGTAGACGTGACGGCCCCTGCCCCATGAATCCAGGGTCTTCCAAGCAAGCAGCTGTACGCAGGCTGTATATCCATGATATAAAACTCCGTTGCAAACACTTCCGGCCCTACTTGCAGAGGCAACGTAATCGATCCGAAGACTGTTCTCCGCGTGCCGTCAAACGCTCTGACTACCAAATCACTGGGTGTACACAAAATTCCTCGAACATCCAGCTTCATCATCGCCTTCTTGGGCAGCACATTCAAAGATGATCCGGTGTCAACCAATACGTGCGACATTACTGATCCTCGACACTCAACAGATACGTGTAATGCCATATTATGATCTCTCCCTTTCGGAGTCAAGTCAAAATCGGTAAAGCCCAGACTGTGGCCCGCATTCACATGTGCCAATACTCCTTCTAGCTGATTTACGGAGACGTCCTGGGGTACAAAAGACGTGTCCAGGACTTTCAGCAAAGCGTTTCTGTGAGCTTCCGAACATAAGAGCAACGACAAGATAGATATTTTGGACGGCGTCTGCTGCAGATGCTCCACAATCTTATAATCACTTTTCCGAATTAAGCGCATGAATTCTTCTACATCCTTCGATGCTGCTTCTTTTTCACTCGCTTGTACCGGAACATTTTCAACTGCTTTCCCTTTTCCTTTCGCTAGCCTTTCCGCCTCCACTTCAGGAGATATAAAGATCCTGCCGCTCCTTGTCATGCCTCCTGAACCAACAACATTATCCACAATCTCCGCTGGCTGCTTGTTAACATCAATCTTTATCCCGTCACAATATACCTCTAACCCATATAACCATGGGACTGCTTTCGTGTTCTCGTACGGGATTGGCCCGGCCTTAGTTATGGTGATCGGTGGGCGCTGAGCTGGTGCTGCAATAGTGATCGTCTTCCGAGGAATCGTTACCGTGGCCACATCACTCCGATTATCCACTACTGCCCCTGCAGGCTCATCAGTTGCCGCTCGATCAAACTGCAATATACCTTCATCAATCAAAGCCTGGATGCCTTTCTTCAAATCCTCACACCCCCCAGCTAGGGTCCAACAATCTAAGCAATATTCGTTACATCCTGGGTAAACACCTCCTTGTAACAGTCGGCTCTTTATCTCGCTCAACGGCGTCTTCAAATCTTCAACGTTCATAATCAGATTCAACCCTTCCTCAGTCAGCACGGCGTTTGCCCCATGATTAGGCATGGGTTTCTGGACTATATTCGGACCTGCCGTTCCGAAGTTGATAGTCTTGTTGTCTAAAAGATCCTGCACAACGTGCTTAAAAGCATGGCAACCTTCTATATCGTGGCCCGGGGCCCCAGAATGAAACTCACAGTGCCTGCTTGCATCGTAGCCGAACGGGGGAGTTCCCGTTATCGGCGCCAGAGTTCTTTTCTCTACCAGATTCAATCCCAACAATGTCTGCAATAAATCAGCATAGGTTGAGGGAGGCTTCTCAAACATTCTTCTCGGTTTACTGCCCTGGAATCTTCGCTGAGCCTGCTGTGCCCCTTGCTGAGGCTGCTGCTGCTGTGGCATTGGCTGCTGCTGAATCGGTTGTTGTTGCTGGATTGGTTGTTGTTGATATGGGATAGTAACACTCGACACCTGCTGTGGCTGACGATATTGACCTCGTCCCCTACCTCGGCCTCGGCCTCGGCCTCCAAATACCGCGCTAGCTTCGCCCTGACGGCGCCCACCATAAGCTTTCCTATTACTGCCAGATGCAGTTGATTCCTCGACTTGGAACTTTCCTTGCTTAATATTACGCTCAATCTTTTCCCCCATCAGAATCAGGTCTGAAAAACTGGCCAGAGACGTATGAAACAGCATATCATGAAACAGCCCGGTGAATGTGCCGACAAACATATCATTCATTTCCTTATCTTCCACAGGAGGACGGACCCTGGCAGCCATATCGCGCCACCTTTGCGCGTACTCTTTAAAACTCTCCCCCTTCTTCTGCGAAAGCCCGGCCAACTGGACCCGATTGGGCGCCAGGTCGCTGTTATACTTGTAATGGGCTACAAACGCCTCCGCCAATTGCTTCCATGTCTTGATATCAGTTGGCTCCAACCCCATGTGCCACTCTAGGGAAGGGCCCGATAGACTATCCTGAAAGAAATGCATTAGCATTCTTTCATCAGTTGAGTATGCAGACATCTTTCTGTAATAAGCTCGCACATGCACTTTCGGACATGTGTCTCCTTTGTACTTATCAAACGCAGGAGCTTTGAATTTAATTGGCACCCTCAAGCCAGGTACCAAGCCCATGGTTGCCATGTCCAATCCCACAGCACTTTGATTTAAGACTCCCTTCATCTGCTCTTCCAGCATTCTAATCTTTTGGGAATCATCCATCGGCCCTTCAAAACCTCCTCCGGAGAAGGCGTCCTCCTGCTGATCCTCTTGCCACATACCGTTTCCAGCCCCGTACCCATCGTACGCATTATTACGTCCAGCTCTTATTTGATTCATTCCCGGACCTCGGCCTCTGTTGCCGTACCCTTGAACACCTCCAGCAGGACCAAAAGCCATAAATCCAGTACCGTTGCCATTTCCAAAGCCTCCGTAACCCTGATTGACCATACCATAACCGTCTTGCCCAAAGCCTTGAGCATTAAAGCCATACTTCCCAGTGTTATCGAATCCCTGATCGTTGAATCCGAACCCAGTATTGACAAAGCCGTTGCCTCCTAGATTATCTCCCAAATTGACATCACCCAGCCCAGTATTATGGACAGCAGTTTCATTCCCCACTCCGACGTTATCGTTCACAGCAGCGGTAGCGTTATTGACATTAGCAGCAGGTATATTGACTACGGGCGGAGCCACTGGCGTGGGAGTGCCGTCTCCATGAGCAGTATCAACCCGGACAGACTGATGATCTTCATTACCATGACCAGCGTTGCGAGCCAACAGAGGCTGGACCATGGCCTGCAAATTCTCCTGCCCTTTTGCTATAGCTTCCATAGTCTGCATGAAGAGGGCGAGCTTCTCGCGCACATCCTGCATCTCGTTCTGCATTTGGTCCATGATTTTCCGACAGTTGGAGCGCGTAGAATAGCGGTGCGAATGCTGATCTGGAATCCTGTTAAGTACCTGATACAGAGCAGGAAATAAGACACCATTCAAAGACTACCTGTAATGCAATATGAATATGAATGCAATGCAATGTGTCTGTGCATTAGGGAAGTTCATTCCCCCAGTTCTAGTGCGAAGGTGCCGGTGCAGTGACAGTACTGATAACAGGAATATCGGAGCTGAATCATAGAAAGCCTCATATATTGCAGGGAAAATCAATAAGCCCAGGGTACAATATCACTGAGAGTACAAAGAAGGCATGACCTCAACCAACAATCCTGGTGATGGTCAGCATTATGCAAATAAAGCATACAAGTTACTATATGAAATGATCAAATCCTCCCAAAAGTCTGGTACTCCTCTATCAACTTCTTGGTCTCCGGGTGGCTTGGTCGATCAAGCAGCCCTTCAACAAGCTGGTTTCTCCTTTTAAGGACACGGCGTACGTCTTCAGCAGTTTCTTCCCCTGTTGCTTCTCCGAAGCAATCTTCTAACTTTCGCTTCTGAGACACTGCTTCATCTCTGGATTTGATTGCCTTGTTCAGTGCATGCTGGACACTATACCGGGTCATCACTTCTTCCTCACACTTCTTGATGCTAGAATTCAACTTCTCTTCGAGGTCGGAGATTTGCTGCTTCAGCTTATCTTCCCTCTTCTTATTGTTGGTGAGTGTAGCATTCCAAGTCTTGTTGCAAGAGGATATCTCTCGGTGTGCTGCGTCGAGCGCCTTCTTTTTGGCTTCCAGCATGTCATGGGAACTTCTGAACTCTTGCCCCAGACATTCGCGCTTTTTCTTCTCCTCAGTCAATTCAGCCCCTAACCTGTTTACCAGCTCGATCTGTTGTTGGAAAGCATATACAGCCTTGTTTTTCTCACTGCGTGCCTGGGCTAACTCTTGCTCTAACCCTTCGTTAATCTTCATCAAGGCTTCTTTTTCTCTCACAACTTGCTCGTAGGCTTCCCTAGAAACAGTAGTTGGCTCTGCTACCGGAACGGGAACAATGACGGGTGCAGCTGGAAATGGCATCCGCAACTGACTTGCTCTCTCCTGAATCCAAACTCTATAAGGTGCATAGGCCTGACAGTCATTCTTTCCTAACAACGGCTTCCCTTTGCGGTTAATACGTGCCCAGGCATGTTGCAGCTTGGCTAGTAACTCCCCCTTCACGTCTCCGGTGAAGTACAGAGATTCCTGTACTTCTTCCTCCTGAGGTGGATTCTTCAGTGCATATCCGAACTGGCGAATGAATAGAGAAGGGTTGTAATTGATACACCCTTTTCTTCCTATCAGCGGCACATTAGGATACCCAGAACAACTAAAGATGAGCTCAGATCCCAACAAATCTCGATCAAACCATACAACGTCTTCGGAAGATAGCCTCATCAGGCGCTCTGACCAACTGGCTGAGGTTGCACTGTCTGCAAATGGTCCCTTCATGGGGAGATGACTTTTGAACCGCATATTCAACAGAGGAGTACAGCAGTAAACAACTTTTCCTCTTCGGTTCTCATTCTTATAGTGCAATGAATGATAGAAGTCTCCAATCAAAGTTGGCACTGGGTTGCCTGCAGCAAACAGATAGAAAGCATCCAAATCCACAAAGTTGGGCAAGTTAGGAAACAGCACAATTCCATAGATGCATAAAGCCAAAATAGCATTGAAAACCACCCAACAACCGTTCTTGGCATACTCTCGAGCTTTGACAACTAAGAAATCAAGAGAGAAACCTGAAACCCCAAGCCAAGAAGTCAATAACAGATCTGCAGCGTTCATATGCAAGGCTTTGGCTAAGTCCTCCAACTTGGGCTCAGCAGCAGAGTGAATAAAGGGAACCTTATTCTGCACGGGAAGCTCAGTAAACTCCACATACTCCTCAATGGTAGGTCCTAGAATGAAGTCAGCAAAAGTAAAGCACCTCAATGCAGGGTCATAGAACTGCATCAAGGTGTATAGCCCGTTCATCTCATCAGCAGTGGGCTTACAGACTAATCTCAGTAATCTCCCATGGCTCATTCTGAAGCTTCTCCTAACCTCCTCATCGGCAAGAGATATCAGACCAAGCAAAGAAGTAATATCAGGTGAAGGCAGCTTATACGCAACTGTTTTCCTCAAACCAGCCATAATCAATACTCAAAAGTCCGGGCACTAGAACTAGGGAAATGCAAATGCACCTGCAGCACAGACACACGTTAGTGAAATGCAAATGGTAATGGATATGCAGGCAATGCAATGCAAGTAACATGCAACAGGGACCAAAGCTGTAGCTGAATAGCCTGAACTCAGTCAAGAAAGGTCTCAGATGGACCATCCAGAAGTCATCAAACCCTGGTCTCAGATAGACCTAAAATAAAATTCCAACACTGGTCTCTGACAGACCTCAAACCACAACTCCAACTGGTCTCTGATAGACCTCAAATCACATCTCTAATTGGTCTCTGACAGACCTCATAACACATCTCCAAATGGTCTCTGACAGACCTCATAACACATCTCCAAATGGTCTCTGACAGACCTCATAACTCTCCAAATGGTCTCTGACAGACCTCATAACTCTCCATAAATACCCAGGATCTCTGATCAAGAAATAACCGGTGGTCTGAAGGTCTAGTTACCTGCATAACCCCAAATCCCCTCACAGGTGGGTGGCCCTATAACTGGCACAAGGTACGGCATCCTATGCGGTCGTCGGCGTCACAGACTTTCAGGGTTGATGATACGATTCCCAGAAGGAGTGGCATCATCAAATCCTGAAGAGGCCTCACTCAGCCAACTTCCAAATGATCGGTTCCCGGAGTCGACAATTCAGCTGACCAACAACCCCTTCGACCCAAAGGGTAGAAAAAGAAGCCAACCAGAAGAACCTCGTCCGAGTGTAGATTTCATGAGACACTAATGCAAGCAAAGCCGGCACGCGCCCACTACTTTCTACTCTAATTCTAGGTGCACTCAAGCCCAGGTCCGGCTTATCTCTCAATATCAGAACACCCGTCACACCCCAATACAGCAATAATAAACAATATATAAAGCTGAAAATACAAGGTTAGAAATATACAATAACTCCATACAAAATCCTCGACGGGAAAACAAGCGTTAGGATTGACTCTCTTAAGGGACGTTGGATCCCAAATGCATAAGAACCATCGCAGTCCTTAGCAGCCAGGGGACGTTGGGTCCCCAGCAGAGTCGCCAGCTGTCGCTACTGCGAAAATCGGCGCCGGCTGACAGAAGAGTCGCCACCGTGCGTTATTTATCCCACGGGAGGGAAAGGAAACGCTCAGAGTAAACCTCGCACAACACGGGAAAGGTATGGTCGTCGCAACCAAAACCTGGGTTCGGGAGTCGGTTACGCAAGGGGAAGGTATTAACACCCCTCACGTCCGTCGTACCCGACGGGATCCACGCTTGTTTTCGGGTATGGATTGTTATTCTATCTAAACTATAGGTCTGGGGTTAAAAAGAAAATAAAATGAAAATAAAAATGACTCGGCAAAGTATCGCACTTTATGCCTACGTATTCCCGTCTGGAACGAGAAATCAGAGTCAACGTAGTTCGCCTACCTACGGGAAAGGAGGGGAAGGTTGCTCGCTAGGATATCGCATCCTATGCCTACGTACTTTCACACGGCATGAAAGATCAGAGCAAACGTAGTTCGGGCCACGTACGACACAAGCTTGTCCTTGTTGATTTTATTCCTTCTGAAAAAGGTTTTTCTGATTGACAGTCCAAGAGGACAAAAATGACGCTTTGATGAGTTCACATTCTTTTACGAAAGAAGTGTCTTTTATTGAGTTTGAAATCTTTACGTGTTTTTCTGTTTGTTTTGAGAGAGAAAGAGACAGAACTCTAACCTACGGTTGCGAAGGGAAACAAACTAACCTAATGTTATCATGCATGGGTTAAGACCTAGTGTCTATCATGCTCCTCTCTTGCACAGAGAGAAACAGAGATCCTACGGGATAGGCAGAAACAGAAACAATAACAGATATAATAAAGCGGTAAAATGCATGGATGCAACAGTACAAGCGAGGCAAGGGAGTCCCACTCGACCTCGAACCTAGAAAACAATAGGCAAAAGTGAACAGGCTTCACTTTCAACCCAGTAGGGTAAACAGCAAACAATACAGTTCAGAAAACCAATCAATACATCAGCAAATGAAATACAACAAACAAGAAACAGCATCAGCAGCTCTGAATCAACATCTGACTTCAAGTAATCTCCAATCAGCTACAGGCTTCAACAAGCATCAATCTCCATCTTCATGACCTTCAGGCAAGGGCTTTGATCATCAGTCTTTTATCTGCAATGGCTTTTCTTCAAGTTCAAACCTCCAGGATGAGGAATCAGTCACAAGAGTGAAGTGAATGAATGTTAGACAGTTGATTACCTACCAAGGGTGGTTCATCAACTGTTAACATTAAACAGAAAGTTTCCTCTCAAAAGTTCTATCTTCCAAATATATTCACTGATCCTTCCAAAGGAAGGAGGTGGATATTTGAAAGAGACTTTGAATCATAGAGAAAGGATGGATGCAGACAAGGCATTCCATGTTTGAGAAACAAGCTTTCTAATCTAGAGCTCTGCCTAGCTCCTAAACCCTAGTCTCCTCAGCAGCTGCTAGCAAGAACCTCCTCTCCAACTCGGGCAGTTGATCTTCAATCTCTGGATCTCCAATGGTCTTCATCTCCTCAAGTCTTCAGCTCTCCCAAGTCCCCAGACAATCCCAATACCCAAGCAAGCAAGCAATAATCCCCAGAGGGCACACCACACCAGACAATCAAATATACAGCATATTAATAGCAGTAGGGGAATCCTGACTTTTCTCTGAGGGGATCTAATAACTACCCATAGCCCCTATAGTCCCATAGCTAAACTATTCAAACCCTAAGTCCTAAGGGAAATGAATTGATTCTCCTAAGTCATCACCCAAAACCCTAGTTTGTACATGTTGTTCAAGCCTACATTAAGCACCTAAAATTAATTCTTAAAAATGGGAACTAAATTGAATTTACAAGTTCAATATCTCATCTAAGCAACCTAAAAAGAATGAACAAAAAATATGAAAGCATCTAGGAGAACAAAAATTACTAAATTCATGCATGAAATGGAGCTATTAAAATGACATTTATTTAGAAAATATGGAAAAAATATGAAATAAAAATAAAAATGCAATTTTATTTAATGAAAATTTTCTACACATTCTAATGAAAATGATGTAAAAAGAATGAGTTAAAAATGACTTTTTATGTATTTATTATGAATTAATGAAAATCAGAAAATATTAAGGGAAATTAAAAAAATCAAGATGAAAGAAATAAATGGGGGAGGGGTGTAGTTAGCAGGCGCCCTAGTTGAAATCAGGATGGGCCAAGCAGACAGGGGGTGAAAATAGAAGGATTTCCACGTTAAAAATCCTAATGGGCTCATTACTGGGGGTGGGGATAGCACATCACATTTAGGCCCGCCCGTTTCAATTAATGAAACGGTGCGTTTAGGGTACCAACTCATCTCCCTCCAAAATCTGCTTCAAATGAGAGCCCTAGGATCACTCTCTGAGTCAAAAGTCCAACATGAAATGAACGTTCCAGATTGCGTCTTCTTCATCAGTTCAAAAGAATTAGGGTTTATACTCCATGAATGTTCATGCACGAGCAAACTTGAACCTCTCAGTTCTCCCTCTCCAGTCCATGAAACGCCACGCTATAAACATGAAAAACATTCTAAATCTCTCCCTCTATAAGCCTATGGCATTAGTTCAATCTGAAATTCACTAGATCACTCAACCCGATAACAACAAATTCTGGTCACCATGGAAATCCTCTGCAACTCATCAACATAATTCTCCATCAAACTTACACTAATCTAATCTATGACTAATGGTGATCATCCTGCGCTAACAACCTAAGATTCTAATGCACTATGCCACGAGTTCTACCTCCTAACAGTTTGGTGCACCTGCTATGAATCATCACCAAACCACTCCAAACTCAACCTAATTGCTCCACTAACATCCTACATCATATCTAAACTAACAAAATCATGCTAAACTAACTAATTCAAGCTGTGGCAGAGAAAATGCACCTGGTGTAAAATCTTGTGGATGATGATGAAACTTGTGGATCTAAGAGTCTTGATGCTTGGATCTTGATCTACAATTGATCTATTTGATTCTGTTTGCAACACTTGAATGAAACTTGGCTTGAATTGTGCTGTCAACTTGAAATTGCAATTTTGATGTTGATGATGGAAGTGCTCGAAAATGGATTGATCACACCTTGTTCTTGGTTGAATTCTGATCTATGATGATGAATCAGTATGATGAAGTTGATTTTGATGATGATTGGTGAAGAATTTGAGGAATTGAAGTGAAAACACAATGAGAAAGAATGAGAGAATTTGGGAAATTCTTGGTGAAAAATGAAGCCAACCCTTGATCAATCTTCATTCCATGAATATATAGGGCTCACATGAACATTCTAGATCCATCTTGCACATTCCCTTGCCTTCCAACTTTGATTCATTTTGGCTATGTTTCTTAAAATGCAAGTAACCAAAGATAACTTTGAAATCTTCCACTAAACTCAAAAAAGTGTTTGAACCATTGTCTTTAGAATGTCTTTTCCATTCAAAATCATATATTGGAAGTCTCCATTTGGACTTATAAATCTCTCAAACCATTTTTCATTTTGACTTTATTCAAATTATAAGCCATTTTAGTTCAAATTTGGACCAATCATGCAACTTCATGCTATGAGCTTTTCCAACAATTTGTGACCTTCTTTCTAGACTTAAAATCCCATTTGGAGCAAGTTTTATGTTGTAAGTTTTTCCATTTGAGGCCTCCTTGTATGAGTTTTGGACATAGGTTAAAATGACCTGTAATTCACAAATGCCCAAAATACCCTTTGCTTGCCAAGACCATAAGTTGAGTTCCACACATCATATGAAGGCATGCTATACCATTCTAGAAAGCTAAGACAATGAGGAACAATTCTTATGTTGACCAAGAATTCATTTGAAATCTCCTTGAGGGGTAAAAATTGCTTGGAAGTCAAGTCACTTTCACAGACAAAATTTCAGATACCTCAGATGACCTGTAACTTGCAAGGACCATAACTTGAGTTCTATAAATCTCCTTGATGTCTTCCACCACTAAAATTAAAGGTCTTGAGATCCTCTACAAGTTTCATGTTGGCCAAGAAGCCATTTGAAGCTAGCATTTTGACTTATCTTGCTTGGAAATTTGACCTAAACTAGGGGATTTTACACAGAAACCCTAATTTAGAAACTCCTCTTCTCCTTGATTTCTCTTGAATTCTCCTTGGCATATCTCCATATCCTTCTTTATATGTCAAATGATGAACCCCACATCTCTCCACTAGACTTGAACACCCCTTAAATCAGTCAATTGACCTAGGGTTGACCTAGGGTTGACCCAGATGAAACCCTAGTTGACTGCCTTCAGTTATAGCTCTTGTGCTCTCATCAATGACTTGTCTCCTTCTCCAAATGACTTTCTAAGTCTCTCATAATGTCTAGATACTCTTCATGCCTTCAACTCACAACTCACAACCCTCTTGTTGATCCTCAGATATCCTCAGCTAGGAGATGGACTCAAGGCTTGATCTGCTGAACTCTTTGCTTTCAAATTCTTTCCTGATGACTTGAATAAGATTGAATTGGGATAATAACCTCTTGATAGGCCTCTAGAGATGAGAATAATGATTGGTCCCCTGTTGAATGACTTGCTATGCTTATGCTATGCAGATGGTTAGTCTATATACATGACTCTATATGCAAATGCTAATGATATTGAAACATAAACCCAAGGAATAAGGTTGGGCAAATTTTAGGGTGCAACAGCTGCCCCTATTCAAGCGACTTGGACCCGATTGGGTGAAGAGCCCGGAGCCTTCAGACATCCGCGGTACGAGACGATTGAATACTAGTGAAACCAGAAATTTGCCAACCGCAGAAATAAATTGCGCTCCTGCTTGAGGAACGACATTCATCAGCTGAATCTGACTGTTACAGCAACCCACTAATCTCGTGCGACTGTGCTGGGGATTGTCTTCATCGTTCTGAAGAGGATGCTATCATAACAGATTGTTTGCTTGTCCACGTTAGGACTCTGTCCGTCATCAATACAAAGAACTCTCAACTAGAACCTGTCCACGTTAGGACTCCACTTGCTGTTAACCCAGAAAAAATCTCGGCAATTCCGCTGGGGATAATTCGTCTGTATTTCCATAAACTGAATCGTCCACGTTAGGAATAAAACTCTTCCACGTTAGGAGTAACATCTGTCCACGTTAGGGATCATCTCTTCTGTATCTGTCCACGTCAGGACTAAACCTTTCATCTTTCCACGTCAGGAAGCAATTTTCTTTCCACATAAGGAGAACTATATCAATCTGTCCACGTAAGGACTCCGATACCACTTGACATGTCCGCGTCAGGACTCCAATCTTTCCACGTAAGGAATTCAACTTTGGTTCTGAACCTGTCCACGTCAGGACTCAACTTTCCACGTGAGGAGTACATCATTCTTCCACGTCAGGAATCAACTTCTTTGATCTGTCCGCGTCAGGACCCCAACTTTTCCACTTAAGGAATAAATCTTCTTCTTCCACGTTAGGGATAATCCATTTCTTTCCACGTCAGGAATCAATCTTGATATGTCCGCGTGAGGACCCAATCTTTCCACGTAAGGAATAAACTCGTCTTTCCACGTAAGGAAACCATTTTTCTTCCACGTAAGGAATGCTCTTGATATGTCCACGTAAGGACTCTGATCTTTCCACGTCCGGAAACATTGTCTTCCGATTTGTCCGCATCAGAACTACATTTTTCCACGCAAGGAATGCCATCTTAATCTGCCCACGTAAGGACTCCCCTCTTTCCACGTAAGGAATCCTCTTCTGATATGTCCGCGTAAGGACTACATCTTTTCCGCGTAAGGAATCTCCATCTTTCCACGTCAAGAACACAATCTTAACCTGTCCACGTAAGGACTCTCCTCTTTCCACGTTAGGAATCACTTCTTTTGATATGTCCGCGTAAGGACTTCATCGTCCACGTTAGGACCCATTTCTCCACGTTAGGAATAATAATTTCCTTGATTTGTCCACGTCAGGACTCAAGCGTCTTCGACCCGCTGAGGAAATAAGACTTGTCCATGTAAGGACTCACACGCTGGTCTGATCTGTCCATGTCAGGACACCTTGCTTTGCCAACACGAAAAAGATAACTGCTGAGAGTAACTGGTCCGCGTCAGGACACCAACCCAAAGAGTAATCACTTTTGTCAACGTCATGACCTCCCATTCCACTAATTTCGAGAACGTGCCTCTGCCCACGATAGGACTAACACACTTCACCAACCCGGGGAAATAAACCTGTCCACGTTAGGACGCCCACTTCTGAAGAAATCCCGTCAATATAGGAGTAAATTGTCCGCGTCAGGACTTAGTTCTCCAATGATCCCGACCCACAAATTTCTCAGCACCGACGTGACAGCGACTTTGAGACGGACTCTACTGGGGATGTCTGGAAACCAAACTATCGGACGCCTGTTCTGATAACCGGTGGTGGCCTCTGAAATTCTGATTCATGGAACCCCTGACGACAACTAATTCTGCCTGGGAATAAAGAGAAACTTATCCTGGCAACTCTGACGGGGAAAATAAGAGACATTTGCATAAATGACTCTGTTAGAGGCAAAGAGAATCTCATCATGCTAACTCTGTGGGGGAATACTGCCGAAACTGATATTATCATTGAATATCTCATGCCGAGATCTTGAAAGTTTGGTTGTTCATTTGAGCAAGAGTTCTCTCCACCTGAACTGCTAGAATACAGGAACTGCTTCAGCAAAATAAATGCTGGAAGGATAATGCCGACTCCGCCGGGAATAGCCAGATGCTACAGAATTATTCCAGCAAAATAAATGCTGGAAGGGTGAAGTCGACTCAGCTGGGAAATTGGGAACTCAAACCAAACCCCCTGTTGAGGTAACCCCCTGCTGGGGAATATAACTTTGCTGGGGAATAGCAGATGCGCATAGTTCGATCGGACTTTCTGCTGGAACGTGAACTGATATCACCAGTATCTCTGACAAAATAAATGACAGGACCCACCGTCAACTCTGCTTGGGAGAGTCTTGATCTTCGAGTTCCACTGGAAGGAATGAAAATACTTGCAAAGAGAATTCCGCTGGGGATGGGATGATTCTCTTGGGGAAAATTAACTGACTCCGCTGGGGGAGAGTGCATGACCCTGCGGGGAAAGATGAACCTGTCTGAATACAGCCTTATGATCTTAGAATCGCCACACTCTGCTGAGGACGAATAACTTTTCTGGAGCACGTCCTTTGGATAAGCTACGGCTCGCTGGGGAATTCTATCCTTCTTCAGGAAGAACATGCATGACCTGCGTGGGGATCAAGTCTCTCGTTATCGCGATCTTTTGATCATCTTCCTCGTATGGTTATGAAACCTGCAACAACACAAACAAGACCAGACAAGTCTATGCAATCAAATCAATTCAGGTTAGTGACGTTACTTTCAGTTAATTCAAAGCTTTAACAATTGTTGGCAAGAGCCAGTGACGTTATACTCATGCTAGCTTCAATAAACTTAGGCGTTTTATCATGCACAAAACAGTAAAGAACCAGCATCAAGTACTGAATAACATATTTTCATTGATTGGGCCCCTGAATGGGCGGAGTTTTTGTACACGGGATGTAACTCCTGAAAAGAGGAAGCTACGCAAAGCAAATACATAAGTATGCACAAGAAGCATGAATATTTTGACAAATTAAATTTTGTACACATGTCGGCAACGGGATGCAGATGAACACCACGAACTGATCCTCCTATGACTCATCCGACTCTAATGCTTTCCCGGTATCCATTTCTGAAGAGATTGTATCCGATAACTGGCTCCTCAAATATATTCTCCCGCATTGATGCTCATTGCGATATCAAATTCGGACCGCAGTCATTTGCTTTTCAAATCCCTAACTTTTGCGTGAACCGCCCTTTACGGGTTTTCAGTTCACCGGGATACCCTTTTTTGCCGAAGCCGCCCAGTGTAGGTTTTCAACTTCGCGGGTGTACATTTTTCAATTTTATCCCTAACTTTTGCCCGAACCTTTCATTCTGTTTTTGGTTCGCCAGGATGCCCCATTTTTGCCTGGACTCTCTTTTTCTGTCCAGCGGGTCTATTTTAAGCAAAGTATTTTTTAACCGCGTCCGAATTCACAGGTGACGCAAAGTCTTCTCCGTCCATGGTGGACAACAATAAAGCTCCTCCTGAAAAGACCTTACTGACAACGTATGGCCCTTCGTAGTTGGGGGTCCACTTGCCCCTGTGATCTGCTTGCGGCGGGAGAATCCTTTTCAGCACAAGGTCGCCCGTCTGAAAGCTTCGCGGAAGTATCTTCTTGTCGTACGCTTTCTTCATTCGTCTTTGGTACAAACGACCGTAGGCTAAAGAAGCTAGCCTCTTCTCATCCATCAAACTCAGTTGATTCAACCTGTCTTTCACCCATTCTGCCTCGTCCAGCTGAACGTCTCGCAATACCCTCAGAGAAGGGATCTCGACTTCTAATGGTAGCACCGCTTCCATTCCATATACCAACGAGAACGGAGTTGCCCCGGTTGATGTGCGTACCGTCGTACGATAACCGTGCAGAGCAAAAGGTAGCATTTCATGCCAATCCTTATAAGTCACCACCATTTTCTGGACAATTTTCTTGATATTCTTATTGGCCGCTTCAACAGCGCCATTCATCTTGGGTCGGTAAGGGGAGGAGTTGTGATGTTCGATCTTGAAATTCTGACAGAGCTCCTTCATCATTTTGTTGTTCAGATTTGAACCATTATCCGTGATTATCCGCTCGGGGATCCCATATCGGCAAATGATATCTCTCTTGATGAATCTGGCAACCACTTGCTTCGTTACATTTGCGTAAGACGCCGCTTCCACCCACTTGGTGAAATAATCGATTGCTACTAGGATGAACCGATGCCCGTTAGAAGCCGTCGGCTCGATCTTTCCAATCATATCGATTCCCCACATCGAGAATGGCCATGGGGATGACATCACATTTAGAGGACTCGGAGGCACGTGTATTTTGTCAGCATAGATTTGGCACTTGTGGCACTTCCTCGCAAACTTGAAACAATCAGTTTCCATCGTCAGCCAAAAGTAACCTGCCCTCGGCAGTTTTCTCGTCATAGCATGTCCACCAGCATGCGTACCAAAGGTACCTTCGTGAATTTCCTCCATGAGAAGCTTTGCCTCTTTCTCGTCTACACAACGCAACAACACCAAATCGTGGTTCCTTCTGTATAAGACGCCATCCGGGTTCAAGTAGAAATTACCCGCTAATCTCCTGAGAGTCTTCTGATCTTGACTGGATGCCCCAGCCGGATACTCTTTATTCTTCAGGAAATTAAGGATATCAAAATACCACGGTTCGTCATCAGATGCTTCATCAATAGCAAATACATAAGCTGGCCTGTCCAACCGAGAGATAGTGATCTGGGGAGCTTCGTTCCAGAAGTTGACCTTGTACATGGAAGACAAAGTGGCAAGGGCGTCAGCCATTTGATTTTCTGCCCGCGGTACGTGATGCAATTCAACTTTGTCGAAGAAAGGCAACAATCTCCTTGCATAATTCATGTAATGTATCAAATTGGGCTGACGTGTCTCCCACTCCCCTTTGATCTGATTCACTACCAGAGCTGAGTCTCCGTATACGTCTAGATGTTTGATTCGCAAATCAATGGCTTCTTCAAGCCCCATTATACAAGCTTCGTATTCGGCCTCGTTGTTGGTGACGGCAAAAGTCAATCGGGCAGTAAACGGGATGTGCGACCCGTGTGGCGTGGTGATAATTGCCCCTATTCCGCTACCGTAAGCATTCACAGCTCCGTCAAATATCATCTTCCACTGGGACCCCAACTCTGGTCCTTCGTCTGGCAACGGCTCTTCGCAATCCTTCATCTTTAAGTACATGATATCCTCGTCAGGAAAATCAAATCTCATCGATTGGTAATCTTCAATAGGCTGCTCCGCCAGATACTCAGACAGCACACTCCCCTTTATAGCCTTTTGCGAGACGTATTGAATATCGTATTCAGTCAAGACCATCTGCCACCGGGCAATTCTACCTGACAACGCCTGCTTTTCGAATATATATTTGACAGGATCCATCTTCGAGATGAGCATGGTTGTATGATTCAGCATGTACTGCCTCAGACGCTTGGCGGCCCAGGCTAGCGCGCAACAAGTTTTCTCCAGCATTGAGTATCGAGATTCACAGTCTGTAAATTTCTTACTCAAGTAATAGATCGCATGCTCTTTTCTCCCCGTCTCGTCGTGTTGACCGAGAACACAACCCATGCTTCCCTCAAGAACCGTCAAATACATTATCAAGGGTCTACCTGCCACTGGGGGTATCAAAATAGGAGGCTCCTGCAGATACTTCTTTATTTTATCGAACGCCTTTTGACAATTTTCGTTCCACGTTACAGCTTGATGTTTCTTCAACAGCTTGAATAATGGTTCACACGTGGCAGTTAGGTGAGATATGAACCGAGCGATGTAGTTCAACCTCCCTAAAAACCCGCGTACCTCCTTCTCTGTTTTAGGCGTCGGCATTTCTTGAATCGCTTTTATTTTAGCAGGATCGACCTCTATTCCTCTTTCGCTTACAATAAACCCCAGCAGTTTACCCGATCTCACCCCGAAGGTGCATTTATTAGGGTTCAGCCTCAGCCTGAACTTCCTAAGTCTTTTAAACAACTTCAGCAGATTCACCAGATGCTCTTCCTCCGTCTGGGATTTGGCAATCATATCGTCAACATAAACTTCGATCTCTTTATGCATCATGTCATGAAAAAGAGTCGTCATCGCACGCTGATATGTTGCCCCAGCATTTTTCAAACCAAAGGGCATCACTTTGTAGCAAAATGTTCCCCACGGCGTTATGAAAGTAGTCTTCTCCATATCCTCTGGCGCCATTTTAATTTGATTGTAGCCTGAAAAGCCATCCATGAAGGAGAATACGGAGTACTGAGCAGTATTATCAACTAACACGTCAATGTGAGGAAGTGGAAAATCGTCTTTTGGGCTTGCTTTATTCAAATCTCTATAATCCACGCACATTCGAACCTTGCCATCTTTCTTTGGCACTGGTACGATGTTGGCAACCCATGAAGGATACTTCGTCACAGCCAGGAAACCAGCGTCCCACTGTTTCTGAACCTCCTCTTTGATCTTCATTGCCATATCTGGTCGAGTTCTGCGAAGCTTTTGTTTGACTGGCGGGCAATCTTCTTTCAGTGGCAGGCAATGCACAACCATATCTGTATCGAGCCCTGGCATATCTTCATATGACCAAGCGAATACGTCATTATACTCTCGGAGCATTTCAACCAGTCTTCGCTTGATATCACTCTGCAGTGCGGCTCCAACACGAATATTCTTCTCAACCCCTTCCGACCCCAAATTGATAATTTCGATGACCTCGTCGTGAGGCAGAATGGCTCTCTCCTCTTGCTTCACCAACCAAGACAGTTCTTCAGGAACGTCGCTATCTTCGACAACCTCTTCTTCAGCCTGAAGCACGGGGTGCTCAAAGTCGGGACGAGTCATAGGTGGTTCAAGGATGTCATCTGAAAATGTTATCCTGCAAAAGGAATGGTTAAGTGCTTCAAAATGCGTATAAAGCGAATAACCACATTGCCATTTTATTGAAAAATACAAAACAGGAAAGACAAGGATTACGGTATTTGCACATGAAAAAACGCCATTTATTTAATGATTAACACGCAATGTTTATAACAACACAGCCCTAATCAAATCCTGATGCCCCGGGCAAGACATCAGATTATTCAACAATTAATAAAGCAAAGCATTACTGTTTAAAAGTCACAGGAACAAGCTCTTGAATAGACCAGTTGCACAGTCCTTGTCCTGGCGTGCTTGGCTGAATCCAGGCATCCATATCACAGTCGCTGTCTCCTTCATCAGACTCTGAAGCAGCATTGACAGCTTCATGACATACTCCACTGGCAGAGATGATAATTGGCTTTCTGAAACGGGGGGCCCCCACGGAAGGAGTTGATGACGACGGTCGGTACCCCAGCCCGAACCGGTCCATCTTCACAGGAATGTCCAGCACTTTGCCCCAGCCTTTGGCTTCTCCTGCTTCCACTAGAGCTTGAGCTTCTTTATACGATGAGACGGCTATCTCTGGCACTTTGCTCGGCCCGGGACCTTTGTCCTTGATGCGCAACCCTTCGAATGCCTGGCATGGCGTTTCGTGGATCTCTCCGTCGACTTCCACATATTTAAATGAAGATAGATGGCTGACCAGGATGTCTTCTTCTCCGCACATGGTGACTACGCTGTCTCCGACCATATACTTTAACTTCTGATGCAGGGTAGACGTGACGGCCCCTGCCCCATGAATCCAGGGTCTTCCAAGCAAGCAGCTGTACGCAGGCTGTATATCCATGATATAAAACTCCGTTGCAAACACTTCCGGCCCTACTTGCAGAGGCAACGTAATCGATCCGAAGACTGTTCTCCGCGTGCCGTCAAACGCTCTGACTACCAAATCACTGGGTGTACACAAAATTCCTCGAACATCCAGCTTCATCATCGCCTTCTTGGGCAGCACATTCAAAGATGATCCGGTGTCAACCAATACGTGCGACATTACTGATCCTCGACACTCAACAGATACGTGTAATGCCATATTATGATCTCTCCCTTTCGGAGTCAAGTCAAAATCGGTAAAGCCCAGACTGTGGCCCGCATTCACATGTGCCAATACTCCTTCTAGCTGATTTACGGAGACGTCCTGGGGTACAAAAGACGTGTCCAGGACTTTCAGCAAAGCGTTTCTGTGAGCTTCCGAACATAAGAGCAACGACAAGATAGATATTTTGGACGGCGTCTGCTGCAGATGCTCCACAATCTTATAATCACTTTTCCGAATTAAGCGCATGAATTCTTCTACATCCTTCGATGCTGCTTCTTTTTCACTCGCTTGTACCGGAACATTTTCAACTGCTTTCCCTTTTCCTTTCGCTAGCCTTTCCGCCTCCACTTCAGGAGATATAAAGATCCTGCCGCTCCTTGTCATGCCTCCTGAACCAACAACATTATCCACAATCTCCGCTGGCTGCTTGTTAACATCAATCTTTATCCCGTCACAATATACCTCTAACCCATATGACCATGGGACTGCTTTCGTGTTCTCGTACGGGATTGGCCCGGCCTTAGTTATGGTGATTGGTGGGCGCTGAGCTGGTGCTGCAATAGTGATCGTCTTCCGAGGAATCGTTACCGTGGCCACATCACTCCGATTATCCACTACTGCCCCTGCAGGCTCATCAGTTGCCGCTCGATCAAACTGCAATATACCTTCATCAATCAAAGCCTGGATGCCTTTCTTCAAATCCTCACACCCCCCAGCTAGGGTCCAACAATCTAAGCAATATTCGTTACATCCTGGGTAAACACCTCCTTGTAACAGTCGGCTCTTTATCTCGCTCAACGGCGTCTTCAAATCTTCAACGTTCATAATCAGATTCAACCCTTCCTCAGTCAGCACGGCGTTTGCCCCATGATTAGGCATGGGTTTCTGGACTATATTCGGACCTGCCGTTCCGAAGTTGATAGTCTTGTTGTCTAAAAGATCCTGCACAACGTGCTTAAAAGCATGGCAACCTTCTATATCGTGGCCCGGGGCCCCAGAATGAAACTCACAGTGCCTGCTTGCATCGTAGCCGAACGGGGGAGTTCCCGTTATCGGCGCCAGAGTTCTTTTCTCTACCAGATTCAATCCCAACAATGTCTGCAATAAATCAGCATAGGTTGAGGGAGGCTTCTCAAACATTCTTCTCGGTTTACTGCCCTGGAATCTTCGCTGAGCCTGCTGTGCCCCTTGCTGAGGCTGCTGCTGCTGTGGCATTGGCTGCTGCTGAATCGGTTGTTGTTGCTGGATTGGTTGTTGTTGATATGGGATAGTAACACTCGACACCTGCTGTGGCTGACGATATTGACCTCGTCCCCTGCCTCGGCCTCGGCCTCGGCCTCCAAATACCGCGCTAGCTTCGCCCTGACGGCGCCCACCATAAGCTTTCCTATTACTGCCAGATGCAGTTGATTCCTCGACTTGGAACTTTCCTTGCTTAATATTACGCTCAATCTTTTCCCCCATCAGAATCAGGTCTGAAAAACTGGCCAGAGACGTATGAAACAGCATATCATGAAACAGCCCTGTAATGTGCCGACAAACATATCATTCATTTCCTTATCTTCCACAGGAGGACGGACCCTGGCAGCCATATCGCGCCACCTTTGCGCGTACTCTTTAAAACTCTCCCCCTTCTTCTGCGAAAGCCCGGCCAACTGGACCCGATTGGGCGCCAGGTCGCTGTTATACTTGTAATGGGCTACAAACGCCTCCGCCAATTGCTTCCATGTCTTGATATCAGTTGGCTCCAACCCCATGTACCACTCTAGGGAAGGGCCCGATAGACTATCCTGAAAGAAATGCATTAGCATTCTTTCATCAGTTGAGTATGCAGACATCTTTCTGTAATAAGCTCGCACATGCACTTTCGGACATGTGTCTCCTTTGTACTTATCAAACGCAGGAGCTTTGAATTTAATTGGCACCCTCAAGCCAGGTACCAAGCCCATGGTTGCCATGTCCAATCCCACAGCACTTTGATTTAAGACTCCCTTCATTTGCTCTTCCAGCATTCTAATCTTTTGGGAATCATCCATCGGCCCTTCAAAACCTCCTCCGGAGAAGGCGTCCTCCTGCTGATCCTCTTGCCACATACCGTTTCCAGCCCCGTACCCATCGTACGCATTATTACGTCCAGCTCTGATTTGATTCATTCCCGGACCTCGGCCTCTGTTGCCGTACCCTTGAACACCTCCAGCAGGACCAAAAGCCATAAATCCAGTACCGTTGCCATTTCCAAAGCCTCCGTAACCCTGATTGACCATACCATAACCGTCTTGCCCAAAGCCTTGAGCATTAAAGCCATACTTCCCAGTATTATCGAATCCCTGATCGTTGAATCCGAACCCAGTATTGACAAAGCCGTTGCCTCCTAGATTATCTCCCAAATTGACATCACCCAGCCCAGTATTATGGACAGCAGTTTCATTCCCCACTCCGACGTTACCGTTCACAGCAGCGGTAGCGTTATTGACATTAGCAGCAGGTATATTGACTACGGGCGGAGCCACTGGCGTGGGAGTGCCGTCTCCATGAGCAGTATCAACCCGGACAGACTGATGATCTTCATTACCATGACCAGCGTTGCGAGCCAACAGAGGCTGGACCATGGCCTGCAAATTCTCCTGCCCTTTTGCTATAGCTTCCATAGTCTGCATGAAGAGGGCGAGCTTCTCGCGCACATCCTGCATCTCGTTCTGCATTTGGTCCATGATTTTCCGACAGTTGGAGCGCGTAGAATAGCGGTGCGAATGCTGATCTGGAATCCTGTTAAGTACCTGATACAGAGCAGGAAATAAGACACCATTCAAAGACTACCTGTAATGCAATATGAATATGAATGCAATGCAATGTGTCTGTGCATTAGGGAAGTTCATTCCCCCAGTTCTAGTGCGAAGGTGCCGGTGCAGTGACAGTACTGATAACAGGAATATCGGAGCTGAATCATAGAAAGCCTCATATATTGCAGGGAAAATCAATAAGCCCAGGGTACAATATCACTGAGAGTACAAAGAAGGCATGACCTCAACCAACAATCCTGGTGATGGTCAGCATTATGCAAATAAAGCATACAAGTTACTATATGAAATGATCAAATCCTCCCAAAAGTCTGGTACTCCTCTATCAACTTCTTGGTCTCCGGGTGGCTTGGTCGATCAAGCAGCCCTTCAACAAGCTGGTTTCTCCTTTTAAGGACACGGCGTACGTCTTCAGCAGTTTCTTCCCCTGTTGCTTCTCCGAAGCAATCTTCTAACTTTCGCTTCTGAGACACTGCTTCATCTCTGGATTTGATTGCCTTGTTCAGTGCATGCTGGACACTATACCGGGTCATCACTTCTTCCTCACACTTCTTGATGCTAGACTTCAACTTCTCTTCGAGGTCGGAGATTTGCTGCTTCAGCTTATCTTCCCTCTTCTTATTGTTGGTGAGTGTAGCATTCCAAGTCTTGTTGCAAGAGGATATCTCTCGGTGTGCTGCGTCGAGCGCCTTCTTTTTGGCTTCCAGCATGTCATGGGAACTTCTGAACTCTTGCCCCAGACGTTCGCGCTTTTTCTTCTCCTCAGTCAATACAGCCCCTAACCTGTTTACCAGCTCGATCTGTTGTTGGAAAGCATATACAGCCTTGTTTTTCTCACTGCGTGCCTGGGCTAACTCTTGCTCTAACCCTTCGTTAATCTTCATCAAGGCTTCTTTTTCTCTCACAACTTGCTCGTAGGCTTCCCTAGAAACAGTAGTTGGCTCTGCTACCGGAACGGGAACAATGACGGGTGCAGCTGGAAATGGCATCCGCAACTGACTTGCTCTCTCCTGAATCCAAACTCTATAAGGTGCATAGGCCTGACAGTCATTCTTTCCTAACAACGGCTTCCCTTTGCGGTTAATACGTGCCCAGGCATGTTGCAGCTTGGCTAGTAACTCCCCCTTCACGTCTCCGGTGAAGTACAGAGATTCCTGTACTTCTTCCTCCTGAGGTGGATTCTTCAGTGCATATCCGAACTGGCGAATGAATAGAGAAGGGTTGTAATTGATACACCCTTTTCTTCCTATCAGCGGCACATTAGGATACCCAGAACAACTAAAGATGAGCTCAGATCCCAACAAATCTCGATCAAACCATACAACGTCTTCGGAAGATAGCCTCATCAGGCGCTCTGACCAACTGGCTGAGGTTGCACTGTCTGCAAATGGTCCCTTCATGGGGAGATGACTTTTGAACCACATATTCAACAGAGGAGTACAGCAGTAAACAACTTTTCCTCTTCGGTTCTCATTCTTATAGTGCAATGAATGATAGAAGTCTCCAATCAAAGTTGGCACTGGGTTGCCTGCAGCAAACAGATAGAAAGCATCCAAATCCACAAAGTTGGGCAAGTTAGGAAACAGCACAATTCCATAGATGCATAAAGCCAAAATAGCATTGAAAACCACCCAACAACCGTTCTTGGCATACTCTCGAGCTTTGACAACTAAGAAATCAAGAGAGAAACCTGAAACCCCAAGCCAAGAAGTCAATAACAGATCTGCAGCGTTCATATGCAAGGCTTTGGCTAAGTCCTCCAACTTGGGCTCAGCAGCAGAGTGAATAAAGGGAACCTTATTCTGCACGGGAAGCTCAGTAAACTCCACATACTCCTCAATGGTAGGTCCTAGAATGAAGTCAGCAAAAGTAAAGCACCTCAATGCAGGGTCATAGAACTGCATCAAGGTGTATAGCCCGTTCATCTCATCAGCAGTGGGCTTACAGACTAATCTCAGTAATCTCCCATGGCTCATTCTGAAGCTTCTCCTAACCTCCTCATCGGCAAGAGATATCAGACCAAGCAAAGAAGTAATATCAGGTGAAGGCAGCTTATACGCAACTGTTTTCCTCAAACCAGCCATAATCAATACTCAAAAGTCCGGGCACTAGAACTAGGGAAATGCAAATGCACCTGCAGCACAGACACACGTTAGTGAAATGCAAATGGTAATGGATATGCAGGCAATGCAATGCAAGTAACATGCAACAGGGACCAAAGCTGTAGCTGAATAGCCTGAACTCAGTCAAGAAAGGTCTCAGATGGACCATCCAGAAGTCATCAAACCCTGGTCTCAGATAGACCTAAAATAAAATTCCAACACTGGTCTCTGACAGACCTCAAACCACAACTCCAACTGGTCTCTGATAGACCTCAAATCACATCTCTAATTGGTCTCTGACAGACCTCATAACACATCTCCAAATGGTCTCTGACAGACCTCATAACACATCTCCAAATGGTCTCTGACAGACCTCATAACTCTCCAAATGGTCTCTGACAGACCTCATAACTCTCCATAAATACCCAGGATCTCTGATCAAGAAATAACCGGTGGTCTGAAGGTCTAGTTACCTGCATAACCCCAAATCCCCTCACAGGTGGGTGGCCCTATAACTGGCACAAGGTACGGCATCCTATGCGGTCGTCGGCGTCACAGACTTTCAGGGTTGATGATACGATTCCCAGAAGGAGTGGCATCATCAAATCCTGAAGAGGCCTCACTCAGCCAACTTCCAAATGATCGGTTCCCGGAGTCGACAATTCAGCTGACCAACAACCCCTTCGACCCAAAGGGTAGAAAAAGAAGCCAACCAGAAGAACCTCGTCCGAGTGTAGATTTCATGAGACACTAATGCAAGCAAAGCCGGCACGCGCCCACTACTTTCTACTCTAATTCTAGGTGCACTCAAGCCCAGGTCCGGCTTATCTCTCAATATCAGAACACCCGTCACACCCCAATACAGCAATAATAAACAATATATAAAGCTGAAAATACAAGGTTAGAAATATACAATAACTCCATACAAAATCCTCGACGGGAAAACAAGCGTTAGGATTGACTCTCTTAAGGGACGTTGGATCCCAAATGCATAAGAACCATCGCAGTCCTTAGCAGCCAGGGGACGTTGGGTCCCCAGCAGAGTCGCCAGCTGTCGCTACTGCGAAAATCGGCGCCGGCTGACAGAAGAGTCGCCACCGTGCGTTATTTATCCCACGGGAGGGAAAGGAAACGCTCAGAGTAAACCTCGCACAACACGGGAAAGGTATGGTCGTCGCAACCAAAACCTGGGTTCGGGAGTCGGTTACGCAAGGGGAAGGTATTAGCACCCCTCACGTCCGTCGTACCCGACGGGATCCACGCTTGTTTTCGGGTATGGATTGTTATTCTATCTAAACTATAGGTCTGGGGTTAAAAAGAAAATAAAATGAAAATAAAAATGACTCGGCAAAGTATCGCACTTTATGCCTACGTATTCCCGTCTGGAACGAGAAATCAGAGTCAACGTAGTTCGCCTACCTACGGGAAAGGAGGGGAAGGTTGCTCGCTAGGATATCGCATCCTATGCCTACGTACTTTCACACGGCATGAAAGATCAGAGCAAACGTAGTTCGGGCCACGTACGACACAAGCTTGTCCTTGTTGATTTTATTCCTTCTGAAAAAGGTTTTTCTGATTGACAGTCCAAGAGGACAAAAATGACGCTTTGATGAGTTCACATTCTTTTACGAAAGAAGTGTCTTTTATTGAGTTTGAAATCTTTACGTGTTTTTCTGTTTGTTTTGAGAGAGAAAGAGACAGAACTCTAACCTACGGTTGCGAAGGGAAACAAACTAACCTAATGTTATCATGCATGGGTTAAGACCTAGTGTCTATCATGCTCCTCTCTTGCACAGAGAGAAACAGAGATCCTACGGGATAGGCAGAAACAGAAACAATAACAGATATAATAAAGCGGTAAAATGCATGGATGCAACAGTACAAGCGAGGCAAGGGAGTCCCACTCGACCTCGAACCTAGAAAACAATAGGCAAAAGTGAACAGGCTTCACTTTCAACCCAGTAGGGTAAACAGCAAACAATACAGTTCAGAAAACCAATCAATACATCAGCAAATGAAATACAACAAACAAGAAGCAGCATCAGCAGCTCTGAATCAACATCTGACTTCAAGTAATCTCCAATCAGCTACAGGCTTCAACAAGCATCAATCTCCATCTTCATGACCTTCAGGCAAGGGCTTTGATCATCAGTCTTTTATCTGCAATGGCTTTTCTTCAAGTTCAAACCTCCAGGATGAGGAATCAGTCACAAGAGTGAAGTGAATGAATGTTAGACAGTTGATTACCTACCAAGGGTGGTTCATCAACTGTTAACATTAAACAGAAAGTTTCCTCTCAAAAGTTCTATCTTCCAAATATATTCACTGATCCTTCCAAAGGAAGGAGGTGGATATTTGAAAGAGACTTTGAATCATAGAGAAAGGATGGATGCAGACAAGGCATTCCATGTTTGAGAAACAAGCTTTCTAATCTAGAGCTCTGCCTAGCTCCTAAACCCTAGTCTCCTCAGCAGCTGCTAGCAAGAACCTCCTCTCCAACTCGGGCAGTTGATCTTCAATCTCTGGATCTCCAATGGTCTTCATCTCCTCAAGTCTTCAGCTCTCCCAAGTCCCCAGACAATCCCAATACCCAAGCAAGCAAGCAATAATCCCCAGAGGGCACACCACACCAGACAATCAAATATACAGCATATTAATAGCAGTAGGGGAATCCTGACTTTTCTCTGAGGGGATCTAATAACTACCCATAGCCCCTATAGTCCCATAGCTAAACTATTCAAACCCTAAGTCCTAAGGGAAATGAATTGATTCTCCTAAGTCATCACCCAAAACCCTAGTTTGTACATGTTGTTCAAGCCTACATTAAGCACCTAAAATTAATTCTTAAAAATGGGAACTAAATTGAATTTACAAGTTCAATATCTCATCTAAGCAACCTAAAAAGAATGAACAAAAAATATGAAAGCATCTAGGAGAACAAAAATTACTAAATTCATGCATGAAATGGAGCTATTAAAATGACATTTATTTAGAAAATATGGAAAAAATATGAAATAAAAATAAAAATGCAATTTTATTTAATGAAAATTTTCTACACATTCTAATGAAAATGATGTAAAAAGAATGAGTTAAAAATGACTTTTTATGTATTTATTATGAATTAATGAAAATCAGAAAATATTAAGGGAAATTAAAAAAATCAAGATGAAAGAAATAAATGGGGGAGGGGTGTAGTTAGCAGGCGCCCTAGTTGAAATCAGGATGGGCCAAGCAGACAGGGGGTGAAAATAGAAGGATTTCCACGTTCAAAATCCTAATGGGCTCATTACTGGGGGTGGGGATAGCACATCACATTTAGGCCCGCCCGTTTCAATTAATGAAACGGTGCGTTTAGGGCACCAACTCATCTCCCTCCAAAATCTGCTTCAAATGAGAGCCCTAGGATCACTCTCTGAGTCAAAAGTCCAACATGAAATGAACGTTCCAGATTGCGTCTTCTTCATCAGTTCAAAAGAATTAGGGTTTATACTCCATGAATGTTCATGCACGAGCAAACTTGAACCTCTCAGTTCTCCCTCTCCAGTCCATGAAACGCCACGCTATAAACATGAAAAACATTCTAAATCTCTCCCTCTATAAGCCTATGGCATTAGTTCAATCTGAAATTCACTAGATCACTCAACCCGATAACAACAAATTCTGGTCACCATGGAAATCCTCTGCAACTCATCAACATAATTCTCCATCAAACTTACACTAATCTAATCTATGACTAATGGTGATCATCCTGCGCTAACAACCTAAGATTCTAATGCACTATGCCACGAGTTCTACCTCCTAACAGTTTGGTGCACCTGCTATGAATCATCACCAAACCACTCCAAACTCAACCTAATTGCTCCACTAACATCCTACATCATATCTAAACTAACAAAATCATGCTAAACTAACTAATTCAAGCTGTGGCAGAGAAAATGCACCTGGTGTAAAATCTTGTGGATGATGATGAAACTTGTGGATCTAAGAGTCTTGATGCTTGGATCTTGATCTACAATTGATCTATTTGATTCTGTTTGCAACACTTGAATGAAACTTGGCTTGAATTGTGCTGTCAACTTGAAATTGCAATTTTGATGTTGATGATGGAAGTGCTCGAAAATGGATTGATCACACCTTGTTCTTGGTTGAATTCTGATCTATGATGATGAATCAGTATGATGAAGTTGATTTTGATGATGATTGGTGAAGAATTTGAGGAATTGAAGTGAAAACACAATGAGAAAGAATGAGAGAATTTGGGAAATTCTTGGTGAAAAATGAAGCCAACCCTTGATCAATCTTCATTCCATGAATATATAGGGCTCACATGAACATTCTAGATCCATCTTGCACATTCCCTTGCCTTCCAACTTTGATTCATTTTGGCTATGTTTCTTAAAATGCAAGTAACCAAAGATAACTTTGAAATCTTCCACTAAACTCAAAAAAGTGTTTGAACCATTGTCTTTAGAATGTCTTTTCCATTCAAAATCATATATTGGAAGTCTCCATTTGGACTTATAAATCTCTCAAACCATTTTTCATTTTGACTTTATTCAAATTATAAGCCATTTTAGTTCAAATTTGGACCAATCATGCAACTTCATGCTATGAGCTTTTCCAACAATTTGGGACCTTCTTTCTAGACTTAAAATCCCATTTGGAGCAAGTTTGATGTTGTAAGTTTTTCCATTTGAGGCCTCCTTGTATGAGTTTTGGACATAGGTTAAAATGACCTGTAATTCACAAATGCCCAAAATACCCTTTGCTTGCCAAGACCATAAGTTGAGTTCCACACATCATATGAAGGCATGCTATACCATTCTAGAACGCTAAGACAATGAGGAACAATTCTTATGTTGACCAAGAATTCATTTGAAATCTCCTTGAGGGGTAAAAATTGCTTGGAAGTCAAGTCACTTTCACAGACAAAATTTCAGATACCTCAGATGACCTGTAACTTGCAAGGACCATAACTTGAGTTCTATAAATCTCCTTGATGTCTTCCACCACTCAAATTAAAGGTCTTGAGATCCTCTACAAGTTTCATGTTGGCCAAGAAGCCATTTGAAGCTAGCATTTTGACTTATCTTGCTTGGAAATGTGACCTAAACTAGGGGATTTTACACAGAAACCCTAATTTAGAAACTCCTCTTCTCCTTGATTTCTCTTGAATTCTCCTTGGCATATCTCCATATCCTTATTTATATGTCAAATGATGAACCCCACATCTCTCCACTAGACTTGAACACCCCTTAAATCAGTCAATTGACCTAGGGTTGACCTAGGGTTGACCCAGATGAAACCCTAGTTGACTGCCTTCAGTTATAGCTCTTGTGCTCTCATCAATGACTTGTCTCCTTCTCCAAATGACTTTCTAAGTCTCTAATAATGTCTAGATACTCTCCATGCCTTCAACTCACAACTCACAACCCTCTTGTTGATCCTCAGATATCCTCAGCTAGGAGATGGACTCAAGGCTTGATCTGCTGAACTCTTTGCTTTCAAATTCTTTCCTGATGACTTGAATAAGATTGAATTGGGATAATAACCTCTTGATAGGCCTCTAGAGATGAGAATAATGATTGGTCCCCTGTTGAATGACTTGCTATGCTTATGCTATGCAGATGGTTAGTCTATATACATGACTCTATATGCAAATGCTAATGATATTGAAACATAAACCCAAGGAATAAGGTTGGGCAAATTTTAGGGTGCAACACCTACGTATTCCCGTCTGGAACGAGAAATCAGAGTCAACGTAGTTCGCCTACCTACGGAAAAGGAGGGGAAGGTTGCTCGCTAGGATATCGCATCCTATGCCTACGTACTTCCACACTGCATGGAAGATCAGAGCAACGTAGTTCGGGCCACGTACGACACAAGCTTGTCTTGATTGATTTTATTCCTTCTGAAAAAGGGTTTTCTGATTAACAGTCCCAGCGGACAAAAAATGACGTTTTGATGAGTTCACATTCTTTTACGGAAGAAGTGTCTTTTATTGTGTTTGAAATTTTATTGTATTTTTCTGTTTGTTTTGAGGAAGAAAGAGACAGAACTCTAACCTACGGTTGCGAAGGGAGTCAAACTAACCTAATGTTATCATGCATGGGTTAAAACCTAACGTCTATCATGCTCCTCTCTTGCGCAGAGAGAAACAGAGATCCTAAGGGAATAGACAGAAACAGAAACAATAGCAGATATATACAGTAAAGCAGTAAAATGCATGGATGCAACAATACAAGCGAGGCAAGGGAGTCCCACTCAACCTCGAACCTAAAAAACAATAGGCAAAAGTGAACAGACTTCACTTTCAACCCAACAGGGTAAACAGCAAACAATACAGTCCAGAAAACCAATCAATACATCAAGAATGAAATACAGCAAAAAATAAACAGCCACAGCAGCTCTGCATCAACATCTGACTTCAAGTAATCTCCAATCAGCTACAAGCATCAACCTCCATCTCCACAGCCTTCCAGCAAGGTCTTGATCATCCATCTTCCATCTGCAATGGCTTTTCTTCAAGTCTCAATCTCCAGGATGAACATCAATCAACAAGATGAGGTGAATGAATGTTAGCCAGTCAATTACCCACCAAGGGTGGTTCATCAACTGTTAACATTAAACAGACAGTTTTCCCTCAAAAGTTCTATCTTTCAAATATATTCACTGATCCTTCCAAAGGGAGGAGGTGGATATTTGAAAGAGACTTTGAATCATAGGGAAAGGATGGATGCAGACAAGGCATTCCATGTTTGAGAAACAAGCTTTCTAATCTAGAGCTCTGCCTAGCTCCTAAACCCTAGTCTCCTCAACAGCTGCTAGCAAGAATCTCCTCTTCAACTCTGGAAGTTGGTCTTCAGTCCCTGGATCTTCAATGGTTTCATCATCACAAGTCTTCATCTCTCCCAATCCCCAAGCAATCCCAATACCCACACAAACAGATAATAATCCCCAGAGGGCACACCACACCAGTCAATCAAATACAGTAATACACTAATAGTAGTAGGGGAATCCTAGTGATTTCTAAGGGATCTAATAACTACCCATAGTCCCTATAGTCCCATATCTGAAATATTCAATCCCTAAGTCCTAAGGGAAATGAACTAATTCACCTAAGTCATCAATTAAACCCTAACTTTGTTCATGTTATTCACACCTAAACTAAACACCTAAAATTGAGTCTTAAAAATGTGAACTAAATTTTATGTACATGCTAATCCTATCTACTAATCAACCTAAAAAGAATGGGTGAAAAATATTAAAGCAACTACTAGAACAAAAATTAACAAATTTAAGCATCAAACTAAACTTAACAAAATGCTATTTACAAGAAAAATGCATGAAAAATATTAAACAAAAATAAAATGCCAATTTTATTATTTCATATTTTTCTAGACAGAATAATGGACCTATAGCAAAAAGAACCAATTAAAACAAGCCATTTTCCATTTTTTTTATGATTTTTTAAAGATGTAAAAATATTAAAGGAAATTAAAACACACAAAATGGAAATTAAATGGGAGGGGGTGAGAAAAGCCAATTCGCTCAGTTATATTCCAGGTGGGCCATGAAACCAGGGGTGCGAATATTAAATGCAGTAGGCCCAACGCGCTCAGAAAATGGCTTGGAAAATAAAAGAAAAAAGGAATAAACTTCGGTGTGAATAGCAACATAATCACGTGGTATTTCAATTGGGCCGCCTGGGTGGGGTGTGAGTAGTAATGACTGGCTGAGCCCAGGATTACTCACTTAAGTAAAACGACGCGTTTTACTCAAGTCTTTCCCTCCGCTTCTTTGTTCAAATCGTGGCCGTGCGATTAACCTAACCAGTCAACTAGTCTGAAATGATCTAACGGTGTGGAGATCATCTTCTCCAACACACCACCTAGGGTTTCAGTTTCCATTTTCCATGCGCGCGTTTTCATCATCATCGTGCTCACTCGCTTCTCAACAAAAATAAAAAATTCCAAGACCAAAAATGATCTAGCAATCACCAGGAACATGATCATACGTGTAGTTTTCATTGAAACACCTTGTATCGTCCAAACAGAAAGCCTCAAGATCTTGGTACCACCATGTTACACTGAATTCGACCTTGCTAAAATCTAACTCTAATGGCACTAAGCTGTTCTACATGCTACACTGGTTTCAACAAGCCACTACACATGCATTGACACTCACTAACCAACATTTTCTTGCTCATCAAAGAACCTAACACCTGTTATCAATCTTCATGAAACTCTCTGAAACTCTATGGAATCGATCACCTAATCAAGTCTAACAATCCCACACCAAAGATCTAACCTAACTATGCATAATTAAGGAGATATGGGAGAATCCACCAACCTGTCAAGTATCAATGGTGGAGATAGTTGCAGGTGGATCCAAGGCTTGTAATTGCTTCTAGATGCTCCTCCAATGGTGTGCTTTCTACTGTTTGCAATTACTTGGATGGATCTTGCTTGCTTCTTGAGTTTTGATCCAATTTGCACTTTTCAGGATGAAGATTATGGCACACGAAAATGGAATTATCTTAACCAAATCTTGATGAATCTCTGTTCTAGGATGATTGTAGAGTAGATTAGGATCAAGAACTTTGTGAATTGATGGGATTTTGTGAGAGATTGAGAACAATTTGCAAAATTGCGAAGATGGAAGAAAGCTATGTATTCTTGCCAAATGAATCACCAACCACATTTTGGATCCACTCTTGTGTTTATATAGATGATGATTAACTGATTGAGAAGCTTCTAGAATGATCTTGGAGGATTCTAGAAAGTTGTAGAAAGTTCATGAACTTCCTCATGCCATGATACTTTGAATATCTCTTATCTCATGCTTGCACCTTTGTAAACTTGAGTTAAAATCTCCTTTCATGAGATATTAGGAGTGTATGTGAGCTTTCATGCCTTTATTTTTGCTTTATGTTGAACTTCTCATGTGTATCTTATTATGCAAGTAACAAAATAACAAAGCAAGTCCAAAAATAAACCCTTAACTCAAAAACGTGGCTGAACCAATGTCTTTAAAATGATGTTTGGAATCAATTTGGTATATTGGATGACCCATATTGGATTTGTAGATCTCTCAAACCAATTTTTTATTTCAACTTTTTCAACTTATATGCCTTTTTTAGGTCATTTTCCACCAACTTTGGTCAAGTATCCTTCCATGCATTTCCAAACTTCCATGACTTCTTATCTAGACTTAAAATGGCATTTTGAGCAACTTTGATGTTGTGACATTTTTCATTTGAGGCCTCCTTGTATGAGTTTTAGGCATAGGCGAAGAATGACCTGTAATCACCAGATGACCAAAATACCCTTTGCTTGCCAAGACCATAAGTAGAGTTCCACAAATAATATGAAGGCATACCATACCATTCTAGAAAGCTAAGACAATGAGGAACAATTCTTATGTTGACCAGAAATTCATTTGATATCTCCTTGAGGGGTAAAAATTGCTTAGAAGTCAAGTCACTTTCACAGACAAAATTTCAGATACCTCAGATGACCTGTAACTTGCAAGGACCATAACTTGAGTTCTATAAATCTCCTTGATGTCTTCCACCACTCAAATTAAAGGTCTTGAGATCCTCTACAAGTTTCATGTTGGCCAAGGATCCATTTGAAGCTTGAATTTTGTCTTATCTTGCTTGGAAATTTGACCTAAATTAGGGGATTTTACACAGAAACCCTAACTTAGAAACTCCTCTTCTCCTTGATTTCTCTTGATTTCTTCTTAGAATAACAACATATCCTTCTCCACATGTCAAATTATGAACCTCACATCTCTCCAATAGCCATGAATGCCCCTTCAATCAGTCAATTGACCTAGGGTTGACCTAGAGTTGACCCAGATGAAACCCTAGTTGACTGTCTTCAACTGCAATACTTATGATCATACCAATGACTTGTCTCCTTCTCCAGATGACTTTCTAAGTCTCCCATGATGCCCACATACTCTCCATGCTCAGCCCACAACTCACACTTTCCTTGATGATCCCCAGATACCCTCAGATAGGAGATGGATGCACTTGCTTGATCTATTGACTTCCCAGCTTTCAAATTCTTTCTGATGACTTGAATGAGATGGAATTTGGATAATAACCTCTTGATAAGCTCATATAGATGAGAATAATGATTGGTCCCCTGCTGGATGACTTGTTATGCTTATGCTATGCAGATGAGTAGACTATGTACATGACTCTATATGCAAATGCTAATGATATTGAAACATAAACCAAGTGAATAAGGTTGAGCAAATTTTAGGGTGCAACACCATCAACCAATCTTCGACATACGCGACGGTTCCGAAGCTGAAGACGAGAAGCATGAAAAGCTAAGAGTAGAGATGGGTATTATGGCGAAAAGAATGCGAGCTATTGAGGGGAGTAATGTCTTCGGATCCGACGCCAAAGACATGTGTTTGGTATCCGGATTAGTATTCCCACAAAAGTTCAAGATGCCCGTGCTTGATAAGTATGAGGGAACTACTTGTCCCAAAGTATACTTAATTATGTATTGCAGACGGATGGCTCCGCATATTGAAAACGAAAAATTGTTGGTACATTGCTTCCAAGATAGCCTCAAAGGAGCATCAGCCAAATGGTACTTAAGCTTGGATCAGGCAAAGATACATGGTTTTCAAGACTTATGAGATGCTTTCATTCAATAATACAAATATAATATGGATCTGGCTCCAGATCGTCATCAACTCCTCAATATGACGCAAAAAAGCACCGAGACTTTTAAAGAGTATGTGCAAAGGTGGCGCGGAACTGCAGCTCAGGTTGATCCACCCCTCACCGAAAAAGAGCTAGCAGACTGGTTTGTAGATACAATTAGACCAGAATTCTATGAACGAATAATTAGTAGTGTTACTACCAACTTCTCCGACATCGTCACAATAGGAGTCAAGGTTGAAGCAGGGATAAAAAGTGGAAAAGTGACGACTTCAAGTGCCAATTCTAGCACTAGTGCTCCCAAAAAGCCAACTAGTAACTTCTACAAGAAGAAAGAGGGTGAAGTGAGTGCCGTAACATATGGAGGAAGGGCATAAAATTCAAAGAATCAACGACAATAATATCGTCAACCATCCTATGTAGCAGCAATGACGCCTGTTTTTCAACAACAAACTCATCAAGGTCCTCAACAAGGGGCATCCAATCAACATCAGCAATACCACCAACAGGGCCAGCAACCTCAGGTTCGAGCTCCAAGGACCAATTACCAGAATAATAGGCCAAAGATACAGCCCATCCCTATGAGCTACACCGAATTATTCCCTATATTGATAGAAAGAGGACTTGTCAAAACAAGGAAATTAGGTGCTCCGCCTAATCCTTTGTCATACTACTACAACGTCAACGTATACCATCCATTTCATGAAAATGCTCCCGGACATGACTTAGAAGGATGCTTCACGCTCCAACACCTTGTTCGTGAACTGATTGAAAAGAAAATCCTGTCGTTTGAAGACAACCGTCCAAATGTGAAGGATAACCCTCTGCCGAACCATGGTGAGGAAGGATCTGAAACCAAGGTCATTACCATTGTTGGTGAAATTAAGGTGTCGTTGGTAGAATTACACAAACGTCTTGCTCAAGCTTGGATGCTCAAAACTTCTCATGAGAACTGTGAGCAATGTATGCTGAACCCACAAGGTCGTGACCTTGTTCAAAAAGACGTCCAAGCGTTACTCGATCAAGGAATGATAGAAATCACCAGCAGAAAGAAAAAGGAAGACGTAGTGGTAATTGAACCTATATTCAATATACCCGAAGAAGTCAGCAAGAAGGTTGTCTTTAAGGAATGCAACAATAATATAACCAGGAACAAAAATGTTTGGACGGTGTTCCATGACGATGTGGCACCCAAGTTTGAAAGAGACCAACCTAGGTTCGAGCCAAGGAGGGAGTCTAGACCATATTCGAGGGTTGTAACACCAAAAGATGACCATTCATGGTGTGATGAGATATTCAAAGGAAGAAGACAAGAAAAAGTTGCCAACATTGTCAGGGGAAGCAGAATGACCCGAAGCGGTCGCGCGTATCAACCTCGAGCACATCCTGCCACCTCTCAACCAACAGTTCCCATTCCCAAAGTTTCCGTCACTGCTCCTAAAGAAGCCGTCCAAAAATAGTTGCTAAGGAACCTACCAACAAAGGAAAATAGCCCCTTAAAGATGATGAGGAGGAGTTCCTAAGAATTATCCGTCGAAATGACTACCGAGTGGAAGATCAATTAAATCAAACACCGTCCAAGATTTCCATTATGTCACTGCTATTAAGCTTTCCAGCACATCGTCAGGCATCCCTGAAAATCCTGACACAAGCTCATGTGACGAAAGACATCACAGTGGGGCAATTCGATTCCGTTGTGGCAAACATCACATCATGTAATACTCTGAGTTTCGATTATAACGATCTGACAGCCGAGAAGCACAAGCACAATCGTGCCTTTCATGTGTCAATCAAATGTGAGGAGCATACATTAGCTAGGGTGCTCGTCGACACAGGATCCACGCTTAATGTAATGATGAAGAGAACCTTTACCAAGTTAGCTTATCAAGGTGCTGACATGAGGCCCACATCTCTGATCGTAAAAGCTTTTGATGGTTCCAGAAGGACTGTGATAGGGGAAGTTGACCTGCCCATCATGATAGGTCCACAAATCTTTAAGATTACTTTCTAGGTGATGGATATTAATCCGGTTTATAGCTGTCTATTGGGGAGGCCATGGATACACGCAGCAGGCGCTGTTACCTCCACTCTTAAATAGAAAATGAAATTCATTATCGATGATCAGTTGGTCATCATTCATGGAGAGGAAGATTTAATGGTGAGCAATTTGTCTTCATTCCGATACATTGAGGCAGATGAAAATTCACTTGAAACGGCTTTCCAAGCACTGGAAATAGCCCATGTTGTTCTGGTTGATGAGCCGGCTATAACCTGCGGCTCATCTTTCGCTTCTGTCCAAAGCATCAAAGCTACACTGAAGACCAGACTCCCATTGGGATAGGGAGAAGTTATTGAAGTCAACACTCGAGCGGAGAATGATTGACAAGGGTTGGGTTACAAGCTAACTCTCAAAGACGAGACAGAGGAAAGTGTCATGAGGAAGAAGTCCTTGAAAGACATCTTCACCAGTGGCGGACTACATGTAAACATTGTCATAGCCGAGGAAGAATATTGTTATCTTGACGGTCTGCTAATTCGAGGAGGAGCAACTTTGCGCAACTGGGAGACTGTGGAGATTCCTGTCTTTTTACCATTAGAGTAATGCATTTTGCTTGTTAGATTTGTGTTTTCTTTAAAAATTCTTGGTCTTGCTCGAGGCCTGCGAATCATTTTGTATGGGCCACTTGGAAAATTTGAAAAATCTATGAATGAAAAGTGTTTTTGTTAAAACTCTTGTTTATTTTCTGCTTATCATTTTCACTCTTTTTATTAAAGGAAAAATGACAACTTTTTGTGAAAACATAAAAGCAACCTTTCATCTGCATGTCTCTGTGTGTGTGTCTGATCATTCCTAAAACTGTAAAAAAACATGCAGAACACCTCCAACACCCACAGAATCCCATGATCCTTCAGTTCTTTCTACTAGTGGTTCATCTGTCTTCCAAGCCAAAGAGGATAATGATGAAGACTCAGAGGTCCCAGAAGAATTGAAGAGGATGACTGAATATAAAGATGCTTATCTTTAGCCGTACAAAGAGCAGGTTGACATCATCAACTTGGGGTCTGAAAAAGAGAAAAGAGAAGTCAAGATCGGAGCATAGTTGGGACCAGAAGTCAAAAGCAAGTTGACAACACTCCTCAGAGATTATGTTGACATATTCTCTTGATCTTATCAAGATGTGCCAGGGTTGGACACCAACATTGTTATGCACAAGCTCCCCCTGAAACCAGAATGTCCTTCAGTCAAGCAAAAACTCCGCAGATCAAGACCAGACATGGCTCTCAAGATCAGGGATGAAGTCAAGAAACAGATCGATGCAGGCTTTTTGGCAGTATCCAAATATCCGGAATGGGTGGCCAACATCGTGCCAGTTCCAAAGAAGGATGGCAAGGTCATGATGTGTGTCGACTATAGGGATCTGAACAAATCTAGTCCAAAGGATAATTTCCCTCTTCCACATATTGACACCCTGGTAGACAACACATCTATTTTTGCAGTATTTTCATTCATGGATGGCTTTTCTGGTTATAATCAGATAAAGATGGATCCAGCAGACATGGAGAAAACAACTTTCATTACGCCCTGGGGCACCTATTCTTATAAAGTCATGCCTTTTGGTTTGAAAAATGCAGGAGCAACATATCAAAGGGTGATGGTCGCGCTTTTCTATGATATGATGCATAAAGAGATTGAAGTATACGTGGACGACATGATCGCAAAGTCTTGAAGCGAAGAAGACCATTTGGATCATTTGTTGAAGTTATTTGAAAGACTCCGAAAGTATCAGCTAAGATTAAATCCAGCTAAATGCACTTTTGGGGTTTGCTCAGGGAAACTACTTGGTTTCATTGTTAGTCAACGAGGAATTGAAGTAGATCCTGATAAGGTCAGAGCAATCCAAGAAATGCCTGCTCCTAAAATAGAGAAACAAGTCAGAGGTTTTCTTGGACGATTAAATTACATCTCCAGGTTCATCTCCAATCTAACACCTACTTGCGCACTGATTTTCTAGTTGTTACGAAAAGATCAAACAGTAGTGTGGAACGAAAACGGCCAGTCGGCATTTGAGAAAATTAAGCCGTATCTGCAAGAGCCTCCTGTATTGATTCCTCCAGTGCCTGGAAAACCATTGTTCATGTACATGACAGTATTAGAAGATTCAATGGGTTGCGTCTTGGGCCAAACTGATGATTCAGGCAAGAAAGAGCACACAATTTATTATCTAAGAAATAAGTTCACAGACTACGAGAGTCGTTACTCTTCGCTAGAGAAATCCTGTTGTGCTTTGGCATGGACCGCCAAGCGCCTAAGACAGTATATGATCTGCCATACCACAATGTTGATTTCTAAGATGGACCCAATCAAGTACATCTTCGAAAAGCCAGCTCAATTTGGAAGGTTGGCCAGATGGCATATGCTCTTGTTAGAGTATGATATTCAGTATGTTTCTCAAAAGTCTATCAAAGGAAGTGTCTTGTCAAAAACCTCGCATAGCATCCCGTAGAAGATTATTAGCCACTTAAGTTTGAGTTCCCCGATGAGGATGTGATGTACATTCAACGAATGAAGCCAAAACCTGGCCCTGAAGAAGGTTCTGAGCTTGTATCCCGATGGGAAATGATGTTTGATGGAGCGTTAAACAAAAATGGACATGGTGTGGGAGCTGTTTTGAAAAATATGATCGGAGGGTATACTGCTGTCGCAGCCCGACTTTGTTTCTCTTGTACTAACAACATAGCCGAGTACAAAGCCTGCATCCTAGGATTGGAAGCTGCCATTGATCTTTGTATCAAAATTCTGGAAGTGATTGATGATTCAACTTTGGTGATATATCAGCTTAAAGAGGAGTGGGAGACCCGAGACCAAAAGTTGATCCCTTAAAAACTCACATTCTAGAGATGGCTGAATACTTTGATGAAATCACTTTTAAACATGTGCCAAGAGCATAAAATCATATCGCTAATGCTTTAGCCATGATGGTGTCAATGTGGAAGGTCCAGTTTGTTAACGAGGCACCCCTGATTTGCATTAAGAGAAGAACAATACCGGCATATGTCATGACAATAGAAGAAGAATCTGATGAGAAACCTTGGTTCCACGACATCAAGAATTTTATTCAAAATCAGGAATATCCAGCTGACGTATCCAGCATTGACAAAAGAGCCATACGAAGATTGTCATCTAAGTTCTTCATCAGTAATGGCATCCTGTACAAAAGAAACCACGACATAGTTTTACTCCGATGCATCGATAAAAAAGAAGCAAGTCTGCCGATGACCGAAGTACACGAAGGAACTTTCGGTACTCATGCCAATGGCTAAAAAGACCTTAAGAGCTGGCTATTTCTAGTTGACTTTAGAGACGGACTGCATCCTTTTCGCTCGAAAGTGCCACAAATGCCAAGTGTAACACCCTTTTCTATACCCCAAATAAATGCATATAAAACATTTAAGCATATACAAATTCATCAGAGTAAAAGTTTTAGAATAAGGTATAAAAGAAGAATGTCACAACTTCACCTATAAAACACTTTAACATTTTGCTCTATAAAATATGTAACATTTTCAAAAGTAAGCGGAAGATCAAATCATTTAAGCAGTTCCAAAATATTAATTCAAATGCACATAAGTCATCCAGATTAATACACCATATCAGTTAGATTACAAAACCACATCAGCTGATACATCGCAATGTATCACAAAAGAATGACTATACTGGTCTAACTACCCGGTGTTACATATCAGAGCAGCAGACTCAAAAGAATGAAGACTAATCTTCACAAAAGGACTCCAGCATCCTAATCTGCAATGCCTCATAGAGCATTATAAAACAGCAGAAGGGTGAGAAATATAACCATAATAATCAAAGCATAAGATTACGTATATATAGGTATCATATAACACATATTCACATTTCTCACCACACTTTATTCTCACAAATCATAATCATATCACATTCACATATATCAACATTGTGAATAACCACAAGCACATCCCTTCATGCTTGACTTCACAATCATTCACAAGCACATATGTACCACAACAATATTATGCAATGTGACTCAACATATTCAATGCAACTCAATGCTATGCGGTACCGACTCTCGTTATCTTTTCTCGGTTTTTACTTTAAACCGGGTCCACCCTTCTAGACCGATAACTCGTTATCATTTTTCGGTTTTTACTTTAAACCGGGTCCACCCTTCTAGACCGATAACAACCAAGCCCGTCCCCTAGGCTTCAAACCCACCCTTCTAGGTTTGGGACAAGCCACTAGTTTCCACGAAACTAACAGACATTGCCTCTTGACTGAATGATGCATGTACAATCAACCAATCACAATAAATGCACTTAAGACCGTTCCCGCGTCTTAATCCCATGCATTCGAATAATTCACCCCTTCGAGAATTTCATCATGATTGCACATACAACATATATCAACATTTATCAATGTATTCATTTCACACATCATCATATTCAACAACAATGCACACATATCACATATGTTCCCATGCATTCACACAACAATCGCATACATATATGCACTCACAATTCATTAGACGATACACATACATTCCTCATTGTATTCCCATGTATCTCTAATTATCACAACAATCAAGGTATTCACATTGCAATACCAATCATACAATTATAAGTTACGCACACATATTCAAAATGTTCTCATGCATACTCATTACATAATTGTACACAACAATCAAACATTCACAACTCATCAATTAATGCACACATAATCATCATTATGTTCTCATGTATTTTAACCGATTACAAGTAATCATTTATATCACAACTCTAGGATTCACGCCCGAAGGCTACCCACAGCACATGTTATCATAATAGTTCACATACTCATTCATAACATAAAAGTATTAACATATGCGAATCAACCAACCAATCACTGTTTGGATAACACAGCAAAGAAATATACTGTCACATTCGCCTTCATTCGCCTGGCGAACCCTCGCAGCGAACACTCGCTAGGCTTCGCCTGGCGAGACTTCCCAGCGAGCCCAAGTCAGTAGCTACTGACTTCATTCGCCACCATTCGCCAGCACCTTCGCTGGGCGAACCTTCGCTATCCAACTTCGCCTGGCGAACCCACCAGCGAAGTCTACTGGGACTTAAATATAATTACTCGCCAACATTCGCTAGGCTTCGCCTGGCGAAGCTTCGCCTTCGCTCGCCTGGCGAGAGCCAGCGAACCTGCGCAGAACAGAACCCCATTCTGTTCCTCCTTCACCAATCCATCATCAACCCTCTCTTACACATCCAAATCAGTACAAACAACATCAATACATGTTACTCGACTATTCTACGGCATTATTGCTCAGTTTCAACCGATTAAATCATCATTCTACTGATTAATCCAACATTTGCCCTAATTGGAAAGTGATGGAAACTCTACTAAAACCCTAACCCAACATACATAACATCATACCATGATCAAATAGAAACATTTCTCACCCTTACCTCGATTAATCGGAGCTTTGATGTTGGTTCTTGATGATTTCCACTTTTCCTCTTCTTCTCTTCTCTTTCTCTCCTTTCTTCTTCTTTCCTCTTTCTTTCCAAATGTTTTCTAACTTTCTTTTCTTTTCTTTCTCTCTTATATATATTTCCTTCATTTTCCTTCCTTCCAATTTCCTTCTCAATTCTCTATTAATCCCAATTAATAAAATTAATTTCCAACATTAATAAAAATCCCACTAAATCAATTAATTACTATAATTAATTATTTAATGAAATTTGGGCTGTTACAACCCTCCCCCACTTTAGGAATTTTCGTCCTCGAAAATGTTACCTGATTCAAACAGTTCTGGATAAGACTCCTTCATCTGGATCTCAAGCTCCCACGTAACATTTCCACCAGCCGGTCCTCCCCAAGCGACCTTCACTAAAGCAATCTCTTTACCTCGAAGCTGCTTCAATTTCCGATCCTCTATCCGCATAGGTGATGCCTCAACAGTCAGGTTATCTCTCACCTGCACATCATCTATCTGGACTACATGAGACGGATCCGCAATGTATTTCCTCAACTGAGATACATGGAATACGTCGTGAAGATTAGCAAGCGACGGTGGTAAAGCCACACGATAGGCCACTTCTCCTATCCTTTGCAAAATCTGATAAGGACCAATGAAACGCGGCGACAACTTGCGCGACTTCAGTGCCCTACCAACACCTGTCATCGGAGTGACTCGAAGAAACACATGATCTCCCTCTTGAAATTCAAGTGCCTTCCTTCTCTTGTCATAATAACTCTTCTGACGACTCTGAGCAACTCTCATCTTCTCTTGAATCATCTTGATCTTATCAGTAGTCTGTTGAACTAACTCGGGTCCAACAACCGAACTCTCTCCGGACTCGAACCAACACAATGGTGTCCTACACCGCCTACCATACAACGCCTCAAATGGTGCCATACCAATACTCGAATGGAAACTGTTGTTATAGGTAAACTCAATCAAAGGCAAGTAGCTATCCCAAGCTCCTCCTTTTTCCAATACACAAGCTCTCAAAAGATCTTCAAGCGACTGAATCGTCCTCTCCGTCTGACCATCAGTCTGAGGATGATACGCTGAACTCAAACGCAACTTAGTACCCAAAGCACTCTGCAGGCTCTCCCGAAATCTCAAAGTAAACCGCGGATCTCTATCCGAAACAATACTTAACGGAATACCATGCAGACACACAATCCTCTCAATATACAACTTAGCCAACCTCTCCAAAGGGTAATCCATACGCATAGGAATAAAATGAGCAGATTTAGTCAACCTATCCATGATAACCCAAATAGCCTCAAAATTACTCGGCGTCCTCGGCAAACCTGATACAAAATCCATAGAGATACTATCCCATTTCCACTCAGGAATAAACAACGGCTTCATCAACCCCGATGGCTTCTGATGCTCAATCTTTGACTTCTGGCAAGTCAAACAAGAATACACAAATTCCGCGATATCTTTCTTCATACTAGGCCACTAGAATACTTTCCTCAAATCCTGATACATCTTAGTAGCACCCGGATGAATACTCAATCCGCTACGATGTCCTTCCTCAAGGATGCTCTTTTTCAGCTCAACAACATTTGGAACACAAACTCGATCCCGGCATCTCATAATCCCATTCTCATCAATCCGAAAATCACCACCTTGGCCTTGGTTGATTAAAGCAACCGATCAACTAGGCTCAAATCCGATTTCTGTCCTTCTCGAATTTCGTCCAAAACACCACTTGTAAGCTTTAACATACCCAAATTAAATCCAAAAGAAGTTCTCTCACATACCAAACTCAAATCCCGAAATTGCTCGACCAATTCCAACTCTTTCACCATCAATGCCGACATATGCAATGATTTCCGACTCAATGCATCCGCTACTACATTCGCTTTACCCGGATGGTAGTTCAAGCCAAAATCAAAATCCTTCAAAAGTTCAAGCCATCTTCTTTGTCTTGCATTCAATTCCTTTTGATCAAAAAGATACCTCAAACTCTTGTGGTCACTAAACACTTCAAATCTTGCGCCAAATAGATAATGCCTCCAAAGTTTCAACATGAACACAACGGCGGCCAACTCTAAGTCATGCGTCGGATAATTCTTCTCATGCACTTTGAGTTGCCTCGAAGCATAAGCCACAACATGATTATTCTGCATCAACACACCTCCTAAACCCATCAAAGAAGCATCACAATACACAACGAATGGTTCTTTCGGATTTGGCAGAATCAAAACAGGGGATGTCGTCAACCTTCGCTTAAGTTCTTGAAAACTCGCTTCACACTTGGCGTCCCAAACAAAGGCTTGACCTTTCCTAGTCAACTGCGTCAACGGCAACGATAACTTAGCAAATCCCTCAATAAACTTCCGGTAATAACCGGCTAAACCAAGAAAACATCTGATCTCAAAAACTGACTTCGGAGTCTCCCATTGCGACACCGCTTCAACCTTCGACGGATCAACCGTAACACCACTACTAGAAATCACATGACCAAGGAAACTAACTTCCTTCAACCAAAATTCACACTTAGAAAGCTTCGCGAACAACTGCTTCTCTCTCAGCACAGATAACACAATCTTCAGATGCTCGGCATGCTCTCCTTCGCTCTTCGAATAAACCAAGATGTCGTCAATAAACACCACCACAAACTTATCCAAATAAGGATGGAAAATCCTATTCATGTACTCCATAAATACACCCGGTGCATTAGTCACACCAAATGGCATCACGGAATACTCATAGTGTCCATACCTCGTCCGAAACGCCGTCTTCTGAATATCCTCAGCTTTCACACGGATCTGATGATACCCAGATCTCAAATCAATCTTGCTGAACACGCTTGCACCAACCAACTGATCCATCAGATCATCAATCCTTGGAAGTGGATACTTATTCTTAATAGTCACCTTGTTCAACTGTCTGTAATCCACACAGAGCCTCATAGAACCCTCTTTCTTCTTAACCAACAAGACCGGTGCACCCCACGGTGACACGCTCGAACGAATAAACCTCTTTTCAAGCAAATCCTCAAGTTGAATCTTCAACTCTTTTAACTCCGAGGCCGACATACGATATGGAGCCATCGATATCGGACTAGTTCCAGGAATCAAATCTATCGAAAACTCCACTTCTCGCTCCGGCGGTAAATCCTTTATCTCATCAGGGAATACTTCCGGAAAATCTCTAACAATGGGCAAACCATCAATCTCTTCACTCTCACCTGTCCTCAAAGTTGCCATAAGCATAAATACCTTAGCCCCATCTTGCACCGATTCTTTCACTTGTTTCTTCGTCATAAACAAATCTCTTTCAACATCCGAATCGGGAAAAATAACCGTTTTGTCAAAACAGTTAATATACACACGATTGAATTTTAACCAATTCATTCCAAGAATGACATCCAGTAATCTAAATGAAGACACACTAAATCAATCCCAAAATCTCTACCGAAAATACTCAACGGGCAATTCAAGCAAACATACGGTGTAGTTACCGAACCCATAGCAGGAGTATCAATAACCATACCGCCACCAATCACAGACAACTCAAGATTCAACCTTCTAACACAATCTAAAGAAATAAAAGAATGCGTAGCTCCGGTATCAATTATAGCGATCAAAGGTATACCATTAATAAAACACGTACCTCGGATCAATCGATCGTCGCTAGCAGTCTCAGATCCAGAAAGAGCGAACACTTTCCCGCTCCCTTGATTCTTCTTCGGCTTATCACATTTCGTACTAATGTGTCCTTGCTCACCATAGTTATAGCAAGTAACACCCGTACCGCTTCTGCACTCAAGCGCCTTGTGGCCTGGCTTGCCACACTTAAAACACGCCTTCTCAACACTTTTGCATTCGGGAGCACGATGTCCCGCTTCACCGCACCTATAACATCTCACCGGAGTAGAAACTCCCCCACTTGGCCTCTTGCCATAACCCATTCTCTGCTTCCCTTTGTCCGCAGGAGTCACATAAGGTTTTCCTCTGAGTTGACCTTTTCCTTTCTTATCACTTAGGCTCTTGTAGTGGCTAGACCTAGCCCTACTGTCTTCGTCATAAATTCTGCTCTTGTTAACCAACTCAGAAAACCGCCTGATTTCCTGGTATCCAATAGCTTGTCTAATCTCAGGTCTCAAACCGTTCACAAACTTGAGGCACTTAGACCTCTCAGCATTACCAGTATTATAGTGAGGACAAAATTTGATCAACTCCTCAAATTTCGCCGCATACTCAGCAACCGTCGAATTACCTTGCCTCAACTCAAGAAATTCGATCTCTTTCTTCCCCCGCACATCCTCTGGAAAGTACTTCTCCAGAAAAGTTTCTCTAAACAAATCCCACGTAATCACAATATCATCTTCCTCAAATCTTTGGCGAGTATTACCCCACCAATCTTCAGCTTCTTCTTCGAGCATATGAGTCCCAAACTGCACCTTCTGTGCATCCGAGCAATTCATAACTCGAAAAATCTTTTCCACAGCTTTCAACCAAATTTGTGCCTTGTCCGGTTCATGAGTTCCCTTGAAGACCGGAGGGTTATTCTTTTGGAATTTCCCCAAAGCACGGAATCCATCATCAGCATGATCCCTCACATTCACATTGGCCGGAGGATTCTGCCCAATTGCCCCCGCCAATCTCGTCAATGCCTCCGCAATTGCTTCGTCGTTCCTCCCTGCAACCATCTTACTAATTCCAACAACAGAACCACGTAAGAACAACCAATATTGATAATGCATCACACGCATATCAATAACACACAGGGAAAAACACTCTAACAACTTGGCCGGACGGACCGACCTGCTCTGATACCACTATTGTAACACCCTTTTCTATACCCCAAATAAATGCATATAAAACATTTAAGCATATACAAATTCATCAGAGTAAAAGTTTTAGAATAAGGTATAAAAGAAGAATGTCACAACTTCACCAATAAAACACTTTAACATTTTGCTCTATAAAATATGTAACATTTTCAAAAGTAAGCGGAAGATCAAATCATTTAAGCAGTTCCAAAATATTAATTCAAATGCACATAAGTCATCCAGATTAATACACCATATCAGTTAGATTACAAAACCACATCAGCTGATACATCGCAATGTATCACAAAAGAATGACTATACTGGTCTAGCTACCCGGTGTTACATATCAGAGCAGCAGACTCAAAAGAATGAAGACTAATCTTCACAAAAGGACTCCAGCATCCTAATCTGCAATGCCTCATAGAGCATTATAAAACAGCAGAAGGGTGAGAAATATAACCATAATAATCAAAGCATAAGATTACGTATATATAGGTATCATATAACACATATTCACATTTCTCACCACACTTTATTCTCACAAATCATAATCATATCACATTCACATATATCAACATTGTGAATAACCACAAGCACATCCCTTCATGCTTGACTTCACAATCATTCACAAGCACATATGTACCACAACAATATTATGCAATGTGACTCAACATATTCAATGCAACTCAATGCTATGCGGTACCGACTCTCGTTATCTTTTCTCGGTTTTTACTTTAAACCGGGTCCACCCTTCTAGACCGATAACTCGTTATCATTTTTCGGTTTTTACTTTAAACCGGGTCCACCCTTCTAGACCGATAACAACCAAGCCCGTCCCCTAGGCTTCAAACCCACCCTTCTAGGTTTGGGACAAGCCACTAGTTTCCACGAAACTAACAGACATTGCCTCTTGACTGAATGATGCATGTACAATCAACCAATCACAATAAATGCACTTAAGACCGTTCCCGCATCTTAATCCCATGCATTCGAATAATTCACCCCTTCGAGAATTTCATCATGATTGCACATACAACATATATCAACATTTATCAATGTATTCATTTCACACATCATCATATTCAACAACAATGCACACATATCACATATGTTCCCATGCATTCACACAACAATCACATACATATATGCACTCACAATTCATTAGACGATACACATACATTCCTCATTGTATTCCCATGTATCTCTAATTATCACAACAATCAAGGTATTCACATTGCAATACCAATCATACAATTATAAGTTACGCACACATATTCAAAATGTTCTCATGCATACTCATTACATAATTGTACACAACAATCAAACATTCACAACTCATCAATTAATGCACACATAATCATCATTATGTTCTCATGTATTTTAACCGATTACAAGTAATCATTTATATCACAACTCTAGGATTCACGCCCGAAGGCTACCCACAGCACATGTTATCATAATAGTTCACATACTCATTCATAACATAAAAGTATTAACATATGCGAATCAACCAACCAATCACCGTTTGGATAACACAGCAAAGAAATATACTGTCACATTCGCCTTCATTCGCCTGGCGAACCCTCACAGCAAACATTCGCTAGGCTTCGCCTGGCGAGACTTCCCAGCGAGCCCAAGTCAGTAGCTACTGACTTCATTCGCCACCATTCACCAGCACCTTCGCTGGGCGAACCTTCGCTATCCAACTTCGCCTGGCAAACCCACCAGCGAAGTCTACTGGGACTTAAATATAATTATTCGCCAAAATTCGCTAGGCTTCGCCTGGCGAAGCTTCGCCTTCGCTCGCCTGGCGAGAGCCAGCGAACCTGCGCAGAACAGAACCCCATTCTGTTCCTCCTTCACCAAACCATCATCAACCCTCTCTTACACATCCAAATCAGTACAAACAACATCAATACATGTTACCCGACTATTCTACGGCATTATTGCTCAGTTTCAACCGATTAAATCATCATTCTACTGATTAATCCAACATTTGCCCTAATTGGAAAGTGATGGAAACTCTACTAAAACCCTAACCCAACATACATAACATCATACCATGATCAAATAGAAACATTTCTCACCCTTACCTCGATTAATCGGAGCTTTGATGTTGGTTCTTAATGATTTCCACTTTTCCTCTTCTTCTCTTCTCTTTCTCTCCTTTCTTCTTCTTTCCTCTTTCTTTCCAAATGTTTTCTAACTTTCTTTTCTTTTCTTTCTCTCTTATATATATTTCCTTCATTTTCCTTCCTTCCAATTTCCTTCTCAATTCTCTATTAATCCCAATTAATAAAATTAATTTCCAACATTAATAAAAATCCCACTAAATCAATTAATTACTATAATTAATTATTTAATGAAATTTGGGCTGTTACACCAAGTCTATGCGGACAAAGTGCATGTTCCTCCACAACCTCTCAATGTGATTACATTACCATGGCCATTCACAATGTGGGGCATAAACATGATTGGGGAAATAGAGCCGAAGGCTTCCAATGGCCATCGTTTCGTCCTCGTTGCAATTGATTACTTCACCAAATTGGTAGAAGCAGCGTCGTATGCAAACTTAACAAAGCAAGTGGTCGCCCGCTTCATCAAGAAAGAAATCATCTGCCGGTATGGTATCCCTGACCAAATCATCACTGACAATGGTTCAAATCTGGAAAAAAAAACAATGAAGGAACTTTGTGATGACTTCAAGATCAAGCATCACAATTCATCTTCGTACTGGCCCAAGATTAATGGTGATGTCGAAGCCGCGAACAAGAATATCAAGAAGATAGTACAGAAAATGGTCGTAACTTACAAAGATTGGCATGCGATATTACCATTTGCTCTACATGGGTACAGAACATCAATGCGAACTTCAACAGGGGCAACTCCTTTTTCCTTGGTCTATGGGATGGATGTCGTGCTACCCGTCAAAGTCAAGATACCTTCTCTAAAAATCTTGATGGAAGCCGAGCTTGAAGAAGATGAGTGGATAAAAGAAAGGTTCGATTCATTGAACCTCATTGATGAGAAAAGGATGACGACCATGTGTCATAGCCAGATCTATCAACAAAGGATGATAAGAGCGTTCGACAAGAAGGTTCGTTTCAAGGAGTATAAGGAAGGAGAGCTTGTGCTCAGAAAAATCCTACCAACACAGAAGGACATGCGCGACAAGTGGATGACCAACTATGATGGACCTTTCGTTGTAAAGACCGTCTTCTCCGGAGGATCTCAAATTCTTGAGACCATGGATGACGAACAACTCAAGTACCCTATCAACTCAGATGCAGTGAGAAAGTACTACGCCTAAATGGAAAGCCTAGAAAGATGGATCAACACTTCAGCAAGGCAGAAACCTGAAGAGCAAAAGTCGACAAATGCAAGGGCAGGGTTTTGCCCAAAGGGTTAAAAGAAAATCAATAATTATCATTTTCTCCAGAAGCAACAAAGTACGTGGAGTGCTAGTTAGTAGGACTAGATCATCGTGGGATTCTGTAACCCCTTTTGTTTGCCATTTTTCAAATGTATTTATTCCCGAGACTTTACCCTTTGTAAAATTCTCGTCTATTAACGAAATCAGGTTTTGGACCAATCATTGTTATGATCTTCTATTTTTGTCATGTAATTTCACTTATTTGTTAATAAATATTTTTTCGAAAAGGAAAGTGTTTTGAAAAACTTAAATTTTTGTTTTAAAGAAAAACAAATTTAGCAAAGCATGTTGGAAAGCTCTAGAGGTAATATGTTGGTGTTATACTACTCTCAGAACCGTAAACGTTTGTTGTCTCCGACAAAAAAAAAGATGCGTCCAACAACAATCCTCGCTCTTAAGCCAAAATTTCTCCCCTCAAAATTTGCAAGAGTATTGATTACATTGAAAATTGTTATTTCCCCGAAGGAAGTGCCATCCAGCTTGAAACATCGAGACTCAGTGTGTTGGGTTCCCTCTTTGTGTTCTTTATTTTGCTCTTTCTTTCTCCTTTGTGGGTTAGTTTACATTTGTGCATTCGCATCATATCAGCACACGCATATGTTTGCATTTGCTTAGGTTTCTAGTTGTTGCCTTTGATATCCTTTGGTTTCTACCACCCTCTTTATTCCGTTTGCCACGGTTTTCGCTGTGCGATTTTTACCCCAACTTTATCAGTAACCTTGGGATTACCTATTTCCATCCTGGGAAGCTAGTTGTGACTAACAATATCAAATTATCAAGATGATATGTTGTTACTAATCTTTGCTCCTAATTTGATTATCACCAATAATCTTTGAAAGTCTAGTAATTACTAGCATTGTTAAAAATCAATTATTATTGGCACCTCGACTTGGTTATCACCAATCATTCAAAACCCAGTGGTCACTGGCCCTGTTTAACACCAATCATTATTGGAACTCCATTTGATTCAATTATCACCAATCCTTGTTGAAATCTAGTAGTTACTAGTATTGATTTAAATCTGATGGTCATCGATATTTGGGCTCGGTTGTTACCACTTCCCCTGTGTGAACTCAATAGTTATTGACATTGACCGCTTGTCATCAGTAAGGAGTTTGATTTGATGCTAACCTCTCTGCAATTAGAGTCCAGTGGTCACTGTCGCTACTGCGAAAAACGAGGCCGACAAGACAGAAGAGTCGCCACCTTTCGTTATTTATCCCTCAGAACGGGAAAGGAAACGATCGGAAAAAACCTGACGCAAAGGTATAAGACAAGGTCATCGCAACCATTGTTTGGATTCAGGAGTCGGTTACGCAAGGGGAAGGTATTAGCACCCCTCACGTCCATCGTACTCGATGGGATCCACGCTTGTTGTGTTTATCTGACGGGTTTGTTACATCTATCTACACTAAGGGTCTGGTCTAAAACGAAAAGAAAATGACTCGGCAAAGCGTTGCACTTTATGCCTACGTATTCCCATATGGAACGAGAAATCAGAGTCAACGTAGTTCGCCTAACTACAAGGGAAGGTTGCTCGCCAAGATATCGCATCTTGTGCCTACGTACTTTCACACAGTGCGAAAGATCAGAGCAAACTTAGTTCGGGACACGAGAGACACAGGTTTGTCTTTTTTATCCGAGTAAAGTTAACAGACGGTTCCAGCAGTTTGGTGTATGCAGCTCGACCATTGGAGACTTAGGCATTTACCGTTTGCGGTAGAACCGGAAGTTAACAGAACTCTCCTTCTGAAAAAGGCTTTCCAAGAGATTAAAGGTCCAAGGGGACAAAAAGAGTTTGATCTTTGTTTTCTGTTTTTTAGAGAAGTATCTTTTATGGATGTTTGCAACTGATATCGCACTAGAGACTATGACCTGAGAGTGAATGCGTCGCATGTCACCCAAAGGGTACTATACTAAACATCCATACTGTTGAAAAGAAACTCTCCAACAATCCTTTCTCAGATAGCTTAAGGCTCGTAACGTACAACGTCAATTAACCTTTATTACTGTATTTTGATTTTGTTTGCAGATGAGAAGAGAAAAGACGCACTAAAGGGGAACTGATCCAATCCTAAAGTTGTCATGCAAAATGGACCTATGGTTGAGGTTAAAAGGGAACTACCTAATGTTATCATGCATGGTTAGAAACCTAATGTATGTCATAACTTCTCTTGAACAAGAGAAGTCAGAGTTCCTAGGGGAACATGGCAAAGGAAAGCAACAACAAAAGAAAATAACTGAAATGAAAGATTACTGTAAACAAAATGCTGCAATGCAACAAACAAGCAGAAGGAGTCGCACTCAACTTCTAAACAATCAAGGCACAAAGGCCACACACCATACAAGCAAGGGAGCTGAGCTCTACCAAATACCAGCAAGCAAAGCCACACAGTAAAAATACAAGCAGAGGGGGAAACTCAACCTCTAATGCAGACAAGCAAAAGGAGCTACTCTCAACATTTAGGATGCTCCTAGGCCTATAATCATCTATATGAAGCCTACTTCTAATGCAACACTCCAAGCAAGTCACACAAGCAAAGCAGAGCAGTCAGAGAAAACAGCAGGCAAAACAGCTCAACAGCAAAATAGATAAACAACAAATAATCAAACAGCTGCAAACAAACAACTTCAAGCTAAACCATCTTCAAAAGAAATCTTCATCTTCATGCTTCAACAAGCTCCAACACAAGAGAAGAGAATTAATCAAGAGTATTGAATTGATAATGGGAAGCAAGAAGGAAACCAAAGGAATCCCTCCTAACACTCAACCAGTCATCAGAGAAAGGCATCCTCAAAGGTTCTACCTATTGTAAAATGCCACACATCCTTCCAAAGGAAGAATTAGGCTTTCACATAAGGACCTTGAATCATAGGATGAGAATGGAAAGCAAACAACGAAATCCATGTTTGAGGAAGAAAGAAAACTACTTCTAAACTCTCTCCTAAACCCTAATTCCTATAAGCCACAAAGAAGCTACCAGAAGGAAAGAAGAACTCCAAGCCAAGCTCCACAATCAACTCCACAGAAGCTACAACATGCCCATAACAACATCCAAGAAGAAGCACAAGCTCAATCATGCACCAAAAGCCACCATTGAAGGCAATACAAAGCAAGCACCAAGTTAGGAGCACCAATTGAGCACCCTAATTGTAAATTCTATCTAAAATAGCAAACTAGATTCTAAACATCTATAAATTTTCCTAAGGGAACATGCAAGTGTTAGGAACCTATAATTCAAATATCAGAGCCTAATTCAATTTCTAAGGCAACTAATAAAATCCTAAGTTGTAAAGTGTCAAAGGGAAATCATGAAAGGGAAGGCTCTAAAACCCTAATCTAAAACATAACCTATGATTATCTAAAAAATCAAAAGAAAATTCCTGAGAGATTAAAGATCCCAAACCAATTGCAAGAACAAAAATCAACAAAAACATGTATCAAATATGCAAAAATAAAGAAATTAATAAAATGAGAAAAATCAAATTAAATTGAAAAATCATCACAAATTAAATCTAACAGCATAGAAAAATCACAAATGAAGAGAGGAGCATGAGCATATTTTTAGATTATTTTTCTGATAAAAAATGAAATTAAAATGAATTAAAGTATGAAAATGCAATTAAAATAATATGAAAATGAATTAAGAAAATCAAATAAGCCAAAAAATATCACATGCGTTGGATCAATGGACTCAGTAATCTAATCTAAAGGCTCACACACGCTCCACCTCACACGCCACGTAGCTGCCAGCCAGGATTAATGAAACGACACGTTTCATCCCAAAACTCAAACCCTCAGATCAAGTCATGACCACACGATGTGCATACAAAGTCCTGATTCCAGTCAGATCCAACGCTTCATAGCCTTCGTCTTCATTTTAATTCTTATATGGAGGGAAGCTCTCAGACGGTGGCCGGAGATGACCTCCGGTCATCTTCTCCGGTGAGCATGTACTTACAGGCCATGGAAACTCAACAAACTTAACATCTTCTCACCCCAAATTTCCTCCTGATCTCAAATATGACACTCATTTCTCTTAATTCTCAACAGAAAATGAAACACGAATCAGATCCTAAAGTACACTTCAATCTGAACTCTCACCAAAACTCAAACTATTGGTATGAAAGTAATCCTCATCTATCACTGATCATCACATGCTATTCCAATTGTATCAAAGCCTCAAGATCAGATCAATTCGCATCCAAACAGAAAATATGTCATCACCTAATTTGTCTCTAAACCTCAAATTTCTGATCCAGATTTCATTTATATCTCAATTCAAAACCTATCCACATATTAATCATGCTCAGATCATGCTATAACCAGTGTAAATTTGGAAACTACATACCTGACTTTGAGCTTCAAATTAAGGTATCTAGAACACGATTCTAGCTTCAAAACACTGCAGATCGCTTCAATGCTTGATGAGGAAGGTATTTGTAACTTCAATTTGCTTGGATATGGATTGAAATGGAAATCACGATTTTTCAACTCTCTTCTTCAAGCTCCAACTTCAATCCTTGGTTCTGGTGCGAAATGATCTCCAAAAACGTTCCAAATCATTCACAGAACTTAAATAGAAAGTGTTTGTGGGCTTTTTTGATCCAATTGAGGCCCAAAACAGAAAATCCATTCTTCAAATTTCCTTCACAAAACGAACCATGGTGTGCACGTGTTCTGACTTGAAACTTCTCTTGGAAGCTTGCAATCTTCTCCTTGTAGCCTGGTGAGAGAGTTTAGAGTGATTTGAGTGCTTGCATCCATTCAATAACCAAGTTATGAGGTGTTACTTATTTGTGAAGTAACAAACCATATCACCATGAAATTGACCTCAAATGGAAATTCTAAAAATGCCAAATTGTCTAGAATGCTTTTTCTGATCAAAATGAGTATTCATATGGTCCATTTTGAGCACAAATGAATTGATCATGAATTTTTCAATCAAATACCTTTAAATTCTTCCTTTTGCAAAATTCTTCAAACCAAGTCTCACCTAAATCTAAATAAATTCATCATGAGTATATGGTTGACCTAAAGACATCATTTTGAGCAAGTTTTGTGTTGAACAAAATTGCATTTGAAGCTTGCAAGATGGAGAAAATGACCTATAATCTTACTTTCCCAAAATACCCCTAACTTGTAAACCCCATAACTTGAGTTCTACAAATCAGATGGAAGACTTATAGTACAATTTGGAAAGCTAAGATCAAGACCTACAACTTTCAGGTTGGCCAAAAGTTTAGGAGAAACACCCTTCTAGGTTAAAAGTTCCTTGGAAGTTGGTGAACTTTCACAGACAAATTTCACATTCCTCAGATGACCTGTAACTTGTCTAAACCATAACTTGGGTTCTATAAATCCAATGAAGGACTTATAGTACTCAAATTAAAGCTAAGAGCATGCTCTACAAGTTTCATGTTGGCCAAATGTGGAGATGAAACTTGTACATTTAGATAAGTGGTCTTGAAGTTAGGCACTAAATAGGGGATTTTACCCTAGGAACCCTAATTTAGAAACTACTCACACTTTGAACTTTTCTTGGATTGATCTGGGAATATCATCTCATGTGTCTCAACACAATTATCCATGGTTACAAAGACCTTTAATTGAGCTTTGATCCTCTTCAATTGCCCAGTTGACTTAGGATTACTCAGATGAAAATCCTAATTGCAACACCTTCAACTGTGGCTCCTCATACTTGGCACAATGAACTGATTGAGCTCCACCATGACACCCAAGGCACTCTATGAGATCTATCCACACCCTCTATCCTTGATCAATACCTCACAATCCACTGATGATCTTCAATTGGTCCTCAGATTAGGAGATTAACCACATACAAGCAACTGAACTTCTCAAGAACCCAACCCTCTTCCTGATAACTATGGTGACTTCTCAAGCTTGCATAAGACCTCTAGATAGGCTTCTCTGGATATAAACCACACTTGATCCCCTGTTAAATGAACAATGCTATGCTATGAAAATGTTAGATCAATGATATGCTAATGCAATGAAACATAAACCAAGTAAGAAAAAGTTAGGCAAATTTTGGGGTGCAACAGCTGCCCCTATTCAAGCGGCTTGGACCCGACTAGATGAAAAGTGAACGGCTTTCAGGAATTCGAGGTAGAAGATGGTTGAATACCAGAGAACCCAGAAATTTGCTAACCGAAGAAATAAACTTCCAAACTGCTTGGGAACACCACATCCAAACAATTGAATCCGGTTGTCACGGCGACAATTGATCAATCCTTCGATAAAGAGTCTGACTTCAATCTCAACCACCTGTGTGACGCCACAGGTGTTGAATCAACACAAACGCTGCAATAAGTGAGCATTATGTAAAGTACGACATCAATATCCTTGATCCTCCATTTCCGCAGAAACGGGCATACGCTAAATAAAGGCGAGAATCGTCAATATCTCTGACCTTCCGTTTCCTCGGAAACAGGCATACACTAAATAAAAGCGAGTAATGTCAATATCTCTGACCTTTCATTTCCTAAGAAACGGGCATACGCTAAATAAAAGCGAGTACTGTCAATATCTCTGACCTTCCATTTCCTAAGAAATGGGTATACGCTAATAAAAGCGAGCATCGTCAATATCTCTGACCTTCCATTTCATAAGAAACGGGCATACGCTAAATAAAAGCGAGTATCGTCAATATCTTTGACCTTCCATTTCCTAAGAAACGGGCATACACTAAATAAAAGAGAGTACTGTCAATATCACTGACCTTCCATTTCCTAAGAAATAGGCATACGCTAAATACAAGCGAGAATTGTCAATATCTCTGACCTTCCATTTCCTAAGAAATGGGCATACGCTAAATAAAAGCGAGAATTGTCAATATCTCTGACCTTCCATTTCCTAAGAAATGGGCATACGCTAATAAAAGCAAGAATCGAGCATCCGAAGACTTGAACAAGCAACTCTGCAGGGAATTTCTGACATCGGCTGCCAGACATCCATCTTGAACGAAAATGGGTAACAACTTCGAAGGTATAATCATGAAGCTTTCAATGTCGACGTAACAGCCAACCGAGGAAGACTGTACTGGGGAATTTCTGACATCACCCACCAGACATTTACTTTGACAACCAGTAACGACCTCAAAGGTCTAAACCCTAAAATCTTTCTTTTAGAACGCTGACGTGACAGCAATCCGAGGAAAATTCCGCCGGGGAAGAAGAGAAACTTAACCATGCAACTCTTATGAGGGAGCACATGATAGGACAAACGTGATTATCACATATCTCAGGCTATGAATTTGAACATCCGAAACCATCCTGAACAAGAATTCCAAACCTGAAGGGAATACACCTGAAAACAAAGAGGTAACCAACCCGGCTTATGTTTCAAAAATACACATGTTTGACAATGGCGTAATGCTCCATACGAGATGGAATGCTACGTATTTGGGTAAGTTGATATGCCATGCAGGTATGATGCAAATGCAGGCTGCGATCACAGGCACTAGCTGCCGGAGAAAAACTGGATACAACAAAACCGCTCCAGCAAAATAAATGTTGAAGACAAAGCCAACTCCGCCGGGGATAACCGGGTATCACAAAATTATTTCAGCAAAACAAATGCTGAAAAGGGTAAGCCGACTCCACTGGGGAAAGAAGCAATCCTGCTGGGGAACTAGCTTAACAAATCCGTAGCTACGAACTCTGCAGAGGAACTCTGCAGAGGATGATCAACCTACTGGAGGAAGGATAACCTGCTAGAGAACGGAAAGAACCATCCTGGGGAATTACATCATTGTCAGACAGCTTGCTAACTCGCATCCAACTCTTCCGGGGATAAAAAATGCGGCTTCCATCTGCTGGGGAGGGGATTGAATCATATAAAGCCTGCTCCTACGTTAAAGGACTCCGACTAGGGGAACACGATCCCTGGGCCCTTTGCTACGGCGAAGGTAACGACCCTGCAAAACAAGAGCAACAACAAGATATCCCCTACAACAAGAAATATCCAGGTCAATAGCCGTGACAATCGCTCATTCAATTCAAAGTTTTAACAATTATTGGCCGAGGCCTGCAAGTTTATGCACGTGCAAGTTTATCAAAAACATCGGCGTTTTCCACAAACAAAACAGCAAAAGTTAAAAACAAGAACAAAATATCAAGTACTAAATAGTGTGCATTTTATTGATAAGGGGCCATTAAATAGGCAAATTTTATACAATAGATGCAACTCCTGAAAAGAGGAAGCTACAAAAATAAATACAAATATATACAGAGGTACAAAGAAATTTGTATACATGTCGGCAACGTGGTACAAATGAACACCATGAGCTGATCCTCCTATGACTCGTCTGACTCCAACGCTTTCCCGATACTCTGTCCTCGGAAGAGATTGACTTGGATAATCGACCCTCAAGTACTCCCAAACCTATAAGCAATGCAGTATCAAAATCGGACCGCAGTCATTTGCCTTTTCAATCCCTAACTTTTGCCTGAATCGCCGTTTGCGGGTTTTCAATTCACCGGGATACCTTTTTTTGCCGAAGTCGCCTTTTCAGGTTTTCGACTTCGCGGGTGTACATCTTTTCAGTTTTATCCCTAATTTTTTGCCCGAACCTTTTTTTTCTTTTTAGTTCGCCGGGATGCCACATTTTTGCCTGGACTCTCTTTTTTCTTCCCAGCGGGTCTCTTTAAGCAATGTATTTTTTAACTGCGTCCGAGTTCACAGGGGACGTAAAATCTTCACCATCCATGATGGACAACAGTAAGGCTCCTCCGGAGAAGACCTTTCACACAATGTATGGACCTTCATAGTTAGGAGTCCATTTGCCCCTGTGATCTGACTGTCGTGGGAGAATCTTCTTTAGCACAAGATCGCCTGTCTGAAAGCTTCGAGGGCGCACCTTCTTGTCGTAAGCTTTCTTCATCCGGCTCTGATATAACTGACCATATGCGATAGATGCAAGTCTCTTCTCATCCATCAAACTGAGCTGATTCAATCTATTTCTTACCCACTCCACCTCATCAAGTTGGACATTGAGCAATACTCTCAAAGAAGGAATCTCAACTTCTAATTGTAGGACAACCTCCATACCATACACCAATGAGAAAGGTGTTGCCCCGGCTGATGTGCGTACCGTCACACGATAACCGTGCAAAGCGAAGGGCGACATCTCATGCCAGTCTTTGTATGTCACAACCATCTTCTGAACTATCTTCTTGATGTTCTTATTGGCCGCCTCAACAACGCCATTCATCTTGAGCCAATAGGGATATGAATTATGATGCTCAATCTTGAAATTCTGGCATAATTCTTCCATCATTTTGTTATTTAGGTTCGAACCATTGTCAGTAATGATTCTCTCGGGAACACCGTAGCGACAAATGATGTCCTTTTTGATAAACCGGGCTACTACATGCTTGGTAACATTAGCGTAAGACGCTGCTTCCACCCACTTGGTGAAGTAATCGATAGCTACCAAGATGAACCGGTGTCCATTGGACGCAGTTGTCGCTATTGCGAAAATCGGCGCCGGCTATGACAGAAGAGTCGCCACCGTGCATTATTTATCCCACAAGAGGGAAAGGAAATGCTCAGAGTAAACCTAACGCAAAGAGGGAAAGGAATGGTCATCGCAACCAAATCCTGGATTCGGGAGTCGGTTACGCAAGGGGAAGGTATTAGCACCCCTCACGTCCGTCGTACTCGACGGGATCCACGCTTGTTTTCTGTCTAAGGGTATGTTTATCTATCTACTCTAAAGGTCTGGGTCAAAAGAAAAAAAAAGACTCGGCAAAGTATCGCACTTTATGCCTATGTATTCCCGTCTGGAACGAGAAATCAGAGTCAACGTAGTTTGCCTAACTACAGGTTAAGGGGGAAGGTTGCTCGCCGAGATGTCGCATCTCGTGCCTACGTACTTTCATACGGCATGAAAGATCAGAGCAAACGTAGTTCGGGCTACGGAAGACACAAGTTTGTCTGACAGTTTTTTATCTCCTTAAGAAAGATTTTTCCTGATTAAAGGTCCAAGAGGATAGAAATAGAGTTTGAATGTTTGTTTGAGTCTTTTACGACAGAAATGTTTTTTAGGATGTTAGCAATCTTAGTCGCACTAGAGACTATGACCCAGGAGTGAACGCTTCGTATGTCACCCAAAGGGTACCACACTAACATCCAGATTACTGGAGAGAGACCCTCCACCAACCTTTTCCCAGATAGCTGAAGGCTCGTAACGCACAACTTCAATTAACCTTATTACTGTGTTTTTGAATTGTTTTGAGATGAGAAAAGAAAGACACCCTAAAACTATGGTTGAAAGGGGAATCTACCTACAATTATCATGCATGGGTCAAAACCTAATGTCTGTCATAATTCCCTCTTACACAGAGGAAATCAGAGATCCTAGGGGAAACAGCAAAAGAAAGCAAGCAGTAAACAGTAAAACAATAAAATGCATGTTATGCAACAGTACAAGCGAGGCAAGGGAGTCCGACTCAACCTCAAACCTAAGAAAACAATAGGAAAGAGGAGACAAGCTCCACCTCAAACCTAGAGGTAATAAACACAAGCAAACAAACAATACAACAAAAGAAGAGAAGCTGAGAAAGTAGCCCAAGCAGCAACAACAGTCTTCAGCATACAGCATCTTCAGTCCTCAACAGCAGCTCTGAACAGCAAATCCTCTTGACAACAAAGTTGACAGCAAAAAGGCTTCATCTTCAAGCTAGCTTCTATCTTCAAGCTTCATCAAACTTCATCTTCAAGCTCTAGCAAGCACACTCCAAGCAGAGGATTAATCATTAAGATCAAAGTTGAAATGTTGAGAACCAAATGAAAACCAAAGGAAATCATCAAGTACCAACATTGAAATGGAAAGGCATCCTCAAAGTTCTACTCAACTATGGGCATACCACACATCCCTCCAAAGGATAGATGGATTTTCCCTAGGAGGACTTTACATCATTGGATAGAATAGAAGCACACAATGCATTCTATGTTTGATGAAAGAATCAAAACTAGTCCTAATGGCTCTTCCTAAAACCCTAATTTCCTAATCTCCTAAAAAAAGCTCCTAAAAGAGAAGAAAGCATCAAATCCAAGCTCCAATATTCAAGACACATCATCTACATCAAGTCTAGAAGACCTCCCAAGAAGGAAACCAAGCAAATCCAGCTCCAAGGTCACCAACAAAAACCAAGCAAGCAAAGGCACACAAAATAGAACACCACAAGCACAAGCAACTTGCAAAATTCAACTAAAATAGAAAAAAAGTTGTAAAATTCTAATAAAATTCCTAGGGGAACATACATGTTTGAACAACCTAGGGTTAAAATATTAAAGCCTAATTCAACTTCTAAGTCACCTAAGTAATTTCTAGATTGAAGGGTATCAAGGTGATCCAAAAGTTTGGGAAGGCTCTAATCTCAACACCTAAAACAGAACCTAAATTGTTCTAAAAGTCCAAAAAAAAATCCTAAGGGAACATGAATATCTACCCTAAAACATACTAAAAAATCAAATCCAAATTCATCACCAATTGGAAGAACAAAATTCCACAAGACAGATGACCAAATATGCAAATATTAAAGAATTAAACAAAATAAGAAAAATCAAATTAAATTGAAAAATGCATGAAAGTGAATTTTATTGATTTCAGAAAATCACAAATTCTCTCAAGATCATGGAGATATTTTTAAAATAATTTTTGGATCAAAATTGAATTTATTGTGATTTTTTGAATCAATAAAGCATTTAAAATAAATAAAATGGAATAAAAGAAATTCAAATGCTGAAAATAAACCACGGCCACAGGATGCGTTGACAAGTCCACTAATCCAAGCATCCACGCGCTGCCAGCGCATTAAGTTGAACGACCGTGTTTTGGATTCAAAATCTCCATTCTCAAATTATATCATATCCGTTGGATCTGGTGGTTAGTCTTTGGTCAAAGGCAGATCTGATGGCTTAGGAGTCATCTTCTCCAAATCACAGGCCAAACAGAGTGAGACTCAGTGTGGTGGCCGGAGAAGACTCCGTTCATCTTCTCTGGTGAGCAGGTGGTTGTAGGTGTCTAGAAACAACAATCCTTATACCAATCTCATTCAGAATTTCATCAGGAATTCAAATCTCCTATCCATATGTTCTAACTCTCCATAGATTTCAAGATTCGAAGCAATGTTCAGAACACACATCCAGATCAATCATCATCAATTGCAAATCTAAGGCTATAGAATTCATCCTCATGTCACATACATCACTCTGATCTATCTAGATTGCTCTAACTCTCCATGAATCAAGAGTTTTGAATCAAAACAGAAATGTTATGTCATGATCAATCATCACCAAATGCTTCCAAATTGATCCTAAAACGATCTACATCTGGTCTAGATCCTAACCACAAGTTCAAATCTAACTACATCATACTAATTCATTTGGAATATTGAAAGTTACTAACCTGTTGTAGATCTAGTAACAGAGCCACTTGGAGCTTGATTCTCCCTTCAAAACTCTCAAGATACGTTCAATGATGCACTAGGAAGAGTTTGCAAGCTTCAATTTGCATTGAATTGGCGTGGAACTCAAAACACGATTTCACTTGCTCCTTGGAAGTTTTCAACTGCAACTTCAGTGTTCTTCACGAAATACCAGCCAAAACTCACTCTGAATTCAATGCAATGAATATATAGAATGGTTTCATGGGCTTTTGAAGTGTGTTTGAAGCCCAATCCATCAATTTGCAAATTCTGATTTTCCTTCACATGTGCAATGTAACAGTCACGAATTCTCACTTGTAACTTGTTCTAGAAGCTTCATTTTGCTTGCAAATTCCCTTGTGCACAAAATTAAACCAAGAGGGAGGCCTGAATTGCATTGGTAATGTGTTTGGCTATGTAACTTGCCTTTGAAGCAACCATATGATAACTCATGAAAATTGACCTATGCTCCAAAATCTACCAATGTCAATGTGTCTAAAATGAACTTTACAATCAAAATGGTCACTTATTTGACATGTTTTGGTCATTCTATTCAAAATGTGAATTTTCCCTCCTTTAATCATTTGAAAATCTTCCTTATTCAAACCATTTCAAACCAAGTCTTGCTATGAGCCCCATAAATCCAACATGACCTCTTGGTTAGCCTAAAAATCACATTTTGAACAACTTTAATGTTGAACAAAAATCCATTTGACAAGTGCAAGTTGGAGATTTTGGCCTATGATTGAAAATGACCTATAATCTCACTTTCTCAAAATACCCCTGACTTGTAAACCTCATAACTTGAGTTCTACAAATCCGATGGAAGACTTCTAGTACAATTTAGAAATCTAAGATCATTAGGAACAACTTTTATGTTGGCCAAAAGTTCATGTGAAACTTCCTTCTAGGTAAAAAATAGCTTTGAAGTCAGATGATTTTCATAGACAAATTTCAGAGGCATCTGAGGACTTGTAACTTGTCTGGGTCATAACTTGAGTTCTATAAATCCCATTGAAGACTTCTAGTGCTCAAATTAAAGGTATTGAGATTCTCTACAAGATTCATGTTGGCGAAAGATCCATTTGAAACTTGTATCTTGACTATTGTGGTCATGAAGTTAGGCACTAAACAGGGAATTTTGCACTAAAACCCTAATTTAGCAACTTCCCACACTCTTGACTCCTCTTGATTTGATCTTGGCACAACACCACAAATGTCTCATCATATCATTTCATGAACTCCATGACCTAAAAGTAGGCCTTGACATTCTTCAATTGCCCAGTTGACTTAGGATTGATCCAGATGAAACCCTAATTGCTTGCACCTCAACTGTGACTCTTGCATTTGACACAATGACTTGATTAAACTCTCCCATGGCCCTCTAGGCCTCCTATGAGCTCCATACACATCTTCTTCTCACATTCAACACTTCAAAACCCTCTGGTGGTCTTCAGTTGATCCTCAAGTTAGGAGTAGATTCACACTCAAACATCTAAAACCTTAGGCACTCAAACCCCTTCTGATGACTTTGACCACTCCTCAATCTTGAATGAGACCTCTTGCTAGGCTTCTCTTGATAAGAATAACACTTGATCCCCTGATATATGAATGATACCATGATATGCAAATGATATAACTATGTAAATGTTAATGCAAATGAAACATAAACCAGGTAAGAAAAGGTTGAGCAAATTTTGGGGTGCAACAGCTGCCCCTATTCAAACGGTTTGGAACCGACTGGGTGAAGAGTGAACGGCCTTCAACCAATCAAGGTAGAAGATGGTCGAATACCAAAAAACCCGGAAATTTGCCAACCGCAGAAATACACCGCGAAAACTGCTTGGGGAACAACATCCGTTGCGCAGAACCCAGTTGTTACGGCAACAACTAATCAATCATCTGATAAAACTTGGGATTTCAACATTAACCCCCTGTGTAACGCCACAGGCATCAAATTAACTTTACAAGAAACAACTACGTCTACAAGTGGACTAAACTTCGTTAACACGGGGAGAGACTCCATCACCATGGGTACAATTCCGTCCATAACTGGAATAACGATCTCTGTCAATCATAGGTAACAACTCCACTGGGGACAATTCCGTCGATCACGGATAATAACTCTGTCCACACGGGTAATAATCACTGTCAACACAGGTAACAATTCCGTCAACACGGATAACAAGCACTGTCAACACAGGTAACAAATCCGTCAACACGGATAACAATCTCCGGCGATTTCACTGGGACAACTCCGTCAATCACGGGTAACGACTCCGTCAACACGGATAACAATCACTGTCAACACAGGTGAAATCTCTGTCCATTACAGGTAACAATCTCTGTCAACACAGGCGCAACAATCACTGTCAACACAGGTACAATCTCTGTCCATCACAGGTAACAATCTCTATCAACACAGGCGCAACAATCATTGTCAACACAGGGAAGAATTCCGTCAACATGGATAACAATCATTGTTAAATTTACTGGTACAATCTTTGTCCATCACAGGTAACAATCTCTGTCAACACAGGCACAATCGCTGTCAATCACAGGTACGATCCGTCGACACAGATAACGAACTCTGTCAGCCACAGGTACAATTCCGTTAACACGGATAACAAACTCTGCCAATCACAGGTAACAACTCCGTCAACACGGATCCGCTTGAAGAATACTTTGCTAGGGAATGCGAGAAACTTAACCAAACAACTATGTGGGGAGGAAATTCACCGGGGGAATCACTAAAGATAACTCCGAAAGTTTAAGGCATGAAAACTATTAATGCTAACGTAACAGCAACCTGAGAATAATCCCGCTGGGATGAAAAGTTACTTAACCAAGGAACTCTGTTAGGGGACGAACGCTATCATCACCTATCTCACGCTGAGAATTTGAATATCTAGAAATCCTTCTGAGCAAGAATCTCACTCCTCTACAGAGATAACACCTGAAAACAAAGAGGTAACCAACCTGGCTTATGTTTCAAAATGCGTATGTTTGACAATGGCGTAATGCTCCATACGGCATGGAAATGCTACGCGTTTGGGTAGATGCAAATATGATGATATATGAAAAATGCAAAGATGCCAAGAGGCGCTTCAGCAAAATAAATGCTGAAGACAAGACCCAATCCGCTGGGGATAACCAGGTATCACAGACATATTCCAACAAAATAAATGCTGGAACGGTGCAACCAACTCCGCTAGGAATAACCACCCTGCTGGGGAATGGCTCACAAGCTTGAAATTACGAACTCTGATGATGTTCATCCTGTTGGAAAAAAACAACCTGCTGGGGATAGGGAGAAATAATTCTGCACGGGGATAATCCTTCTGAACCAAAGACGACTTGGTTATACTCTGCGGGAGTTACCCATGCTGGGGATTGATTGTGCACATACTCACTGCTGAGAATGCACCTTCTGTTGGGGACATCAAAATCCATTGAGGATACTCTCTTGGCAACATCCCTGGGGAATACTCTTCTGGGGAGGACCACCCACATCCAATAGGGATAAGTGCCATCTCAAATCTTCTGAGATAAGATGTGACTTCCATCTGTGGAGGAGTGATGCAACCATTTGGTCACGGGACTCTGGCTGGGGAACACAACTTCCCTTGACTGTTTGCTTCAAAGGTGAGAACGCTGCAAAACACAAACGAGACAGAACAAATCTATACAACAAGCTATCCTGGTTAGCATCCGTGACACTCGTTCAGTCAATTCGAAGTTTTAGCAATTATTGGCAAGAGCCAGCAAGTTTATGTACATGCAAGTTCATCAAAAACATCAGCGTTTTCACAAACAAAACAATAAAGAACAAGAATCAAATACTGAATACCATCCTTTATTGACAACGGGCCTGTAAATAGGCAAAATTTTGTACACTAGATGCAACTCCTGAAAAGAGGAAGTTACGCACAAGCAAAATACAAATATTACAGAAGTACAAAGAAAATTTGTATACATGTCGGCAACGTGGTACAGACGAACACCATGAGCTGATCCTCCTATGACTCGCCTGACTCTGACACTTTCCCTATACTCGATCTTCGAAAGAGATTGTTTTGGATATATGACCCTCAGGTACTCCCAAACCACTAAGCAACGCAGTATCAAACTCGGACCGCTGTCATTTGCTTTTTTGAATCCCTAACTTTTGCGTGAACCGCCCTTTGCGGGTTTTCAATTCGCCGAGATACCCTTTTTTCCGAAGTTGCCCTTTTCAGGTTTTCAACTTCGCGGGTGTACATTTTTTCAATTTTATCCCTAACTTTTGCCCGAACCCTTTATTTCCTTTTTTTATGGTTCGCCGGGATGCCCCATTTTTGCTTGGACTCTCTTTTTCTGTCCAGCGGGTCTCTTTAAGCAAAGTATTTTTTAACTGCGTCCGAGTTCACAGGGGATGTGAAATCCTCACCATCCATGGTGGATAACAGTAAGGCTCCTCCAGAGAAAACCTTTCTAACGACATATGGACCTTCCCAGTCAAAAGATGATCCGGTGTCTACAAGAACGTGCGACATAATAGTGCCCCGACACTCCATTGAAATGTGCAAGGCCATATTATGGTCCGGACGTCTAGGCGTCAAATCAAAATCAGTAAATCCCAGGTTGTGTCCAACATTCACATGTGTCAGTACCCCCTCAAGCTGATTAATAGTCACTTCCTGAGGTACAAAAGACGTGTCCAAGATTTTCAACAAGGCATTTCGATGGGCCTCGGAACAAAGCAACAAAGATAGTATTGAAATTTTGGAGGGCGTATGCTGCAAGTGCTCCACAATCTTATAGTCACTTTTGCGAATCAACCTCATAAACTCTTCTACATCCTTGACCGATGTTTCCTTCTCTTTTGACTGGGAAGGTCCATATATCGTTAGAAAGGTTTTCTCTAGAGGAGCCTTACTGTTGTCCACCATGGATGATGAGGATTTCACATCCCCTGTGAACTCGGACGTAGTTAAAAAATACTTTGCTTAAAGAGACCCGTTGGACAGAAAAAGAGAGTCCAGGCAAAAATGGGGCATCCCGACGAACCATAAAAAAAAGGAAATAAAGGGTTCGGGCAAAATTTAGGGATAAAATTGAAAAAATGTACACCCGCGAAGTTGAAAACCTGAAAAGGGCAACTTCGGCAAAAAAGGGTATCCCGGTGAATTGAAAACCCGCAAAGGGCGGTTCACGCAAAAGTTAGGGATTCGAAAAAGCAAATGATTGCGGTCCGAGTTTGATACTGCATTGCTTAGTGGTTTGGGAGTACCTGAGGGTCATATATCCAAAACAATCTCTTCCGAAGATCGAGTATAGGGAAAGCGTCAGAGTCAGGCGAGTCATAAGAGGATCAGCTCATGGTGTTCCTCTGTACCATGTTGCCGACATGTACACAAATTTTTCTTTGTGCTTCTGTATATTTGTATTTTGTTTGTGCGTAACTTCCTCTTTTCAGGAGTTGCATCCAGTGTACAAAATTTTGCCTACTTACAGGCCCGTTATCAATAAAGCATGTTATTCAGTATTTGATGCTTGTTCTTTACTGTTTTGTTTGTGAAAAACGCCGATGTTTTTGATGAACTTGCATGTACATAAACTTGCTGGCCCTTGCCAATAATTGCTACAACTTCGAATTGACTGAACGAGTGTCACGGATGCTAACCAGGATAGCTTGTTGTATAGATTTGTTCTGTCTCATTTGTGTTTTGTAGGGTTCTCACCTTTGAAGCAAACAGTTAAGGGAAGTTGTGTTCCCCTGCCAGAGTCTCGTGACCAAATGGTTGTATCACTCCTCCGCAGATGGAAGTCACATCTTATCTCAGAAGATTTGAGATGGCACTTATCCCTATTGGATGTGGGTGGTCCTCCCCAGAAGAGTATTCCCCAGTGAAGGAATTTGGCTTTGATTTTTTAGTATGTTTTAGGGTAGATATTCATGTTCCCTTAGGATTTTTGTTGGAATTTTAGAACAACTTTAGGTTCTGTTTTAGGTGTTGAGATTAGAGCCTTCCCAAACTTGTGGATCACCTTGATACTCTTCAATCTAGAAATTATTTAGGTCACTTAGAAGTTGAATTAGGCTTTAATATTTTAACCCTAGGTTGTTCAAACATGTATGTTCCCCTAGAAATTTTATTAGAATTTTACAACTTTGTTTTCTATTTTAGTTGAATTTTGCAAGTTGCTTGTGCTTGTGGTGTTCTATTTTGTGTGCCTTTGCTTGCTTGGTTTTGTTGGTGACTTTGGAGCTGGATTTGCTTGGTTTCATTCATGGGAGGTCTTTTAGAATTGATGTAGATGTTGTGGCTTGAAGATTGGAGCTTGGATTTGAAGCTTTCTTCTCTTTTAGGAGCTTTTTTTAGGAGATTAGGAAATTAGGGTTTTAGGAAGAGCCATTAGGACTAGTTTTGATTCTTTCATCAAACATAGAATGCATTGTGTGCTTCTATTCTGTCGCTTCCGCGAAAATAAGGTGTCGGCAAAACAGAAGAGTCGCCACCTTTCGTTATTTATCCCTCAGAACGGGAAAGGAAACGATCGGAAAAACCTGACGAGAAGGTATAAGACAAGGTCATCGCAACCGTTGTCTGGGTTCAGGAGTCGGTTACGCAAGGGGAAGGTATTAGCACCCCTCACGTTCGTCGTACTCGACGGGATCCACGCTTGTTGTGTTTACTGGACGAGTTGGTTTATCTATCTACCTATCAAGGCTGGCTTAAATAGAAAAGAAAATGACTCGGCAAAGCGTCGCGCTTCATGCCTACGTATTCTCATCAGAGAATGAGAAATCAGAGTCAACGTAGTTCGACTAACTACGGGTTACGGGGAAGGTGGCTCGCCAATACGTCAGTATTGTGCCTACGTACTCTCAACAGGTATGAGAGATCAGAGCTTACGTAGTTCGGGATAATACGGATTACGGAGATTCAGATTCATCTGTTTTATCGAGTAGGGTTAAACAGCAGTTCCAGCAGTTAGGGACGAAGCCTGTTTGCGGTGGCGCTGAAGTTTAACGACACTTTTTTCTTCAGAAAAGCTTTCCTTTGAATTATGGTCCCACGGGGCAAAAAGGTTTGAAGTTTGTTTTCTGTCTTTTACGAAAGAAGTGTTTTTTATTGTGTCTGCAATTTCAATCGCACTAGAGACTATGACCTGAGAGTGAATGCGTGGCATGTCACCCAAAGGGTGCCATACTAAACATCCAGACTGTTGAAAAGAAACTCTCCAACAATCCTTTCTCAGATAGCTTAAGGCTCGTAACGTACGAAAGAAATCATTCATGATTACTGTATCTTAAGTTGTTTTGAGATGAGAAGAGAACAGGCTCAACTAAAGGGAGACTATCAAGTCCTAATGTTGTCATGCCAAGGATTCATCCTATGGTTGAAGTTTGAAACAGGGAACTCCTGGAAGTTATCATGCATAGGTTTCAACCTAAAGTTCTATCATCAATTCCTTATCAAAGGAAGTGAGATTCCTAAGGGATCATGTCAATGATGAACAGAAACAGATAAAGCATCAGCTTAATAGTAAACAGATATACAGTAAAATGCATGCAATGCAAGTGAGGGAGGAAATGTGTGTGGGGCAGCAGCCTCCACAAGCTCATCTCAACCTCAAGCCAGATATGAATAACAGCATATCATACAGAAATAAAATGAAGTGCTATCAAGCAGAATATAAGTGACTGTAATCATACAGAAGAAATAAAATGCTATCAAGCAACAACAAACCACATGGGCAAGGGAGCAGGGCTCTACCGAATACCCGCAAGCAAAGCCATACAGTAACAATACAAGCAGAGGGAGCAACCCAACCTCTAGTGTAATCATGCTCCTAGCTTAAAGTCAGTCTAAATATGAACTTATTCTAATGCATCAAGCAAGTCAAACAAGGCACATCAGCACAGAAAGAAAACAGACAAGAAAGAAAGCAGATCAACAACTCCCTCTTTCAATTCCAAGCTTCAGCTCTTCTGACAGCAACTCAGTCTTCAGACTTCAACAGCTCTTCAGGACTTGTCATCTTCAATAGCAAGTGTCCACTTGCTTCTTCAAGTTTCTAACACATCAAACATAAGTATCAACTTGTTCTCTCTTCTCCAAGCTTCAGCTCTTCAGTCAATTCCACCCTTAGGCTTCACTCCTAACTACAAGTATCAACTTGATTCCTTCAGGCTCTCCAAGCATCAGTGTAAGCGTCACCTTATCCCTTATTCTTCAAGCCTCAGCTCTACACTCAATCTCAATTGAATCCTCTTCATAAGTATCAACTTAGTCTTCAAGCTTCAGCTCTCTCCTCTTTACCAATATCAACTTGGTCTTCAAGCCTCAGCTCTCTCCTCTTTACCAGTATCAACATGGTCTTCAAGCTTCTACAAGCTTCAGCTTCTCATAGTAGTCTTCAATCACCTGGAAGTGTCAACTTCATCCTTCAATTCTTTAAGCCTCAGCTCATCGCTCAATCTCCATTGGATCTTCAAGTATCAACTTGTTCTTCTTGTTCTTCAAGCTTCAGCTGCAATGATAATGCTCAGGGAATCATCCTCTTCCACACTCTTCAATGAAGTCCTCATCTTCAAACTCAAGTCCAACATCTTTCAAGATACCCAAACCAGGAGACAATTGATTTAACAGAATGAGTGGAAATGATAAACAGCTTATTGACAACCAAAGGAAGCCTGTAAGGATTCATCATTATGAGAGATTGGTTCCCTCAAAGTTCTACTTCCCAGATAAAGCCACTCATCCCTCCAAAGGAGGGATGTGAATATCTTAGAAGGACTTTTAGTCATTGGGAGGAATGGAAGCACAAGATGCTTTCCATATTTGTGAAAGAAGTCATTCTAGTTCTAAGGCCCTCCCTATGTCTCCTACCTCCTAAATCTTCATCAGACACCCTCAGGCATAAGCAACTCCAAGCTCCAAGCAACTTCAAGCAACTTCAAGCATCCTCACCTTGTCTTCAACTTGTCTTCAATCTCAACCAAAGGCAAACAAAGCAAAACCCTAATCTAAGGGAACTAAAGAAGTTAGTCTAGTTGAGTTAGTGCCTTAGAATCATCTAAAGCTAGCACCTAAACTAAAATCAATCAAAAATAGGAAACTATCCTATAAATTTTTACAAAAATTCCTAAGGGATCCTAATTCAATTAAGAATGCCCCATACAAAAACCAGGGACTAAATCATCCATTAAGTCCTAAAATTAAATCCTAAATCCAAAGGTATCAACCATAAACCCTAAAAATGGAGCTTCTAAAGGTTTCAACCTAAACTACCACCTAGGTTCATCACAAAAATGTGAGAAAATTCTATGGGGAGCATGCTTGTCTATGCTAACTACTCATAAAAAATCAGGATCAAAATAATCACCACATGATCACACAAAATTCCACAAAATCAAGTATCAAACATAACTATTTTAATATCAATTAAAATGTAAAATTCCCATAAAATCATAAATTGCATGAAATAAAATTATTTTTTATCTAAAAAAATACTAGACTCAATCATGAATATAATGCAAAAAGAATGGGGTTAATTGGATCATTTTTCAATTTATTATGAATTAATCAATAACCATGAACAAAATGAAAAATAAAAGAAAATCCAAATAAAATAAACAAATGCACGGTGCAGATAGTAACCACAATCAGTTCATATAATGGATTGGGCCATGGGGGGGGTGCTGATATCAATCTTTTCACTAAGCCCAGAACCACAAATAAATGAAACGCTGCGTTCCATTAACTCAGATCCTTAACAAATTGAAATTAAAACGTGGCCGTTGGATCATGTCTTTAGTCAAAGTCCAACCAAGATCTGAGGGCTCTCAGGTCATCTTCTCCAATTCAAACCTCTGAAACTCGCACGAAGCTCCGGCCACCACCGGTGGTTCTCCGGTCATCGTTCCACAACCCTAGTTCAACATAGAGTCCACCATAGGCCAGGATCCCTTAATGAAACATGTCCCAAATTCCCTCACGAACTCATTCATGCCTTTAATTCTCTCTGAAACCTCAAGATTCACCATAACCAACTCTCAACCAAAAATGGTAACTTCCTAAGTTGGTCACTAATTCTCAAATTAATGGTCTGAAATCATTCCTACACCGTTCTACAATGCGTCTAGCACCCTAATTCATCTTGATTCTACCTAATTCATGCTGGAGGAAGAAGGTTACTAACCTGAGAATTCTTGATGAACAGATGCACTAAATCTTCAAATCAAGCTCTACAACCTTCCAGACACGATCAATGGATCCTTTCCTTGCTTCTGTATGCAATAGAACCGGTTGAAAACTCCTGAATCTTGAAACCCGATGGTGAGTTGAAGGTGGAAAAATCTGATCTCAAGAACACCAATCAGCCACGAATTCTTCTTGATTATGATCTGGAATCAATCCCTAGCATCCATGGAAGAAGTTGCAATCAAGAAAATGGATGGAAAGTAAAGAAATTGGTGAAACCGAATTCAGTTGCAAGCTATGCAATTTCAATCTCAATATATGCTCTCTCCTTCAATCATCACCAACCTTGGCATTGGATCACCTCTACTCAATATATAGATGATGTATGAGTGATCTAGAACCCTCTAGATCCTTCTAATGAGAGTTTCAATCTCTCATGACATGAGAATTTCAACCATATGCCATGATATGCATAATTCTGTTTGCAGCTTGAAACCAATCCCCTTCTCTTCCAATTTCTCCCCTAGTGACATTTTGAAAGTGTTTAGCTTGCAAGGGGCTTTGGTTATGCCTTGATTCTAGGTTTTGCACATGTTACTTATGATGTAAGTAACTACCTTTCAAAGCAAGTCCACAAATTAAACCTCAACTCAAAAATGTGGCTAAACCAATATTCTTAAAATGTTTTCTAGATTCAAAATGATATATCACATGCCATGGTTTGGATGTGTAGATTGAAAATATCAATTTCCAACTTTGGTTCATTTAACTTATACCCTTATTTTAGGTAATTTTTGCAACTTTGAGCTACAAGCATTTCCAACATCTCATTACCTCTTTACTAGCCTTAAAACATCATTTTGAACAAGTTTGATGTTGAACATTTTCCCATTTGAAGCTTGGAAATAGGAGTTATGGCCTTATGGCTGAAATGACCTGTAATCTCCAAATGACCAAAATGCTCTTGATTTGTCAAAGCCATAACTTGAGATCTACAAATCCTATCAAGGACTTCTAGTACTCTATAGAAAGCTAAGAGAATAAGGAACAACATTCATGTTTACCACAAGTTCATAGGAATCATCCTTCTTGGGCAAAAGTTTGATGCAAGTTGGGTAACTTTCAAGCCCCCAAATTCACATACCTCAGATGACCTGTAACTTGTCAAAGTCATAAATTGAGTTCTACAAATCCTATCAAGGACTTCTAGTACTCAAATTAAAGCTAAGAGCATGCTCTACAACATTCATGTTTGGGGAAAGATGAGATGAAAATCACATATTGAGCTAAACTGCCTTGAAGATAGGGGTCAAACTAGGGGATATTACATTGTCAAGCCTTAGAAACCCTAGCTTGAAACTTATCAAACTCTTCAATCATGATAAGTTAACCTTGGAATCATCCTTATAACATCTAAATGCCTTAATCCATGATCACATGGCTCTTCGATTAGGTCTCAACCTTGTTCAAATCATCAGTTGACCTAGGGTTGACCCAGTCAAACCCTAACTGCACCATTCATGGCTGAGTCTTCTTAGTCTTGCACAATGACCTGTCTAGGCTTCATGATGGCTTTCAAAACATCTCATAAGCTCTCTCAAGGCTTCAAGTCCACATTCTTAGCTTCAGAATCATCTGAGGAGTTCCCACAACTCTCAAGTTAGGAGGCACACACTCTTGGTTTCAACCACTTTCTCTGAGGATCTTTTCACTTCTCTGACAAGGATATCAACCCTTGAGCACTTGAATAACCTTCTCAACTAGCTTCAAAGTCTTGCATAATCCTTGATTGGTAGTCATCCCTCTTGATCTCCTGCACACATGTCAATGAAATGCAAATGATAATGCTAATGTGAATGAAATGAAACATAAGCTAGGTAAAGAAATGTTGGTCAAATTTTGTGTGCCTTTGCTTGCTTAGTTTTGTTGGTGACTTTGGAGCTGAATTTGCTTGGTTTCCTTCATGGGAGGTCTTTTAGACTTGATGTAGCTGTTGTGGCTTGAAGATTGGAGCTTGGATTTGAAGCTTTCTTCTCTTTTAGGAGCTTTTTTTAGGAGATTAGGAAATTAGGGTTTTAGGAAGAGCCATTAGGACTAGTTTTGATTCTTTCATCAAACATAGAATGCATTGTGTGCTTCTATTCTATCCAATGATGTAAAGTCCTCCTAGAGAAACTCCATCTCTCCTTTGGAGGGATGTGTGGTATGCCCATAGTTGAGTAGAACTTTGAGGATGCCTTTCCATTTCAATGTTGGTACTTGATGATTTCCTTTGGTTTTCATTTGGTTCTCAACATTTCAACTTTGATCTTAATGATTAATCCTCTGCTTGGAGTGTGCTTGCTAGAGCTTGAAGATGAAGTTTGATGAAGCTTGAAGATAGAAGCTAGCTTGAAGATGAAGCCTTTTTGCTGTCAACTTTGTTGTCAAGAGGATTTGCTGTTCAGAGCTGCTATTGAGGACTGAAGATGCTGTCTGCTGAAGATTGTTGTTGCTGCTTGGGCTACTTTCTCTGCTTCTCTTCTTTTGTTGTATTGTCTGTTTGCTTGTGTTGATTACCTCTAGGTTTGAGGTGGAGCTTATCTCCTCTTGCCTATTGTTTTCTTAGGTTTGAGGTTGAGTCGGACTCCCTTGCCTCGCTTGTACTATTGCATAGCATGCATTTTACTGTTTACTGTTTACTGCTTGCTTTCTTTTGATGTTTCCCCTAGGATCTCTGATTTCCTCTGTGCAAGAGGGAATTATGACAGACATTAGGTTTTGACCCATGCATGATAACTGTAGGTAGATTCCCCTTTCAACCATAGTTTTAGGGTGTCTTTCTTTTCTTATCTCAATACAATTCAAAAACACAGTAATAAGGTTAATTGAAGTTGTGCGTTATGAGCCTTCAGCTATCTGGGAAAAGGTTGGTGGAGGGTCTCTCTCCAGTAATCTGGATGTTAGTGTGGTACCCTTTGGGTGACATACGAAGCGTTCACTCCTGGGTCATAGTCTCTAGTGCGACTAAGATTGCTAACATCCTATAAAACATTTCTGTCGTAAAAGACTCAAACAAACATTCAAACTTTGTTTCTGTCCTCTTGGACCTTTAATCAGGAAAACCCTTTCTTAAGGAGATAAAAAACTGTCAGACAAACTTGTGTCTTCCGTAGCCCGAACTACGTCTGCTCTGATCTTTCATGTCGTATGAAAGTACGTAGGCACGAGATGCGACATCTCGACGAGCAACCTTCCCCCCTTAACCTGTATTTAGGCGAACTACGTTGACTCTGATTTCTCGTTCCAGACGGGAATACGTAGGCATAAAGTGCGATACTTTGCCGAGTCATTTTTTTTCCTTTTGACCCAGACCTTTAGAGTAGATAGATAAACATACCCTTAGATAGAAAACAAGCGTGGATCCCGTCGAGTACGACGGACGTGAGGGGTGTTAATACCTTCCCCTTGCGTAACCGACTCCCGAATCCAGGATTTGGTTGTGATGACCATTTATTTCCCTCTTTGCGTTAGGTTTACTCTGAGCGTTTTCTTTCCCTCTTGTGGGATAAATAACGCACGGTGGCGACTCTTTTGTCATAGTCGGCGCCGATTTTCGCAGTAGCGACAGCTGGAGACTCTGTTGGGGATTCCAACGGTTCCCTATGCGAGTCAATCCTAGCGTTTGTTTTCCCGTCTGGGGTTTTGTATGTATTTATCTTTCTGTCTTTACTTTCAGTAATGTATATTATTGTTATTGTGCTGTGGGTAGAGGGTTAATTTGAGAGATAAGCCGGACCTGGGCTTGAGTGCACATAGACTTAGAAGTAGAAAGTAGTGGTTAGCCTGCTTGCTTTGCTCGCACCAGCTAGCTACGAAATTTACACTCAGACGAGATTCTCTTTGATGGCATCTTGCCTGGCCCTTTGGGCTCGACAGGTTGTTGGATTTGAGGGTTGTCGACTCTGGGAACCTATCATTTAGGATTCGGCTAAGTGAGGCCTCTTCAAGGGATGATGATACCACACCTTCTGGGTATCGTATCATCGCTCTTGAAAGTCTGTGACGCTGATGACCGCATAGGATGTCGTACCTCGTCTACGAGTTAAGTACATACCTGTGAGGGGTAGGTGGGTCTTTTTGCAGGAAAACTCTGGCCTCAGAACACCTGGTTTGTCTCTGTCAGTGAGAATTGGTTGTGAGGGTTCTTTTGTGGTTGGTTTGGTTTGAGGAGAAGATCTGATGGCTCTAAAGTGGCAGTACAGCACAACACAATTCTTCATTATTGCACTTGATCCCCTGTCTGCATATGCATCTGCATTTTCATGTTTGCATTTCATTAACGTGTATTTATGTTGCAGGTGTGCTTTTTCCCCTCAGGTTCTAGTGTTCTTCTTGCCAGACATGGAGTCCATGAAGAGAACAGTTGCTTACAGGTTGCCTTCTCCAGATATCAGTTCCTTATTGCAGTTGGTTGCTCTAGCAGATCAGAGAGTGAGGGCTGAGTTTAGAGGGTCTTATGGGAAGCTGCTCAGTTTGTTGTGCAGACCTTCTGTGTTTGAGATGACTGGATTGTATACTTTGATGCAATTTTACGAGCCTCAGTTGAGATGCTTCTTGTTCCCTGATTTTATTCTGGCCCCTACTTTGGAGGAATATTCTGATATGCTAGGAGTTCCTGTGTTAGATCAGATGCCTTTTGTTCACGAGGATACTGAGCCTGAGTTGGCTAAGCTTGCTGAGATTGTCAGTTTAGATGCTTCTGAGTTCCCCGGAGGTTTGGTCAAGCTGAATGGATCTTATGGTTTTCATCTTTCTTGCTTGGTTGAGAAGGCTACGCAGTGTGCGAAGGATGGATGTTGGATTGTCTTCAGTGCTATTCTGGCTGTTTGCATTTATGGGATTGTATTGTTCCCCAACTTTCCTGATTTTGTTGACTCAAATGCTTTCTTTATTCTTGCCTCGAAGAATCCGGTGCCTATTCTCTTGGGTGACGTTTATCATTCCATTCACTATAAGAATGAGAAGCGTCGGGGAAAGAATGTTTCTTGCTGTGTACATCTTCTATATAGGTGGTTTCAGGGACATCTTCCTAAGCAGGGACCTTTTGTTGATACTGTTGGTACTTTAGATTGGTCTTCCAGATTGATGGGATTGTGTGCTGAGAACATTGTTTAGTTTGATTGGAACTTGCTCGGAGTGGATATTATATATAGTTGCAGTGGCTTTCCGAACGTTCCCTTGATTGGACGGAAAGGTTGTATTAACTATAACCCTTCTCTTCTTGTGAGTCAATTTGGTTATGCTTTGAGGGACTCTCCGGTTGAAGACGAGATACAGGAATCTCTGTATCTCACGGGTTTATTAGACGGAGGTGTTTTGGTCAGATTAAGGCGTGCTTGGGGTAATATTCACAGAAGAGGAAAGATATTGCTTGGTAAGAGTGACAGTCGAGCTTATAATCCTTATTGGCTCTGGATCCATGAGAGAGTTAGGACTTCTTTGATGCCATATCCTGCTGCAGAGCCTTTGTACCTTCCGGTGATTGAGGAACCTACTTCAGTAGAGATTGAGAAGTATAACAAGCTGCTGGCTGAAAAGGAAGAGTTGCAAAGAGCGAATGAAGAGCTAGAGAAAGAGATTTTCCAGCTTCAGCATGAGAAGAATGAGGCAACCTTCACTTTGAAGAAGCATACTGAGATGATTAACAGGTTGGGTTCAGATTTGACTGAAGAAACCAGCAAGAGAGAGAAAGTAGGAGTAGCCCTGAATGGTGTTAGTAGTGTACTTGCTACTAAAAAAGAACTTCTGAACAAGGCTTATTCTCGACTTTCCAGATGGGAATTTTTGTGGAATGCCACGCTCACTAGCCGGAAGGAGCGTGAAGATGAATTGAAGCTTCAGATTTCCCAGTTAGAGGAGCAGCTCAACACTAAGGATGCGAAGATTGCTGAAGAGGTATCTCTTAGACGTGACACTGAGTCTAGAGTGAGCAACATGGTCAAAGAAACTAGGGGTGGTGAACTGAAGGCTGGCTTCAAAAGATGCAGGATTGATAAGTGTTTTGGCAGGGGAACCTGTGAAGAGGACGCCAAAAAGCTGAGATCTACTGTTGAGTGGCACGCATTACTGATACAGGAACTAATCTCCAGACTAGGTCATCTGGAGACGTTGAGGCTATTGGAAGATGTCAGGGCGCGTCATTTGTCCTGATTTACCTTTGCTTTTCTCTTGTTATTCGTACTTGTATTTTGACCATCGCCATGCTTGTTGGCCGAGGTCTGTTCAGTTGTACCTTTGTACTTTGCCTCTGGGCATTTGTTTATGTATGAGGTTTTTGATTCTGCGCTTGCTTACTTGGGACTCCATTGTCGTTATGGCTTCTTCTCCGGAACTAGAATCGGGGGGGAAATTAACCTGTTGCATATTTACACGTGTGCATTTGCATATTCATATTGCATGGCAGGTATTCTTTTTTGAGCTCGAATCTTATCTCCTGCATCTTACAGGTTGTTTCAAGATTGACGAACAGAGAATTCACCGGTACGCTACGAGAAGCAACAGTAAGAAGATCATGGATCAGGTACAATCTGAGATGCAGGAGATCCGAGATAGGTTGGCCCAATTCATGCAGACTATGGAGGCTATGGCTAAAGGCCAGGAACATCTTCAAACTCTGGTGCAACCATTGCTGGCGCGAGCGGCTGGTAATACTGAATACAACTCTGTTCATGTTGAGACTCCTCGCAGGGAGGAAGTGATACCAAATGCTGGTGAGACTGGTATTGGCAACGACAACGGCAACGCTGGTAACAAAAATGCTGATAATGTTAATGGGAATGTGGAAACCAACAGGAATGTTGGTATCAATACTGGTTTCGGTGACAACAATCAGGGTCTTGGCTTTGGCAACCGGGATGGCAATGATGGCTTCAATAATCAGGGCTTCGACAACAGAGGGTTTGGTGATAACAATCAAGGTTATGGTAATAATGGCTACGACAATGCTGGGTTTGGCAATGTGAACACCAATGGTGCTGGAATGGGTCCTTTCAATACTGGTTTTGGGACAGTGGCTGCTAATCAAGAGCTTGGCAATCTGAGGTATGATCCCAGGTTCTTCCAAGGTGGTCATGGTCATGATCGTAATGCTGCCTATGACGGATATGGTAATGAGGGGCCGTACTGGAATATAGATCGTCAGGAAGATGCCTTTTCTGGGCAAGGCATGGGTTTTGAGGGTCCCACTGATAGTGATCGGAGGATTAAAATGCTGGAGGAATAGATGAGAGGTATAGCCAATCAAAATTCTGCAGGGTTGGACATGGCTACCATGGGGCTGGTTCCTGGGATGAGAGTACCATTGAAGTTCAAAGCTCCCATTTTTGATAAATATAAAGGGGATACATGCCCACGGGTTCATGTGCATTCATATTACCGGAGGATGTCTGCGTACTCTGATGATGAGAAGATGCTTATGCATTTTTTTCAAGATAGTTTGTCAGGACCATCGCTGGAATGGTACATGGGACTAGAGCCTGCACAGGTCGGAAGTTGGAAAGAATTGGCTGATGCTTTCGTCAAACATTACCAATACAATAGTGACCTTGCACCAAATAGGGTCCAGCTTTAAAGTCTTTCACAGAAGAATGGGGAGAGTTTCAAGGAGTATGCTCAGCGTTGGCGCGATCTGGCAGCAAGAGTCCACCCCCCTATGGTTGAAAGGGAATTGATTGATATTTTCGTTGGAACATTCTCTGGGATGTATTATGATAAATTGCTCAATTGCTCGATTGGAAGTTTCTCTGACATGATACTCATGGGGGAACGAATTGAAAATGACATCAAAATTGGTAAGATTCAAGTCGGTGAATCGACCTCAGCTGGAGGTGCAAAAAAGGTCTTTGGTGGTAAAAGGCAAGGAGACACCAGTGCAGTGTATGGTGATCGAGGATGAGGTAGAGGTCGGAATCAGTATATTCAACAACAGGTTGCTAGTGTGACGATCCCTATACCACAACAACGACAACAACCACAACAACAACAGCAGCAACAACAAAGGTAGAATCTTACTCAGAGAAGGATCCAGAATGGGAAGCCGAAGAGGGTATTTGATGCACCTCCATCAACGTATGCAGAACTGCTTCAGACGCTGTTAAGTTTGAATCTGGTTGAGAAGAGAACGTTGGACCCACCCACAGGAGCGCTTCCTTACGGGTATGATACTAGTAAGCAGTGTGACTTTCATTCTGGGGCACCCGGACATGATATCGAGAGTTGTCATGCTTTTAAGCACAAAGTCCAAGATTTGATTGATAGTAAAGTCATTAACTTCAATCAGGATGGTCCCAACATTGTACAGAAACCAATGCCGAATCATGGAACGAATGTTGTTCTGACAGAAGAGGATTTGGATTTGGTTATGGACATAAATAATCTGAAGACGCCTTTAAGCTATGTTAAAAACAGATTGTTGAAAGGAGGGGTCTTCCCCGGATGTGATGAGTACTGTTTGGATTGTTGGACCCGACCAGAGGGCTGCATCAATTTGAAGAGAGGTATTCGGGCCATGATTGATGAGGGAACTTTGCAGTTTGACCGCACTGCTGTTGAGAAACCTGATGAGGTAACATGTGAAAAGCAGGGTGAGGTCGCAACAATTACAATTCCATGAAAGACTATTACGATATCAGCGCCCGCCAAGCGGCCAACTATCACGATAACGAAAGCATGACCCGTTCCTTATGAGAGTACTAAAGCCATTCCATGGAATTATGGGTTGGAAGCTTTTTGCAACGGGGAAAATATTAATGTGGATAGCCAGCCAGCAGGGGCAGTGGGCAATATTGTTGAAGCGGGAGGTATGACCCGAAGTGGTAGAATCTTCACTTCACCCGAAGTCGAGGCTGAGAGGATTGCTAGAGGCAAAGCCAAAGTGAATGAAGGAGGACCTTCCCAGTCGAAAGGGAAAGAAACATCGGTCAAGGATGTAGAAGATTTTATGAGGTTGATTCGCAAAAGTGACTATAAGATTGTGGAGCACTTGCAGCAGACGCCCTCCGAAATTTCAATACTATCTTTGTTGCTTTGTTCTGAGGCCCATCGAAATGCCTTGTTGAAAATATTGGACACGTCTTTTGTACCTCAGCAAGTGACTGTTAATCAGCTTGAGGGGGTACTGGCACATGTGAATGTTGGACACAACCTGGGATTTACTGATTTCGATTTGACGCCTAGAGGTCGGGACCATAATATGGCCTTGCACATTTCAGTGGAGTGCCGGGGCACTGTTATGTTGCACGTTCTTGTAGACACCGGATCATCTTTGAATGTGTTGCCGAAGAAGGCTATGATGAAGCTAGATGTCCGAGGAATCATATGCACGCCAAGTGATTTGTTCGTGAGGGCTTTTGATGGGACCAGAAGGTCGGTTTTTGGGTCCATAACGTTGCCACTCCAGGTCGGGTCGGAGGTGTTTGACACAGTGTTCTACATCATGGATATACATCCCACTTACAACTGTTTACTTGGGCGACCATGGATACATTCTGCAGGGGCTGTAACATCCACGCTACATCAGAAGCTTAAATACATGGTCGGTGACAGTGTTGTTACTATTTGCAGAGAGGAGGACATTCTGGTTAGTCATCTTTCGTTATTCAAGTACGTCGAAGTGGATGGGGAGATCCATGAGACGCCATGCCAAGCCTTCGAGGGGTTACAGATCAAAGACAAGTCTCATATTCCTGTCAAAGGGCCAGAGGTGGCCATGTCTTCGTACAAAGATGCTCAGGCAGTGGTTCAGGCTGGAGCAACCAAAGGATGGGGCCAAGTCTTGGAAATTCCTGTCAAGATGGACAAGTTTGGGTTGGGGTATCGCCCGACATCGTCACCTTCCGCATCAGGCGTGCCAAAGTTCAAAGGACCAGTGGTGATCACTCCAGGTGGGGTCTGTTACGAAACGATCAATGTTGTTTCCGATGCTGAAGACGGAGATAGTGACTGCGATATGGATTCGTGGATCAAGCCCGGCGTGCCAGGACAGAATCTGTGCAACTGGTCTATCCAGGAACTTGTCCCAGTGACTACAAAACAGTAATGATTTGTTTTCTCAATTATTGTATAATCCTGTGTCCGACCCGGGGCATAATGATTCTGTTTTTAGGGCTACCTGCTTATGTGTGTACTTTGTTTAACCATTAATAAAGGCGTTTTTCGCATGCAAATTTTGTGATCCTTGTTTTTCCTGTTTTTGTTTAACAATAAAATGGCAATGTGGTTATGTGCTTTATTTGCATTATTTAAAATATTTAACCATTCTCATTGCAGGATTCATATTTCAGACGACACCGATCACGAACTTCCTATGGCTCGCTGCGACTTCGAGCACCCGATATTTCAAGCAGAAGAAGAGATTGTTGAGGATAGTGGCTTATCAGAAGAGTTGACTCGACTGTTGAAACAAGAAGAGAGGATCATTCTGCCTCATCAGGAGGAAATTGAAATTATCAACGTGGGGTTCGAAGAGTTTGTCAGGAACATCCGGATTGGGGCTGCCCTGCAAAGTGATATCAAGCAAAGGCTTATCGAGATGCTGCGGGAGTACAGTGATATCTTTGCTTGGTCTTACGAAGACATGCCTGGACTGGATACTGATATGGTAGTTCACCGTTTGCCATTGCGTGAGGAATGTCCGCTGGTTAAGCAAAAACTCAGAAGAACTCGACCAGATATGGCCGTGAAAATTAAGGAGGAAGTTCAAAAATAGTGGGATGCTGGTTTTCTGGCTATTACAACTTATCCCTCATGGGTCGCCAATATAGTACCTGTGCCAAAGAAAGATGGTAAGGTGCGGATGTGCGTGGACTATCGAGATTTGAATAGGGCGAGCCCAAAAGACGACTTTCCACTTCCACATATTGATGTGCTGGTCGAAACACCGCTCAATTCTCCATGTTTTCCTTCATGGACGGCTTTTCGGGCTATAATTAGATAAAGATGGTGCCGGATGATATGGAGAAAACAACTTTTATCACCCCGTGGGGAACGTTCTACTACAATGTGATGCCCTTTGGTTTGAAGAACGCCAGGGCGACATATCAGCGAGCTATGACAACACTCTTTCATGACATGATGCATAAAGAGATCGAAGTCTATGTTGACGATATGATTGCCAAATGCCAGACGGAGGAAGAGCATCTGGTCAATCTTCTGAAATTGTTCAAGAGGCTTAGGAAATTCAGGCTGAGACTGAATCCTAACAAGTGCACCTTCGGGGTGAGATCTGGTAAGCTATTGGGGTTTATTGTGAGCGAAAAAGGAATTGAGGTTGATCCTGCTAAGATAAAAGTAATACAAGAAATGCCAACGCCGAAAATAAAAAAAAGAGGTTCGTGGTTTTTTAGGGAGGTTGAACTACATTTCTCGATTCATATCTCATCTAACGGCCACGTATGAGCCATTATTCAAGTTATTGAAAAAAGATCAGGCTGTAACCTGGAATGAAGATTGTCAAAGGGCGTTTGAAAAAATAAAAGAATATTTGCAGGAACCTCCAATATTGATACCCCTAGTAGCCGGGAGACCATTGATTATGTATTTGACGGTTCTTGAGAAAAGTATGGGTTGTGTTCTCGGTCAACATGATGAGACTGGACGTAAAGAGCATGCAATTTACTACTTGAGTAAAAAGTTCACAGACTATGAGTCCCGTTACTCAATGCTCGAAAAGACGTGTTGTGCACTAGCCTGGGCTGCCAAACGTTTGAGGCAATACATGCTAAATCATACAACCATGCTAATTTCAAAGATGGATCCGATCAAATACGTGTTTGAAAAGCAAGCACTTCCCGGAAGGATTGCCCGTTGGCAGATGGTATTGACAGAATATGATATTCAGTATGTCTCTCAAAAGGCTATTAAAGGTAGCATTCTGTCAGAGTACCTAGCTGAGCAGCCAATTGATGATTACCAGCCGATGAGGTTTGATTTTCCTGACGAGGATATCATGTATTTAAAAATGAAGGACTGTGAGGAGCCGTTGCCTGGTGAAGGTCCAGAGCTGGGTTCCAAATGGCAATTGATATTTGACGGTGCCGTCAATCCATATGGAAGTGGAATAGGGGCAATCATTACTACTCCCCATGGGTCGCACATCCCATTCACTGCTAGATTGACCTTTCCAGTTACCAACAATGAGGCCGAATATGAAGCATGAATTATGGGGCTTGAAGAAGCTATTGATCTGAGAATTAAAAATCTTGATGTGTACGGAGACTCTACTCTAGTTGTGAACCAGATCAAGGGAGAGTGGGAGACTCATCAGCCCAATCTGATACCTTATATGAATTATGCAAGGAGGTTGTTACCTTTCTTTGACAAGGTGGAATTGCACCACGTACCACGAGCAGAAAATCAGATGGCAGACGCTCTCGCGACTTTTTCTTTGATGTATAAGGTTAACTTCTGGAATGAGGCTCCCAGGATAGTTATTTCTCGCCTTGATAGGCCCGCCTTCATATTCGCCATTGAGGAAGCTTCCAATGATAAACCGTGGTATTATGATATCCAGAATTTCCTGAATAACCAAGAGTATCCGGCTGGGGCATCCAGTCGTGATCAGAAGACTCTTAGGAGATTGGCTGGCAATTTCTATTTGAATCCGGATGGGGTTTTGTACAAGAGAAACCACGACTTGGTGTTGTTGCAGTGTGTGGATGAGAAAGAAGCTAAGTTGCTCATGGAAGAGATCCACGAGGGTACATTTGGCACACATGCCGGAGGACATGCAATGACGAGAAAGCTATTAAGAGCAGGGTATTACTGGCTAACAATGGAAACAGATTGTTTCAAATTTGCAAAGAAGTGTCATAAATGCCAGATTTATGCGGACAAGATTCATGTGCCTCCGAGCCCTCTGAACGTTATGTCATCACCTTGGCATTTTTCCATGTGGGGAATTGATGTGATTGGAAAGATTGAGCCCACGACATCTAACGGACATCGTTTTATCTTGGTAGCTATTGATTACTTCACCAAATGGGTTGAAGCGGCATCGTACGCTAATGTTACCAAGCAGGTGGTAGCCATATTTATCAAGAAAGATATTATCTGCAGATATGGAATCCCGGAGCGGATTATCACTGATAACGGTTCGAATTTGAATAACAAGATGATGAAGGAATTATGCCAGAATTTCAAAATCGAACATCACAACTCTTCTCCTTATCGGCCTAAAATGAATGGCGCTGTTGAAGCGGCCAATAAAAACATAAAGAAGATCGTTCAGAAGATGGTTGTGACTTATAAGGACTGGCATGAGATGTTGCCTTTTGCTTTGCACGGTTATCGTACGACGGTACGCACATCAACTGGGGCAACTCCTTTTTCACTGGTATATGGTATGGAGGCGGTCCTACCATTGGAGGTTGAGATTCCTTCTCTGAGGGTTTTGCGTGATGTCCAACTAGATGAGGCAGAATGGGTGAAAGATAGATTGAATCAGCTCAGTTTAATGGATGAGAAGAGACTGGCTTCTCTAGAAAATGGTCGGTTGTATCAGAGCCGGATGAAGAAAGCTTATGATAAGAAGGTGTGTCCTCGAAGCTTTCAGACGGGCGATCTTGTGCTGAAAACAATTCTCCCACCACAATCAAATCACAGGGGCAAATGGACTCCCAACTATGAAGGTCCATATGTCGTTAGAAAGGTTTTCTCTGGAGGAGCCTTACTGTTGTCCACCATGGATGGTGAGGATTTCACATCCCCTTTGAACTCGGACGCAGTTAAAAAATACTTTGCTTAAAGAGACCCGCTGGACAGAAAAAGAGAGTCCAAGCAAAAATGGGGCATCCCGGCGAACCATAAAAAAAAAAGGAAATAAAGGGTTCGGGAAAAAGTTAGGGATAAAATTGAAAAAATGTACACCCGCGAAGTTGAAAACCTGAAAAGGGCAACTTCGGCAAAAAAGGGTATCCCGGTGAATTGAAAACCCGCAAAGGGCGGTTCACGCAAAAGTTAGGGATTCGAAAAAGCAAATGACTGCGGTCCGAGTTTGATACTGCGTTGTTTAGTGGTTTGGGAGTACCTGAGGGTCATATATCCAAAACAATCTCTTTCGAAGATTGAGTATAGGGAAAGCGTCAGAGTCATGCGAGTCATATGAGGATCAGCTCATGGTGTTCGTCTGTACCACGTTGCCGACATGTACACAAATTTTTCTTTGTGCTTCTGTATATTTGTATTTTGTTTGTGCATAACTTCCTCTTTTCAGGAGTTGCATCCAGTGTACAAAATTTTGCCTACTTACAGGCCCATTATCAATAAAGCATGTTATTCAGTATTTGATGCTTGTTCTTTACTGTTTTGTTTGTGAAAAACGCCGATGTTTTTGATGAACTTGCATATACATAAACTTGTTGGCCCTTGCCAATAATTGCTAAAACTTCGAATTGACTGAACGAGTGTCACGGTTGCTAACCAGGATAGCTTGTTGTATAGATTTGTTCTGTCTCGTTTGTGTTTTGTAGGGTTCTCACCTTTGAAGCAAACAGTCAAGGGAAGTTGTGTTCCCCAGCCAGAGTCCCGTGACCAAATGGTTGCATCACTCCTCCGCAGATGGAAGTCACATCTTATCTCAGAAGATTTGAGATGGCACTTATCCCTATTGGATGTGGGTGGTCCTCCCCAGAAGAGTATTCCCCAGGGAAGTTTCCAAGAGAGTATCCTCAATGGATTTTGATGTCCCCAACAGAAGGTGCATTCCCAGCAGTGAGTATGTGCACAATCAATCCCCAGCATGGGTAACTCCCGTAGAGTATAACCAAGTTGTCTTTGGTTCAGAAGGATTATCACCGCATATAATTGTTTCTCCCTATCCCCAGCAGGTTGTTTTTTTTTCCGACAGGATGAACATCATCAGAGTTCGTAATTTCAAGCTTGTGAGCCATTCCCCAGCAGGGTGGTTATTCCTAGCGGAGTTGGTTGCACCGTTCCAGCATTTATTTTGTTGGAATATGTCTGTGATACCTGGTTATCCCCAGCGGATTGGGTCTTGTCTTCAGCATTTATTTTGCTGAAGTGCCTCTTGGCATCTTGGCATTTTTCATATATCATCATATTTGCATCTACCCAAACGCGTAGCATTTCTATGTCGTATGGAGCATTACGCCATTGTCAAACATACGCATTTTGAAACATAAGCCAGGTTGGTCACCTCTTTGTTTTCAGGTGTTATCCCTGTAGAGGAGTGACATTCTTGCTCAGAAGGATTTCTAGATATTCAAATTCTCAGCGTGAGATAGGTGATGATAGCATTCGTCCCCTAACAAAGTTGCTTGGTTAAGTAACTTTTCATCCCAGCGAGATTATTCTCAGGTTGCTGTTATGTCAGCATTAAAAGTTTTCATGCCTTAAACTTTCAGAGTTGTCTTTAGTGATTCCTCCGGTGAATTTCCTCTCCACAGAGTTGTTTGGTTAAGTTTCTCGCATTCCCTAGCAAAGTATTCTTCAAGCGGATCCGTGTTGACGGAGGTGTTAGCTGTGATTGGCAGAGTTTGTTATCCTTGTTGACGGAATTGTACCTGTGGCTGACAGAGTTTTTTATCTGTGTCGACGGATCGTACCTGTGATTGACAGTGATTGTGCCTGTGTTGACAGAGATTATTACCTGTGATGGACAGAGATTGTACAAGTAAAGTTAACAATGATTGTTATCCATGCTGACGGAATTCTTCCCTGTGTTGACAGTGATTGTTGCGCCTGTGTTGACAGAGATTGTTACCTGTGATGGATAGAGATTGTACCTGTGTTGACAGTGATTGTATCTGTGTTGACGGAATTCTTCCCTGTGTTGACAGTGATTGTTGCGCCTGTGTTGATAGAGGTTGTTACCTGTAATGGATAGAGATTGCACCTGTGTTGACAGTGATTGTTATCCGTGTTGATGGAGTCGTTACCCGTGATTGACGGAGTTGTCCCAGTGAAATGGACAGAGATTGTACCTGTGTTGACAATGATTGTATCTGTGTTGACGGATTTGTTACCTGTGTTGACAGTGATTGTTATCCGTGTTGACGGAATTGTTACCTGTGTTGACAGTGATTGTTACCCGTGTGGACGGAGTTATTATCCGTGATCGACGGAATTGTCTCCAGTGGAGTTGTTACCTGTGATTGACAGAGATCGTTATTCCAGTTATGGACGGAATTGTACCCATGGTGATGGAGTCTCTCCCCGTGTTGACGAAGTTTAGTCTAGTTGTAGACGTAGTTGTTTCTTGTAAAGTTAATTTGATTCATGTGGCGTTACACAGGGGGTTAATGTTGAAATCCCAAGTTTTATCATATGATTGATCAGTTGTTGCCGTAACAACTGGGTTCAGCGCAACGGATGTTGTTCCCCAAGCAGTTTTTGCGGTGTATTTCTGCGGTTGGAAAATTTCCGGGTTTTTTGGTATTCAACCGTCTTCTGCCTCGATTGGTTGAAGGCCGTTCACTCTTCACCCAGTCGGGTCCAAGCCATTTGAATAGGGGCAGTTGTTGCACCCCAAAATTTGCTCAACCTTTTCTTACTTGGTTTATGTTTCATTTGCATTAACATTTACATAGTTATATCATTTGCATATCATGGTACCATTCATATAGCAGGGGATCAAGTGTTATTCTTATCAAGAGAAGCCTAGAAAGAGGTCTCATTCAAGATTGAGGAGTGGTCAAAGTCATCAGAAGGGGGTTTGAGTGCCTAAGGTTTTAGATGTTTGAGTGTGAATCTACTCCTAACTTGAGGATCAACTGAAGACCACCAGAAGCTTTTGAAGTGTTGAATGTGAGAAGAAGATGTGTATGGAGCTCATAGGAGGCCTAGAGGGCCATGGGAGAGTTTAATCAAGTCATTGTGTCAAATGCAAGAGTCACAGTTGAGGTGCAAGCAATTAGGGTTTCATCTGGATCAATCCTAAGTCAACTGGGCAATTGAAGAGTGTCAAGGCCTACTTTTAGGTCATGGAGTTCATGAAATGATATGATGAGACATTTGTGGTGTTGTGCCAAGGTCAAATCAAGAGGAGTCAAGAGTGTGGGAAGTTGTTAAATTAGGGTTCTAGTGCAAAATTCCCTGTTTAGTGCCTAACTTCATGACCACATAAGTCAAGATACAAGTTTCAAATGGATCTTTGGCCAACATGAAACTTGTATAGCATCTCAATACCTTTAATTTTAGTACTAGAATTCCTCAAGGGGATTTATAGAACTCAAGTTATGACCCAGACAAGTTACAAGTCCTCAGATGCCTCTGAAATTTGTCTGTGAAAATCATCTGACTTCAAAGCTATTTTTGACTTAGAAGGAGGTTTCACCTGAACTTTTGGCCAACATGAAAGTTGTTCCTAATGATATTAGATTTCTAAATTGTACTAGAAGTCTTCCATCGGATTTGTAGAACTCAAGTTATGAGGTTTACAAGTCAGGGGTATTTTGAGAAAGTGAGATTATAGGTCATTTTCAATCATAGGCCAAAATCTCCAACTTGCACTTGTCAAATGGATTTTTGTTCAACATGAAAGTTGTTCAAAATGTGATTTTTAGGCTAACCAAGAGGTCATGTTGGATTGTTGGGGCTCATAGCAAGACTTGGTTTGAAATGGTTTGAATAAGGAAGATTTTCAAATGTTTAAAGGAGGGAAAATTCACATTTTGAATAGAATGACCAAAACATGTCAAATAAGTGACCATTTTGATTGTAAAGTTCATTTTAGACACATTGACATTGGTAGATTTTGGGGCATATGTCAATTTTCATGAGTTATCATATGGTTGCTTCAAATGCAAGTTACATAGCCAAACACCTTACCAATGCAATTCAGGCCTCCCTCTTGGTTTAATTTCGTGCACAAAGGAATTTGCAAGAAAAATGAAGCTTCTAGAACAAGTTACAAGTGAGAATTCGTGACTGTTACATTGCACATGTGAAAGAAAATCAGAATTTGCAAATTGATGGATTGGGCTTCAAACACACTTCAAAAGCCCATGAAACCATTCTATATATTCATTGCATTGAATTCAGAGTAGTTTGGCTGGTATTTCGTGAAGAACACTGAAGTTGCAGTTGAAAATTTCCAAGGAGCAAGTGAAATCGTGTTTTGAGTTCCACGCCAATTCAGTGCAAATTGAAGGTTGCAAACTCTTCCTAGTGCATCATTGAACGTATCTGGAGAGTTTTGAAGGGAGAATCAAGCTCCAAGTGGCTCTGTTACTAGATCTACAACAGGTTAGTAACATTCAATATTCCACATGAATTAGCATGATGTAGTTAGATTTGAACTTGTGGTTAGGATCTAGACCAGATGTAGATCGTTTTAGGATCAATTTGGAAGCATTTGGTGATGATTGATCATGACATAGCATTTCTGTTTTGATTTGAAACTCTTGATTCATGGAGAGTTAGAGCAATCTAGATAGATCAAAGTGATGTATGTGACATGAGGATGAATTCTATAGCCTTAGATTTGCAATTGATGATGATTGATCTGGATGTGTGTTCTGAACATTGCTTCGAATCTTGAAATCTATGGAGAGTTAGAACATATGGATAGGAGATTTGAATTCCTGATGAAATTCTGAATGAGATTGGTATAAGGATTGCTGTTTCTGGACACCTGCAACCACCTGCTCACCGGAGAAGACGACCGGAGTCTTCTCCGGCCACCACACTGAGTCTCACTCCGTTTGTCCTGTGATTTGGAGAAGATGACTCCTAAGCCATCAGATCTGCCTTTGACCAAAGACTAACCACCAGATCCAACAGATATGATATAATCTGATAATGGAGATTTTGAATCCAAAACGCGGTCGTTCAACTTAATGCGCTGGCAGCGTGTGGATGCTTGGATTAGTGGACTTGTCAACGCATCCTATGGCCGTGGTTTATTTTCAGCATTTGAATTTCTTTTATTCCATTTTGTTTATTTTAAATGCTTTATTGATTCAAAAATTCACAATAAATTCAATTTTGATCCAAAAATTATTTTAAAAATATCTCCATGATCTTGAGAGAATTTGTGATTTTCTGAAATCAATAAAATTCATTTTCATGCATTTTTCAATTTAATTTGATTTTCTTATTTTGTTTAATTCTTTAATATTTACATATTTGGTCATCTGTCTTGTGGAATTTTGTTCTTCCAATTGGTGATGAATTTGGCTTTTATTTTTTAGTATGTTTTAGGGTAGATATTCATGTTCCCTTAGGATTTTTGTTGGAATTTTAGAATAATTTAGGTTCTGTTTTAGGTGTTGAGATTAGAGCCTTCCCAAACTTGTGGATCACCTTGATACCCTTCAATCTAGAAATTATTTAGGTGACATAGAAGTTGAATTAGGCTTTAATATTTTAACCCTAGGTTTTTCAAACATGTAAGTTCCCCTAGAAATGTTATTAGAATTTTACAACTTTGTTTTCTATTTTAGTTGAATTTTGCAAGTTGCTTGTGCTTGTGGTGTTCTATTTTGTGTGCCCTTGCTTGCTTGGTTTTGTTGGTGACTTTGGAGCTGGATTTGCTTGGTTTCCTTCTTGGGAGGTCTTCTAGACTTGATGTTGGTGCTGTGGCTTGAAGATTGGAGCTTGGATTTGAAGCTTTCTTCTCTTTTAGGAGCTTTTTTTTAGGAGATTAGGAAATTAGGGTTTTAGGAAGAGCCATTAGGACTAATTTTGATTCTTTCATCAAACATAGAATGCATTGTGTGCTTCTATTCTATCCAATGATGTAAAGTCCTCCTAGGGAAACTCCATCTCTCCTTTGGAGGGATGTGTTGTATGCCCATAGTTGAGTAGAACTTTGAGGATGCCTTTCCATTTCAATGTTGGTACTTGATGATTTCCTTTGGTTTTCATTTGATTCTCAACATTTCAACTTTGATCTTAATGATTAATCCTCTGCTTGGAGTGTGCTTGCTAGAGCTTGAAGATGAAGTTTGATGAAGCTTGAAGATAGAAGCTAGCTTGAAGATGAAGCATTTTTGCTGTCAACTTTGTTGTCAAGAGGATTTGCTGTTCAGAGCTGCTGTTGAGGACTGAAGATGTTGTCTGCTGAAGACTGTTGTTGCTGCTTGGGCTACTTTCTCTGCTTCTCTTCTTTTGTTGTATTGTCTGTTTGCTTGTGTTGATTACCTCTAGGTTTGAGATGGAGCTTGTCTCCTCTTGCCTGTTGTTTTCTTAGGTTTGAGGTTGAGTCAGACTCCCTTGCCTCGCTTGTACTGTTGCATAGCATGCATTTTACTGTTTACTGTTTATTGCTTGCTTTCTTTTGCTGTTTCCCCTATGATCTCTGATTTCCTCTGTGCAAGAGGGAATTATGACAGACATTAGGTTTTGACCCATGCATGATAACTGTAGGTAGATTCCCCTTTCAACCATAGTTTTAGGGTGTCTTTATTTTCTCATCTCAAAACAATTCAAAAACACAGTAATAAGGTTAATTGAAGTTGTGCGTTACGAGCCTTCAGCTATCTGGGAAAAGGTTGGTGGAGGGTCTCTCTCCAGTAATCTGGATGTTAGTGTGGTACCCTTTGGGTGACATACGAAGCGTTCACTCCTGGGTCATGGTCTCTAGTGCGACTAAGATTGCTAACATTCTAAAAAACATTTCTGTCGTAAAAGACTCAAACAAACATTCAAACTCTATTTCTATCCTCTTGGACCTTTAATCAGGAAAACCCTTTCTTAAGGAGATAAAAAACTGTCAGACAAACTTGTGTCTTCCGTAGCCCGAACTACGTTTTCTCTGATCTTTCATGTCATATGAAAGTACGTAGGCACGAGATGCGACATCTCGGCGAGCAACCTTCCCCCCTTAACCTGTAGTTAGGCGAACTATGTTGACTCTGATTTCTCGTTCCAGACGGGAATACGTAGGCATAAAGTGCGATACTTTGCCGAGTCATTTTTTTTCCTTTTGACCCAGACCTTTAGAGTAGATAGATAAACATACCCTTAGATAGAAAACAAGCGTGGATCCCGTCGAGTACGACGGACGTGAGGGGTGCTAATACCTTCCCCTTGCGTAACCGACTCCCGAATCTAGGATTTGGTTACGATGACCATTCCTTTCCCTCTTTGCGTTAAGTTTACTCTGAGCGTTTCCTTTCCCTCTTGTGGGATAAATAACGCACGGTGGCGACTCTTCTGTCATAGCCGGCGCCGATTTTCGCAGTAGCGACAGCAGTGGGCTCAATTTTGCCAATCGTATCGATGCCCCACATGGAGAAAGGCCACGGGGACGCCATAACGTTCAAAGGGCTCGGCGGCACCTGAATCTTGTCTGCATAAATCTGGCATTTATGGCATTTCTTTGCAAACTTAAAACAGTCTCTTTCCATTGTCAGCCAATAATACCCTGCCCGTAATAACTTTCGAGACATAGCGTGTTCGCCGGCGTGCGTGCCAAAGGTTCCCTCGTGGACCACCTCCATGAGTAGATTAGCTTCTTTCTCATCAACACATCACAACAGCTCCAAATCATGGGTTCTCCTGTACAGAACACCATCTGGATTCAAGTAAAAATTGCCAGCCAATCTCCTAAGAGTCTTCTTATCGCAGCTGGATGCCCCAGTCGGATACTTCTCTTTCTTTAGGAAATTCTGGATATCAAAATACCACGGCTTGCCATCGGAAGCTTCATCAATGGAGAATATGAAGGCGGGCCTATCAAGGCGAGAGATAACTATTCTGGGAGCCTCATTCTAGAAGTTAACTTTGTACATGGAAGACAACGTCGCAAGAGCATCAGCCATCTGATTTTCTGTTCGTGGCACATGATGAAACTCTACCCGGTCAAAGAAAGGCAACAGTCTCCTTGCATAATTCATATACGGTATCAGATTGGGATGAAGGGTCTCCCATTCACCCTTGATCTAGTTCACGACTAGCGCGGAGTCTCCATACACATCAAGATTTTTGATTCTCAAATCAATAGCCTCCTCGAGACCCATGATACACGCCTCATATTCAGCTTCATTATTGGTAACTGGAAATGTCAGTCTGGCAGTGAACGGGATGTGCGTCCCATTGGGAGTCGTGATGATTGCCCCAATTCCACTTCCATATGAATTCATAGCACCATCAAAAATCAATCGCCATTGGGAACCCGGCTCAGGGCCTTCACCATGCAACGTCTCTTTACAATATTTCATCTTTAAGTACATGATATCCTCGTCAGGAAAATCAAACTTCATTGGCTGGTAATCATCGATGGGCTGCTCATCCAGGTACTCTGGCCGTACGCTACCTTTGATAGCCTTTTGCGAGACATACTGTATATCGTACTCTGTCAGTACCATCTTCCATCGGGTGATCCTTCCAGAAAGTGCCTGTTTCTCAAAGACGTATTTGATCGGATCCATCTTCGAAATCAGCATGGTTATATGATTTAGCATGTATTGTCTCAGACGTTTGGCAGCCCAAGCAAGTGCACAACACGTATTTTCGAGCATTGAGTAATGGGACTCACAGTCTGTGAACTTTTTACTCAAGTAATAGATCGCATGCTCTTTTCGTCCAGTCTCGTCGTGTTGACCGAGAACACAACCCATACTGTTCTCAAGAACCGTCAAGTACATGATCAGTGGTCTCCCGGCTACTGGGGGTATCAAAATTGGAGGTTCCTGCAAGTATTCTTTTATTTTTTCAAACGCCTTCGGACAATTTTCATTCCATACAATTACCTGGTCTTTTTTCAACAGTTTAAACATTGGCTCACACGTAGCAGTTAGGTAAGATATGAACCGGGAAATGTAGTTCAACCTCCCCAAAAAACCACGAGCCTCTTTCTCTGTTTTTGGCGCTGGCATTTCTTGTATTGCTTTTATTTTAGCAGGATCAACCTCTATTCCTTTTCGCTAACAATGAACCCCAGTAGCTTACCAAATCACCCCGAAGGTGCATTTATTAGGATTCAGCCTCAGCCTGAACTTCCTAAGCCTCTCAAACAATTTCATAAGATTCACCAGATGCTCTTCCTCCGTTTGGGACTTGGCAATCATATCGTCAACATAGACCTCAATCTCTTTATGCATCATGTCATGAAAGAGCATCGTCATAGCCCGTTGATATGTTGCCCCAGCGTTCTTCAAACTAAAGGGCATCACTTTGTAGCAGAACGTTCCCCACGAGGTAATAAAAGTTGTTTTCTCCATATCCTCTGGCACCATCTTAATCTGATTATAACTCGAAAATCCATCCATGAAGGAAAACACAGAGAATTTAGCAGTGTTGTCGACCAACACGTCAATATGAGGAAGCGAGAAGTCTTCCTTAGGGCTCGCCTTGTTCAGATCCCGATAGTCAACACACATCCGTACCTTACCATCTTTCTTTGGTACAGGTACTATATTGGCGACCCAAGGAGGGTAAGTTGTGACAACTAGGAAACCAGCGTCCCATTGTTTCTGCATTTCCTCTTTAATCTTTACGGCCATATCTGGTTTAGTTCTTTTGAGCTTTTGCTTGACCGGTGGACAGTCTTCACACAATGGCAAGTGGTGGACCACAATATCAGTGTCTAACCCAAGCATATCTTCATAAGACCAAGCAAAGATGTCACTATACTCTCGAAGCATCTCGACAAGTCTCTGCTTGATATCACTTTGCAGCGCAGCCCCTATCCGGACATTCCTGACAATCTTTTTCGAACCCAAATTAATGACCTCGATATCCTCCTGATGAGGCATAATGATTCTCTCTTCTTGTTTCAACAGACGAGTCAGCTCCTCTGATAAGTCGTCATCCTCAACAATCTCTTCTTCGGCTTGAAATATCGGGTGCTCAAAGTCGAAGCGAGTCATAGGAAGATCTTGATCGGTGTCATCTGAAATATGGATCGTCCTGCAAGAGAAAGGGTTAAATGCTTCAAATGATATGCAAACGAAGCATACAACCACATCGCCATTTTATTGTAAAAATAAAAATAGAAAAACAGGGATCACAAAATTTGTATGAGGAAAACGCCTTTATTTAGTGATTAAAACAAAGCATACACATAAGCAATTAGGTCCTGAAATAAAATCGCTATGCCCCGGGTAGGACATAGGATTGTACAATAATCGAAAAACAAGACATTACTGTTTCGGCATCACTTGGACAAAGTACTGGATAGACCAGTTGCAGAGGCTCTGTCCTGGCGTGCTGGGCTGGATCCACGAATCCATGTCGCAGTCGCTATCTCCGTCTTCACTGTCAGACACAACATTGATTTGCTCAAAACTGACTCCTCCTGGAGTGAACACGATCGGCCCTTGGAACTTTGGCTTGCTCTGTGATGTAGATGACGACGATGGGCGGTACCCCAAGCCGAACTTGTCCTGCTTGACAGGAATCTCCAGAACATGACCCCAACCCTTAGCTTCCCCGGCCTGAACTATCGCCTGGGCTTCTCTGTACGACGACATGGCTACCTCTGGCCCCTTGCTAATGACAGGAGATTTGTCTATGATCTACACTCCTTCAAAGGCTTGGCACAAAGTCTCATGGATCTCTCCATCCACTTCGACATATTTAAACGATGACAGGTGACTAACCAGAATGTCTTCCTCCCCACATATGGTGACAATGCTACCACCAACCGCATACTTAAGCTTTTGGTGCAACGTCGATGTTACAGCCCCTGCAACATGGATCCACGGTCGTCCAAGCAAACAACTATAAGCTGGCTGTATGTCCATGATATAGAACACAATATCAAACACTTCTGGACCGACCTGGATCGGCAACGTCAATTCTCCGAATACAGACCTTCTTGTTCCGTCAAATGCCCTCACCACCAAGTCGCTTGGCGTGCAGATTACACCTCGGGTATCTAGCTTCAGCAATGCTTTCTTGGGCAAGACGTTTAGGGATGAACCGGTATCGACCAGGACATGGGACATAACAGTGCCCCTACACTCAACCGAGATATACAACGCACTGTTATGGTTGCGGCCCCTGGGCGTCAAATCAAAATCAGTAAAGCCAATGCCATGCCCCGCATTCACGTGCGCAATCACTCCTTCGAGCTGATTCACGGATATCTCCTGGGGTACATAGGCAGCGTCCAGAGCTTTCAACAACGCATTCCGGTGAGCCTCGGAACAAAGCAGCAAGGACAAGATTGATATTTTGGAAGGCGTCTGTTGCAGATGATCGATAATTTTGTAATCGCTCTTCCGAATTAATCTCATGAATTCTTCTACGTCTTTGGTCAAAGCCTCTTTTTCCTTCTCCTGCGACGGTCCTTCTCCATCGACTTTACCTTTTCCTCTGGCAGCTCTCTCAGCCTCTACTCCTGGCGACGTAAAGATTCTGCCACTACGAGTTACACCCCCTGCCCCCACAAGATTATCAACTGTTCCTACAGGCGGGCTTGGCAAGTTAACCTTCTCCCCATTGCAATAAACTTTCGCCCCATAATTCCAGGGGATGGCTTTAGTACTCTCATACGGAATAGGTCCAGCTTTGGTAATTGTGATAGTCGGCCTCTTGGGAGGTGTCGATATTGTGACAGTCTTGAATGGGATTGTAATCGTTGCAACTTCACCTTGCTTCTCAGCTTTTTCCTCGACAGGCTTATCCTCAGCAGTGTGATCAAATTGCAGCGTACCTTCATCGATCAACCTTTGAATACCTCTTCTCAAGTTATTACAACCCTCAGGCTAGGCCAAACAATCAATACAATCAGCATCATAACCAGGGAACACCCCCCCTTTCAGTAATTTGCTCTTGACATAACCCATAGGCGTTTTCAATTTGTCCACATTCATAACCAGATTCAGACTAGCATCTTTCAATACAGCACCCACCTTTGCAGTTCCATGAGGCGGCATCAGATTCTTCTCAATATTGGGCGCTTCGTTACCAAAGTTTATAGCCTTGCTATCTATCAAATCTTGCACCTTGTGTTTGAATGCTTGGTAATTCTCGATGGTATGACCGGGTGCCCCGGAGTGGAAATCGCAATGTGCATTAACGTCATACCCGTAAGGAGGCGTGCCCTTCGGCGGAGCTAGCGTCCTTTTCTCAACCAGCTGCAACTGTAACAGAGTTGGAAGAAGCTGAGCAAACGGTAGCGGAGGTGCATCAAAGACTCTTTTCACCGCCCTATCCCTACCTTAATACCTATGTGGAGCAGTGTTTTGTCGTCCCTGTTGCTGTTGTGGCTGTTGTTGTTGCTGTTGAGGTACAAGAATTGTTACACTGGCGACCTGCTGCCTGTGCCAATTACGACTTCTATCCCTTCTCCAATCACTACATATGGCATTGGTGTCTCCGTGTATCTTGTTCCCAAAAGCCTTTTTACCACCTCCAGCTGAGGTTGACTCACCCGCTTGAATCTTACCAATCTTAACACCATTCTCGATACGTTCCCCCAAGAGTATCAGCTCGGAAAAATTAGCCGTTGTACAATTGATCAGCCTGTCATAGTACAACCCATAGAAAGTGCCCACAAACATGTCCACCAACTCACGCTCAACCGTGGGCGGGTGCACCCTGGCAGCCAACTCACGCCATCTCTGGGAGTATTCTTTAAAACTCTCGTTATTCTTCTAAGAAAAGCCTCTACTAACTCTTTCCAACTACCGATTTGAGTAGGCTCTAATCCCATGTACCATTCCAATGACGGTCCCGACAAGCTGTCCTGGAAAAAATGTATCAGCATCTTTTCGTCATCAGAGTAGGCGGACATTCTCAGGTAGTAAGATCGCACGTGAACTCTCGGGCACGTATCCCCCTTCTACTTGTCAAACGTGGGCGCTTTGAATTTGATTGGTACCCTCAAGCCCGGGACCAATCCCATGTTAGCCACGTCCAGCCCCCCGGAGTTCTGATTAGCAAGATTCCTCATCTGTTCTTCCAACAACTTGAACCTTCTATCATTATCAGCGGGCATCTTAAGATCCCTACCTGGAGGAAGGAAAGCATCTTCCTGGCGATCTTCGCCCCAGTGAGAATCCTCATTACCATACTCAGCATAAGCAGTATGAGGACCAAAACCAGCCTGATTGATCCTAGGACCGTATCCCATATTACCGAAACCTTGATTTCCAGCACCTGGCCCAAAACCAGCATTGTGAACGCCCATTCCAACACCATTGTGGCTTGCATTGCCAAAACCTGCGTTACCGAAGCCCTGATTGCCGTAACCCTAATTTCTGTAACCCTGATTGCCATAGCCTTTATTACCACCAAAACCAGCGTTGCCAATACCAATACCCATACCAGTATTCCCAGTACCAAGACCAGCATTCCCAGTGCCAACATTGAAACCAGTATTCCCCGTCACATCCACATTCTCAGCTCTATTATCATTCTCAGTCGTATTGAGGACAACCATCGGTACCGTGTCATCTGCTTGAGGAGTCCCGACTCGAGAAGGATGATTAGCAAATCCGCCATGTAGCACACGCCGACTATCAACCCTAGCAATCAGTGGCTGCACCAGAGTTTGCAGCCGCTCCTGGCCCTTAGCCACAGTCTCCATCACCTGCATGAACTGCGACATCCTATCGCGCATCTCTTGCATCTCGGTTTGCATCTGATCCATGACTTTCTTACAGTTGCTTCTAGTAGAATAGCGATGAATTCGCTGGTCGGCAATTCTGGAACCTGCATCAACAGAGGGTTAGGAGAACAATACAAAGTATCTGCTATGCGAATGATTTATGCAAATGCAAACGTGTGTCTGTGCGTTAGGGAGATTTTCCCCCGATTTGAATGCCAGAGTGCAAGTGTTAATAACAAGAAGTCCAGATCTAGTCACTGGAATAACATCTCATATATAGATGGGCCAACAAGGCAATAGTACAAGGTCAATGAATACAAAGAGAATCAATAGCATGACATCAACCAACAGGCCTGGTGATGGTCAGCTTACAGCAAGAATCAGAAAAATACAAAGAGTTACAAAGATAATCAAGTGCGACAACAGGCACGAAACTCCTCTAGCAATTCTCTGGTCTCGGGGTGATCGGGACGAGCGAGTAACCCTTCGACGAGCAACTCTCTCTGCATAATAGTACACTGGAGACCCTCAACTGAATCTTCCCATGCTCCCTGGCCAAAGCAATCTTCTAAATTTCGCTTCTTAGACTCGAACCTCTACTTGCGATCTTTCAAGTTAGAGAGAGCTTTGTTTAGCAGGTCTTCAGTGGCATATCTGCGGGCAGTTTCCTCATCAAACCTCTTCTCACTAGCCTTCAACTGAGCCTTCAGTTTGGAGATCTAATGTTTCAGTTTATCCTCCCTCTCTTTGTTATTGGCTATGGTGGCATTCCACTGCTGATTGAACTTGGATATTCTTCGGTATGCTTCATCCAAGTGCTGCTTCTTAGTAGCCAATACATCATTAACAGATTTGAAGTCTAGACCCAAGCGCTCACGATCAGCTATCTGCTTAGTCAAGTTCGTGCCTAATCTGTTCACCAACTTTGTTTGCCTCTTGAAGGAGTGGACGACTTCACTTCTCTCGCTTCTGATCTATGCCAACTCTTTCTCTAACTCTTCATTTTCCTTCTTCAGCTCTTCTCTCTCAGCTAACACCTGATTATACTGCTAAATAGGCACGGTAGTAGGCTCTTCCACCACTGGAGGGCATTCCTGCTTAGCAGGTGGAAAATGCATCCATATAATCTCTACTCTGGCTCTGATCCAGGTCACATACGGAGCGTAAGCTTGGCTATTACTTTTCCCCAACAATGACTTCCCTCGTCTACTAATATCATTCCAGGCATGCTGAAGCTTAGATAACATATCCCCCTCTAGAAGACCAGTGAGGTACGGAGATTCCTGCACCTCTTCATCCTTAGGCGGAGCCCTCAAAGCATAAGCAAACTGTCAGACAAGTAGAGATGGATTATAGTTGATACAACCCTTTCTTCCAATCAAAGGAACATTCAGAAACCCACTGCAACTGAATATAACTTCGGAACCCAACATATCTCTATCAAACCAAACAACACTCTCTGCTGATAAACCCATCAATCGCTCAGACCACTCAGCGGTGGCTGCAGATGAAGCAAAGAGACCCTTCTTGGGTAGGTGACTATCAAACCATCTATAGAGTAAGGGCACACGACATGATACATTCTTACCCCTTCTGTTCTCGTTCTTGTAGTGGACGGAATGATACACATCGCCAATCAAGGTAGGAACTGGATTCCCTGATGCAACAATATGAAAGGCGTCCAAGTCTACAAAATCAGGCAAGTTAGGAAACAAAATGATACCATATATGCAAAGAGCAAGAATGGCGTTGAACACAATCCAACAACCGTCTTTGGCACACTGTTGGGCATTCCCAACTAAGAACTGCAGAGAGAAACCAGGAACCCCGTTCCACTAGACAAGATCAACTCAGAGGCATCCAGATGAAGAGAAAGAGCTATATTAGCCAGATTAGGCTCAGCATCCATATGAACAAATGGCATCTGACTCTTGATAGGCACACCCAATAAATCATCATACTCCTCTAATGTAAATGCAAGAATGAAGTCTGGGAAAGTGAAACATCTCATAGGAGGATCATAGAACTGCATCAAGGCGTACAACCCATTCAACTCATACACATAAGGTTTACGGACCAAACTGAGCAGCTTCCCATAAGACTTTCTGAATTCACCTCTCACAGTATCATCTACCAAAGCAATCAGACTGGACAACTGAGCAACATCTGGAGTGGGGAGCTTGTAGGCTACAGTCTTCCTTAGAGAACCAATAATAACACAACAGAAGGCAAGAAAACCTGAACCGAGGGATAAGGTACCTGCAACACAGACACACGTTAATGATATGCAAATGAGTATGCAAAATGCAAAATGCAAACATGCAACAGAGGATCAAGATGGATGCTGAGAAGACCAAAGCTCTGATCCAATACAATCACAACACTGCTTTGATAGCACAACCCTGAAGAGGACCAATAAATACACACTGTCGAGAACAACCACATCTCTGACGATCAGAATCTCTGAACCCAACAACACTGATTCACTGTCAAGAAAACCAGGTAGTCTGAAGGTTAAGGTTTCCTGCAATAACGCGACCCAGCTCACAGGTATGGACCTAAATCACAGACAAAGTACAACATCCTATGCGTTTCCCAGCGTCACAGACTTTCAAGAGCGATGATACGATACCCAGAAGGTGTGGCATCATCATCCCTTGAAGTGGCCTCACTCTGCTGAGTCACAAATGATCGGTCCCCAAAGTCAACAATCCTCCAAACCAACAACCCCTCAATCCCAAAGGGCTGGAAAAGAAGTCAACCGGGAGAACCTCGTCTGAGCGTGGATTTCATGAGACACTAGTGCCTGCAAAGCAAGCACACACCCACTAATTTCCACAACTAATGCTAAGTACACTCAAGTCTGGGTCTGGCTTTTCACTCATCAAAGCTCCCCTCCCACAACAGCACAATAATAGTAATCATAATGAAAATAAAATGCGGAAAGTAAATGCGATAAATAAAACCCAACAGGTAAACACACAAGCGCTAGGATTGACTCGCCCAGGAAACTATCGCAGTCCCCAGCAGAGTCGCCAGCTGTCGCTACTGCGAAAAACGAGGTCGGCAAGACAGAAGAGTCGCCACCTTTTTTATTTATCCCTTAGAACGGGAAAGGAAACAATCGAAAAAAACCTGACGCAAAGGTATAAGACAAGGTCATCGCAACCATTGTCTGGATTTGGGAGTCGGTTACGCAAGGGGAAGGTATTAGCACCCCTCACGTCCATCGTACTCGATGGGATCCACGCTTGTTGTGTTTATCTAACGGGTTTGTTACATCTATCTACACTAAGGGTCTGGTCTAAAAAGAAAAGAAAATGAATCGGCAAAGCGTCGCACTTTATGCCTACGTATTCCCGTCTGGAACGAGAAATCAAAGTCAACATAGTTCGCCTAACTACAAGGGAAGGTTGCTCGCCAAGATATCACATCTTGTGCCTACGTACTTTCACACAGCATGAAAGATCAGAGCAAACGTAGTTTGGGACACGAGAGACACAAGTTTGTCTTTTTTATCCGAGTAAAGTTAACAGACGGTTCCAGCAGTTTGGTGTATGCAGCTCGACCATTGGAGACTTAGGCGTTTACCGTTTGCGGTAGAACCGGGAGTTAACAGAACTCTCCTTCTGAAAAAGGCTTTCCAAGAGATTAAAGGTCCAAGGGGACAAAAAGAGTTTGATCTTTGTTTTCTATTTTTCAGAGAAGTATCTTTTATGGATGTTTGCAACTGGTATCGCACTAGAGACTATGACCTGAGAGTGAATGCGTCGCATGTCACCCAAAGGGTACCATACTAAACATCCATACTGTTGAAAAGAAACTCTCCAACAATCCTTTCTCAGATAGCTTAAGGCTCGTAACGTACGACGTCAATTAACCTTTATTACTGTATTTTGATTTTGTTTACAGATGAGAAGAGAAAAGACGCACTAAAGAGGAACTGATCCAATCCTAAAGTTGTCATGCAAAATGGACCTATGGTTGAGGTTAAAAGAGAACTACCTAATGTTATCATGCATGGTTAGAAACCTAATGTCTGTCATAACTTCTCTTGAACAAGAGAAGCCAGAGTTCCTAGGGGAACATGGCAAAGGAAAGCAACAACAAAAGAAAATAACTGAAATGAAAGATTACTGTAAACAAAATGCTGCAATGCAACAAACAAGCAGAAGGAGTCGCACTCAACTTCTAAACAATCAAGGCACAAAGGCCACACACCATACAGGCAAGGGAGCTGAGCTCTACCAAATACCAGCAAGCAAAGCCACACAGTAAAAATACAAGCAGAGGGAGAAACTCAACCTCTAATGCAGACAAGTAAAGGGAGCTACTCTCAACCTTTAGGATGCTCCTAGGCCTATAATCATCTATATGAAGCCTACTTCTAATGCAACACTCCAAGCAAGTCACACAAGCAAAGTAGAGCAGTCAGAGAAAACAGCAGGCAAAACAGCTCAACAGCAAAACAGATAAACAACAAACAATCAAACAGCTGCAAACAAACAACTTCAAGCTAAACCATCTTCAAAAGAAATATTCATCTTCATGCTTCAACAAGCTCCAACACAAAAGAAGAGAATTAATCAAGAGTATTGAATTGATAATGGGAAGCAAGAAGGAAACCAAAGGAATCCCTCCTGACACTCAACCAGTCATCAGAGAAAGGCATCCTCAAAGGTTCTACCTATTGTAAAATGCCACACATCCTTCCTTGAAGGATGAGGCTTTCACATAAGGACCTTGAATCATAGGATGAGAATGGAAAGCAAACAAAGCAATCCATGTTTGAGGAAGAAAGAAAACTACTTCTAAACTCTCTCCTAAACCCTAATTCCTATAAGCCATAAAGAAGCTACCAAAATGAAAGAAGAACTCCAAGCTAAGCTCCACAATCAACTCCACAGAAGCTACAACATGCCCATAACAACATCCAAAAAGAAGCACAAGCTCAATCATGCACCAAAAGCCACCATTGAAGGCAATACAAAGCAAGCACCAAGTTAGGAGCACCAATTGAACACCCTAATTGTAAATTCTATCTAAAATAGCAAACTAGATTCTAAAAATCTATAAATTTTCCTAAGGGAACATGCAAGTGTTAGGAACCTATAATTCAAATATCAGATCCTAATTCAATTTCTAAGGCAACTAACAAAATCCTAAGTTGTAAAGTGTCAAAGGGAAATCATGAAAGGTAAGGCTCTAAAACCCTAATCTAAAACAGAACCTATGATTATCTAAAAATCAAAAGAAAATTCCTGAGGGAACATACACCTCTAATCTACAAGCTATCAAACAATTAGGTCAAGATCCCAAACCAATTGCAAGAACAAAAATCAACAAAAACATGTATCAAATATGCAAAAATAAAGAAATTAATAAAATGAGAAAAATCAAATTAAATTGAAAAATCATCACAAATTAAATCTAACAGCATAGAAAAATCACAAATGAAGAGAGGAGCATGAGCATATTTTTAGATTATTTTTCTGATAAAAAATGAAATTAAAATGAATTAAAGTATGAAAATGCAATTAAAATAATATGAAAATGAATTAAGAAAATCAAATAAGCCAGAAAATATCACATGCGTTGGATCAGTGGAATCAGTAATCTAATCTAAAGGCTCACACATGCTCCACCTCACATGCCACGTAGCTGCCAGCCAGGATTAATGAAACGACGCGTTTCATCCCAAAACTCAAACCCTCAGATCAAGTCATGACCATACGATGTGCATACGAAGTCCTGATTCCTCTCAGATCCAACGCTTCATAGCCTTCGTCTTCATTTAAATTCTCAAATGGAGGGAAGCTCTCAGATGGTGGCTGGAGATGACCTCCGGTCATCTTCTCCGGTGAGCATGTACTTACAGGCCATGGAAACTCAACAAACTTAACATCATCTTACTCCAAATTTCCTCCTGATCTCAAATATGACACTCATTTCTCTTAATTCTCAACAGAAAATGAAACACGAATCAAATCCTAAAGTACACTTCAATCTGAACTCTCACCAAAACTCAAACTATTGGTATGAAAGTAATCCTCATCTATCACTGGTCATCGCATGCTATTCCAATTGTATCAAAGCCTCAAGATCAGATCAATTAGCATCCAAACAAAAAATATGTCATCACCTAATTTGTCTCTAAACCTCAAATTTCTGATCCAGATTTCATTTATATCTCAATTCAAAACCTATCCACATACTAATCATGCTCAGATCATGTTATAACCAGTGTAAATTTGAAAACTACATACCTGACTTTGAGCTTCAAATTAAGGTATCTAGAACACGATTCTAGCTTCAAAACACTGCAGATCGCTTCAATGCTTGATGAGGAACGTATTTGTAACTTCAATTTGCTTGGATCTGGCTTGAAATGGAAATCACGATTTTCAACTCTCTTCTTCAAGCTCCAACTTCAATCCTTGGTTCTGGTGCGAAATGATCTCCAAAAACGTTCCAAATCATTCACAGAACTTAAATAGAAAGTGTTTGTGGGCTTTTTTGATCCAATTGAGGCCCAAAACAGAAAGTCCATTCTTCAAATTTCCTTCACAAAACCAACCATGGTGTGCACGTGTTCTGACTTGAAACTTCTCTTGGAAGCTTGCAATCTTCTCCTTGTAGCCTGGTGAGAGAGTTTAGAGTGATTTGAGTGCTTGAATCCATTCAATAACCAAGTTATGAGGTGTTACTTATTTGTGAAGTAACAAACCATATCACCATGAAACTGACCTCAAATGGAAATTCTAAAAATGCCAAATTGTCTAGAATGCTTTTTCTGATCAAAATAAGTATTCACATGGTCCATTTTGAGCACAAATGAATTGATCATGAATTTTTCAATCAAATACCTTTAAATTCTTCCTTTTGCAAAATTCTTCAAACCAAGTCTCACCTAAATCCAAATAAATTCATCATGAGTACATGGTTGACCTAAAAACATCATTTTGAGCAAGTTTTGTGTTGAACAAAATTGCATTTGAAGCTTGCAAGATGGAGAAAATGACCTATAATGTCAAATGACCTATAATCTTACTTTCCCAAAATACCCCTAACTTGTAAACCTCATAACTTGAGTTCTACAAATCAGATGAAAGACTTCTAGTACAATTTCGAAAGCTAAGATCAAGACCTACAACTTTCATGTTGGTCAAAAGTATAGGAGAAACACCCTTATAGGTCAAAAGTTCCTTGGAAGTTGGTGAACTTTCACAAACAAATTTCACATTCCTCAGATGACCTATGACTTGTCTAAACCATAACTTGGGTTCTATAAGCCCAATGGAGGACTTATAGTACTCAAATTAAAGCTAAGAGCATGCTCTACAAGTTTTATGTTGGCCAAAAATGGAGATGAAACTTGTATCTTGAGATAAGTGGTCTTGAAGTTAGGCACTAAATAGGGGATTTTACCCTAGGAACCCTAATTTAGCAACTCCTCACACTTTGAACTTTTCTTGGATTGATCTGGGAATATCATCTCATGTGTCTCAAAACAATTATCCATGGTTACAAAGACCTATAATTGAGCTTTGATCCTCTTCAATTTCCCAGTTGACTTAGGATTACTTAGATGAAAACCCTAATTGCAACACCTTCAATTGTGGCTCCTCATACTTGGCACAATGAACTGATAGAGCTCCACCATGACTCCCACGACACTTTATGAGCTCTATCCACACCCTCTCTCCTTGATCAAGACCTCACAATCCACTGATGATCTTCAATTGGTCCTCAGATTAGGAGATTAACCACATACAAGCAACTGAACTTCTCAAGAACCTAACCCTCTTCCTGATAACTATGGTGACTTCTCAAGCTTGCATAAGACCTCTAGATAGGCTTCTATGGATATAAACCACACTTGATCCCCTGTTAAATGAACAATGCTATGCTATGCAAATGTTAGATCAATGATATGCTAATGCAATGAAACATAAACCAAGTAAGAAAAAGTTAGGCAAATTTTGGGGTGCAACAGTCACTAACACCTTTAAATCCAATTGTTATTTGCATCACTTAGCTTCGATTAATATTGGCACTCTGAGTTGGTTATTACCAATCCTCCCATGTGAAGTCCAATGTTTATTGGCGCATCTTAACCCAATTGTTATTGGTACATTGATCATGTTATCACCAAACCCTTTAAAAATCTAGTAATTACTGTTGTTGCCCAAATCCAATGGTTATTGGAATTCCTTAACTTGGTCATTACCGATTCCCTAGGAAGTCTAGTGGTTACTAGTACCACTTGAGACTGTCTGTTTAAAAACTGGTTGTTACTAGTATCCCCTGTGAATTCTTTGCTTTCCCCAATCGAGTCTCGGATATCTAGTGGTTACTAGCATCCTCGGTGCATCTGGTCTTGTTTCTAGTCTTTTCTTGAAGATCCCATTCTAACTCTTCGTTATAGGAGGTTCCTCATTTTGACTTATCCTCAGTGGGGATCGTGTCTCTAGTCTTTTGCTTCCTCGGTGGAGATTTGCTTTATTCCCTAGTGGAGTGTGTTCCCTTTCCCCTAGTGAAGATTTGTCTTCCTCCGTAGATTTGTTTGTATGCCTGTATGAAAGATTCCCCTGGAAATACCATCATTAGTCATGTTTGAACCATTGCTTGTTATGCCTTGGATCTTTCCCAGTGTGTCGATTTCCTTGTGAGTAGTTACTCATCGTTTTTCCGTTCTTTTTCTTTTGCTCATGTCCCGCATTCGTCTTGCATCCAAGCATCATAAAACATCATTTAGAATTCATTGTATTTTAGCATTTGTCCTTTTGCATAACATCGGATCTAAGGGACAAAATTTCTGGTTCGCTATATTTAAATACCTTTCACTACGATTCTATGAGGATTATCATCTCTCATTTGCCATCTAGTGAAGATATTTAAATAGGGGAAACTGTTGCACCCCAAATTTTGACCCCTAGATCTTCATCATCATTCTAGGATCATCTTCATTTCATTATCTAACTATAACCTATTTCAAGTTTGTATTTGTCAAGATACAAATGAATCAGGGGTCCGTACAGTCGAGAGTCGAGGTTTCAATGGTTTGATTAGTTAATGCCTTAGATTTATTCTCCATAAAACAAGTCTATACATAATCCAAGATACAATATTGATCAAGTATGAATCCAATTTGAACTTGTCACCCAAAGATCCAGAACAGTGCAGTTCAGGACCCCCGATTAGGGTTTCTGATCAAGAAAAGTCAATTGTAGTTTGACTTATGATTTAAAAGGTGTTCCAATGATGGAATCATGGCCCATGAAGCTCATATGGCTTATTGAAGTCTACCCAAGGAGTTTCAAGACCTCAAAAGACCCAAAACAACAACAGTCGATCCGGTAGTTATCGATCGATCATTTCGTTTGATTGAAAAGTCAACTCTTTAACCATAAGGAATTTGACCTCAAAGTTTGAAGCAAATATGTTCCTAATAACATATTACACCTAGCCATGAAGTTTCATGACCATTGGATCAAGGGTTGAGGAGTAATCAAAAAAGTCGGGAATTAGGATTTTGAAAGGGGCAAGACCATAACTTCCTAACCACACATCCAAATGAGGTGGTTCAAAGCTTGTTGGGAAGTTCTTGGCAAGCCCTAAAAAAAGTGTAAAACAGACCTATGGGCAAAGAAATGCATATATTTGGAGTTATAGTCAAAATCACCACAAGAGGGAGAAAACACTTAGAAAAATGCTATGTTTTTGCCATTTTCAGACATGTTTTCAGCCAACTTTTAGGGATTTTTTGACCTAGTTTCACTTGGAATCTGAGACTTCAGTAAACACAAAAGTTTTATAGCTCCATGAGGGCTTTCCAAAAAGTACTAGAACTCCTCCATAGCGTTTGTGAGCTGAGAGTTTCGAATTGAGCAAGTTAGGCATGAGCACTAGTTTGTCAACTTGCCAAAACACAACATAGATTTGGTTTCCAACCATGTACTTCATTTCTAACCATGAGAAAGCAGTTGATGTGATGTGTTAGAGGGAGGATTGAATCAAATCTGAGGTGAATCAAAGCAAAGCCAAGATTCTAGCCAAAATCCATTTGTTTATTATAAAAAGTACAAAAGTGTACATGAGAGAAAAGGTTGGTTTAGCTAGCTTGCCTTAGCATCTCTGTAGCCCTACATACTAGCTCAAATGCAGCTGTTTAATGAGGTTAATAACTGATGGAAAGGAGCTCAAGCCAGCAGGTATGGGATCACATTTGAAATGTTAATATTTTTCCCACCCAAATGCAAGTTTGCACCATAAATTCCAATTCTGTCCTAAACCTCTACTTGACTTATAAATAGAGTGTTCACTCCACTCTTTCAAACAAACAAGAGCTCTCAACATAAAAGAGAAAGCAAAGCTCTCCTTCTTACTCTCTTTGCTTGTAAGTGAAGAAATTCTCAAAAAAACCACCAAAAGTGTCCCTTTGCACTTTTCATACCAATCCTTTGTCTAAACCTAAAACCACTTCAAAAGCCATACACACACACACACATACACACACACACACACACACACACACACATACACACACACGCACACACACACACACACACACACACACACACACACACACACACACACACACTTAAAATGGCCATATGAAGCTATTCCCACCATCACTTTCACCAAAAGAAAGCTAAAATAAAAGGTCAACCTTCATACCACTTTACTTTGACTTTTGTTCACATTTCCCACTAAATCACTACATAGACCATTTCTCACCATCATAACACTTGGAATACTTCATGTTCATGATATCTTAACTGTCTAAAACCTCAAACAACAGTTGGAGTTTCATTTGGTCCAATTGTCCACAAAGTTGCACTTTTCTTCAAGAAGAAGTAACAACTACAAGCTTGCATTAAAAGGAAGGAGTTCTTGCTTTTATTTAGCTTAAGTGTGGGAAGACTACAAGAGGTGTGTAGTTTTGAACCTTCTCATTATTATGCATCATGTATGTGTGAATTTTGTTTTGACATTGCTATGCTAGAGTTGTAACTTTGCTGTCAAATATATAAGAAACGAATACCATGTGCATTATTTGTAAGGCTGTCATTAGAAGTGTGTGTATGTTGTTACTTTTTTGAAAATAGGGTGATGAGTACCTGGTGAGTTTATGTTTTGGCATTATTATGTTAAGTGCATCAAAGCTATTTTAAACTTTAGAATCTGTCAACTATCAACATGAGAGTTCTAGGTATTAGTGGCTTAATGTTAGACATTGCCATGTCTGATATTTCTCATTAGAGACTTAACCTTGTTCCCACTTGGATCTATCTAGCATAGGTAGAACCTGCATATTAAACTATCATTGGAGTTCTTTACTCAAGGGCTGCTGTTGGGATTTGTATGAAGTTTGGACCTGTCAATTCATATTAATGCACTTAGAGTTGATGACTCCTAATGTGGGGTTCCATCATCCTTGATTTAGCTTTGTGATGACAGATTTGTATAGCCGTCTAGGTTTAGTTTAGTTTCATTGTTGGATTTGTGAATTTGCAACTTCATTGCTGTGTTGGATCAGTTTGGTGTGCTTTAGCAATGTTTAAGTGGACCAAGTGGTCATTTGACTGTTCTTAAAGGATGAGTTTGTCAACTCATGCCTGTTGCTTGCCAATTTTATAGCTTCTCTTTTTAGAGGATATGTTTGGTTTAGATGTTCATCTGAAGAGAGGTTGTAACCAAGTTGTTGCAGTTTGTTGCTGTTGGTGGAATTTATTTTGAGTTATTGAAGATCAACATGGTTTTGGTTGTACCTTTGATAACCTAGACTATCTTGAGGTTTGTTGTAAACAGACCTTGCCTTTTATTGTTAATTCATGTATGTGGTTTAGTATGTTGGGTGTTGGTTGTTGTTTAAACTGTGATTTATGCCAAACTTATTAAAGCATTATGATGTTTAGGAGTTTGCTTTGTTTTTGTCAGGTTTCGTTTTTTTTAGTTCCAAGTTTGTCAAACCCTTTGGACTGCCAACATGTTTGCTTGGGTGTTCAGTTGTTATGCAATTGTGTCGGTTGTCAAAGGCATGGGATGATCAACACTGCTTTATTTGTGTGCATGGTTGTCAATTATGTTTTGCTTGTGAAGATTGAAAACTGTCAGTGAAGTAAACTAATTAAGTTGAACATTATCATGGTGGCATGACTGATCTGATCTAAACTTGCTCAATTTATACCACTCATGCTATTATGGACTGATTTTGCATTGTGCTAGAACTGGTGTTTAATCGTGAAGGATTATTGCTGCCATTTTCTATGTATTTGGTGCTTTGATTTTGGAAGTTTTTTTTTAGTTTCATTTCTTGTAAAAATCCCAGTTTGGCTTAGTAGATGCCTAAAATACAATTAAACCCAAAAATATTATTATTATTATTATTAATATTTTTAAAAAGAAAAAACTAGGAAAATAAAAATGTTAAAATATTCACAAAAACACCTTAGGGCCACGTGTCACGCCCTCATTGGGCAAAAAATGAAAAATTTGGAAACCCATCCAATTTTGGGTGCACACGTGTCTAAATGACATGATACTATGTGGGCGATACAATACTAGAAATAAAAATCGAAAATGCGAAAATATTTTAAAAACAGGTAGGACAAATTTAGGGTATGACAGATGCCTCTATCTAATGGGCTTAAACCTAGGGAAGTGAACTGCTACAGTGTTCTTTCTCCCAAGGTAGAAGTCAATTAGATTTGAAGAAGGCCCTAAATTTGTCTGCAAAGAAAAGAAATGCTCGGGAATTGAAATACAGAATAAGGGTATGCCTATGAGTAAACTGTGAATAACTAACAAAAGTTCGTCATCACCAAAAGGATGATGGGATGAAACATACACGACCATGACACCAAAAGGATGTAGGGGAACACTCGCACAATCTGGCACCAAAAGGATGAAAGACCCACCACCAAAAGGATGACGGAGTGAACTCACACCGACTACTACCACCAAAACGATGATAGAGCAAAACACTCGCACAATCTGACATCAACAAGATGACAGACCCACCACCAAAAGGATGATGGAGCAAACTCACACCAGCTACTACCACCAAAAGGATGATAGAGCAAAACCCTCGCACAATCTGACATCAACAAGACGACAGACCCACCACCAAAAGGATGATGAAGTGAATTCACACTGGCTACTACCACCAAATGGATGATAGAGAAAACCCTCGCACAATCTGACATCAACAAGATGACAGACCCACCACCAAAAGGATGATGGGGCAAACTCACACTGGCTACTACCACCAAAAGGATGATAGAGCAAAACACTCGCACAATCTGACATCAACAAGATGACAGATCCACCACCAAAAGGATGACGGAGCGAACTCACACACACAGGTTGCTATCACCAAAAGGATGATAGAACGACATGAATTTGAAGGTTACCAACACCAAAAGGATGCAGGCTAGGTTGAACCAATAAGGTTCGACTATCACCAAAAGGATGATAGTAAGGCAATTGACAATGGTCATGCTTGCTGGATACAACTCATTGGGGAATACCCAAGAGAAAGATTGGATTGAAAGGAATCAATGGGGTACGCCCACCGTCTTGCATGGAGGTCACAGTTTTGACCATAAAATATTGAAATAATTTCATGAGGAACGCCCATGAACTTTGAAGAGGATGCCCCTGACTGGGCCGGGTTTGTCTTGAAATTTTGTCTTGGTCAACAAAAGGCTGAACAACTTCGTGAGGAACGCTCACGGCTTTGCTGAAGGTGCTTTTGTCTGGGCTGAATCTTGCATTGGGATTCTTGGATTTTCCCAATAAAAGGTTGAACAACTTCGTGGGGAATGCCCACGGTCTTGAATGATATGCCCCTGATTGGGCTGAATGTGGTCTTGGAAAACTGGTCAACCACAAGGTTGAAATACATCATAGGAAACACCCATGGTCTTGAAAAGATGCCCCTGACTGGGCTGAATCTTGCTTCGAATGTCTTTGAATTTTGTGGGAGAAACCCATGGTCTTGCAAAAAAATGCCCCTGACTGGGATAATGATTACTTTGAAGCTCTTGAATTTTCCCAACAAAAGGTTGAACAACTTTGTGGGGGATGCCCACGGTCTTGCGGAGGATGCCCCTGACTGGGCTGCAGATGGTCTTGGAAATATTCGAGATTGATCCTGGACCTTGACTTACATATGTGGATGCTCGATGTGTAATCATGTTCCATAACGAATGGAATTCAAATACAAATGCTGACGCACGGAAATGCAAGAGCTGAGGGAGTATGATATGATTTGGGTATGCATATGCTACAAGATGCTGATGATAACAAATGTGATGCGTATGATGCACATGATTGCAGATAAGTAATTGGAAATGCAGGTGAAGACGCCCTCTTGGTGTACTTTTTGTAGTTGCCAACGCGAATTGGACTTTGGTTGGTGGGAGGGTCTGACTTCCTCGACACACAGTTTGCTGAAGACGCCATGATTAAAGCAGACGAAGACGTTCTTGGTGCCCCAAGTATGGGTACTTGGTTGTTTGTTGTGAATTTGCTTCAGAGAAGATTACAACTCTGCTTGATGGTCAGGACGACTTGGAGTCGCCCAGTCTGAACATGGTAACGGTCTACTCCAGATTAACCAGTTCTGACATATGGAAGTTAAACTCGGATGACTTGTCCCTACTTGAGCTGTTGAATGATTTGCCCCAGCCTGTGGGTTTTGAGGTGGCCTTTGTTTCTTATTAGCCACTAGAAGTCAAATTCCTCTTTGGTTGCCCCTTGTCGGAGTGTCTTTGATGTCTAGCACTAATTTGCAATTAAAATTGTACATTCACAAATGGTAATATTAATGCAAAGTTTATGCACGTTTAAAAAAGTGTTGTTTTATTAAAGTGTCGTGATAGTGTGAGATGAATGAACCATTATTCCAAACTTTGTGCTAATTTTGATTGGTGTAAAAGATGCAGCAAGAAAAGTGACACCAATGCTGATGATTAGAAAATATGTGAGGAGTCAGTTTACGCAACCTTGCGATAGTACGCTTTCAGAATAAATCTCACCTCAATTAGGTCTTTCGAGAGTTGTAACGTGGTATGGTTCATGGTTTATGAAACAAAGGATATTAGGCTCAAAGTATGATTTGTACCCACCCCTTCTTCCTAATGATCTTCAGTCCTACGTTCAGTTGATTCTGCACATGCCTATCTTGACGATGTGAGCTTGATATTTCGAGGTTTTCTTAAGATGACAGTCACCTTATTTTTATTTTGACGGATATCAGTGACCCCTTTTTGGGTGACCACCGAATCTTATTTTGTTTTTGTTGAGGGTTTCGGGGGCCTCTTTTGCTTTTGTTTTTAATCCCTAACTTTTGCACGGACTGATTTTGCTTGTCAGATCCATTGAGATTGCCTTGATTTTTTGCCTAAGTCCCCTTTGAGGTGCTTGACTTAGTAGGCTTAAACAAATAAAGACAAAATACAAGAAATCAAATAATGAAATGGCAACATGACTGCCTTCTTCAGGGGATGAACTTGACTTGACTGGATTTGATTTGATGTTGGCACTAGCTGGCCGCGGTACTAGGTTTTTGATGACGTTCAGAGATTTCCCATCAAAGGTGAGAGCTTCCTTGTTAACCAGGTCTTGAATTTTGTGTTTAAACGCTCTACAATTCTCGATTGTATGCTCCGGAGCGCCCTTGTGAAACTCACAATGGGCCTTTGCATCATAGTCAGGAGGAATGGTAGTTGGAGGAGCTAGGTTTCTTAGAGTAATGGCTTCTTTTTCCAGCAATTGAGCAAAGATCAGAGCATAAGTCATTAGCAGACGATCAAAGACTCTACTTGGCTTTCTCGTCCTTTGTTGATTTCGCTGACGCTGTCGTTGAGTGACTCGCTGTTCTTCTTCCTTTCTAGTCGTGATAATGGCTTCGAAGATCTAATCAATCTTTTCTTTGAGGGATTCCAACTCCTTTCTGATGGAAACTTGCTATCGCTGAATCCACTCCATTTATTATTGGCTCTAGTTGCGTACTGATGTCGAGGAATCAACTTAATTTACTGGAGATGAAGGAAGGAGAAATGAGATTCAGCTGAAGGAATGAAAATGCAAGATGCAAGAAAGATGTAATGCAAATTATATGCTAGATGCAATGCAAGAGGCAAGATCCAGGATCACAGGATCACAGTTCAAACATCTCTAAAACTGGTAACTGTAACAGGTACGTAACCACAACTTCTTATTAAAGAAACTTTACAGGTAGGCCCTATATGGGAAGGTTTAAATTCTTTACCCATAAACCCACTCACGGAATGGTTTCTATGTTTAGTTCCTAGGATCACAGACACTAATCATTTCAGTGTCACACAACAGGCTAGCTGTATTACGATGATAATGACGATAAGGTCTCTCTTGAGCGGAGTCCTCATGCTAGGCACACAAGGAGCGGGTCCTTGGAGACTAACATTACACAACCACCAATATCGGAACTGGTGCTAAAAAGGGTTCCCAGAATCACGAACCCTTCATTAATCGAGTCGTGCGACAGGCTAGCTGTGTTACAACAAGATCTACGAATAGGTCTCTTCTAGGGGAGCTTTCATGCTAGGCACACAAGGAGCGAATCCTTGGGGACTAACACTACTCGATTACCAATTCTAAACTATGTGTTCTCTCTGCTTTTACCAAAGCTCAGGCGTAGAGCTTTACTCATGATGTCATCCCAAGAACCAACAGGCGAGCAAGATAACAAACACAAATAAAATCCACAAGAGAACAAATACATAAACGAAAAGAAAAACAAACAAAAACAACGTTCCTCATAAAACCATTAGATAGGCTCGACTCTCTCTTGCATGGAGAGAATAGTCCCCAATAGAGTTGCTAGCTGTCGCACCTCGAAAAATCATAAAGATAAATCAGAGAAACAACCCTCGCGCGAAAGTCACGAAAATGCGGTTTGACAGAGTCGCCCCGAACTTTATTTATCCCGAATAAACAGGAGGGGAAAATATCGAGAAAACCTCATAAAAAGAAAGGATAAGAACAAAGCTGTCACAACCATGTTCTGGGTTCGGGAGTCAGTTATGCAAGGGGAAGATATTAGCACTCCTCACGTCCGTTGTACTCAACAGGAACCTCTTAGGGTATTTTGCGATGGGCGTTATCTAAATTTTCTTTTTTTCTTCTCAATAGTAAATGTGAATTGGTAGGGTAAACGAATAAAGACATAGGGGAAAATGAGTGGCTAACATATAGGGTTCTCGCCAAGGATTGGGTCCATTGTGCCTACGTATGCTCATTCGGACGAGAATGAGAAATCAGAGCGTCGTAGTTCGACTACGGGAAAGGATAGGGTGAATCGCGGATGGAATAATGTAGAAGAATAGAAGTGTGGATGGAATAATGGAGAAAGGTAGAAATGTGCTTGCCAAGATCATCGCAATCTTGTGCCTACGTATCTTACATTCAGATGAGAATGAAGAATCATAGCGTTCGTAGTTCATCGTAACGACCACAAAAAGACGGGGTTTGAATTGGTTTTAAGTTGAGTTGAGAGACGAAAGAGTGACTGACAAACAACCCAAGGGGCGTGCCTTGAGAGCTTGTCACTCAAGAATTCAAGGAATGCGAGATTCTAAGAACTCTGTTCTTTCGAAAGTTTGGTTGAATTGATTGAAGATAAATGAATTGGATGTTTTGAATTCAAAAGATTGAACTAATAACAACTCAAGGGCGTGCCTCAAGAGTTACTCATTTGAATATTCAAGGAATGCTAGACTCCAAGAATATCCTTATTTTGTAAGTTTGATTATAAAATATGTTTGAATAAGATTATGTGTTTTAAGATGAAAGGGTGAATGAATGACAACCCAAAACATGCGCCTCAAGAGCCATCCATTCAAAGATTCAAGGAATGCTAGATTACAAGAATCTTCTTCTCTCATTATTTGTTTAAGATGTGCATTTGAAATAGATAGAATTGAATAAATTGTGAAAAGAGGTGAACTGCGAGGTATGCAGAAGTTGGTTTGAAAATGGCTCGACAACGAGTCGAGGAGTTGATTGAAAATGGAACCGGCTTGACGACGAGTCAAGGGTTAGATTGATAAACGATATTAGTCCCCGAGGGTTCCCCTAATAACGTAACCACAATGAAATGTGAAAGCGTGTGCAAGAGGTTGATTGCGAATGCGTACGAGCACTCGACATGGGAGAATATTTGAAAATGAATTAGTTTGTAAAAATTCGAAAGATTGAATGAATAACAACCCAAAGGGCGTGCTTCGAGAATTATTCATTCGAAGATTCAAGGAATGCTAGATTCCAAGAACCTTCTTCTTTAAAAGTTTAATCGAGAAAATGTCTAGTTATGAATTTGAATCGAACATAGGGTATGAAAATAGTTCGTTTGCATAAGACGAGAATATGAGGTTCAATTTGATAAGTATTTTAGGTGAAATGACGATTATTTGATAAATGAGACGTCGGCCTCACAACCAATTAATCAGGGCATTATTGAGATGCTAGATCTCAACGAGACCATTTTCATATAATTAAATTATGAAATATTGTTTGAATGAACAACGAAAGTACCATGTGGGATGCTAGACTCCAATGGCATTTCATTGTCCAAATAATTAAAGAGCGTATTTTAAAAACGAAAAATTCGAATGATGCACTAGCCTAGGCTTACACCCCAATAGTGGTCATTCAAGAATCCAAGAAGTGCTAGACGACAAGAATTTGATTTCTTCGTAATTCAATTTAAAAAACAATTTTATTAAATGCACTAAGGTACTTGAACCTAATTAGGTAATTATCTTTAGAATAATAAAAACAAGACTACTCCCATTAATTATTTAAAACATACAAAGTTAATTACTTGTTTATTAATAAAATAAAATACGAAGAATGGAGTTTCTAAAACTAATTAGAATTAGAATTTTATTTAGATTCATTACTAAAAAAAACAAACTAACTTCCTGAGCCAGGAGGTGCATTTTTCATTTATCGGAGTACAGCCTCTAAGTGTTTGGGCCCGAGTTTCCAGGCCATCCACTACAGTTTGTGGAACAATCCAAAAAAAAAGAAAAACTAACGGATAATCAGGCATGCAGTCATGGTAATTAATTGTAATAATAAAATAACCATTAAGCAAGGTCATACACAAGCATTAAAGCGTCTTAGGAAGTGCAATTTGATTTAATCGGTTACTTTTCCCCAAAATATTAACATAAAACAAACAGCCAAGCAACAATCGTTCTAACATCACATTAAATCAATAAAGTAAAAGAGTGAAACTAACATATCACGATTGTATACGTACGTCCTCTAGTAAAACCGTAAAACCAAAACTAGCCCAAGACTCAGGCAATAGCAAACTGATAACAGAGCATATGGAAATTCAAAAGTAATATCAATTCATAGAGTGTTGTTACAGGTTAAGATTACTCCCTTAGAATCGACACTAATGTCGTAAAACCGAACTAGATATCAAACAAACAATCCATACATAAGAGTAGTGAAAAAACTATGAACCATATTCATTCAACACAGTGACCACTGAATTTATGAAAATGTTTACAACCATAAGCTTCAACAACTGTTTTCAATCTTAAAAACCAGTTTTCAGAACATGGAATAAAAATTAAGAATTTACCACCAGGACAGACTGTCATTTGAACAGAGCTGTGAGTTGTATTCGCGGCTAGTTCTCGTACAAGAAGAACATGTGCCTTAGCTGCACTTACCACACACCACTTTAATGAATCTTCGACTTCGTGCGACGGATTGAGGGCCACTATTGTATACGGTCGGCGGCAACTTGCTTTTGTAGGGACGTTTCGAAGATGCGACTGGGTTGTTGTGAAGACGAGATGAGGGCTTGTATTGTTGCTAAATCGAGATCGTGTAGGATTCAGAGATGTCGTATTGTTGTTGCTGAAACAAAGCTCATATGCAACTCGAAACGCCGAATGTTGGAGCGGCATTTTTAGAAGGTGAAAAAATGGTTGAACGGTGAAAACAGGGGGGAAACTCTAGGGAACACGCTTTTAAAATAGAGGTGAAAATATGGGTTTTTTTGTTTAATGGAGGAAACATTGTGGTTGGGTTCAAATTTGTTGTCAGAAAGGGTGAGAGGAAGATGAAATCAGAGGTAATGAGAAGAACAAAGGGAGGAAGGTTATCGGTGGAGGAGAAGGAGAATAATTTTGGATGGTGTTCGAGTTTTGAGAGAGGGGAGGTGGGAAGAAGATGAAAGGGAATGGTGGCGGCACTTAGGGTTTGAGCTGAGAGAGGAAGATGAATAGAGTCATGCGGCTAGGGTTTTTCTCCATGAATGAACAGTTCCCCCTCCCCCTTTTTATACACCCAACTCTTCTTGCCCCCTCAGTGTTTTTCTTTTCTTTAATTTCTTTTCATTTTGTTTTCTTTTTTTTCTTCATTTTTCTTTTCTAATTTTCTTGTTAATTAATCAATAACTGTTAATAACTATAAAAAAAACTAAAAATTACATTAAATAAAAATAATATTAATTACTATTATTATTATTAAATACCATTAAACCCAAAAATATTATTATTATTATTATTATTTTTAAAAAGAAAAAACTAGGAAAATAAAAATGTTAAAATATTCACAAAAACACCTTAGAGCCACGTGTCACGCCCTCATTGGGCAAAAAATGATAAAATTTGGAAAACCATCCAATTGTGGGTGTACACACGTCTAAATGACATGATACTATGTGGGCGATGCAATACTAGAAATAAAATAAAAAATGTGAAAATATTTGAAAAACGGGTAGGACAAATTTAGGGTATGACATTAGGGCATATATATACGTGGGCTCAGCCCGTCTTTTCGCTCTCTTGTATTCTTGTTGTTGTTCAACCTTCTGAATTTCCTGCTCGACGTCTAAAATCTTTCTGCTCGACGCAACCGCTTTTCTCCGCCGCATCACGTAAGTCTTCGCCCCCTACTGGTATTTTTAGTAAGTTTCCGGCAGCTCCGACGGGAACACCGGGAGACCGTGGGCTTTTTCGGCGAATACGCTGGAGAGTCCTTTAAAACTAGGGTTCTGACCGACCATCCTCGGCCCTTGCGATGAGTGGCCTTTACGATGAGTGTCCCGAGGGTGCTTGATGAATACCCCGGACACGATTGATGAGCACGCCGAGGATAAAATAATGAACTCCCCGGGCACGACGGAGGGTTGGGTTATCCCAGACTGGTCTTCTGGGCGCCCCAGGCGTGTCGTAGTTCTTCTCGGCTTCGGGCGTCCATGCCCTTTCACTTGAACTGCGGTGGAAGGGTGGATTTGATTTAGCTGCTGAATTCACCAAGTTCCTCTACTTTTCAGGTAAATGGATGCCCGTGAAAAAGTGGAAACAATGTGATACCTGTCCGACGATGAAGAGGGTCGCCAAGATGAGACTGTTGTGGAGCCTCCGGACAGGCCGATCGGGGAATGGGTCGCGCATGAACCCGTCAACTATATGTCCTGGTTCGCGCTCGACGATTCGGACGTCTTCGTCGTGATTGAAGATAGAGAAGCCGAGGCTTCTCATTAATTTAGAGCATGTCAGCCTCGGGAACTGGATCGTATCTGCTCTCGCTACGACGGGGGCCGATTCGATATGTATGAATTTGCATTTAAGGAGGCGGGGATGCGCCTGCTGTTCACAGATTTCCAGCAGGGAGTGTTCGACCACCTGATGCTGGTGCCGTCTCAGCTCCACACCAACTCCCTTACTTTCCTCCGTGCTTTCAAGATCGTCTGCAACTATCTCGAGCTCGGGGCCACCATATATTATTCTTCTGCGTCTTCCACTTGCAGTGGCAGACTGTGTCTGGGCGACACAATTGGGTTTCCCTGAAGCAGCCGACCAGGCTTTTTCGGGCATACACAGACTTCGTCAGAGGGTTCAAGGACAGGTGGTTCGTAGTGATGCCGGAGACAGACGAGGCCATTAATACGATATTCCGACGAGAGGTTACCGTTGAGGAAGGAAAGTCCGAGGTGGACTTCAACTCCCATTTCCCATTAGAGTGGATGGAATTGCACTTTCGATCTAGTACGGAGAGCTTTATCTACCGACCTAACCATCTGGACGAGAACGATAACTTGGCCTTCCAGAAATTGGTCGACTTCGTCAGGCGTCTCCCCCCTCGCAAATGCGTGACCCTAGATGGGCAGTACATCCGCGACGATAACGGGGAGATCCGGATCGAGACTAGGTGTATCAATACGAGGGCCCTCCTCGAGTGTCGGACCAAGGCATAGGCTCGTCATTTTCTAGGTAGCGGGCAGCTTCCTCGGTTTTTATTCGTTTTGTTTTGGATTTCTATACTAACTGTTTTTTCGTGTTCTCCTTGCAGGTGTTATGGGTTCAATGGAAGAGCGTGTTATGAATCTGCTCAAGGGAGGGTCGCCGCTGTTAGGAAGGAGGCCGATGCTGGACCAGCGGGGTTGGTTTCGTCCCCACAAGGTAGCGGCTCCCCGGTTGCACCTCCAGTCTCCAAGAGGCAACAAGAGACTGAAGCGTTGCTGATCGACCTAACGGATAGCTCTCCTGATCGACATTTCGTTCTTCCCTCCTGCTGTCTCCGGCCTAATTTCTTTACAGGGGATAATGTCCCTATTGTGGCTCCCGAAGAGACGAAGACTATCCTGGCCGCCAGCAAGGAGACTCAGAGGAAGATGTTGTCCGACGACCTGGCTTCGATGGTGAGGACGTTTGAGATGGCTCTCGTACTCAACGAGGAGGGTTGTTCCTAGGCAGACTTAGCTACTATACGGGGTGAGCTGGCGATATTCGAGGAGGTTCGGTCCAAGTTGGTTGCCGATCAGAGGAAGTATCAAAGGCAGGACAAAGTCCATCGCGAGCGGATCAGGGAGCTCGAGAAGATGGTGAAGGACGAGGAAGATGAGCTGGCCAGGCTGAAGGGTCGGGTTACTGAACTCGAGGTTTTGCTTGCTCCTGCTGAGGAAGAGTTCGATAAGGAGAAGCTGCTGGCTTCCCGATGGGAGCTGGTGGAGAAGATCAGGCTGTTGGAGGATGGCTGCTTGGGGGCCATCTAGGTAGGCTTCAAGAGTGTTGTGGACCAGCTTCGACTTACCAATCCCAGCATGGATTTGGTAACCGAGGGGACTGGCCCCTACCATCAAGTCCAAGGCAGCCATATCGTGGCGCCCGGCGGACCGAATGATGACGAGGAGGACCAACCCGCCCTAGACGAGGAGGACCATATTGATTAGGAAATGATGGCTTGCGCGCCAATTTTTTGTTGGCCTGCATGCCCATTTGTTTCGGTCTGTGTGCCAAGTTATTTATTTTTTATTGTTGCTCGGGTCATATGCCCTTACTTGTAATTTCTTAACAACTGAGTTAATGCTCGTTTGTAATCAATGTTTATCGTTTTGCCAAGTATTTGTTTGTACTTGTTTATTTATTTATGTATGCTTGTTCGCACATTTTTGTATGCTTGTTCAGACGTTTTATATGCTTGTTTGCACGTTTTTGTTTATTGTTGGGAGGGTAGCTCGACGTTGTTTGTTGGGTCTAGTAGTGTAGGGAACTGGTCGGGTAATTCGGGTGGTTACCTGGCCGGTTACGAAGATGGAACGCGATCGTGGTCATATCTCCGCGGCGTGAACGTCCTATCGCGAGCTGGGTGTTCTGCCATCGAACAGAGCGCTCTGCCCGCACACACAAAAGGGCAGCCGCTTGTTATCTCGTTGAGTTTTAGGAAACGCGTTTGTACCATGTCACGCTCCCGAGGTCGCGAGTTGGGTTGTCGCGGGCAGTGTTTAACTATAGTACTTTTTTAGCTTCTTAGTATTTCATGGTCGAGCTATTTCGTCCCCGTGTAAGTTCTCAAGGTAGTAGGCCCCATGCACCGTCGTGTCTGTCGCTTGCGCGAAAATAAGGTGCCGGCATGGCAGAAGAGTCGCCACCCTTCGTTATTTATCCCTCAGAGCGGGAAAGGAAACGATCGGAAAAACCTGACGAAAGAGGGTAAGACAAGGTCATCGCAACCATTGTCTAGATTCGGGAGTCGGTTACGCAAGGGGAAGGTATCAGCACCCCTCACGTCCGTCGTACTCGACGGGATCCTCGCTTGTTTGTTTACTTGGACGGGTTGGTTATAATCTATCTACCTATCAAGGCTGGCTAAAAAAAAAGAAAAAGAATGCGTCCTTTCTCAGATAGCTTAAGGCTCGTAACGCACGAAAGAAATCATTCATGATTACTGTATCTTAAACTGCTTCGAGATGAGAAGAGAACAGGCCCAACTAGGAGGGAGACTATCAAGTCCTACTGTTATCATGCCATGGATTCATCCTATGGTTGAGGTTTAAACAGGGAACTCCTAGAAGTTGTCATGCATAGGTTTCAACCTAAAAGTCTATCATCAAATCCTTATCAAAGGAAATGAGAGTCCTAAGGGATCATGTCAATGATACACCAAAACAGACAAAGCATCAGCTTAACAGTAAAATGCATGCAATGCAAGTGAGGGAGGAAATGTGTGTGGGGCTTCAGCCTCCACAAGCTCGTCTCGACCTCAAGCCAGTCATGAAATAACAGTAATCATACTGAAAAATAATCAACATGCTATCATGCAATAACCAGTAAACTGCAATCATACAGATAAAAGAAAACATGCTATCAAGCAAAATAAACACATGGGCAAGGGAGTCGGGCTCCACCGAATACCCGCAAGCAAAGCCACGCAATAACAATACAAGCAGAGTGTCGCTACTGCGAAAATCGGCGCCGGCTGACAGAAGAGTCGCCACCGTGCGTTATTTATCCCTCAGAGCGGGAAAGGAAACGCTCGAAGTAAACCTCGCAAAAAACGGGGAAAAGGTATGGTCATCGCAACCAAAACCTGGGTTCGGGAGTCGGTTACGCAAGGGGAAGGTATTAGCACCCCTCACGTCCGTCGTACTCGACGGGATCCACGCTTGCTTGGGTTGTCTACTGGATGCAAAACAATCTATCTACGGCTGCTAAATCTAAACGGACAGGGAATTGACTCGATAGAGCATCGCACTCTATGCCTACGTATTCTCAAGAGAGAAAGTCAGAGTCAACGTAGTTCGGGACTACGGGGAAAATTGGCTCGCCAAGACCTCGCGTCTTGTGCCTACGTATTTCCACTGCATGGAAGATCAGAGCCTTACGTAGTTCAGACCAACTACGGCTAAACAAAACATTCTCACACAGCAGTGAGAAAAACAACAGGCTTCACAGGGTCGGGAACCTATGGGCAAAACTATGGTTTGGTCTCAAATGCACTCGGGCAAGAGAGAAAAAGGGTACTCAATTAATCGTCAGCGGGAAAGTCTCGATCGCACAGCAGCGAGAGAACACAAAGTCAGTCGTTAGTGTGCTCGCTAGGATATCGCATCCTATGCCTACATATCTTCGTCTGGTACGAAGAATCAGAGCAGCTGTAGTTCGGCTACTTCGGGACCACAGCTCAAATCTCGTTTTATTACTCTCTGAAAAATGGTTACAATGAGTGAACACTTGAAAAATAAATCTCCTAGGAAGCGCTATCCTATTGTATCCTGAAAAATTGAATGGAAAATAGCCCCCTAACAAATGGGCTTCTAAACTATCCTAAAATCGGAAAATAAACTCTATGGAAATATATCCTAAAAGAAAATGCTTTTAAAAAAATATTAAGTCTACTAATAATATTTTTTCCCTTTTTTTCCAATCATTTTCTCCTCTCTTTCAAAGTATTTTTTCATATTTTTCTCATATTTTTTTTTAATATATTTTTCTCTATACTTTCTTCTATTTTTTTTCTTTCTTTTTTTCTCAACATTTTCTTTTAATTTTTCTCTATCTTTCTATGTATTTTCTTCTTCTTTTCTTTTTTTCTCTATTTTTTTCAATATGTTTTTCTCTATTTATTTTTTCCACTATATTTTCACATCCTTTTTCTTTTTCTTTTTCTCAAATATACTTTTTCTTTTTTTCTAATATTCTCTTTTTTTCTAATATTCTTTTCTAAGCATTTCTAAAAAAAAAACTATTACAAAAGGTATTTAAAAAAGAATAAAGGACAGGGGGTGCAAGTATAATACAGGGGGTGTAATAGAAAATAAAATAAATGCAAACTGGGCCCAGCCCAGGTCCTCCTCAAAAACAAAACACACAGAGGGGTGTGATGCTGAACTGGGAGTGTGTCTGGCAGCAAAACATTGCGCGGGCCCAAGCCTATTCACGGCCAAAAACGGGGGTGTGGTATCCTCCAAAAAAATTTGATTGGGCCTGGCCCAACCCCCCCCCCCCCCCCCCCTTCTCCTTCCTCTCTTTCTCCTTTCACTTTCAGAACCACGAAACCCTAGCTCCTTCCTCTTCTTCTTCCGCCGCCGACCAATTCTTTCTCCTCCGTTCTCTCTTCTCCTAACCTTTCTCTCCTCAATCCACTTCAACTTTCGTCCACCAAATCAAATCATACGAGATTAATGTCCAACAATCAAGAATCGAGAATGGTTTACCGCACTAGAAGATCTGAAGATTGGAGGTGGATCTTGGAGGATCGTTCGGTGAATCACAAACTGAAGGCGATGATGATCATTATGGACATGAAGAATCTTCTAATGAATCCGGAAAAATCATACGAGCGCGATTATGGATCTTCCAAGCAAAATCTGAAGAAGGTTGTAGTTGGATGAATGAAGATCTTTCGTTTCTGGGCGAGTCGTTGCTTGCATGTTCTTGTTGTTGATCTGAAGTGAACACTCGAAGGTGTTCTTGATCTGGGTTTGAACAAAGTTCTTGGATGATGTTGATAATCTGAAGGTGAGTCTTGAAGAAATTTCTGGGAAAAGCTTGATATGAAGTTTCTGTTGATGGTTGATGATTGTTGAACGGAGATTTCTGGGGAAAGATTGAGGATGGATTCTAGTGTTTTGGTTGTCTCCGGTGGGGCTTGCGGTGGTGATGAGAGGAGGACGATGAAGAAGGGATGAATCTGGTAGTTTCTGGGATTGTGAGGTTTCCGGTGAGGTTGAGGTGGCCGGAAGTTGGATCGGAGGAAGATGAACATCTTACCGGAGAAGATGAAGATTAGAGGAGAGGATATGAAATCTGGGTTTTTTGGTGGTTTTCTGGGTGGAGGATGATGAAGGTCAGGGAGGAAGATGAAGGAGATGACCGGATTCTGGGATTTTTGGGGTTTTCCGGCGAGGGGGACGGTGGCCGCCGGCCATGCAGGCCGGCCGGTGGGTGTCTGGCGGTGAGGGGTTGGTGGTGTAACACGTGGGGGAGGTAGTGGAGGTGTGCCCTGCATGACCTCCACGTGGCCTGAAAGGTGGCAGTGTGGCAGAGATAGTGGGGGAGGGAGGCGCATGTGCGCCACGTGGGTGAGAGAGGGAAGGGCTGAATGGATGCGTGGCGTCTGATGGAGTGGAAAAGTGGGGCCCCTTTGCTTTACACGTGTTACTGGTATTTATGCCACTGAGGCTTTCTGGGAGCTTCTAGAAAGTTCTGGAGAACGCTGGAAACTACTGGGAATTACTGGAATTGACTGGACCATTTTCTGAAAAAATCTGGACAAACTGACTTTATTCTGGGCTGCGAACTGGGCTCATTCTGAACTGAATTTGGATATAGGCCCAAAACGAAAAAAACAGATAAAACCCAAAAACTGAATGGATTAATGAAAGACTAATTAAATCTAATTAAATGGATTAAAGACTAATCAATTAAACCTAATTAACTATTACAACTAATCTAATTAAATTCTATAAATCCCTAATAAAACTATATTATTCTATTAAAAAAAAGATAAAATCTATTTAACTCTATTATTCTAAAAAATGAATTAGAACATATTAAAACTATTTAAAATCTATTTAAATTCTAAAAAATACTAATAATATCCTATATTATTCTAAAAATGAAAAATGCTATTAAATTCTATTAAAAATTCTAAAAACTATATTACTCTATATTATCTAAAAATATTAAAATCTACCTAATATACTATAAAATGCTAAAAAAATGATTTAAATCCATTTAAAAAACCTATTAAATCCTAAAATGATTAAAATCTATTTAAAACCCTAAAAAATGCCAATAAAATCCAGAAAAATCACAATAATTCCCAGAGGGACAAAAATAGCACCGAACGACACATAACACCGCGAGAGCGCAACAAAATAGCCGGTAAAAATAAACGGGCACCGAAATATCCAGAAAATCGATTCTATCTATTCAAACTGATAAAAAACACTTGAAACCCGAGACGAGAGCTGTGATCCCTGATAAAATCAATACAAATGACAAATGCAATGTATGCAATATGCAGATGCGAATGCGGTCATGCGTCGAAACATCGAGCCAAATGCGAGACCCGGTTGGTCAAATTTTGGGGTGCAACAGCTGCCCCTATTCAAGCGGCTTCGACCTGAATGGGTGAAGAGCGCTCAGCCTTCAACATTCAAGGTAGATGACGGTTGAATACCGGTAAACCCGAAAATTTGCCAACTGCTCAACTTGCCGAACATTGGAATACTAGTTGCACACTGCCCACCGTAGAATTTCAACACTAAAGATACATGAAACCCTGGCCCCTGGCCACTCTGCAGGAGGTATCTTCGACTTCAGTCACACGTTGATTCATCAACAAGGAAATCCGAACTCACAGGAACCTTCTGATACCACCCTCAGGCGCTTGCAAAATCCATCTTCAGATTAGACATCACTGTTGGAGCAGACATATCACGCTGCTAAGGACTTCAAAAATCATCTTGAACCAACAAATTCGTCGGGCACCTTCAAGAAGCATCCTGAACCGATAACCATTCTGGAGACTTTGTTCTGCTAGGCATTCCAGGAATCTTCCTGGGCAACTCTTGACGAGGACGCTACCGGGGAGCTCAAGCATCATACTAGGCGAACAACTCGGGAAGCTGTACTGAGGTCTTAAGAATTATCTTAAGTAAACGGCTCTGCTGAGGGATTCAAGAATCGTCTTGAACTGAAGACTTCGCTGGGGAGACGAGAAGCTTAACCACACAACTCTGCAGGTGAACAAGTTTGAAATCCAATAGGGAACCAACCTGGTCTATGTTTCGACATGCGTATGCTGGATAATGATGCCATGTCCTATATGATATGTAAATGCTATACGTTCTGTTTGAAAATGCGATGCCCAGACGGCATGGTATGTTATATGTTTGATAGATGCAATGACTATATATGCAAATGCTAATGCAAGCTCTAGCTGCCAGAGAACACCAGGTCTGAAAACCACTTGGCAAAATAAATGCCGAAGGCAATGCCAACTCTACTGGGGATGAACTGAAGTCACAGAACCATCTCAGCAAAATAAATGCTGGAGACGGGAAATCAAATCCGCTGAGGATAACCGTCCTGCTGGAGAAATGGAAAGGCAATCTTGCTTGACAACTTCACTGGGGAAAGAAAACAACTCTGCTCGGGGATGCTCTCTTCAAACCATTGGCAACTGATTGTACTCTGCGGGGATTGACCCACACCGGGGTCGACTGCGTGCAACATACTGCTGGAAATGCCCTTACTATCAAGGATATCAATCTTAATCTGCTGAGGATCCTTCTGGTCCTACTCTGATACGGGGTAAAAGACAATCTCGACTCTTCCGGGGATAATAAGCAACTTTCATCTGCTGAAGAGTAACAATTCTGATTTAACAACATCCACAAGGAATTCAAACATTACTAGGAGTCCTGGTATTAATCGAGCTTCGTATCGGGGAACATGACAACATGCGGGTCATTGGGAAATACTGTGTCAGATACCTTTAGGTTTTTTGTTTTTCTGGTTTAGGATAAACATGGATTATGTACACAGTGGAAAATACTAGACGAGAACTAGCATTCAAAGGTAGACTACCAGGCGAGAACTGATAGGAAAATAGGTTAGAAAAATTGATTTTTGTTTTTGTGTTTTTGAACATCAGACAGGGCTGACTGGATAACAGACTGAGGCATAGACAACCAGGCGAGAACTGGCTGAAAGCTGACGTACACCAGACGAGAACTGGTATAACACTTGAAGAAACGGTGACCAGGCGAGAACTGGTTACGCGACGACATGTACCAGGCGAGAACTGATACAACTCTTGAAGAAATGGTGACCAGGCGAGAACTGGTTACGATAAACTGCACCAGACGGGAACTGCTGCTTACAATAAACTGCACCAGACGAGAACTGATGCTTACAATAAACTGCACCAAACGGGAACTGCTGCTTACAATAAACTGCACCAGACGAGCACTGCTGCTTACAATAAACTGCACCAGACGAGAACTGATGCTCACAATAAACTGCACCAGACGAGAACTGATGCTTACGATAGGGTGGGTCAGACGAGAACTGGTTACCGATTTGCCAGGCGAGAACTGGACTTTGGAAACTACTGGTTACTGACACGCAACAGGTTTAAACTGTAGGATAATGATCCAATGACAACAAGGCCTTCTTATTTGAAAGGCTCAGGTTTTGACAAGGGTAATGACATGATTCCCGATACTCAACTCCGGCTGGGGATAAACAAACTGGTTTGAACAACTTGCCCCAGTACACTCAGCTGGGGATAGAAAGACTGGCGTGCACAACTTGCCCCAGTACAATTCAACTTGCCCCAATCTAACTCTTGGGAATATTGCTCTGAACAGCTTGCTACGAGACGACTTCGAGAATATTTGCCCCGGTATCTACATGACAAAAGAATTCAATCTCCAATTAAACACCTAACAACCCAGTTGATTTCAACATTCTCCGCGATGACTTGCCCCTGAATGAGCGTTCTAGCGACTTAACCGGATCTGATTATCCACCGGAAGGTTCTGCTTTCAAATCTCCACATTCTGCATAATCGCCCCTGATTGGCTCTCGAGAAGACTCACTTCTGATTAACTGCCTCTCAAACAACTGCCCCTACTCAACTGAAACTTCGGGACGGGTCCTCAGACTGACTGATTTCGAACTTACCGGAAGATAATGCCCTTGATTCACAAGGCTTCACAACGTTCACCATTCTGGTTCAGACGGCTGGATTACTCAGTCCTGCTCGATTATTCCTGCTGGAATTTCTTTCATGCCAACTACTAACCTACAATTAGAATTGTCTGTCTACGAATGGTAGTCTTAATGCAATGGTTATGCAGATTTTGAAAATTTTTTGAGCTGTCACTCATTTACATGCATGATTGAGAGTGACGAATGAACCAAAGTTCAAACGTAGTGCTTACGTGGTCAGTGAAAAATGCAATAAGGATGTGACTAGCAAGTCAAGAAGGAGTCAGGTTACTCGACCTTATCGTAATGCGCTTCAGACTAACCCTACCTCAATTAGGTCTTTTAAGGGTTGTATCGTGGTCAGGTTCACGGTTCGTGAAACAAAGGATTTTTGGCTCAAATTTTGATTTGTACCCACCCCGTCTACGTGATGATCTCCGATCCTAAGGTTCAGTTAACCTGGTACAAGCGCTCGCCTCTTCGAGAGGTATGTTGAATGGTAAGAACCACAGTTAAGGAACTCATAAAGCTCTTCTGGAGTGACAATTACTCCTTCTCGCCTTCTGTGTCCGTGTACACGACTTTGTAATTTGCTGGGGAAAATTTTCTTTTTAATCCCTCTTTTTCACTCTTTTGATTCCCTAATTTTTGCCTGGACTGACTCATTTTGAGTTCTTTTCAATTTTTTCTTTTTGAAGTCCAGCGGGATGCCCTGATTTTTGCCTAAGTATTAGCTTTCTCAGCTTTTCTTTCTTTTTACTTAGCGGGCTTTCTTTCTTTCTTTCTTTTGGAACAAAGTCGTGTGACACTGGTTGTCTTGATTGCTCCGAAAGGATTGTAACCGTCTCACTCCTGATTGGTGAGGTTTGACCTCTTGAAAGGTATAAGCTGATTGGTCCTCGAAAGACAACTCTCCTCTGTAAGACTTGAATGCTCGGTCAAGCTAACTGACAACTACCCTGCCCCGGGTTAAGATGTGAGGGTTTATAAGTCCGAAAAAAACTTCTACTTCTCGGCTCGAAGTGGTTAACAAGGGACTAACTCCTTATATCTCCAGTGTTTAGGGGATTTGAAACAATGCCTTGTACGTCATCGGTACGGTCTTATCTGAAAGCATACAATCATCGTTATGAGTTTCAGTTTCATCATCCTCCCTCCTAACTTTGCTAGTCACAGGGATAAAGCGGAGTGAATAAAAATGCAAGTGTCAGTGCAATGCAGTAAATGAGCGACAGCGACATGACTAATTCAGAAAAATGCATAGTCACTTTATTATTATCACCATTCAAAACATACAATGTTTAAAGCAAGTAGTAACTAACAGAGAAAGAAACTACAAATGCAAATGATGTATAAAGATCTGGGAACTACCAATGCTGAGGCGCCCGCCTGTCTGAACCACTGGCTTATTGCTGGGAAATACCTTCCGAATCTACGAGCTTAGCCAGCTGAGCGGTTGGGATGAACAAACAGAAACCCTTCTCGAAAGGAAATGCGATCCTGATCAATCAACTGCTGTACCTTCGCCTGAAATGCTTTACAATCTTCCGTCGAATGCCCCGGTGAGCCACCATGATAACCACACTGAACGTGGGGATTATACCCAGGAGGGTAAGGTTTTGGAACTGGCTTAAGAGCTTTAGGTTCCACCAAAGACTTCTGAACCAAAGATGGTAGCAACTGGCTATACGGCATAGGCACTGGGTGAAAAGGAGCATTCCTTCGTTCCAAATTGTTGCGAGGTCGATTTTGATTCTGACGCTGATTCTGATAACCTCGGCCATGAGTTCGCTGATTTGCAATGGAAGCGACATAAGGTTCCTGATAGGGTGCCCCAGGCACGGCTGTCTGTCCAGAATAACGAGACGCAGAAGATACTGACCGCTGATAAGACGGAGAACCAACAGATTTCACCGATTCGTCTTGAGGATATCCAACATCTGTCAGGACCGCATTGATCATAACTTCATCCTCAGATTGAGAGCTATAGAGAGATTCAGTTTCACTAGCCTGACCTTTTGAAACATTCGGGATTCTTCCAGTTTTTACACCATACTCGATGTGCTCTCCCGTCCTTACCAACTCAGAGAAATTTGGTGCGGTTCCAAGCATTCTTTTGAAGTACGGGCTCTGCAAGGAGTTTACGAACATGCCTTTCAGCTCTTGATCTAGGAGCGGTGGTTGCACTCTACCAGCAAATTCTCTCCATCTCTGAACATACTTTCTGAAAGATTCATTGTTCCCTTGAGACAATTCTTGCAGCTGCATGCGAATAGGAGCTTCGTCAAGATTATAGTCGTACTGCTTCAGAAAAGCTCTGGCTAAGTCCATCCATGATCGGATCTGATCACGCTCTAACTGCATATACCAACTCAGAGGTGCCTTAGTCAGACTATCTTAAAAGCAATGAATCATCAGCTTGTCGTTGTGCACGAATGAAGTCATTCTTCGGCAGAACATCACCAAATGTTGCTTCGGGCAACTATCTCCTTTGTACCTTTCGAACCTCGGCATTCTGAACTTCGGAGGTAACATTAGGCCAGGAACCAGACACATATCTGCAGCGCTAGGAGTAACAGCGTCTTTACCTTTCAAGGCTTTGAATCTCTCTTCTAATGCACGAAACCTTTCAGCATACACGGCAGCTAATGGGTCCTCATTCTTTGCTGTCGGGACCTCTCTTCGGGGTTTTGGCACTGGGAAGGCAAAACCCTGGTAGTCTGAGACATCAACAGAAGGAGAACGTTCACCTTGGACAACAAACTGCTCACGCAGACCTTGGTCTTCAACAGATGGCTGCACAGGCTGAGCTGCAGTAAGGTTGTTCACTTGCGGAAAGTCTTCGTCGCGCGGAGATCCATACAGAGGATTGGGCGTCACGGTGAAACCTGACAAGGTATCAACAAACTGGAAGCCGCTCTCTGACATAGCTACCAACAACTGTCAGCTGACTTCGATGCTCGATTCTGATCAAATCTGCTTTGAATCTGCTCCAACCCCTTGGTCGTCTTCAACATGCACCTTCAGAATCAAAATAACGGCTGGATAAGAGCTCTGACTAGCTGGCGAATGATATGCAATATGATGCGAAGATGCATATGCAAATGCAATGCAATGCAACAAACACGGGATCACAGCCCCCACACAATCTAAATACTGCTGCACTGCTGACGGAGTACGGTTGCTCTGAAGAGAAGACCAGAATAATGGGTAGGTTGGAAGTCAAGTTTCCTGCACAAAAAAAAAACCCCCCACTCACAGGTGTGGACCTATATCTGACAAGGTACGGCATCCTATGCGGTCGTCAGCGTCACAGACTTTCATGAGGAATGATACGGTTCCCAGAAGGAGTGGCATCGTCATCTCATGAAGAGGCCTCACTTAGCTGACTTCCAATTGATCGGTTCCCAGAGTCGACAATCCTCACGTCTGGACTCCCCTCAGATCCTCAGGACCGGAAAGGAGCACCTCTGCAAGAACCTCGTCCGAGCGCGAATTTTCGTAGGGAACTGTGCCTGCTCAGCAGACAGGTTCGTCTACTACTTCTCCGCAACTATATCTAGGTGCATACTCATACTCAAGCCCAGGTCCGGCTTATCTCAATCATAGAACACCCGTAACACCCCAACAGCAACAGATAATATCAATAAATAAGCCCCAAATAGACAAGCAAACAAGCGCTAGGATTGACTCTCTCTGAGGGGACGTTGGATCCCCAGCAGAGTCGCCAGCTGTCGCTACTGCGAAAATCGGCGCCGGCTGACAGAAGAGTCGCCACCGTGCGTTATTTATCCCTCAGAGCGGGAAAGGAAACGCTCGAAGTAAACCTCGCAAAAAACGGGGAAAAGGTATGGTCATCGCAACCAAAACCTGGGTTCGGGAGTCGGTTACGCAAGGGGAAGGTATTAGCACCCCTCACGTCCGTCGTACTCGACGGGATCCACGCTTGCTTGGGTTGTCTACTGGATGCAAAACAATCTATCTACGGCTGCTAAATCTAAACGGACAGGGAATTGACTCGATAGAGCATCGCACTCTATGCCTACGTATTCTCAAGAGAGAAAGTCAGAGTCAACGTAGTTCGGGACTACGGGGAAAATTGGCTCGCCAAGACCTCGCGTCTTGTGCCTACGTATTTCCACTGCATGGAAGATCAGAGCCTTACGTAGTTCAGACCAACTACGGCTAAACAAAACATTCTCACACAGCAGTGAGAAAAACAACAGGCTTCACAGGGTCGGGAACCTATGGGCAAAACTATGGTTTGGTCTCAAATGCACTCGGGCAAGAGAGAAAAAGGGTACTCAATTAATCGTCAGCGGGAAAGTCTCGATCGCACAGCAGCGAGAGAACACAAAGTCAGTCGTTAGTGTGCTCGCTAGGATATCGCATCCTATGCCTACATATCTTCGTCTGGTACGAAGAATCAGAGCAGCTGTAGTTCGGCTACTTCGGGACCACAGCTCAAATCTCGTTTTATTACTCTCTGAAAAATGGTTACAATGAGTGAACACTTGAAAAATAAATCTCCTAGGAAGCGCTATCCTATTCTATCCTGAAAAATCGAATGGAAAATAGCCCCCTAACAAATGGGCTTCTAAACTATCCTAAAATCGGAAAATAAACTCTATGGAAATATATCCTAAAAGAAAATGCTTTAAAAAAAATATTAAGTCTACTAATAATATTTTTTCCCTTTTTTTCCAATCATTTTCTCCTCTCTTTCAAAGTATTTTTTCATATTTTTCTCATATTTTTTTTAATATATTTTTCTCTATACTTTCTTCTATTTTTTTTCTTTCTTTTTTTCTCAACATTTTCTTTTAATTTTTCTCTATCTTTCTATGTATTTTCTTCTTCTTTTCTTTTTTTCTCTATTTTTTTCAATATGTTTTTCTGTATTTATTTTTTCCACTATATTTTCACATCCTTTTTCTTTTTCTTTTTCTCAAATATACTTTTTCTTTTTTTCTAATATTCTCTTTTTTTCTAATATTCTTTTCTAAGCATTTCTATAAAAAAAACTATTACAAAAGGTATTTAAAAAAGAATAAAGGACAGGGGGTGCAAGTATAATACAGGGGGTGTAATAGAAAATAAAATAAATGCAAACTGGGCCCAGCCCAGGTCCTCCTCAAAAACAAAACACACAGAGGGGTGTGATGCTGAACTGGGAGTGTGTCTGGCAGCAAAACATTGCGCGGGCCCAAGCCTATTCACGGCCAAAAACGGGGGTGTGGTATCCTCCAAAAAAATTTGATTGGGCCTGGCCCAACCCCCCCTTCTCCTTCCTCTCTTTCTCCTTTCACTTTCAGAACCACGAAACCCTAGCTCCTTCCTCTTCTTCTTCCGCCGCCGCCGACCAATTCTTTCTCCTCCGTTCTCTCTTCTCCTAACCTTTCTCTCCTCAATCCACTTCAACTTTCGTCCACCAAATCAAATCATACGAGATTAATGTCCAACAATCAAGAATCGAGAATGGTTTACCGCACTAGAAGATCTGAAGATTGGAGGTGGATCTTGGAGGATCGTTCGGTGAATCACAAACTGAAGGCGATGATGATCGTTATGGACATGAAGAATCTTCTAATGAATCCGGAAAAATCATACGAGCGCGATTATGGATCTTCCAAGCAAAATCTGAAGAAGGTTGTAGTTGGATGAATGAAGATCTTTCGTTTCTGGGCGAGTCGTTGCTTGCATGTTCTTGTTGTTGATCTGAAGTGAACACTCGAAGGTGTTCTCGATCTGGGTTTGAACAAAGTTCTTGGATGATGTTGATAATCTGAAGGTGAGTCTTGAAGAAATTTCTGGGAAAAGCTTGATATGAAGTTTCTGTTGATGGTTGATGATTGTTGAACGGAGATTTCTGGGGAAAGATTGAGGATGGATTCTAGTGTTTTGGTTGTCTCCGGTGGGGCTTGCGGTGGTGATGAGAGGAGGACGATGAAGAAGGGATGAATCTGGTAGTTTCTGGGATTGTGAGGTTTCCGGTGAGGTTGAGGTGGCCAGAAGTTGGATCGGAGGAAGATGAACATCTTACCGGAGAAGATGAAGATTAGAGGAGAGGATATGAATTCTGGGTTTTTTGGTGGTTTTCTGGGTGGAGGATGATGAAGGTCAGGGAGGAAGATGAAGGAGATGACCGGATTCTGGGATTTTTGGGGTTTTCCGGCGAGGGGGACGGTGGCCGCCGGCCATGCAGGCCGGCCGGTGGGTGTCTGGCGGTGAGGGGTTGGTGGTGTAACACGTGAGGGAGGTAGTGGAGGTGTGCCCTGCATGACCTCCACGTGGCCTGAAAGGTGGCAGTGTGGCAGAGATAGTGGGGGAGGGAGGCGCATGTGCGCCACGTGGGTGAGAGAGGGAAGGGCTGAATGGATGCGTGGCGTCTGATGGAGTGGAAAAGTGGGGCCCCTTTGCCTTACACGTGTTACTGGTATTTATGCCACTGAGGCTTTCTGGGAGCTTCTAGAAAGTTCTGGAGAACGCTGGAAACTGCTGGGAATTACTGGAATTGACTGGACCATTTTCTGAAAAAATCTGGACAAACTGACTTTATTCTGGGCTGCGAACTGGGCTCATTCTGAACTGAATTTGGATATAGGCCCAAAACGAAAAAAACAGATAAAACCCAAAAACTGAATGGATTAATGAAAGACTAATTAAATCTAATTAAATGGATTAAAGACTAATCAATTAAACCTAATTAACTATTAAAACTAATCTAATTAAATTCTATAAATCCCTAATAAAACTATATTATTCTATTAAAAAAAAGATAAAATCTATTTAACTCTATTATTCTAAAAAATGAATTAGAACATATTAAAACTATTTAAAATCTATTTAAATTCTAAAAAATACTAATAATATCCTATATTATTCTAAAAATGAAAAATGCTATTAAATTCTATTAAAAATTCTAAAAACTATATTACTCTATATCATCTAAAAATATTAAAATCTACCTAATATACTATAAAATGCTAAAAAAATGATTTAAATCCATTTAAAAAACCTATTAAATCCTAAAATGATTAAAATCTATTTAAAACCCTAAAAAATGCCAATAAAATCCAGAAAAATCACAATAATTCCCAGAGGGACAAAAATAGCACCGAACGACACATAACACCGCGAGAGCGCAACAAAATAGCCGGTAAAAATAAACGGGCACCGAAATATCCAGAAAATCGATTCTATCTATTCAAACTGATAAAAAACACTTGAAACCCGAGACGAGAGCTGTGATCCCTGATAAAATCAATACAAATGACAAATGCAATGTATGCAATATGCAGATGCGAATGCGGTCATGCGTCGAAACATCGAGCCAAATGCGAGACCCGGTTGGTCAAATTTTGGGGTGCAACACAGAGGGAGCAACTCAACCTCTAATGCAATCATGCTCTTAGACTGAACTTATTCTAGATGAGCTTATTCTAATGCAACAGACAAATCAGACAAAACAAACAATACAGAAAAGAAAAACAGAAGAAAGCTTCAGCTCCTCCAGCAGCAACTCAGTCTTCAGACTCCAGAGATCACTTGCCTTCAAGGTATCAACCCTACAACATGAGTATCAACTCACCTTCTCCCTTAAGCTCCAGCTTCTTTGATCAGCTCCACCTTCAGGCTTCACTATCTTCAGGGATCTTCAGGTATCAACTGGATCTTCACAAAGTCTTCAGACTTCAACAATCTTCAAGGAATCATCCTCTTCAAAGCTTCAGCTTCTATCTTTAATGGCTTCTAGATCTTCCATCAAATCTTCAATACTACTCATTGCTATCTTCAACAATCCAGGTGCTTCAGCAAACAAGATTCAGTCAACAAGATGAGGTGAGGATGTTAGAGTGCTCACTGACCTCCAAAGGATGCCATTAAGGACTTAACATCAAAAGGGAAAGGCTCTCTCAAAGTTCTACCTTATAGGGCAAGGTCACTAATCTCTCCAAAGGAGAGAGGTGAATACCCTTAAGGGACTTTATGTCATAGAGAAGGAAGGAGGTGAACAAAACACTCCTTGTTTATTGAATGGAAGTATGCTATCTAAAGCTCTACCTATGTACTTATGATCCTATAAACAAAACAAAATCTAAAACTAAGCTCCTCTGCAAGGTCTTCAAAGTCTTCAATGATGATCCACAAGGTCTTCAACTCAATCTTCAAGGCTCACCCACTCAAAGGAGAAGGAAAGAAAGAAAAACAATACAAACTATGCCCTTAAGCAACACACATACTATCCATACATTCAAAAATCCATTAAAAATACTAAAATACTACATAATATTCTAGGAAAATTCTAGGGGATTCTATACATACTTACCCTTAACCCATATAGTCCCCATACACTAATATGGCCTATAAAACCCAAAACAAAATTGTTCAAATCTACTTATGCAACCTAAAACCCTAATTTGAGCACCTAAATGTCAAACAAGAAAACTATATCAAATTTTAATCTACAAATTGTGAATTAAATTCTATAGGAACTATGGTTCAATCTCTAACTATGCCAAAAAGAATGGCTCAAAAATCCTAAGGGAAAGTCCTAAAAGAAATTCTACAAAATTGAGTATCAACTAAAATCAATTAAAAAGACTATTTACAAGAATAATATGCTAAAAATATTAAAAGGAAAATAAAATGGAATTTTATTTATTTACATTTTTCTAGGCATGATTATGAACATGTAGAAAAAACAAGAATTAAAAAACCATCAATTTTCTATTTTATATGAATTTTTTAATATGCAAGAAAATATAAAAGAAATAAAAATAAGAAAATAGAAGAAAAGTGGGGATGGGGGGTGTCAAAGGTAAAGCGCCTAGTTGGTTTTCTATGATGGGCCAGCGCAGGGGGTGGGAATAGAAGATGGCCTAAGCCCACTATGAGTCAGAAAAACAATACGAAAAAATCAAGGAAAAATTAAAAGAACAACGGTGCAAATAGCGAGTTTTGCAGTTCAAATGGGGATTGGGCCGCTGGTGGGGGTGTGAGTAACAAAGATTAGCTGAGGCCCACGCGTTGGTTTTAATGAAACGATGCGTTTCATACGCATCATACTCCCTCCATTTGCAAGTTTAAACAAGGGCCGTTGGATCAGATTATCCAGTCAATGCTTTTGGACAGATCTAGTGGCTGTGGGTCATCGTCCCCAACAAGCCTCCTAGGGTTTCAGTTCTCAGTTTCATGCAAGGGATTTTCTCTCCAATCGTTCTCCCTGGTTGCTCGATGAAATTCAAAAATTTCAAAAGCAAAGATGCTCTACTCCTCACCCAGAACATGGTTCTAACAATGGTTTTCATTAAAGACTCAGGTATCTCTCAAACAGAATGCGCGAAACCTAGGGTTCCAAACTAGTTCACTGATATCAATTCTTCTAGTTCTTGATCCTAAGGGCACTAACCTGTCCTATGCACTACACTGATCAAATTAACCTATAACACTTGTATTAAAGTCCAACATGCAGCTTGTTCTTGAGTCTTAAAGAAATTGGGACCTGCCATGGAACCTCATGAAAGCTCCTCTAAGTTTCAGAAAGTGATCAACCAACCTAGCATGCTAATTCTATACCTATAAACCTAACAGAATGCACATAAATAAGGAGATATAAGAGGAGAAGAAAACCTGTCAAGAGGTTATGGCAGATGCAGTTAGGGCTTGATTCAAGGCTTTCTTGCTCTCAACTACTCTTCCAATGGTGTACTTTCTGTTGTTTGCAATGGTTTTGGTGGAAGAGGCTTGTAGAGATCAAATCGTGCCTTGCTTGCTTTTGAAGAAACCTTGAACACCTCACTCTTTCTCTCCCTTTCTCCACTGAATTCTCCAACCTTGACCAACCTCTAATCTCTCCTTGATCCACTTAATATATAACCATCCATGGAAGACTCTAGAACCTCCTAGAAAGAGCTAGAATACCATGGAAAGTCTCATGTAATGACATATTGGATATCTCATCTCATGCCTTAATGCCTTTTAATTCTGTGTCAAAAAATCCTCACAAGAGATATTGGGAGGGAATGTGATGAAAAACAAGCATTAGCCTTGCCTTTGGTGAAGTTTCTCATGGGTTCCTTAAGATGCAAGAATGAACTTTTCAAAGTAACATCCATTTTAAGACCTCAAATCAAAATTCTACTTGAACCATTGTTTTTAAAATAGTGTTTGGAGTCAAAATGACATATCGGATGACCCATTTTGGATTTGTAGATCTCCTAAACCAAAATTCCATTTCAACTTTTCAACTTATAAGCCATTTTTAGGTCACTTTTACCCAATCTTGAAAATCCTTGCTACAAGCTTTTCCAATAACTCATGACCACTTTTCTAGGCTTAAAATCCCATTTTGAACAACTTTGATGTTTTGAGTTTTTTCATTTGAGGCTTGGAACTAGGAGATATGGCCTTTGCTTAAAATGACCTATAACTTCCAAATGACCAAAATACCCCTGTCTTGTTCAAACCATAAGTTGAGTTCTACAAATCCTATCAAGGACTTATAGTACTCTCTAGAAAGCTAAGAAGATGCTCTTCAACATTCATGTTGACCAAGAAATCATAGGAATCATCCTACTAGGGAAAACGTTGTCTACAAGTTGGGTGACTTTCAAGGACCCAGATTCACACACCTCAGCTGACCTGTAATTTGTCAAAACCATAACTTGAGCTCTGCAATTCCTATCAAGTCCTTCTACCACTCAAATTAAAGCTAAGAACAAGCTATACAACATTCATGTTGTGGGGAAGATGAGATATCAATCACATCTCGAGCTAAAACTGCCTGGAAGATAGGGATCAAATTAGGGTTTTTTCACTGTCAATCCTCAAAAACCCTAACTTGAAACTTCTCACACTCCTCAATCATGATGAGTTGGTCTAGGAATCATCTTTATAACATCTCCATACCTCATTCCATGATCTCATGGCCCTTGGATTAGGTCTCAACCTTCTCAGAATCTTCAGTTATCCTAGGGTTGACCCAGTCAAAACCCTAATTCTATCATTCATGGTTGAATCTCCTGAATTCTTGCATAATGACCTCTCTGGGCTTCATGATGACTTTCAAGACACCTAATAGGCTTTCTCAAAGCTTCAAGTTCATTCTCAAAGTCTCATAGTCATCTGGGGAGCACCTACAACTCTCAAGCTATGAAGCACACAACCCTGGTTTCAACCAATTCCTCTGAGGAACTCTTGAATTTTCTGATGAAGGTATCAACTTTCAAACACTTGATAGGTGAATCATTGTTGGTCAAATTTTGGGGTGCAACAGTGTCCCGGACATGATAGGGGCCTTCCCAATTCGCAGCAAGCTTGCCCTCGTGCGAGTCTTTCTGGTTTCTTCGTAGGACCATGTCGCCGACCTGGAACTCACGTTTTATGACCTTGCTGTCATAGAAGAGGGTGATTTTTTGTTTTAGTGCGGTTTCGCAGAGAGCTGCCCTCGAACATATCTCTTCGACTAGGTCGAGCTCATCTCTGAGGGCCTCGTCATTGGCCTCCTCCTCGAGGGGGGACTTAGTTCTTCTGGACGAATCCCTTATTTCTATCGGGATTACCGCTTCGGTCCTGTAGGTTAGTCGGAACGGGGTCTCCCCGGTGGTCGAGAAGGGCGTCATTCTATAAGCCCAGAGTATGCTGTAGAGTTCTTCGACCCACCTCTTCTTGGAGTCCCCGAGCCGGCGTTTCAGGCTCTGTACGATAACTCTGTTTGCGGCCTCCGCCTGACCGTTCATTTGTGGGTGTCCGACTGACGTGAAATGTTGCTTTGTCCCGAGCTTGGTCACAAAGTCTTGGAAAATTTTGTCAGTGAACTGTGTTCCATTGTCGGTTGCGATGGCCAGGGGGACGCCGAACCTGGCAAGGATGTTCCTCTTGTAGAAGCAGAGTATGTTATGCGCCATGATCTTGCCGAGAGTCTCAGTCTCGATCCATTTGGTAAAATAGTCAACGCCGACTTTCAGGTACTTGTTCTGGTATGAGTCTATGGTGAATGGGTCGAGGATATCCATCCCCCACCATGCGAACAGACATGGGGAGGAGAGGGACTTGAGCTCGCTCGAAGGGGAGAGGTGCATGTCCCCGTGCCGCTGGCACCTGCTGCACTTCTTCACGTGCTTCTTAGCATCCTACTGCATCATCAACCAGTAGTACCGAGCTCGCAGGGCCTTCCTGGCTAAAGATCTTCCTCCCGAGTGTTGCGTGTTGATGCCCTAGTGATCCTCTTGCAAGATGCTCGGGGCCTGGGCTTTATCGACACATTTGAGGAGAGGGATCGAGAAGCCTTTCCGGTATAGTATGCCTTCGAGCAGCACGTAGGAGCAGGCTTGACGTTTGACCGTGCTGACCTCCTTCGCATCGTCGGGAAGGTGTCCCGTGCTAAGGTAGGCATGTACCAGGGTTATCCAACAGTTGTTGTACCCGATGGCGTTGACCTCGAGCACCATTTTCGTCTTCTCCGTGCTTGGCCATGCGAGTACTGTAACACCCCAAATTTATTAGAATATTTATTTAATTTATTTAAATATGAATATTCGCATTTTTGGTGATTTTCGGTAGTTAGTGTGAATATTGGGAATTATAGATTTTGAGTTATTTATTTAAATAATAGTATATGATATGAATATATTGGTATTATTATTAATTTAAATAAATATAAGTGAATTAAGGGCAAAATGGACATTTGAGGAGGGGTTAATGAGGGTGAAATTGGAAAGCCCATTTTAAGGCCCAACGTTAGGTTTAACAAAAAGAAACTTTTGAGGAAATTAGGATTCATTCTCGTTAGACCGTGAAAAGGGAAGAAATAGTGGCTAGAGCTCTAAGGAAGAGGATTGAGGCAAAAGCTTCGCAAGGTTTCTAAGAATCGAGGAGAAAGGCTAAGAGTCGGCAATTAAGGTATGGGGAGTATTGCCTTCATTGTTTTCAATATGTGATTCAATGTGTTTAAAGATGATTTAAGGGTTTAAGGATTTTTTAGTATTGAATTGTTGTTGCCTTTTTTATGGTGAGTTCAATGAGTGTCGCAACTGCGAAAAACACCCGGCGGAAAACAGAAGAGTCGCCACCTTTCATTATTTATCCCAAAGAGAGGGAAAGGAAACGATCGGAAAAACCTAACGAAAAAGGAAAAGACAAGGTCATCGCAATTAAGTCCTGGATTCGGGAGTTGGTTACGCAAGGGGAAAGTATTAGCACCCCTCACGTCCTTCGTACTCGACGGGATCCACGCTTGTTGTCTATCTAAGGGTGTGTTTAAACTATCTACGCTAAAGGCTTCAGGACAAAAAGAAAAGAAAAGAGACTCGACAGAGGATCGCCGCTCTGTGCTTACGTATTCCCTCATGCAATGGGAAAGTCAGAGTCAACGTAGTTCGGCTAACTACGGGCGAAGAAGGGGGGAAGGTTGCTCGCCAAGACATCGCGTCTTGTGCCTACGTACTCTCAACAGGTATGAAAGATCAGAGTAAACGTAGTTCGGGCTAACGAGAACACTGGTTGGTTCAACACGTTTTACCCGAGTAGGGTCAAACCCTCGTTCTAGCAGTTAGGGAAAAAGCCTGTTTGCGGTAGAACCAAATCTTAATAACACTCTTTTCTGAAGAAAAAAAAGGTTTTCCGATTAATCCCGAAGGAAAAAGGTTTGAAATTTGTTTGTGTTTTTTAATGAAGTGAATTAATTCGGTTTGTGATTCACGTTGCACTAAAGACTATGACATAGGAGCGAATGCGTCATGTATCGCCCCCAAACGGGACGGACACTAAACACTCTAGACAAGCGAGAGGATACCCCTCACTCATCATTCTTCATGTAGCTTATGGCTCGTAGCGCGCAACATTCATCGCATTTATTAGATGAGTTAGAATGATTTTGAGATGAGAAAGAGAGAGACGCACGGAAGGTCTAAGGGAAACTCGGCCCTAACGTTGTCATGCAAAATGGTCCTAAGGTTAGGATAAAAAGGGGAAACATCTACCCTAATGTTAGCATGCTTGGATTGAACACCTAATGTCTCTCCTACTCCCATCCTAAACGGAGGGACTAGGAACCCTATGGGGATCATGGCTAAAAGCACAAGAAAGCACCAAGTAAATTCAATCACAAATAAGAGATGCACACATGAAAAAATGCACACTTAGAATGGAGGGAGGGAGGAAAACTGTGTGGGGCAGCAGCCACCACAAGCGCGTCTCGACCTCAACAGCGATGCAAAAATGATACAAACATGAAGGAAAGTGCAAAAGATGAAAACAAACAAACATGCAAAAAATCATCACCTTGAACCACATCCATAAGCATGCATTCAAGTGGAAAAAACATGAATGTTGGTGAAATCTCGATTAAATAATCAAAACAACGACATATATCCCACAACATTTCAGTTTTAATGCATCATATCAAACTATGATGATTCGGAGTGAAACGGTACTCAAATAAGCAAGCAAAACAGCAAAACAGACCCACTGGCATAGTGTTAATTGGTTAATCCCAGGGGTTAATTGGTTAACACACTGTTAACGTTTAAAAATTTTGAAAATTTGAACTGTTTAATCGGTTAACCGATTAACACTCTGAAAACTTTGAAAAATCTGGAAATCTGTGATGGTTAATCGATTAACCATATGCGTTAACCGATTAACACTGTGCCAACAGCAAAAAATCAGTAACATAACCGCATATGCAGCAAATAAGCACTTATCCAATCAACCGGATGATCGTATAATCACTTAATCACGAAATTAAACCAGTAAAACATGATTCAAACAGCATGTAAATAGATAAACACAGCAACATTCACAATCATGTCAACCAAAATTCAATCGAATATGAAAATCAACATGAACATGCAAATAAGCTCAAAAATGCTATGGATCTAGAATTCCAACCTTCGAAGCGGAGAATTTATTCGATTAATGTTGAATTAACTGAAATTGAACAAATCCAATGCTAGAAGTCGGGAATACTTCAAGATCCACACCAATTCTTGTAGTAGCAATGGAGATCCTTCAAGATTAATCCAAAATAAACCAAATAATCACTTCCAAAATCAATTCCAGATTCAAATCCAATTGTGCACGAAAATTGGATGATAAAATCACTTCGATGGAGATGATGGATGGAGGTTTGAGCTCAAGAATTCATTGATTCCAAGGAAGAATCAAAGAATTCAATGGAAAAGAGCTTCGAGTGAAGGTTTTGGAATTGGAAAGTTGAGAGAGAATTTGAGAGAATTGAGATGAATTCTGAAAAATGAGAGTGAGAAATGAAGATTGGATCCCTTTGGTTTGGAGTGGATCACTTAAGTATCACCTAGTTTGGATCCAAAGGAAAGGCTTGGAAGTTGGTTTGTGAATTTTGGTTTGGGATGAGGAATGGGATTTTGGAGGGAAAATGAAATTAATCAAATCCTCAAATGATTCTAGATCCTTCCCAAGTGTAAAAATTGAATTCAAGTGATCAAAATTGGACCCCAAATGGCTCTGCATTGCAAATTCACGTGCAGAGGCAAAAATTGCATTGGCTAATCGGTTAACCATATGCGTTAACCGATTAACACTATTGAAAAACCCCATATTGACCTGATTTGACTTGGTTAATCGGTTAACCATATGCGTTAACCGATTAACACCTTCAAAATTTTGAATTTGGCGCATTTTGGAGGGAAATTTGCACATTTTCCCTACTTCAACTGTTTGGAGCTCCGTTAAGCTTCTGAACCTTGTTCTTGAACGTTATCACTGTAAAAATGCTTGACATGAGCCTGAGTGCTGCTTTCTGAACTGTTGTTATCCTGCAAAATAAAATAAAATTGGCCGCCTGACCACTGGGCAAAATAAATGCCTGAGCCTCTGATGCCCGTTGTTCGTTGTTCAATCTTTTGCACCGAAATGAACTTGAGCCACCGGAATGCCTCGACCCCATGCCTCGAGAGCAAATGCCATGATATGCGAAAAATGCAAAATGCAAAGAAACAAAAGCCGGTTAAGGTTAAAACGAAAAGGCAAATTTTGGGGTGCTACAATGAGTTTGAGGGATTTGAACTGATGGTTTGATAGGTTTGAGGCTGATTTGAGATAAGGGAAATTAGGCCTTCATGGCCAAAATCTGTTGTTAAGGTTTTAACTATATAGGCTAATTGATTGTGAGAACTTCTTTAATGACTGTGGGGTATTTGTAAGAAATTATGGGAATTGGAGGCGTAAAAAGGATACGGGATTGGCCTAATAAGTCGTAGATCTTGTGCCTTTATCGCCGTAATAACTTAGGAATAATTTAGGGATGTTTTTAGATCAATGGAGAAGGAAATCATAGATGTTTTTGGGCTGGTTTTGGTGCTGGTGCGTAACAGCGATTTGCTGTAATCGCGAGTTGGTACAGTGAAGAAATGCTTCGCACGGTGAACTTCTCCTCATTCTCGCACAACGAACTTGCTAGTGAATGTAGCAGAGTTTCGCAAATTCAAATCTTGTGCAGTGATATCTTGATGTTTTGATATTGTGATTTCTTTGATGAATTACCATGAGTATGGCTATGATTCTTCTGAGATTTGGTGCTTGTGTGTAACAGCGATTTGCTGTAATCGCGAGTTTTCACAGTGAAGAATGCTTCGCACGATGAACATTCACCCCAGACTCGCACAATGAATTTGCTAGCCAACGTAGTAGAGTTTCGCGAATTCTGATCTTGTGCAGTGATGTCTTGATGTTTTGATGTTGCGATTTTCTTGATGAATTACTATGAGTATAATTGTGATTCCTATGTGATTAAATGAATGTATGATGAATTAATATGAGTATAGTTGTGATTCCTATGTGATTAATACATGACCGTATGATGAGTACCCATGAGTATAATTGTGATTCTTATAAGATTAATACATGATTGCATGATGAATCACCATGAGGGACTGTGATGATTTGTGACGTTGATTCCATGAGGTTTTGATGATTCTATAATGACATGATTATTATGATAATTTTGATGAATGATGATGCACCTAATGAGTTTATTATGAGGCTGATGTTGACGTTTGCATCATGCATTCATATGTATTCCAGACTTCGGTCTAGGACCTTGATTCTTGTGGCTTAGCCCCATTATGCAGATGTGAGGTATTTTGTTGTGCTCTGATTCTCGTGTAGAATCGATCCTACTATTGTGGATCTATAGAGGGTTGATGGCCCAGTGTCCATCGAATTTGGTTGTTTGGTACCACATGCATGAGTCTTGTTGCATTTGCATTTATATGACAATTTGGTGTAATTTATAATGTTGTGGCCTTTGATGTCCCTTGATGATTATGATGATGTTGAATATGAAAATGATGTTGTTTTATATATTGATTCCTATATTAATTATTATGAATCGTTTTACTCACCCTGTCTGTTTGAATGCTGCCTCCACGTGGGTAACATGCAGATGACCAGGTTTAGCCGTGGATGTCGTCGAGGACTTTTTGAAGTTTATGGGTCGTTGGCCATTGTGGTTGACTTATAGGGTCTTGCTCTGATTGTGTAACCTTGGGTTGGGTTCTTTGAGTTAAACTATATTTTATTGAGTTTTTGTTATGTTTATTTCCTTGCGATGAAAAGAAAACTTTAGATTTTCCTTTTTGAGTTTCGTTGCCAATTGAGCACTTTTGTGTAAGTTTGAGAAAACCCGTTGTTTACGGAGCATTGACTACATTTGAATTATTTAGAAATGTGAGGCCTTTTGAGATGATTTTATTGCATTCAATATTTTACTTTGATAAATGTGATTGATTTGACAGTTTATTTGTGGGGTAGAGAAAGGTGTTACATTAGTGGTATCAGAGTCTGGTTGGTCCGTCCGGCCAAGTTGTCTAATGTTATTTTTTCCGTAGTATGCGACATGTGTGTGAAAAAACTGTCGGTATACATTTGTTTTCTAACCTTTGTTTGCAGAAGTGGGAATGAAACAAGTGGGGGAGAAGCTTATGCTTCTCCAAGATGCTTCAAGTCTGGAGTGGTGGCTCAGTGTGTTGATGAACGCTCTTATAGTTTGGTAAAGATGGTTTAGGCCCCATCATGATTTTCGTCTGTCTATTGAAAAATTGAGGAACTGATCACCCGTAATCTCTTGTTGATAGTAGACGGAGTCATGTTGGATGGTATAGACGTGCCTTGCAAGCTTAGATGGCGTGTGTCGCTACTGCAAAAAAAGGTGTCGACAATGATAGAAGATTCGCCACCGTTCGTTATTTATCCCAAAAGAGGGAAAGGAAACGATTAGAGAAAACCTGACGAAAATAGGAGAAGACAGGTCATCGCAACCATATTTTGGGTTCGGGATTCGGTTACGCAAGGGGGAGGTGTTAGCACCCCTCACGTCCGACGTACTCGACGGGATCCACGCTTGTTGTCTATCTAAAAGGGTGTTTACTATCTAACTAAAGGTTTCAGGGACAAAAGAAAAGAAAACAGACTCGGTAGAGCATCGTCGCTCTGTGCCTACGTATTCCCTCGTGCAGTGGGAAAGTCAGAGTCAACGTAGTTCGGCTAACTACAGGCGAAAGGGGGGAAAGTTTGCTCGCCAAGACATCGCGTCTTGTGCCTATGTATTCTCATCTGGTATGAGAAATCAGAGCAAACGTAGTTCAGGCTAACAAGAACACCATTTGGTTCAAAATGTTTTTTAGGCCCGAGTAGGGTTAAAACTTAGTTCCAACAGTTAGGTGTATGCAGCTCGACCATTGGAGACTTAGGCGTTTCTTGTTTGCGGTAGAACCAAGAGTTAACAAAACTCTCTTTTATGAAAAGGTTTTCCATTATTAAGGTCCCGAAGGATAAACTGATTTGAAGTTTGTTTTGTGTTTTTTAGAGGAGAAGTGCATTGATTATTTTTTTTAATTCATGTTGCACTAAAGACTATGACCTAGGAGCGAATGCGTCGCATATCACCCAAAGGGTATACACTAAACACTCTAGGCCATTGAGAGGAAGCCCCCCAATCACCATTTCCCAAGTAGCTTAAGGCTCATAGCATACAACATTCATTAGCCTTTATTAAGTGTTTTGAAATTGTTTGAAGATGAGAAGAGAAAGGATACACTAAAGGGAGACTAACTTAAACCTAGTAGTTGTCATGCAAAGTATACCTATAATTGAGGTAAAAGGGAATGCTACCTAATATTGTCATGCATGGTTTAAGTCCTACGGTCTATCATAATCATCCTTGAACAAGAAGATTAGAGGTCCTAAGGGAACATGGAAAAGAAGGAAGAAGAAGAACGAAGCATAAAATAACATGAAAGAAGAAAGAATGCATATGCAATGCAACACACAAGCAAAGGGAGGAAAAAGTGTGGGGTAAATACCTCCATAAGGATATCTCGACCTTTATTAATGCAAGGAAGAAGCTGCACAAAGATGCAAGCACAAAAGAGAAAGAACGGGAGAAGCGAACTCCTACGACCATCGGCCATCAAGCATCGGAGAAAAGTGGGAGGAAAAGAAGTGTGGGGAAGCAGCCGCCACAAGCGCATCTCGACCACTTGATTCTCACAATCAAGCAAGACAAAAGAAAACGCACATCACTTCGAACAACATATACGAGAGTATGCATCCAAGTGGAAAGCAAGCGCGCGTGTCGATGAAATCATGATTAAACAATCACAAATAGCGACATATATCCAAAACATCTCACTCCTAATGCATCACACTGATCTATGATGATTCAAAGTGAAACGGTACCGAAACAAGCATGAAAAACAGCAAAAACAGGCCTGCTGGAGCAGTATTAATCGATTAACAATAGGAGTTAATCGATTAACCACTGAAAAACGCTTGCAGAATTGAAAATTTAATCTGGTTAATCGATTAACACCTGGTGTTAATCGATTAACACTGCTCCAACAATAGAAAACAGCAACAGAAAAGCACTTTTCGATAACTTATCACTTAAGCAAACATCCACATGATCTCATAAACAATTGTGCACGAAATTAAACCAGCAAACAACAATCTAAACAAGATGTAAACACATATAAACAGCACCATCACAATTCACATGAATCAAGAATCCACCAAATCAATCAAAAATGAAGATCAACATGATTATGCAAAATAAGCTAAAAAATGCAATAGATCTAGAATTCCAACCTTCGAAGCGGAGAATTGCTTCGGTTAATGTTGATTCACTTTGAACGTGTAGATCTAAACAAGAAATCCAGAATGCTTCAAGATCCAAGCCAATTCTTGTAATAGAAGTGATGATCAACCAAAATCAAGGCAAATTACTCCAAATAATCACTTCTAGATCCACTTCAAAATTCAGATCCAAGTTTGCACGAAAATTAAATGGAAAATTGGAGATGATGATGATAAAGGATGAAGGTTTAGCTCTTAGAAATCAATGATTCCAATGGAGAATCAAGTATTTCAGGGTGAAAAGAGCTTTGGTGAGGGTTTTGGAAGTTGAAAGAAAATTGAGAGAATTGAGATGAATTCTGAAATTTGAGATGAAATTATGAAGATTAGATGTGTGAGGTTTGGAGTAAACCAATTAAATACCCCTTAGGTTTGGATCCAAATGAGAGGTTTGGAATGAGGAATGGGCATTTGGAGGGAAAATGAGATTAACCAAAATTTGAGATGATTTTAGATCCTTCCTAAGTGTAAAATTGAACTTCCAAGTGATCAAAATTGGACCCCAAAGTGACCCCCTTTGAAAGTTCACGTGCAGAGGCAAAATCTGCACTGGTTAATCGATTAACAATTTGGGTTAATCACTTAACACTGTTAAAATTTCAAATCTGGCCTGATTTGATTTGGTTAATAGATTAACACATTTGGTTAATCGATTAACACCTTCAAAAATTTGAATTTGGCGCCTTTTGGAGGGAAATCTGCACATTTGCCCGTTTTCACCCGTTCTGAGCTCTGTTCAGCTTCTGAAACTTGCTCTTGAATATCATAACCCTGCAAATGCTTGAGATAACCTGAATGCTACTTTCTGAGCTGAAAATACCCTGCAAAATAAAATAAAACCGCTCGCCCGACCGTTGGGCAAAATAGATGCCAGAGCCTCTGATGCTCGCTGTTCAAGTTCATGCACTGAGATGAAAACTGAGCCACGGGAAAACCTTGATCCCTTGTCTCAAGAACGAATGCTATGAAAATGCAGAAATGCGAAAATGCAAAGAAACAAAAACCAGATGCTTCTAAAACGGAAAGGAAAATTTTGGGGTGCTACAGCTGCCCCTATTCAAACAACTTGGACCTGAGGGGATTGAAAGCATCCACTTTAAAACATTCAAGGTATAAGGTGATTGAATACAAAAGAACCCAAAAAATTGCACCCTGCGGGGATGCCAAACAGCGAATACCAACCAAGAGTTGGAATACGACACGCGGGAGGATAACAATCCAATACGAACAAAACTTCATCCAAAAGATACCAACCAAGAGTTGGGATAACAAACCTAGGATACCAACCAAGAGTTGGGATAGGACGAGAATCCAAAACATGTTGGACGTACAATCAACAAACTGACGACTTGAGGACATGAAACACTCCGCTTGGAAAATGAGAGAGAATCTTATACCAAATCACCCGTGGGGACCAAGCATCTACCAAATAACAATCAACCATCCAAAAGATGGGATGACCAGCAAATGAATACCAACCAAAAGTTGGGATAACCGTCAGAGAATACCAACCAAGAGTTAGAATGTCGACTCCGCCGGGGAACAAAAGAGAAAATTAACCAAGCAGCCTCGTGGCGACTTCACTGGGGAAAGAGTAGACTAACCAGACGACTCCGCACGGGATAAACATCCATCCTAAGATACCATCCAAAAGATGGGAAAATACTTACTCTCCAAGGATAACAACCAAGCACTACCAACGAAGAGTTGGAATCACTACAACACCAACCGAAATTTAAATGGCGAGGCGACTTTGCTGGGGAGGAATACTGCCCAAAAGTCGGAATCATCAACCAGGAAACAAAGGTTACCAACCAAGAGTCAGAATAATGTCAACAAGACGAACAAACCGGATATTACCAACCAAAAGTTGAGATCAGACTCCCACTGGGGAACCAAAGACTACCAACCAAAAGTTGGAAAACAAACATGACGACCAAGCTGGGTACTGCCATCCAAAAGTTGGAACGGCACTCCACAAGCGAAAGACCAACACCCAAAAGTTGCAATAATGACTGCAAGGGATACAATCCAACTAAAAGTTGGGAAGCAAGATTACTAACCAAAAGTTAAGATCACTATGAAAAGATCACCATCGACCAAAAGTCGGAACAAGAGCTACTAACCAAGAGTTAGGATTGCCAAGAAAAATCCTCATCGACCAAAAGTCGGGACAAGAGCTACTAACCAAGAGTTAGGATTGCTAGGAAAAATCCTCATCGACCAAAATTCGGAACACGAGCTACTAACCAAGAGTTAGGATGCCAGGAAAAATCCTCATCGACCAAAAGTCGGAACAAGATCTACTAACCAAGAGTTAGAATGGAAGCTACTAACCAAGAGTTAGAATAGAAGCTACTAACCAAGAGTTAGAATAGAAACTACTAATCAACAATTAGAATAGTCGACCACGCTAAATGAAAACGAGCTGACCACAAAAAGGTTACCAACCAAAAATTAGAATCCCTGACTCTGCTGAGGAAAATAAGGATTAACCACTAAAAGTTGGAATAACATCCAAACACCAATGGGTCACCAACCAAGAGTCGGAATGAAACAAAGATTACCAACCAAGAGTTGGAATAAGGACTCTGCATAGGGAATCGAAGATTACCAACCAAAAGTTGGAATAACGCACCTAGAACAGGCATACAACGGAACCAATCCGACTAACCAAGCCTCAATAAGAGAAGTTTAAACAAACGGTTCTACCAAGGAACATCGGTTCAACCACCACTCTATTAGGGGGAAATGTCTGACCAACAGACTCGACCAGGGAAGACAACACTCGCAAGCGAATCACCTGGGGAGAACGAAGAGATTTAACCAAACGACCTAGCTGAAGAAGAAGACGTTTGACCAAACGACTAACTGGGAACAATCCACCAACATGAATAACTCAAAGATCCTCCCTGACACGGACAACACGAAAAGCCCCTTGAATCAAACAGCCTCTGCTAAAAAGACAACCAGTTTTAAAGGTGCCAAACCTGGCTTATGCTTCAATGCATATGTTTGAAAATGGCGTAATGCTCCATACGAAATGGAAATTCTACGCATTTGGGAGGATTCTATGCAAAAATGAAAATGCAAAGGAACCACCCCAGCAACATAAATGCTGGAGAGAAACGACCAATTCTGCTGGGGAGAAATAAGACGCCCCGAGTACAAACAGACTCATGCCGAGGAACAAACAAGCCCTGGATGACCTCCTTGTAAAGCACCTCTCGGATACAACCGTTCTAAAGAGAACAAAACTCCACTCCGCTGGGAATCAAAATTCTGCTGAGGAAAAATGCCTTGGATGGCTTCCCAGAAAACAACTCTTATGGGGATCAAATGCCCAGGCTGGGGGAAACGCCTGGAACAGCCTTCCAACACTCTGGGGAATAAACACACTCCATCGGGGAGAACCGTTCAGAATACGACCCTACCGAAAAGTAAAGTAAACTGTTGAGAAATAGCTCCACTCTGCTTGGAAAGAAATTCCACCCTGCTTGAGGATATCAGATACTTCTACCGAGAGCTCCACTCTACCGAGAAATGGATCACGCTTCACCTAAACATCTGTCACATCGAGGGAATCAACACTGAACTCTGCTCGAGGAAGAAACCCTGAATACCGATACTACCAGGAAAACACCAGAAAGTCGACTCTGTTGGGGAGAGGGCGTCGAAAACGTTGCCTCCACTAGAGAATAATACGCCGAGAACAAACCCACCCCGCAATGGATTAACCTTTGCAGGGAGACGAAACCCTATTCCGTTGGATATTCACTACACACCTCCGCTGGCGATATCTGACCTAATAGTGAAACTCTGTGGGTAAGATAAAATCTCTGCCAGGGGAAAAATGAATCTGCATTATAATTTCAATGCCGCGGAGGAACACATCTGCTGGGGAGAGCTGCCATCCTGCAATAAAACAAAAGAATGTACACATGCGAAATGGTTACCTCAGTTACCAATCATGACACTTACCATGCAAGCAAAGTCATTTGCTTTCGTTACGCTCTGTAAAGCCTCCTGTTTTCACCTGCAATGTTTATCAAAATATCGGACGTTTTTGCAAACAAAACAAGAAAGGGAGAGCTCTTTGACTGAAGTGAATACTTTATTGATAAATGGCCTATAAATAGGCAAATTACAATTTAGATGCAATTCCTGAAAAGAGGCAATTGCGTAAAAGCAAAAGAATATATACACATGTCGGCAACGTGGAAATAGACAACCACCATGTGTCGATTCGGTATGACATGTATATCTTCGATGTGCCCCGTGTTTTTCCTTCTGAAAAGACTGACTGGACTGATTCCTTTCCTTCGGGATAGTTGCTCGTGAGCTCACAGATCGAACGGAGACCGCAGTCGTTTGCCTTAAAATCCCTAACTTTTGCCTGGATCGCCCTTTCGGGTTTTCAATCCACCGGGATACCCATTTTTGCCAAAGTCACCTTTTCAGGTTTTCAACTTTGCGGGTTTACATCTTTCCTTTTTATCCCTAATTTTATCCCGAACCTTCTCTTTTTATGGTTCATCGGGATGCCCCATTTTTGCCTGGACTTTTCTTTTTCTGTCCAGCGGGTCTCTTTAAGCAAAGTAATTTTTTAACCACGTCTGCATTCACAGGGGACGAAAAATCTTCACCATCCATGGTAGATAGTAACAAGGCTTTGCCAGAGAAAACCTTTCTTACCACATATGGACCTTCGAAGTTAGGAGTCCATTTTCCCCTGTGATCTGTCTGAAGAGGAAGGATCCTTTTCAACACCAAATTACCCGTCTGGAAGCACCGAGGACGCACTTTCTGATCAAAGGCTTTCTTCATCCTACTCTGGTACACCCAGCCATGAGCAATAGCCGCCAATCTCTTCTCATCAATCAAGCTCAGCTGATTCAACCTGGTTTGCACCCACTCAGCTTCATCAAGCTTTACATCCGACAATACCCTTAAAGAAGGAATCTCAACTTCCAATGGCAGGACTGCTTCCGTACCATACTCCAATGAGAAAGGAGTTGCCCCGGTTGATGTATGCATCGAAGTACGATAACTGTGAAGAGTAAAGGGCAACATCTTGTGCCAGTCCTTATAGGTTACTACCATCTTCTGCATAATCTTCTTGATATTCTTGTTAGTTGCCTCAACAGTGCCATTCATCTTTGGACGATATGGAGAAGAATTGTGATGCTCAATCTTGAAATTCTGACACAATTCCTTCATCATTTTGTTGTTCAAATTTGAACCATTATCAATAATGATTCTCTCAGGAATTCCGTAACGACAAATGATGTCCTTATTTATGAATCGAGTGACCACCTATTTCGTGACATTAGCGTAGGACGCTGCTTCTACCCACTTCGTAAAGTAATCAATCGCAACCAGAATGAAGCGATGTCCATTAGAACCAATCGACTCAATCTTTCTGATCACATCGATTCCTCAAATAGCGAAAGGCCAAGGAGACGTCAACACATTCAGAGGAGCCGGTGGCACATGCACCTTATCCGCATAAATCTGGCATTTATGGCATTTTCTGGCGTATTTGAAGCAATCGGATTCCATAGTCATCCAATAATACCCAGCTCTCAACAATTTTCTAGCCATTGCATGTCCATTGGCATGAGTTCCGAAAGAACCCTCGTGGACTTCCTCCATCAACAGGCTTGCTTCAAGTTCATCAACACAGCGCAGCAAAACCATGTCGAAATTTCTCCTGTAGAGCATATCGTCTTTGTTTAGATAAAAGTTACTGGCTAACCTCCTCAAGGTCCTCTTATCTTTGCTGGATGCCCCAGATGGGTATTCCTGAGTCTTGAGAAAATGCTTGATATCAAAATACCAAGGCTTTCCATCTGATGCTTTCTCAATTGCAAACATAAAAGTAGGTCTATCAAGACGCATAATGGTGATGGCTGGAGCTTCATTCCAGAAAATCACTTTGTACATCGAAGATAGCGTGGCCAAGGAATCTACCATCTGATTCTCGACTCTTGGCACATGATGGAACTCAATTCTATCAAAGAACGACAACAATCTCCTTGCATAATCCCTGTGAGGCACCAGGTTGGCTTGACGAGTGTTGCACCCTAAAATTTGACCAACCGGTTCCTACACCTGATTTACGTTTCAGCTCATTTTTCATTCGCATTCGCATACGGCATGCATCACATTTTTCAATCATACTGATAATATCGGGGTACAGCCTAATTCTCACCGGTCGGGCGTTTCAGACCAGTCCAGATAATCAAAGTTTCATTTTTCGGGAAGTTGCGCGCTCCTCGGCGTTTTCAGCTGATACTGCTGTTTTGAGGGTATTTTGAGACCTGGCGTCACCCTTCATTCCAGTCTGGTCTCGTATCGGAATTATTCGCTTTATTTGCTTTTATAGGATTTTATAGAATTTTTTCTAGGTATTTTTGAGGTTTTATAGGCATTCTAATAATCATTTTTGACTTTAAATAGATATAGAGTTAGGTTTTAATATGGAATTAGTAATTTTTCTTTTTTGTAGAAATTAAATAGTTCTCCTTTTTAATAGAATTTCTTTTCTAGGATTTTAATAAATAAAATAATAGTTTTAGTTTTAATAGATTTTAATTGATTAGATTTAATATAGATTTATGAGTTAACGAGTTTGAGTAGATTTTAGTTTCAATATATTTGTTAATATGGTAGGTAATTAGTATTATTTCTTTTTTTTTTAGTAGCTAATCAGGTTTTGATTTTCGTTTTTTGCATAGTAATTAGGATGTTATTTTCTTTTATGGTTATAATTAGACGTTAATCCTGTTTTTTCGTTGCATTACTGGTTAGTTAATTAGGTTTCTTGTTAATATTCATTAATTGAATAGATTAATTAGGGTCTAATTGTCCATTTCACTCACTAATCACGTGGATTCAAGGTTTTGGATCAGGATTTATGCTATTGGGCCAAGTATCCACAGAATTATCCCAAAGCCCAAGTCGGTGGGTCCAAAGAAGCCAGGTGGCTATAAATTCGGAGTACCACGTGTAAGAAAGAGGTTCAGCCACCTCTGCCAGCACACTCTGTACACGCGTCTCCCTCTCACCTCTCCCCAACGACACCTGTCTCCTCCTCACATCTCACCGGAAAGTCCACCGGCCGGCATGCAAAACCCTCCGGCCACCTCCTAATCATCTCCGGCCCCCGCTCCAACATACTCCGGCCACCGCAACGAACGCCAGAATCTGGATTTTCCAGAAAAATCACTAATCTTCTTCGATCTTCATCTTTCTTCTCAAATCACCATCAATAATCATCATCTCCCCCGATCGTCATCCACATCTCCGCACAGATGCTCATCATCTTCATCATTTGCCCAGAATAACATCATCATCATTCTTCAATAAGTTCATCTTCTGTCGACATTCAAGAACCCTAGCAACACACCAGTTTTTTCCAGATTTCCGTTAACTACCTTCATCCAACCTTCAAAGGCTCTTCAACAAACTTTCCAGAAGTGCCAGATTCTCCTCGATCTCGTTCGTCTCCATCGCAAATCGTCAGGAACAATCTCCGTTGCCAACTTCGTCCGATCCTATCTCCAGATTTTAAGAGGCGTTTCCACGATCCAAGATCAACAGAACGTTCTTCAGCAATTGCTTTTTTACAGGTTTTGCCAAGCGATTCGTAGATCTTCTTCAGCATTAGCTTTCTTCGAGATCGCCAAGAACCCTTCGTTATCTGCAAATCTTCAACGGCGTCATAATCCAGGTTTCATTTCTTCCCCCTCCATCTCTTTGCATGTGAGTAGATGTAGTTTCTTGAAGATAATTAGGTTAAGCGAGTTAGGGTCAATCCTTATGTTTAGGTCGTGAACATCGGAGGTCTCTGAGAAATGAATAAGGTAGTGTTTATTGATTTGAGAGGAGTTTTGATCGGTGATAACGATGGAGTTTTGAGGTTTGGTTATGGTTGATTGAGTCGAGAACAAGATGTTCGCTGCGGAGTGTTTTAGGGTTTAGACGTGTTTCGGAAAGACTGAAAGAGCAGAAGCTGCGCTAGGTTAGTATGATGAACAGTGTAGAGGAAGGTTAGAAGGCTTCAAGGTTTTGTATGCTGAGTTGGTTAGATGGATCGTGGGCTTAGCTTAAGCCCAAGGGCGTGGTTACTTAGCGTACACCCCGTTGCGCTAGTGCACCCCCCTTTTCCCTTTGTGAATTGCTGACGTGCCCAGTCTGGGAGGCCCAAAACCTGTGGTTTATTACACACACCCCGGATGTACTTGTTTCACCCCCTGGCTGTGGGGGCTGATTAGTTTAGTGGGCTGGGCTTGGCATGTTTTGGCTACTGAAGCCCCCTGTTTTCAGTATACACCCCTGGCAGTTTAACTTGCAATTTCTTTTCTTTTTCTTATGGTTTTTTTATATTTTGTTTTGATTTAGTTTTGTTAATTGCATTAGGATAAAATTTAGGATTAACATTAGTATATAGTTTGAATTTTAATAAAAATAATAATAGATAGTTTAGCATAGTATAAAGAGAATATTAGAATTTTAATGGGAATATATTAGGAGTTAATAAGAAAACTTTAGAATAAAAAACATTAAAAATATATTAGTATAGTTTAGATATTAATATACCTTAGAATAAAAATTTAGGTTAAAATGAAGAAAAAATCTTTAGATATAGTATAATAAAAAGTATTAGATTAAAAAAATATAATGAAAATAGTAGAATATTTTAGAATAAGCTTAGTATAATTCTTGGGATTTAATATACATACTTTGTACATAAACTTTTAGGATAGAACTTAGTTCAAAAACAATTAATACTTAGTTGTAATATAGTTTGGGGCATTTACTAGTTGATTTAGGATTATGGAATATATGGGGTATAGGGTAGATTTAGGTTCCCTTAGAATAATTAGGTGTTTTAATCAGCAGTGTGTGCTATAATTGGTGTGTTTGTTTGTTTTTGCTGTTTGCCTTTTTTTGGGTTTCGGGGAGTGTTTGGGAGTAGTTGTGGAAGACTTAGAAGCTTGAAGACTCAACTTGGAGCATGAAATGGAGGTCTCTTCTCTTGAAGACTGCTGTTTGAAGGCTTAGGATGTAGGATGTTTAGAGAGAGCCTTAGATTAGAATAGTTTCTTTCTCAAACATAGAAGGCATCTTACGCCTCTACCCTACCCTATGACATAAGATCCTCACGAGGTAGCTCCATCTCTCCTTAGGAGGGATGTAGAGCATGCCTTGTTTGAGTAGAATCTTGAGGGTAATTGTCTGCTATTGAGTTGTAATTTTAGTGGCTTCCTTTGGTTGTCATTAAAATTGTAATACATCATTTGGATCTCACAAATAAAATTCCTCTTTTGCTGGAGCGTGGATTACGTTGAAGCATGAAGACGTTTGCTGTCAAGATGGAGTGAAGTTGCTGTTTCCAACTCTTGTTGTCGTTTATTCAACTGTCGCTGTTAGAGCTGTAGCTGTCGAAGCTGTTGTCAGAGTTGTTGTTTTTTAAGGTTGTTTGCTGTTTAGAGCTGGTGTTGCTGTTGAAGCTGGCGTCGGGTTTTATTTTTATCTTCTGTATTGTCTGTTAATTTTCCCCATAGGGTTGAAGTGAAGTTGTTTCACTTTGCCCATTGTTTTCTAGGTTCGAGGTTGAGTGAGACTCCCTTGCCTCGCTTGTACTGCTGCATTCATGTATTTTACTGCTTTACTGTATATGATGTTGCTTTTCCGTTTATCCCCTTAGGATCTCTGTTTCTCTCTGCGCAAGAGAGGAATATGATAGACGTTAGGTTCTCATCCATGCATGACAACATTAGGATAGATTTTGATCCCCTTTTCAACCATAGGCTTTTTAGAGCTCCTTTCTCTTCTCATCTCAGAATAATTCAAAAAACACAGTAATAAGGATAATCAATGTCGTACGCTACGAGCCTTAAGCTATTTGAGAAAGGTTGTTGGAGGGTCACTCTTCAGTAATCTGATTGCTTAGTGTGTTACCCTTAGGGTGACATACGACGTAGTCACTCTCAAATCATAGTCTCTAGTGCGTCAGAGATTGCAAACACACTAAAAAACACTTCTTGCGTAAAAAGACTGAAAACCAATCAAAGTGTCATTTTTGTCCGCTTGGACCCATAATCAGGAGAAAACCTTTTTCAGAAGGATAAAAACAATCAAGATAGACTTGTGTCGTACGTGGCCCGAACTACGTTTGCTCTGATCTTTCATGCTGTATGAAAGTACGTAGGCATAGGATGTGATATCCTAGTGAGCAACCTTCCCCTCCTTTCCCGTAGGTAGGCGAACTACGTTGACTCTGATTTCTCGTTCCAGACGGGAATACGTAGGCATAAAGTGCGATACTTTGCCGAGTCATTTTATTTTCTTTTAACCTCAGACCTGTAGAATAGATAGAATAAAAATCCGTACTAGAAAACAAGCGTGGATCCCGTCGAGTACGACGGACGTGAGGGGTGCTAATACCTTCCCCTTGCGTAACCGACTCCCGAATCCAGGATTTGGTTGCGATGACCATTCCTTTCCCGTCTTTGCGGTAGGTTTACTTCGAGCGTTTCCTTTCCCTCCGTTGGGATAAATAACGCACCGTGGCGACTCTTCTGTTCAGCCGGCGCCGATTTTCGTAGTAGCGACAACTGGCGACTCTGCTGGGGATCCAACGTCCCCTATGCGAGTCAATCCTAGCGCTTGTTTTCCCGTCGTGGATTTTGTATGGATTTACTTTTCATTCATTACTTTCAGCATTGTTTTATTGTGATTATTGTTGTGGGTATGAGGGGGTAATCTGTTGAGAGATAAGCCAAACCCAGGCTTGAGTACACCTATAGATCTAGAGAGAGAGTAGTGGTTAGCCTGCTTGCTTAGCTCGCACCAGCTAGCCACGAAATCTCACTCGGAATAGATTCTCTTTGATGCTTCTTGCCTGGCCCTTAGGGCTCGACAAGTTGTCTGACCCGAGGATTGTCGACTCTGGGAACCTATCAATTGGGATTCAACTAAGTGAGGTCGCTTCAAGGGATGATGATGCCACACCTTCTGGGTATCGTATCATCGCTCTTGAAAGTTTGTGACGTTGAACCCACATAGGATGCCGCACCTCGTCTGCGAGTTAAGTACACACCGGTGAGGGGCATGAGGGTCTGTTTGCAGGGAACCTTTGACCTCAGAGTACCTGGTTTGCCTCTATCAGTGAGATGTGGTTACAAGGTTCTTTTGAGTGGTTGGTTTGGTTTGAAATAAAGATTGATTGGTTCTCAGGGCTTCAGTACAGAGCAGCCCCCTCTATCAGCATTGCACGTGATCCCATGTTTGCATATGCATGTGCATTTTCATGTTTGCATTTCATTAACATGTATTTATGTTGCAGGTGATTATTCCCCTCTGATTCTAGGACATCTTCTAGCCAGGCATGGAGTCCCTGAAGAAGACGGTTGCTTACAGGTTGCAGTCACCAGACATCAGTTCATTATTAGGTTTAGTTGCTTTGGCAGATGAGAGTGTGAGGGCTGGGTGTTGCACCCCAAAATTTGACCAACCGGGTCTCGCATCTGGTCCAATGTTTCGGTGCATGACCGCATTCGCATCTGCATATCGCATACAGTGCATTTTTCATTTGTTTTGATTTTATCGGGATCACAGCTCTCGTCTCGCGTTTCAGGTTTTTTTTAATCAGTTCAGATAGGTAGAATCGTATTTTTGGGATATTTCTGTGTCCGTTTATTTTTACCAGCTATTTTGGTGCGCTCTCGCGGTGTTATTTGCCGTTCGGTGCTATTTTTGTTCCTTCGGAAATTATTGTGATTTTTCTGGATTTTATTAGCTATTTTTAGGGCTTTGTAGCTTTTTTAATCATTTTAGGATAATATAGAATATTAATAGTTTTTTTAAAAATAGTTTTAATGGTTTGTAATTCATTTTTAGAATATATTAGGTATTAAATAGATTTTTTTAATCATTTTAGATATAAATAATATAGTTTTTTTTCTTTTATTAATAATAGATATTTTAATAGATTTTAATCATTTTAGAATAATAGAGTTTTATTTTTAATAGAAAATTGATTTCTTTTAATATAGAAATAATATAGATTTTACTTTTGATTAAATAGAATAGATTTTTTAATAAACAAATAATAGTGGTTTTGTTAATATAGAATTTAGTTCTTTTTAATAGTATAGATTTTTAATATAGAATATTAGATTTTCTTTTTAATAGAGATTAAATAGATTTTTGGATTTAATTAGTTTTTAATAGTCTTTAGATGTAGTGTTAATTAGGTATTATTAGTTTAATGGAATAGATTTAGTATAGATTTTAATCAGTAATTAGTCAATTGTTAATGTCCATTTCACGTTTTAATCCATTTTTATTTTCATTAATCAATCCATTAATCCATTTTTCATTCAGTTTTTTTTGGGTTTTTTTGAATTCATTTTCGTTTGGGCCCAAGGTTGTGTGGAAGCCCAATTCAGTTTCGTCCAGAAAGATCCAGAAGAGTCCAGAAAATAATCCAGTCCTATATAAGCTTCGGAGCCACGTGTTAACAAAGGGAGACCCCACATTTCATCACCACGTCACGCCACCTCATCAAACACACCTTCCCTCTCTCTGCCACGTTTCCACACGCGTCTCACATGCGTCGAACTCCTCCACTCACCCACCACGTGTCCACTGCCTAGCCCCCACCGGTTGCATGGCCGGCGGCCATGCAACCACCGCAACAACCCGCCGTCGGCAGCCCTAACCAAATCCCTCCGCCCTACCCGTCGCCGAAGAACACTAAAAACCCAGTTCCCGGCCAGCCTTCATCTTCCTCCTCTAATCTTCATCATCTCAAACCCAGAAAATTCCAGAAACCACCGCCAACCTCCATCTCCTCCGATCAACTTCCCACTCCGGTCATCAACAAGCCTCATCTACCAACTTCATCATCATCATCATGTTCCTCCTCAAGATCAAATCTCCAGAAAACTCCCCGATCCATCAATCATCAATCACCATCACTCTTCGTTCTCCGATCAACACTCAACCAGAGTTCATCAGTTCTTCTTCAATTTCCCAGAAAACACCAAAAAGTTCACTTCAGTATTCATCCAGATTCAAGTGTTCATCTTGAGTTGCTCCAGAAAACCGTTCGTCAAATTCTTCGTAGATCTTCCTTCAAGATCCATCAAGACCGCAAGAACATTCAAGAAGCCATTTTCGTCTTCATCGAGCTTTCAAGAACATCCAGAAACGATCATCTCCATCAACGCCCCTTCAAACAATCAAGAACATCCAAGCAACTCCAAGATCTTCAAGCAAACGCCAAAAATCGCCAGAAAATCTTCATCATCAAGAATCATCGTTCTTCGTCAAAGTCCTTCACCAAATTTCCAGGTTCGAAGCTTCATCATGTATCAAGAACACCTTCAAGAACATTCCAGATGCCTCCGTATTACCTTCGAGAGCTTCGTGTTCTTCGTAAGAGCTCAAAGATCCTCCACTATCATCACATCTCCAGATCGGAACTCATCGAACATCGCAACGTTCACAAATCCAAGATCTTCAATAACATCTTCAAAAAGCCCCTCTGAGATCATCAAGCCATGGATTTTGTTTGTATTGATTGTGGTGTTGTTAGGTCGTTGGGGATTACAAGGTGCAGAGCGCGTTTGATTTGATGTTGAGCGATTTGGTGAGAAGAAGAAGATTGATTGAAAGGTGAGGAGGCGAGGATGAGGGTTTCAGGGAGGACGAAGGAGGAAACGGCGCTAGGTACGTGAACAGTGCAAGGGGAATTGGGAGGAATTAGGGTTTGGCCTGCTGTGAAGGGAGCGTTGGATTTTTGGGCCTCAAACCACTAGGCCCATTGGATTTTTTTGACTACACCATGTTTTTTTCGTCTTCACCCCCCCCCCCCTCCGTTTGGTGTCTGGCTGGGCCTGAGCCCACGTAGCAATTGCTGGACCATACCCCCAGTTTCAGTACTCCCCCCATCCGTTTTGGCAGCATTAGCTTATGGGCTGGGCCCAGTTTGGTTTTTTTTATTTCTGCTTAATCACACCCCTGTAGCCAGTGTACCCCCCTCCCTTATATTTTCTTTTTCATTGTTCTATATAAGTATATGAGAAAAAAAGGAAAAAGCATATATCAAAGAAAAGGATATTGAAAAAATAGTAGAAAAAGAAATATTGAAAAAAGAATTTGAAAAAAGAAAAAAGGAGAAAAAATATATAGAAAAATAGTGGGGAAAAATATATGAAAAATATTTTGAAAGAAAAAAGAAGAAAATAGCTGAAAAGAAGAGAAGGAAAAAGAGAAAAAAATATTAGTGTCGATTTAATATTTTTTAGAGTATAGAGTTTCATAGAGTTTATTTTACCATTTTAGAGATAGAATTAGACCTCCACTTGTTAGGGGACTTTTTCATTCGATTTTTCAGGATAGGATAGTATTTCCTAGGGGTTTATTTTTCAGTATTCAATCATTGTAATCATTTTTCAGAATGTTAATAAAATGAGATTTGAGTTGTGGTCCCGAAGTAGCCGAACTACAGCTGCTCTGATTCCTCGTACCAGACGAGGATATGTAGGCATAGGATGCGATATCCTAGCGAGCACACTAACAATTAACCTTTTGTTCTCTCGCTGCTGTGCAATCGAGACTTTCCCGCTGACGACTAATTGATTACCCTTTTTCTCTCTTGCCCGAGTGCATTTGAGACCAGACCGTAGTTTTTCCCATAGGTTCCCGTACCTGTAAAACCAGTTTATTTTCTCACTGCTGTGTGAGAATATCCCGTTTAGCCGTAGTTAGCCTGAACTACGTAAAGCTCTGATCTTCCATGCAGTGTGGAAGTACGTAGGCACAAGACGCGAGGTCTTGGCGAGCCAATTTCCCTGTAGTCCCGAACTACGTTGACTCTGACTTTCTCTCTTTAGAATACGTAGGCGTAGAGTGCGACGCTCTATCGAGTCAATTCCCTTCCGTTTAGATTTAGCAGCCGTAGATATATTGTTTGCATCCTTTAGACAACCCAAGCAAGCGTGGATCCCGTCGAGTACGACGGACGTGAGGGGTGCTAATACCTTCCCCTTGCGTAACCGACTCCCGAATCCAGGTTTTGGTTGCGACGACCATACCTTTCCCGTGTTGTGCGAGGTTTACTCTGAGCGTTTCCTTTCCCTCCCGTGGGATAAATAACGCACGGTGGCGACTCTTCTGTTCAGCCGGCGCCGATTTTCGCAGTAGCGACAGCTGGCGACTCTGCTGGGGATCCAACGTCCCCTGGCTGCTAAGGACTGCGATAGTCCCTATGCATGTGGGATCCAACGTCCCCTAAGAGAGTCAATCCTAGCGCTTGTTTGCTTGTCTATTGGTGTTTATATATTGATATTATCTGTTGCTGTTGAGGTGTGACGGGTGTTCTATGATTGAGAGATAAGCCGGACCTGGGCTTGAGTACAAACCTAGAATTAGTTGTGGAGATTAGTGGGTGGACCTGTTTGCTTAGCAGACACAGTTCCCTACGAAATTCGCGCTCAGACGAGGTTCTCTTTGATGATTTCCTTTCCGATCCTTAGGATCCGATTGGGAGTTGGATCTGAGAGTTGTCGACTCTGGGGATTGTCATTTGGAAGTTAGCTAAGTGAGGCCTCTTCAGGACTTGATGATGCCACTCCTTCTGGGAATCGTATCGTCAGTTTTGAAAGTCTGTGACGCTCACGACCGCATAGGATGCCGTACCTTGTCAGATATAGGTCCATACCTGTGAGTGGGGGGGGGGGGGGGGGGTTGTGCAGGAAACTTGACTTCCAACCTACCCGTTATTTTGGTCTTCTCTTCAGAGCAAGCGTACTCCGTCAGCATCGCAGCAGTATTCGGATTGTGTGGGGGCTGTGGTCCCGTTGTTTGCTGCATCTTGCATTGCATTTGCATAAACAGTGTTGCATCATATTGCATATCATCTTCCAGTTAGCCAGAGTTCTGATCCAGCCTTTGTTTCCTGATGGTGATTACCCGGAGTTTGGATTGAGCAACTGTTGATTGTCAAAAGCCGACCTAGGGGTTGAGTAGACTTGAGCAGAATCAAGCATTGAAGTCAGCTGAAGACTATTGGTAGCTATGTCTGAAGGCAATTTCCAGTCCCCTAACACTTTGGCAGGCTTCACTATGGCGTCCGACCCTCTGTATGATTCTATGGAAGACTTCCTGCAAGTGAACAACGTTACTGCAGACCAAGTTGCACAGCCTTCTGTGGAGAACCGAGATCGACATGAGCAGTTTGTTGCCCAAAATGAACGTCCTCCTCCTGTTAACAATCAAGATGCTGTTAACCTGATTGCTGCAGACATGTGTTTGGTTCCTGACCTGGTGTTGCCTTACAAGTTCAAAGTGCCAGAAGTTGAAAAGTACACGGGAGATAGCTGTCCGAAGCAACATTTGATGATGTTCTGCCGGAGAATGACTTCATTCGTGAATAACGACAAGTTGATGATCCATTGCTTTCAGTATAGTCTGACTGGGGCATCCTTGAGTTGGTATATGCAGTTAGAGAAAAATCAGATTCAATCATGGGTGGATTTAGCCAGAGCTTTTCTGAAGCAGTACGATTATAACCTGGATATAGCTCCATATCGCATGCAGTTGCAAGAATTGTCTCAAGAGAACAATGAACCTATCAGGAAGTATGCTCAGAGATGGAGAGAATTTGCTGCTAGAGTGCATCCACCGCTGTTAGACCAAGAGCTGACTAGCATGTTTGTAGATTCCCTACAAGATCCGTACTTCGAAAGACTGCTCGGACTTCCATTAAGTTTCTCTAACGTGGTAGCATTAGGAGAACGCCTTGAGTATGCCATAAGATCTGGGAAAATTCAGATTACTTCAAATGATCAAGCCGGTGAAACTGAATATCCTTGTGACTATCAGAGTGAAGAAGGAGTTGGGATCAATGCAGTCATGCCAAAGGTTGAATATCCTCGAAGAAAATCAGTGAATTTTGTTGGTTCTTCGTCTTCTCAGAGATCAGTACCTCATGTGGCTTGTTATACGGGACAGACAGCCGTGCCTGGGGCACCCTATCAGGAATCTTATGTCGCTTCCATTGCAAATCAGCAAACTCGTGGCCGAGATTATCAGACTCAGCGTCAGAATCAGATTAGACCTCGCAGCAATTTGGAACGAAGGAAAGCTCCTTCTCGTCCAGTGCCTATGTTGTATGGCTAGCTGCTACCATCTTTGATCCAGAGTTCTTTGGTGGAACCGAAAGCTCTCAAGCCTGTGCCAGAACCTTACCCTCCTGGGTACAATCCCCAAGTTCAATGTGGTTACCATGGTGGCTCTCCAGGGCATGCAACTGAAGATTGTAAGGCATTTCAGGCGAAGGTACAGCAGTTGATCGACCAAGATCGCGTTTCCTTTCGAGAAGGACTTTTGTTTGTTCATACCAACCGCTCAGCTGTCTAAGCTCGTAGATTCAGAAAGTATTCCCCAGAAAAGGAGCCAGTGATTCAGACAGGCGGGCGCCTCAGCATTAGCAATCCTCAGACCCTTATATCATTTGCATTTGTAGTTTCTTTTTCTGTTAGTTACTACTTGCTTTTAAACATTGTATGTTTCGAATGGTGATAATAATAAAGTGACTATGCTTTTTTCTGAATTAATCATGTCGCTGTCGCTCATTTACTGCATTGCACTAACACTTGCATTTTTTTCACTCCACTTGCATCACTGTGACTAGCAAAGATTGGAGGGAGGATGACGAAAATAAACTCATAACCGATGATCGTATGCTTTCAGATAAGACCTTACCGATGACGTACAAGGCATTGTTTCAAATCCCCTAAACACCAGAGAGATAAGGAAGAGAATCCCTTGTTAACCACTTCGAGCCTAGAAGTAGGAGTTTCTTTCGGATTTTTAAACCCTCACATCTTAACCCGGGGCAGGGTAGTTGTCAGTTAGCTTGACCGAGCATTCAAGTCTTACAGAGGAGTGTTGTCTTTCGAGGACCGATATCAGTTTACGCCTCTCAAGAGGTCGTAATTCGTCAACCACAGTGGTTAAACCTCACCAACCAGGAGTAAGGCAATTACAATCCCTTCGGAGCAATCAAGACAACCATTGTCACACGACTTTGTGCCAAAAGAAAGAAAAAAGAAAGCCCGCTAAGTAAAAAAAGAAAAAGAAAAAGCTGGAAGGCTAATACTTAGGCAAAAATTAGGGCATCCCGCTGGACTTCAAAAGAGATCGAAAAGAACTCAAAAGGAGTCAGTCCAGGCAAAAATTAGGGAATCAAAAGAACGAAAAAGAAAGGATATCAAAAGAAGAATCCTCGAACAAGGACAAGGTTGTGTGGATACAGACACCGAAAGCGAAGAAGGAGTAACTATCACTCCAAAACCTTGTGAGTTCCTTAGCCATGGTCCTTACCATTCAACGTACCTCTCGAAGAGGCGAGCGCTCGAGCCATGTTAACTGAACTTTAGGATCGGAGATCATCACGTAGAAGGGGTGGGTACAAATCATAATTTGAGCCAAATATCCTTTGTTTCACGAACCGTGAACCCGACCACGATACAACCCTTAAAAGACCTAATTGAGGCAAGGTTTATTCTGAAGGTGCATTACGGTAAGGTTGAGTAACCTGACTCCCTCTTGATTTGCTATTCATATCCTTGTTGTATTTTTAAGCACTACGTTTGAACTTTGGTTCATTCATCACTCACAGTCATGACACATAAATGAGTGACAGTAAATTTTTTCAAAATCTGCATGAACACTGCATTAAAATTACCATTCGGGATTGAACAATTTTACTTGCAGGTTAGTAGTTGACAGGAAAGAAATTCCAACAGGGAATAATCGAACAGGATTGAATAATTCAACAGTCTGGATCAGAATGGTGTATGTTGCGGAACCTTGTAAATCTGAGGCATTGACTTTCAGAGAGTTCAGAGTCAATTAGTCTGAGGAAAAGTCCCGAAGCATCAGTTGATTATGGGGCAGAAGTTGATCAGAAGCGAATCTTCTCAAGAGCCAATCAGGGACAGTTATCCAGAATGCTATATCAGGACAGGTTAAGTCACTCAACGCTCGTTCAGGGGTAAGTCACGATGTTGATAGTTGTTGAATTAAGGGAAACACCGGGGTGAGCCACCGCAAGGTCGTATTGTAGCAAGGTGCTTTCGGTTCAGAGTAAGTTCTTTCCGAGAACCAGATTGAGGCAAAGTCATTACAGACAGGGGCATGCCATCCCAAGAGTGCAGAGATTATTCTTTATTCGAGAGGCGTTCAATTCGAGGTACCTCGCTGAAGTTCAGTATGCTGGGGCAGTTCATATCAAACCGTCAGGGTACAGATTTTCAGACTATCCCACAGAGATTCCTGCAGGCCAGGGCATAACAGAGGCGAAAGAAATGTTCTTCTCAGTGTCAACAGAGTTATTCAGAGCTACTTGAGCAGATTCAGCCAATCTTCAAGTTTGAGACAAATATCGGGAAATCGTGCTGCCCTCCAGGGACCCTTCTACTAGAAGCCGTGAATTTAGACCGGATATTGTCCAGCATCAGGCGTGTATGACCCACCACGGATGTACAGAAGTCCAGCCTACGTGGCACATTCGGTTATCCCCAGCAAAGTCATACATTCGAGAGGCAGTTAATCTGGGGCAATTAGGTCGAGATTTGGCAAATCTCTCGCGGTTATGGGCACTGCTCCACGAATCAGTCGATCAGGGGCAAAAGACTATCGCAAGACCGGGGCAGGACACCCTAAAAACAAAAGATGTTGTTGGGACATTCTTTTGGGGTTTGACGTGCAGAAGCAGTTCAGATCTAACCGTCAGGGTTCAGAGATCGAAGAGTCCTCATCAGAAGGTTGGTGCCGATTTAGGGGCAAGGTATTGTGAGTAGCACTATGGCTAGCCTTTCTTTCCCAGACGAAATGCTCGGACTGGGGCATGTTGGTATTTGTGGGGCAAATTTCCGAGAAGGAATAGAGTTCATGTCGCCCTGACCAGAGGCGTTTTGGTGAAAGACTTGATCGTTACGTGAAGTGAACCCACGCAGGTCATGCTTCTGAGATAACAATGTCCCTTACTAAAGAAGGATCGAATTCCCCAGCTAGTCGTGGCTTATCCAGAGGACATTCTCCAGTCAAGTCATTTATCCTCAGCAGAGTTTGGCAAGTCCAAGATTATAAGGTTGTATTCAGACAGTGTATCTCAAGCTGAGTTGGTTTAGTCTCAGAAGATTAATATTTGTGAGCTGTATTCAGACAAGTTCACCTTTCCCCGCAGGGTCATCTACTCTCCAGCGGAGTCAGTTGATTTTCCCCAAGAGAATCACCCTGTCCCCCGCGGAATTCTCTTCTCGGCAAGTGTTCTCATTCCTCCCAGTGGAACTCGGAGATTAAGACTCTCCCCGGCAGAGTTGGTGGTGCGCCCAGGCATTTATTTTGTTAGAATACCGTGTGATATCTGTTCACTCTCCAGCATAAGTCCGATCATACCGAGCGCATCTGCTATTCTCCAGCAGGGTGTTACTTCAATGAGATGTTTGGTTCAAGTTCCCAATTTCCCAGCTGAGTTGACTTCACTCTTCCAGCATTTATTTTGCTGGAATAATTCTGTAGCATCTGGCTATCCCCAGCGGAATTGGCATTATCTTCAGCATTTATTTTGCTGAAGCGAGTTCCTGTATCTCAGCAGTTCGAGTCTGCATTTGCATTGGCATATAGTGTCATATTTGCATCCACCAAATAAAAGCGTAGCGTTTCCATGTCGAATGGAGCATTGCATCGTTGTCAAACATACGCATTTTTGAAACATAAACTAGGTTGGCTAACCGTTTGTTTCAAGTATTGTCTCTCCTGCAGGTAGAGAGAGCTCTTACTCAGATGAATCACCAAACAGTCGAGGTCTCAACGTGAGACATTCAATGAAGTGTCAGCTTTGGCATTAGTTCCCACAGAATTATCATGATGAAGTTCTCTTTGTCTCCGAACAGAGTTATTTGTGAATTTCTCGTGTTTTCCCCGCCAGAGTTAGTAGGCAAAATTTCTCCTCATTCCCAAGCAGAGTTATCTGTCATCAAAAGGTTCATGAATCAGAATTTCAGAGGCTGCCGTCGGTTATCAGAACAGGTGTCCGGTAGTTTGGTTTCCAAATATCCCCAGTAGAGTCCGCCTCAAAGTCGTTGTCACGTCAGTGCTAAGAAGTTTGTGGTTTGAGACCAATGGAGGAGTGAGTCCTAACGTGGACAATGTTATTGACAAGTTCTTGGTGCTAGAAAAGTGGGAGTCCTAACGCGAACAGTTTTATTTCCCTGGGCTGATAGGAGGTGCTAGTCCTAACGTGGACGGGTTCGTTTTTTCAGAGTTGTTGGAATGTGGAGTCCTAACGTGGACATTTCTTCCAGGTGACGATATGCGTTAGTCCTAACGTGGACAGATTCGAGTTCTCGGTATTGATTGAGTGTGGAGTCCTGACGTGGACAAAAGTGGGTTACTCTTCGTGATGGTGTCCTGACGTGGACAATTTATTTCTAGCAGATAGCTTTATTCGTAATGGTGAAATGTGCGTCCTGACGTGGACAAGTTTATAGTTCTTCGTGTCGTCAAGGTGCGAGAGTCCTGACGTGGACAAATTTATCCTTCTTCGTGTTGTTGGCAAAATATGAGTCCTAACGTGGACACAGTCTTATTTCCCCAGCAAGTCGAAGACGCGCAAGTCCTGACGTGGACAGGTTCTATTATTTCAGCAGGTTGAGATGTGAGTCCTGACATGGACAAGTCTCGCTTCCCCAGTGGGTCAAAGGTGCATGAGTCCTGACGCGGACAAATTTTATTTCCTCAGCAAGTCAAGAAGTGAGTCCTGACGTGGACAAATCAAGACGAAACGTGAGTCCTGACGTGGACACGTTTATTCCTTACGTGTGAAGAGAAGTTTTAGTTCCTTACGTGGAAAAGCAAGTTTATTCCTTACGTGGAGAGCTTGGAGTCCTTACGTGGACAGATCAAGAAGTTGATTCCTTACGTGGAAAGAAAACGTGTTTCCTTACGTGGAAAAGAAGTTGATTCCTTACGTGGAAAAGAAAGTTTCCTAACGTGGAAAGTTTGATTCCTAACGTGGAAAGATTGTATTCCTTACGTGGAAAGAGTGGAGTCCTTACGTGGACAGATCAAGTTAGTTTCCTAACATGGAAAGAAGAATGATTCCTTACGTGGAAAGAGAGGTTTCAGTTCCTTACGTGGAAGAGCAAGTTTATTCCTTACGCGGAAAGATTGAGTCCTTACGTGGACATATCAAGTCGGTTTCCTTACGTGGAAAGAAGACGGATTCCTTACGTGGGAAGATTGGAGTCCTTACGTGGACAAATCAAGATAAGTTGGATTCCTTACGTGGAAAGATTGTATTCCTTACGTGGAAAGATTGGAGTCCTTACGTGGACAGACTTATATAGTATTCCTTACGTGGAAAGAAGATTGTTTCCTTACGTGGAAAGATAAAGGTGTTTCCTTACGTGGAAGAAAAATGGGCTCCTTACGTGGAAAGAAGTTTATTCCTAACGTGGAAAGGGGAGTCCTGACGTGGACGATGTATTACTGGCATGAAAGAGTTTAGTCCTGACGTGGACAGATCTAGACGGAGTTTATTCCTGACGTGGAAGAGTTTAGTCCTGACAGAGGCAGATGAGATGATTCCTTACGTGGACGGTGTTATTCCTAACGTGGAAGAGTTTATTCCTAACGTGGACGATTTGTTGCTGATGAAATGCAGACGAGGTATCCCCAGCGAAGTTGTCGAGATTTTTTCCTAACGTGGACGAGTTTTGGTTGAGATTTCTTTGTGTTGACGAAGCAGGCGTCCTGACGTGGACAAAGTTCTATCCCTGCAATGATAAATGTCTTTTTCAGGCTGATGAAAATAATCCCCAGCACCGTCGCTAATGGATCAGTTGGTTGCCGTAACAGTTAAATTCAGTCGCTGAATGTCGTTCCCCAAGCAGTGGTGCAGTTTATTTCTGCGGTTGGCAAATTTCAGGGTTCCATTTGTATTCAACCATCTTCTACCTTTGAAAGATCAAAGGCTGGGCGCTCTTCGACCATTCAGGTCCAAGCTGCTTGAATAGGGGCAGCTGTTGCACCCCAAAATTTGACCAACCGGGTCTCGCATCTGGTCCGATGTTTCAGCGCATGACCGCATTCGCATCTGCATATCGCATACAGTGCATTTTTCATTTGCTTTGATTTTATCGGGATCACAGCTCTCGTCTCGCGTTTCAGGTTTTTTTTTAATCAGTTCAGATAGGTAGAATCGTATTTTTGGGATATTTCTGTGTCCGTTTATTTTTACCAGCTATTTTGGTGCGCTCTCGCGGTGTTATTTGCCGTTCGGTGCTATTTTTGTTCCTTCGGAAATTATTGTGATTTTTCTGGATTTTATTAGCTATTTTTAGGGCTTTGTAGCTTTTTTAATCATTTTAGGATAATATAGAATATTAATAGTTTTTTAAAAATAGTTTTAATGGTTTGTAATTCATTTTTAGAATTTATTAGGTATTAAATAGATTTTTTTAAATCATTTTAGATATAAATAATATAGTTTTTTTTCTTTTATTAATAATAGATATTTTAATAGATTTTAATCATTTTAGAATAATAGAGTTTTATTTTTAATAGAAAATTGATTTCTTTTAATATAGAAATAGTATAGATTTTACTTTTGATTAAATAGAATAGATTTTTTAATAAACAAATAATAGTGGTTTTGTTAATATAGAATTTTGTTCTTTTTAATAGTATAGATTTTTAATATAGAATATTAGATTTTCTTTTTAATAGAGATTAAATAGATTTTTGGATTTAATTAGTTTTTAATAGTCTTTAAATGTAGTGTTAATTAGGTATTATTAGTTTAATGGAATAGATTTAGTATAGATTTTAATCAGTAATTAGTCAATTGTTAATGTCCATTTCACGTTTTAATCCATTTTTATTTTCATTAATCAATCCATTAATCCATTTTTCATTCAGTTTTTTTTGGGTTTTTTTGAATTCATTTTCGTTTGGGCCCAAGGTTGTGTGGAAGCCCAGTTCAGTTTCGTCCAGAAAGATCCAGAAGAGTCCAGAAAATAATCCAGTCCTATATAAGCTTCGGAGCCACGTGTTAACAAAGGGAGACCCTACATTTCATCACCACGTCACGCCACCTCATCAAACACACCTTCCCTCTCTCTGCCACGTTTCCACACGTGTCTCACATGCGTCGAACTCCTCCACTCACCCACCACGTGTCCACTGCCTAGCCCCCACCGGTTGCATGGTCGGCGGCCATGCAACCACCGCAACAACCCGCCGCCGGCAGCCCTAACCAAATCCCTCTGCCCTACCCGTCACCGGAGAACACTAAAAACCCAGTTCCCGGCCAGCCTTCATCTTCCTCCTCTAATCTTCATCATCTCAAACCCAGAAAATTCCAGAAACCACCGCCAACCTCCATCTCCTCCGATCAACTTCCCACTCCGGTCATCAACAAGCCTCATCTACCAACTTCATCATCATCATCATGTTCCTCCTCAAGATCAAATCTCCAGAAAACTCCCTGATCCATCAATCATCAATCACCATCACTCTTCGTTCTCCGATCAACACTCAACCAGAGTTCATCAGTTCTTCTTCAATTTCCAAGAAAACACCAATAAGGTTCACTTCAGTATTCATCCAGATTCAAGTGTTCATCTTGAGTTGCTCCAGAAAACCGTTCGTCAAATTCTTCGTAGATCTTCCTTCAAGATCCATCAAGACCGCAAGAACATTCAAGAAGCCATTTCCGTCTTCATCGAGCTTTCAAGAACATCCAGAAACGATCATCTCCATCAACGCCCCTTCAAACAATCAAGAACATCCAAGCAACTCCAAGATCTTCAAGCAAACGCCAGAAATCGCCAGAAAATCTTCATCATCAAGAATCATCGTTCTTCGTCAAAGTCCTTCACCAAATTTTCAGATTTGAAGCTTCATCATGTATCAAGAACACCTTCAAGAACATTCCAGATGCCTCCGTATTACCTTCGAGAGCTTCGTGTTCTTCGTAAGAGCTCAAAGATCCTCCACTATCATCACATCTCCAGATCGGAACTCATCGAACATCGCAGCGTTCACAAATCCAAGATCTTCAATAACATCTTCAAAAAGCCCCTCTGAGATCATCAAGCCATGGATTTAGTTTGTATTGATTGTGGTGTTGTTAGGTCGTTGGGGATTACAAGGTGCAGAGCGCGTTTGATTTGATGTTGAGCGATTTGGTGAGAAGAAGAAGATTGATTGAAAGGTGAGGAGGCGAGGATGAGGGTTTCAGGGAGGACGAAGGAGGAAACGGCGCTAGGTCCGTGAACAGTGCAATGGGAATTGGGAGGAATTAGGGTTTGGCCTGCTGTGAAGGGAGCGCTGGATTTTTGGGCCTCAAACCACTAGGCCCATTGGATTTTTTTGACTACACCATGTTTTTTTCGTCTTCACCCCCCCTCCGTTTGGTGTCTGGCTGGGCCTGAGCCCACGTAGCAATTGCTGGACCATACCCCCAGTTTCAGTACTCCCCCCATCCGTTTTGGCAGCATTAGCTTATGGGCTGGGCCCAGTTTGGTTTTTTTATTTCTGCTTAATCACACCCCTGTAGCCAGTGTACCCCCCTCCCTTATATTTTCTTTTTCATTGTTCTATATAAGTATATGAGAAAAAAAGGAAAAAACATATATCAAAGAAAAGGATATTGAAAAAATAGTAGAAAAAGAAATATTGAAAAAAGAATTTGAAAAAAGAAAAAAGGAGAAAAAATATATAGAAAAATAGTGGGGAAAAATATATGAAAAATATTTTGAAAGAAAAAAGAAGAAAATAGCTAAAAAGAAGAGAAGGAAAAAGAGAAAAAAATATTAGTGTCGATTTAATATTTTTTAGAGTATAGAGTTTCGTAGAGTTTATTTTATCATTTTAGAGATAGAATTAGACGTCCACTTGTTAGGGGACTTTTTCATTCGATTTTTCAGGATAGGATAGTATTTCCTAGGGGTTTATTTTTCAGTATTCAATCATTGTAATCATTTTTCAGAATGTTAATAAAATGAGATTTGAGCTGTGGTCCCGAAGTAGCCGAACTACAGCTGCTCTGATTCCTCGTACCAGACGAGGATATGTAGGCATAGGATGCGATATCCTAGCGAGCACACTAACAATTAACCTTTTGTTCTCTCGCTGCTGTGCGATCGAGACTTTCCCGCTGACGACTAATTGATTACCCTTTTTCTCTCTTGCCCGAGTGCATTTGAGACCAGACCGTAGTTTTTCCCATAGGTTCCCGTACCTGTAAAACCAGTTTATTTTCTCACTGCTGTGTGAGAATATCCCGTTTAGCCGTAGTTAGCCTGAACTACATAAAGCTCTGATCTTCCATGCAGTGTGGAAGTACGTAGGCACAAGACGCGAGGTCTTGGCGAGCCAATTTCCCTGTAGTCCCGAACTACGTTGACTCTGACTTTCTCTCTTTAGAATACGTAGGCGTAGAGTGCGACGCTCTATCGAGTCAATTCCCTTCCGTTTAGATTTAGCAGCCGTAGATATATTGTTTGCATCCTTTAGACAACCCAAGCAAGCGTGGATCCCGTCGAGTACGACGGACGTGAGGGGTGCTAATACCTTCCCCTTGCGTAACCGACTCCCGAATCCAGGTTTTGGTTGCGACGACCATACCTTTCCCGTGTTGTGCGAGGTTTAGTCTGAGCGTTTCCTTTCCCTCCCGTGGGATAAATAACGCACGGTGGCGACTCTTCTGTTCAGCCGGCGCCGATTTTCGCGGTAGCGACACTGGGTTCAGGGTATCCTATGGGAGGCTGCTTAGTTTGTTGTACACACCTTCGGCTTTCGAGATTACTGGGGTGTATACCTTGATGCAGTTTTATGAGCCGCAGCTGAGATGTTTCTTGTTTCCAGACTACATTCTTGCACCCACTTTGGAAGAGTATTGTGTTATGTTGGATATTCCCGTGCTAGACCAGATGCCCTTTGCACACATTGACACTGAGCCTGAGTTAGCTACGCTCACAGAGATTGCCAGTTTAGACACTTCGGAGTTTCCAAGAGGCTTGGTCAAGCTGAATGGAGCTTATGGTTTTCACTTATCTGTCCTGGTTGAGAATATATCTACGGGATTGCCTTTAGTGATATTCTGGCTGTCTGCATTTACGGGATTGTCTTGTTCCCTAATGTGCCAGACTTTGTTGATTCGGATGCCTTCCTGATTCTCGCCATGAAGAATCTCATTCCTACTCTCTTGGGCGATGTTTATCATTCTATTCACTACAAGAATGAGAAACATCGTGGCAAGAACGTGTCTTGTTGTCTTTCTCTCCTGTGCAGGTGGTTCCAGAGGCACCTTCCGAAGACTGGGCCATTTGTTGATACCGTTTATACTTTGGATTGGCCGTCCCGGTTGATGGGGCTATCTGCTGAGAATATCATTTGGTTTGATCGGGGTATGCTTGGTACTGACATTATATATAGTTGCAGTGGCTTTCCGAATGTTCCCCTGATTGGACGGAAAGGCTGTATCAACTATAATCCTTCACTATTGGTACGACAGTTTGGTTACGCCTTGAGAGATGCTCCTATTGAGGTTGAGATACAGGAATCTCTGTATCTCACGGGCTCCTTAGACGAGACTACTTTGATCAGGTTGAAGCATGCGTGGGCTAGCATCCACAAGAGAGGGAAGGCTTTGCTCGGCAAGAGCAATAGCAAAGCTTATGATCCTTATATGGCCTGGGTCCGTGAGAGAGCTCGTATGTCCTTGATGCCTTATCCCGCTGTGGAACCCCTTTATCTTCCAGTGATTGAGGTACCTCCGGCAGAAGAGAGCGAGAAATATAACAAGTTGTTGGCTGCAAATGAGGAACTGAAGAAAGCTAACGAGGAGTTAGAGAAGGAGATCTTCCAGTTACGACGAGAGAAGAAGGAAGCCACCTCCACGGTGAAGGAGCAGACCGACTTGATTAACAGGTTGGGATCAGAGCTGACAGAAGCGACCAACAAGAAAGAAAGAGTAGGGATAGCTTTGAACGGGGTTAGCAAGGTACTTACGTCCAAGAAGGAACTTCTAAGCAAGGCTTATGCTCGTATCAGCAAGTGGGAGGCTTTGTGGGAGGCCACGCTCACCAAGCGGAAAGAGCGCGAAGACAAACTGAAAATGCAGATTGCCACGCTGGAAGCGCAGGTTAAAGCCCAGGAAGCACGGATTGTCGAAGTAACATCCTTTAGGAGTACTGCTAATCTCAGAGTCAGTAATGGTGACGAGAAGTCGAGAGGTTGCGAGGAGAAGGCCGGTTCCAAGAGGTACAGATCCGATGAGAGTTCGAGCAAAAGAGCTTCCCGGGACGACGCTGCCAAGCTGAGATCCACTACCGAGCGGCATGCTTTACTGATGCAGGAGTTGATCTCCCGACTAGGACACTCAGAGACGATGAGGATACTGGAGGACGTCCGAGCGCGCCACTTGGCCTGACGTATCTTTGCCTTACCTTTTTTATTTGTACTCGTATTTGGGCCATCGCCAGACTTGTTGGCCGAGGTATCTTCGGTTGTATTCAATACTCAGCCTCTGGGCATTTGTTATATATGAGGATTTTCTGGTGTATTGCTTGCTGAATAGGGACTCCATTGCCTTAATGGCTTTCTCTCCGGAACTAGAATCAGGGGAATATAACCTGTAGCATATTTACATAATTGCATTTGCATTCATATTGCATTACAGGTAATTATTGAATTGTACCTCATCTCCTGCATTCACCAGGTTTTTCCAGGATTGAAAGGCAACGCCCGCACCGATACTCTACTCGTACCGCTGTTCATGCAGACGATGGAGACAATTGTGAAAGGACAGGAAAACTTGCAAACTCTGGTGCAGCCATTACTGGTGAGAAATGCCGGGCATGGAAACGAAGACCATAACTCTGTACGTGTTGACACCCTTCATGGGGATGGTACTCCTACACCTGTAGCTCCACCTGTGGTGAATATACCTTCTGTGAATATGAACAACGGAGCTGGCGCCGGGAACGGTAATACAGGAATCGGTAATGAGACTGTCATTAACAACGTCGGATTCGGAGATGCCAATCTGGGCGGTGATAATGGGGGTAATGGCTTTGATAACAACGGGTTTGGCTATAACGACTAGGTGTTTGATTATGCTAACCAAGATGGGAAGTTCGGTTTCAACGCTCAGGGTTTCGGACAGGATGTATTTGGTAATGCCAATCAGGGTTATGGTGGTTTCGGTAACGGAAATGGTGCTGGCATGATGTCTTTTGGACCTGCCGGGGTTGCTCAAGGGTATGGTAACAGGGGACGAGGCCCTGTGATGAATTAGACTAGATTCGGTCGTAACAACGGGTATGACGGGTCGGGAAATGGGAATGATAATTGGATGGAAGACCAACAAGAAGATGCTTTCTCTGGTAGAGGCTTTGAAGGTCCTGTAGACAACGCTCAGCGAATCAAGATGCTCGAGGAACAGATGAAAGGGGTTGTGAATCAAAGTGATGTTGGTTTAGATATGACCACAATGGGTTTGGTGCCTGGCCTGAGGGTACCGCTGAAGTTTAAAGCTCCCACATTTGACAAATATAAGGGAGATACTTGTCCGAAAGTGCATGTGCGGTCCTACTACAGACGGATGTCCGCTTACTCAAACGATGAAAGAATGTTGATGCATTTCTTTCAAGACAGCTTGTCTGGTCCGTCCCTTGAGTGGTATATGTGGTTGGAGCCAACTCAGATAAAGACATGGAAACAATTGGCTGAAGCGTTTGTGACTCATTATAAGTACAATAGTGACCTGGCACCGAACAGGGTCCAGTTGCAGGGGGTCACAGAAGAAAGATGAGAGTTTCAAAGAATATGCACAGAGATGGCGCGACATGGCTGCAAGGGTTCATCCTCCTTTGATTGAGAAGGAGATGAATGATATGTTCATAGGAACGTTCACCGGTATGTTTTATGATAAGTTGTTTCCCGCTTCCTTGGGCAGTTTCTCGGACCTAATCTTGATGGGCGAGAAGGTTGAAAGTAATATTAAATGGGGAGATTCCAAGCTGAGGAGTCCACTTCAGTTGGAGGTAACAGAAAAGCTTTTGGTGGTCGCCGTCAGGGTGACACAAGTGCAGTATTCGGGGGCCGAGGCCGAGGCCGGGGAAAAGGACGAAATCAGTACAATCATCCGCAACACGTGGCAAGCGTCACAATTCCATTTCATCAACAACCAATACCACTACAACAGATATTGCCACAGCAGCAACCACAGCAGCAGGGGCAGGATTATGGACAGAGAAGGTTTCAGAAGACGAAAAGGGTGTTCAACGCTCCTCCTTCTACCTATGCAGAGTTGCTTCAAACATTGTTGGGGTTAAATTTGGTAGAAAAGAGGACTCTAGCACCACCTAAAAGGGAGGTACTTCCGTACGGGTACGACACCAACAAACACTGCAAATTTCACTCCGGGGCGCCCGGACATGACATAGAAGCTTGCCACGCTTTCAAGCATGTAGTGCAAGATCTGTTGGATAGCAAGGCCATAAATTTTGGACAAGCAGGTCCGAACATAGTAAAACAGCCAATGCCCAACCACGGGGCAAATGCTATTTTGACTGAGGAGGGTTTGAATCTGATCATGAATGTTGATGAACTGAAAACGCCGTTGGGTGAAATAAAGAGCAGGTTATTGAAAGGGGGTGTGTATCCGGGCTGCGATGAGTTTTGTCTAGAGTGTTGGACCCAAGCTGGGGGTTGTGCTGAATTGAAGAAGGGTATTCAGACCTTGATAGATGAGAGCATGCTGCAATTCGACAGAACGGCAATTGAGAAACCTGCAGAAATATTAGCTGATGAGCAAAGTGATGTAGCTACGGTGACAATCCCCCGAAAAACAATAACTATAACGGCGCCAGCCAGACGATCGCCGATCACTATCACTAAGGCAGGGCCAACACCTTATGAGAGCACTAAGGCGGTACCTTGGACTTATGGACTGGAAGCGTATTGTGACGGGGTGAAAATTGATATCAGTAAACGGCCAGCTGAGGTTGTGGACAATGTCGTCGGAACCGGAGGGATGACAAAAAGTGGGAGAATTTTTATATCGCCTGAGGTAGAGGCTGAACGATTGGCAAAAGGTAAAGGAAAAGTGAATGAGGAGGTCCCTGTGCGGAGGAATGAAAAAGAAACGTCACTGAAAGATGTAGAAGAGTTTATGCGTCTTATCCGGAAGAGTGACTATAAAATTGTTGAGCACCTTCAACAAACGCCGTCAAAGATATCCATATTGTCACTGTTATTGTGTTCCGAAGCCCATAGGAATGCATTATTGAAAATTCTGGACACGTCATTTGTACCCCAAGATGTTTCTGTGAATCAGTTTTAGGGGGTGATGGCGCACGTGAACGCAGGCCATAGCTTGGGATTTACGGATTTTGATTTGACCCCGAGGGGAAGAGAGCATTACATGGCGTTGCATGTCTCAGTTGAATGCAGAGGCACAATCATGTCACACGTGCTGGTAGATACCGGATCTTCCTTGAACGTGCTGCCATAGAAAGCAATGATGAAATTGGACATCAGGGGGATCGTTTGTACGCCTAGTGACTTGGTGGTCAGGGCATTTGATGGTACACGGAGGTCGGTCTTTGGATCCATAACTCTGCCTCTGCAGGTGGGGCCGGAGATTTTTGAAACTGAATTTTACATTATGGACATCCAGCCTGCATATAGCTGTCTTCTTGGGCGACCATGGATCCATGGTGCCGGGGCAGTCACATCTACCCTACACCAAAAGCTAAAGTACATGGTGGGGGACAGTGTGGTCACAGTTTGTGGAGAGGAGGATATATTGGTCAGCCATCTGTCGTCATTCAAGTACGTGGAAGTCGACGGCGAGATTCATGAAACACCCTGTCAAGCCTTTGAAGGGTTGCGCATCAAAGACAAAGTTTCAGGGCCGAGTAAAGCATCAGAGGTGGCGGTATCATCATATAAAGAGGCTCAGGATCTAGTGAAAACTGGTGAGACAAAAGGCTGGGGCAAGGTTCTGAATATTCCCGTGAAGATGGACAGATTTGGGTTGGGATATCAACCGTCATCATCAGCGCCTGCTGCAGGGGCACCCCGTTTCAAAGGACCAATAACAATCACGGCTAGTGGAGTATATCACGAGGCCATCAACGCTGTTTCAGATTCCGAAAAAGGAGACAGCGACTACGACATGGACGCCTGGATTCAGCCGAGCGTGCCAGGACAAGGGCTGTGCAATTGGTCTATTCAAGAGACTGTTCCTGTGACAACTAAACAGTAATGCTTTGTTTTCTTAATTGTTGAACAATCCGGTGTCCTACCCGGGGCATCGTGATTTTGCTTAGGGCTATTCTGTTATGTACATTGCACTGTTTGATCATTAATAAAAGGCATTTTTCATGAACAAATATTGTGATCTCTGTTTATCCTGTTTTTATTTTTTCAATAAAATGGCAACATGGTTACTCGCTTTGTATGTGTTTTGAAGTATTTAACCATTTCCTTTGCAGGATTACTATTTCAGATGACATCTATGAACCGCCTATGACTCACGTCGACTTTGAGCACCCGGTATTTCAGACCGAAGAAGAGATTGTTGAAGATGGTGACGTTCCAGAAGAGTTGTCTTGGTTTGTAAAACAAGAAGAACGAATCATTCTGCCTCATGAGGAGGTTATCGAAATCATCAATCTGGGGTCGGAAGGGGTTGAAAGGAACATCCGTATAGGGGCTGCGCTGCAGAGCGACGTCAAGCGAAGATTGGTTGAAATGCTCAAAGAGTACAGTGATATTTTTGCTTGGTCATATGAGGATATGCCTGGGCTGGATACGGATATGGTTGTGCACCGTCTGCCGCTAAAAGAAGAATGCCTGTCTGTTAAGCAGAAGCTTCGAAGAACTAGACCGGACATGGCTGTGAAGATTAAGGAGGAGGTTCAAAAGCAGTGGGATGCTGGTTTCCTAGCTGTTACGAAATATCCCTCATGGGTCGCTAATATTGTACCAGTGCCAAAGAAAGACGGTAAAGTGAGAATGTGCGTAGGTTACCGTGATTTGAACAAAGCGAGCCCGAAAGATGATTTTCCACTTCCTCACATCGATGTGCTGGTCGATAACACCGCTCAATTCTCCGTATTCTCCTTCATGGATAGCTTCTCGGGCTATAATCAGATTAAAATGGCGTCAGAAGACATGGAGAAGACTACCTTCATTACTCCCTAGGGAACATTTTGTTACAAAGTGATGCCCTTCGGATTGAAGAATGTTGGGGCAACATATCAGCGTGCAATGACGACTCTCTTTCATGACATGATGCATAAAGAGATCGAGGTTTATGTTGATGATATGATTGCCAAATCCCAGACGGAGGAAGGACATTTGGTGAATCTGCTGAAATTATTCAAGAGGCTTAGGAAGTTCAGGCTGAGACTGAACCCTAACAAGTGCACCTTCGGGGTGAGATCGGGTAAACTGATGGGGTTTATTGTGAGCGAAAAAGGAATAGAGGTCGATCCTGCAAAGATAAAAGCCATACAAGAAATGCCAACGCCTAAGACAGAAAAAGAGGTGCGCGGGTTTTTAGGGAGGTTGAACTATATCGCTCGGTTCATATCTCACCTAACAGCTACGTGTGAGCCGTTATTCAAGCTGTTGAAAAAAGACCAGGCTGTAACGTGGAATGAAAATTGTCAAAAGGCGTTCGATAAAATAAAACAGTATTTGCAGGAGCCTCCTATTTTGATACCCCCAGTGGTAGGAAGACCCTTGATTATGTATTTGACGGTTCTTGAGGGGAGTATGGGTTGTGTTCTCGGTCAACATGACGAGACAGGGCGGAAAGAGCATGCGATATACTACCTGAGTAAGAAGTTTACTGAATGTGAATCTCGATACTCAATGCTCGAAAAAACTTGTTGTGCGCTAGCCTGGGCCGCCAAACGTTTGAGGCAGTACATGCTAAATCATACAACCATGCTCATCTCAAAGATGGATCCTATCAAATACGTATTTGAAAAGCAGGCACTATCTGGGAGAATTGCCCGTTGGCAGATGGTTTTGACCGAATATGACATCCAGTATGTTTCACAAAAGGCTATAAAGGGGAGTGTGTTATCAGAGTATCTAGCTGAGCAGCCTGTTGAGGACTACCAATCGATGAGGTTTGATTTTCCTGACGAGGATATCATGTACCTAAAGATGAAAGATTATGAAGAACCATTGCCGAATGAAGGACCAGAATTGGGTTCCAAGTGGCAGATGATATTTGACGGAGCTGTGAATTCCTATGGTAGCGGAATAGGGGCAATCATCACTACTCCTCATGGGTCGCACATCCCATTTACTGCCCGATTGACCTTTTCGGTTACCAATAATGAAGCCGAATACGAAGCTTGCATCATGGGGCTAGAAGAAGCCATTGATTTGCGAATCAAAAATCTGGATATATACGGAGACTCAGCTCTGGTGGTGAATCAAATAAAAGGAGAATGGGAGACACGTCAGCCCAATTTGATACCGTACATGAATTACGCCAGAAGATTGTTGCCTTTCTTTGACAAGGTTGAATTGCATCATGTACCGCGAGCAGAAAATCAGATGGCTGACGCCCTGGCCACATTGTCTTCCATGTACAAAGTCAACTTCTGAAATGAGGCTCCCAGAATTGTTATCTCTCGACTTGATAGACCCGCCTTCATATTTGCCATTGACGAAGCATCTGATGATAAGCCCTGGTACTTTGACATCCAGAATTTCCTGAAGAACAAGGAGTATCCGGATGGGGCATCCAGTCACGATCAAAAGACTCTCAGGAGATTGGCGGGTAATTTCTATCTGAATTCGGACGGTGTCCTGTACAAGAGAAACCACGACTTGGTGCTGCTACGTTGTGTAGACGAGAAAGAGGCGAAGTTGCTTATGGAGGAAATACATGAGGGTACATTCGGTACACATGCTGGTGGGCATGCTATGACGAGGAAGCTGCTGCGGGCAGGTTATTACTGGTTAACTATGGAAACAGATTGTTTCAGGTTTGCGAAGAGGTGTCATAAATGCCAGATTTATGCGGATAAGATCCACGTGCCTCCAAGTCCTCTGAACGTGATGTCGTCACCGTGGCCATTCTCGATGTGGGGAATTGATATGATTGGAAAGATTGAGCCAACGACATCTAACGGACACCGGTTCATTTTGGTAGCAATTGATTATTTTACCAAATGGGTGGAAGCGGCATCATATGCAAATGTGACCAAACAGGTGGTGGCCAAGTTTATCAAACGAGATATCATTTGCAGATATGGGATCCCTGAGCGGATTATTACTGACAACGGTTCAAACTTAAATAACAAGATGATGAAGGAGCTGTGTCAGAGTTTTAAAGATCGAACATCACAACTCTTCTCCTTACCGACCCAAGATGAATGGCGCTGTTGAAGCGGCCAATAAGAACATAAAGAAGATTGTTCAGAAGATGGTGGTGACCTATAAGGACTGGCACGAGATGCTACCTTTCGCTTTGCACGGTTATCGTACGACGGTACGCACATCAACCGGGGCAACCCCGTTCTCGTTGGTATACGGAATGGAAGCAGTGTTACCGCTGGAAGTTGAGATTCCTTCCCTGAGGGTTTTACGAGATGTCCAACTTGACGAGGCGGAATGGGTGAAAGACAGGTTGAACCGACTGAGTTTAATGGATGAGAAGAGGCTAGCTTCTCTAGCATAGGGTCGGTTGTACCAGAGCCGAATGAAGAAAGCGTATGATAAGAAGATACATCCTCGGAGTTTTCAGACGGGCGACCTTGTGTTGAAGAGGATCCTCCCGCCACAGACAGATCACTGGGGCAAGTGGACCCCCAACTACGAAGGGCCATACGTTGTCAGAAAAGTCTTTTCAGGAGGAGCATTGTTGCTGTCCACCATGGACGGTGAAGACTTTACGTCGCCTGTGAATTCGGACGCAGTTAAAAAATACTTTGCTTGAAATTGACCCGCTGGACAGAAAAAAGAGAGTCCAGGCAAAAATGGGGCATCCTGGCGAACCAAAAACAGAATAAAAGGTTCGGGCAAAAATTAGGGATAAAAAATTGAAAAAATGTACACCCGCGAAGTTGAAAACCTACACTGGGTGGCTTCGGCAAAAAAGGGTATCCCGGTGAATTGAAAACCCGCAAAGGGCGGTTCACGCAAAAGTTAGGGATTTGAAAAGCAAATGACTGCGGTCCGGATTTGATGCTGCATTGCATTGGTGCGGGAGAATACTTTGGGGATTCGGTTATCAGATACAATCTCTCCAAAAGGGTGAATACCGGGAAAGCGCCAGAGTCAGGCGAGTCATAGGAGGATCAGCTCAGGATGTTTGTCTACATCACGTTGCCGACATATGCGCAAATTTGAGTTGTCGCTGTATTTATGCTTCCTGTGCATACTTGTATATTTGTTGTGTGTAACTTCCTCTTTTCAGGAGTTACATTCAGTGTACAAAACTCTGCCCATTCAGGGGCCCAATCAATAAAACATGTTATTCAGTATTTGATGCTTGTTCTTTACTGTTTTGTATGTGAAAAACGCCAATGTTTTGATAAAACTAGCAGTTGCATAACGGTGCTGGCCCTTGCCAATAATTGCTAAAACGTCGAATTGACTGAAAATGATGTCACTAACGCTAACTTGAGTAGACTTGGTTGTATAGACTTGCATTGTCTCGTTCGTGATGTTGCATGGTTCTCGCTCATATGAGGTGGACGATCAGAAGATTGCAGTCCTAACCAGAGGCTCGTAACGAAAAGACGCGATCGTTATGAGAAGTGAATCCCCATACAGGTCTGTTGCACCCTAAAATTTGCTCAACCTACTTCACTTGGTTTATGTTTCAATTGCATTGTCATTTGCATAAAAAGTCATGTACATAGTCTAATCATTTGCATAGCATAGCATAGCAAGTCATCCAACAAGGGACCAAGTACTATACTTATCTCTATGAGCCTATCAAGAGGTTCTTATTCAAATTCAAGCCTATCTAAGTCATCAGAAAGAAATTAAAATCTAAGAAGCCAGTGGACCAAGCAGTGGATCTATCTCTTACCTTGAGGGTATTTGAAGATCATCAGGGAAACTGTGAGCTATGAATTGAAAGCATGGAGGGTATATAGACATCATGGAGGACCTAGAGGGTCATTTTGAAAGTGAGACAAGTCATTGATGTGATCACAAGAGTTGTAGTTGAAGACAGTCAACTAGGGTTTCATCTGGGTCAACCCTAGGTCAACCCTAGGTCAAATGATTGATTGAAAGGCATCAAGGTCTATTTGAAAGATGTGGGGTTCACCATTTGACATGTAGATATGGATGTGGTGTTGTGCTAAGGAGGAATCAAGAGAAATCAAGAAGAAGAGAGGTTTCTAAATTAGGGTTTCTGTGTAAAATCCCCTGATTTAGGTCAAACTTCCAAGCAAGATAATTCCAAATGCAAGCTTCAAATGGATCCTTGGCCAACATGAAACTTGTAGAGGATCTCAAGACCTTTAATTTGAGTGGTGGAAGGCATCAAATAGATTTATATAACTCAAGTTATGGTCCTTGCAAGTTACAGGTCATCTGAGGCATCTGAAATTTTGTCTGTGAAAGTTACTTGTCTTCCAAGAAACGTTTACCCCTCAAGGAGCTTTCAAATGAATTCCTGGTCAACATGAGAGTTGTTCCTCATGATCTTAGCTTTCTAGAAAGGTATGGTATGACTTCATATGATTTGTGGAACTCTACTTATGTCTTTGGCAAGCAAAGGGTATTTTGGTCATTTGAGAATTACAGGTCATTTCAAGCATATGCCTAAAACTCATACAAGGAAGCTTCAAATGAAAAACTTCACAACATCAAAGTTGTTCCAAATTACATTTTAAGTCTAGAAAAGTGGTCATGGAAGTTGGAAAATACTCATAGCTCAAGGTTGCAAATTTTGTCAATTAAAGGTGAATTTAATGAATAAAAGTGACCTAAAAATGAGATTTTTCATAACATGTCCAAATGGGATGAAATTATAGGTCATTTGATTGGAAATAATGTTTTGATACCATTGGCAATAGTGGAATTTTGAGTTTAGTTCAAAGTTTGAGAGATATCATGGCTTGCTTATGGTTAAAGTAACACATGCCAAAACACAAGGGATTTGTGTACAAGAAGTTTCCAGCAAGTTCTAGATGGTTCCATGGGCATCTATATAAACCCTAGAGCTCCTTCAATGTAGGGTTGCACTTCATTTTGATCAAAACCACATAGTTTCATTCTCTCTTGCATTTTTGCAAATTCATTCAAACCCTCCCAATTCTTCATCATTCTGCAAGATTATTGATCCTACCATACTCCATGATCATCATTGATCACATCCCAAGCAAGATTTGAGTGTATTGAAGCCATAATCGTGTGCTACAAGTTCATCATCCAAATTGCAAGAAGAGTTGGTTACAAGAATCCAAAGCCTTTGAGCAAGCACAAGTGCATACAGAATCAAGATCTTGGCCTATTGATTGCTATTGGAGCATTGTTGAACTTGAAGTGGAGATTTCATCCATCTGTTTTCAACTTTACACCAGGTTAGTAATCTCTTCGAATTAGCTTGTTTTAGTTAGCATGATGTAGATTGGTTAGGATAAGAATGACCTAGGTAGTTAGATGAATAATTCTGGAGATTTTGACTGAATTTGGTGGAGGTTGATATGTGAGCACACCAACTGTTTGGATCTAGAACTAGAAGAATAGGAGGTTTTAATTCATGTGGTTTAGTTTAGGTTAATCAGTGATACAAGGTGAGTATTTTGATGGCAAGAAATTGAAGAAAGAAGAAGTTGGAAGTTGAGTATCCATGGATGTAGAGCTATCGGGTTTGGCTGTTTAGAGCGTGTTAGTGCAAACTGAATCCATGGTTGTGTTCAGGGAGGAAAGTAGATCAATTTCGCCTTTGGAAGTTTTGAGTTTCATGGAGAAACGAGGGAGCACGAGCCACTGGAAGATTCACGTGTGGAGGTTGCATTTCATGGAAGTTTCACAAACCCTAGGGCTGAAGGTAGGAGACGACCTTCCAGCCGTTAGATGGAAATAAGACTTTGACTCAGAAAGCTCATCCAACGGCCTATGTTTAAAGTTGAAATGAGAGGGAATCAGAGGCCATGAAACGCCTCGTTTCATTAAAGTCAGCATTAGGCTTAATGGTCTTTCTCTTCGCACCCCCCAATCCAAGGCCCAATCCAATTGAACTGAGTTTTATTGCTTTTTGCACCGCGCGGATATTTCTTTTTCTTTTGTTTTTTTTTTTGAGTTTTTCTGATTAAACTGGGCCCAGGCGCGCCTTGCTGCGCGCACCCCCAGTATGGGCCCATCATTCATTTTTCAACTGAAAATCATTACTAACTACACCCCTAACTCATTTTATTTCATTTTAATTTCCTTTACTTCTCTTAATTGTTTGAAAATTCATAACAAATTGGAAATTCCATATTTTTGATTGGTTGTTTTTTTACTATTTTCATATTTCTGTGTAGAAAAATATCATGTAATAAAATTTCCATTTTATCTTCTTTTAATATTTTTTGCATATTTTTTCTTTTAATGCCTTTTTAAATACTTTTAGTTTGTACATAGTATTTGTAGAATTTCTTTTAGGTACTTCTCATAATATTTTTAGGCCAAAATTTTTAGTATAACTAGATACATATATTAGGTGCCCCCTTTGATTTTTATACCAATTTTTTTTAGGATTTATTTTAGGTAGTTTAGTTAGAAAACATTAGGCTAATCATTTAGGATTGTGAATATAATGTAGTTTAACAAAACAAATTTTCTTTTGGGTTTTCTTTAGGAAAAATTAAATGATGGGACTATAGGGGTATTATGGATAAATAATAGATCCCTTAGAAAATATTAGGCTTCCCCTATTCTACTATTACTACTAGTATATTTCCTGTATTTGCTTGATTGTGTGGTGTGCCCTCTCTAGGGTTATTATTTGACTGTGTGGGGTATTGGGCCTGCTTGGAGTTTGGGTTTGAGCTGAAGATTTTGCTGATGAAGCCCATTGAAGACTAAGAGAATGAAGATCAATTTCCAGAGTTGATGAAGAGTATATCTTGCTGGCAGCTGTTGAAGGTTATAGGATCTAGGAGTTAGGTAGAGCTCTAGAATAGAAACTTGATTCACAAACATGGAAGGTCTTATTTGCCTCCATTCTTTCTCTATGATTCAAAGTCTCTTTTAAATACCCACCTCCTTCCTTTGGAAGGATTAGTGAATGTATTTAAAAGATAGAACTTTTGAGAGAAAACTGTCAGTATCATGTTAACAGTCAGTAGGCCACCCTTGGTAGGCAATTGACTGCTTAACATCCAATTCATCTTGTGGACTGCTGCTCATCTTGGAGAGTGAGACTTGAAGAAAAGCCATTGGAAGATTGAAGATAGAGACCTTGCTTGAAGGCTTGAAGATGAAGACTGATGCTTGCTTGAAGCTTGTAGATGATGACTTGAAGACAGATGTTGATGAAGACTGTTGTTGGCTGTTTATTTTTGCTGTTTATAATTTTTGATGTATTGTTTGAATTTCCCTGGCTGTATTGTTTGCCCTTTAACCTGTTAGGTTGAAAGCGAATTTTGTTCGCTTTTGCCTGTTGTTTTCTAGGTTCGAGGTTGAGTGGGACTCCCTTGCCTCGCTTGTATTGCTGCATCCATGCATTTTACTGCTTTATTGTATATATGTTATTGTTTCTGTTTCCGTTTATCCCTTAGGATCTCTGTTTCTCTCTGTGCAAGAGAGGAATATGATAGACATTAGGTCTTAACCCATGCATGATAACATTAGGTTAGTTTGATTCCCTTTTCAACTATATGTTAGAGTTTTGTCTCTTCTTTCTCGAAACAAACAGAAAAACACAATAAGATTTCAAACACAATAAAAGACACTTCTTCCGTAAAAGAATGTGAACTCATCAAAACGTCATTTTTTTCCGCCTGGACTGTTAATCAGAAAAACCCTTTTTCAGAAGGAATAAAAACAATCAAAACAGACTTGTGTCGTACGTGGCTCGAACTACGTTTGCTCTGATCTTTCATGCTGTATGAAAGTACGTAGGCATAGGATGCGATATCCTAGCGAGCAACCTTCCCCTCCTTTCCCGTAGGTAGGCGAACTACGTTGACTCTGATTTCTCGTTCCAGACGGGAATACGTAGGCATAAAGTGCGATACTTTGCCAAGTCAGTTTATTTTCTTTTAACCCTAGACCTGTAGAATAGATAGAATAACAATCCGTACTAGAAAACAAGCGTGGATCCCGTCGAGTACGACGGACGTGAGGGGTGCTAATACCTTCCCCTTGCGTAACCGACTCCCGAATCCAGGATTTGGTTGCGATGACCATTCCTTTCCCGTCTTTGCGGTAGGTTTACTTCGAGCGTTCCCTTTCCCTCCTTTGGGATAAATAACGCACGGTGGCGGCTCTTCTGTTCAGCCGGCGCCGATTTTCGCAGTAGCGACAGCTGGCGACTCTGCTGGGGATCCAACGTCCCCTGGCTGCTAAGGACTGCGGTAGTTCCTTATGCATTTGGGATCCAACGTCCCTTAAGCGAGTCAATCCTAGCGCTTGTTTTCCCGTCGAGGATTTTGTATGGATTTATATTTCTGTCATTTACTTTCAGCATTATATTATTGTTATTATTGCTGTATTGGGGCTGTGACGGGTGATTCTATGATTGAGAGATAAGTCGGACCTGGGCTTGAGTGCACTTAGAATTAGAGTAGAAAGTAGTGGGCGCGTGCCGGCTTTGCTTGCATTAGTGTCCCACAAAATCTACACTCGGACGAGGTTCTTCTGGTTGACTTCTTTTTCTACCCTTTGGGTCGAAGGGGTTGTTGGTTAGCTGAATTGTCGACTCCGGGAACCGATCATTTGGAAGTTGGCTAAGTGAGGCCTCTTCAGGATTTGATGATGCCACTCCTTCTGGGAATCGTATCATCAACCCTGAAAGTCTGTGACGCCGACGACCGTATAGGATGCCATACCGTTGTCAGTTACTAGGACACCTACCTGTGAGAGGGTTTGGGGTTATGCAGGTAACTAGACCTTCAGATACCGGTTTGTTTCTTGATCTGAGATTCTGGGTATTTATGGACAGTTGAGAGGTCTATCAGAGACCAGTTGGAGTTATGATATGGGGTCTGTCAGAGACCAGTCATAGTTATGATATGAGGACTGTCAGAGACCAGTGTTGGAGCTTGGTATTGGGTCCGTCTGAGACCAGGGTTTGAGGAATTCTGGAGGGTCTATCTGAGACTTTTGATATGGTTCAGGCTTCTCAGCCATGGCACTTGGTCCCTGTTGCATCTATTTGCATTGCATTGCTCGCATAACCATTATCATGTGCATTTCATTAACGTGTGTCTGTGCTGCAGGTGCATTTGCATATTCCCTGATTCTAGTGCCCGGACTTCTGCTTATTGATCATGGTTGGTTTGAGAAAGACAGTTGCGTACAAGTTACCTACACCTGACATTACTCCCCTACTTGGTCTGGTGTCCCTTGCTGATGAGGAGGTTAGGAGAAGTTTCAGGATGAGTCATGGAAGATTGTTGAGATTGGTCTGCAAGCCAACTGCTGTTGAGATGAATGGGCTGTACACCTTGATGCAATTCTATGACCCTGCATTGAGATGTTTCATGTTTGCTGACTTTATTTTGGGGCCTACAATGGAGGAATACGCGGAGTTTATCGAGCTGCCGGTACAAAATAAGGTTCCTTTCATCCATCGTGACGCTAAGCCCCAGCTGGAGGACTTAGCTAAGGCCTTGCACATGAACGCTTCTGAACTATTAATGACTTCTTGGCTTGGGGTTCCAGGTTTCTCACTTGATTTTCTGGTTGGCAAAGCTCAAGAGTACGCCAAGAGCGGATGCTGGATAGTCTTTAATACTATCTTGGCTCTATGCATCTACAGAATAGCGTTGTTTCCCAACTTACCCAATTTTGTGGACTTGGACGCTTTCCATCTGTTTGCTGCTGGCAACCCGGTACCCACTTTGATTGGAGATCTCTATCATTCATTGCACTACAAAAATGAAAATAGAAGAGGAAAGACTGTTTACTATTGTGCGCCGCTGTTGAACATGTGGTTTAAGAGCCATCTCCCCCTGAAGGGACCTTTTGTAGATAGTGCAACTACAGCTGATTGGCCAGAGCGCCTGATGAGACTATCTTCTGAGGACATTGAGTGGTTTGACCGAGACTTGTTGGGGTCTGAGCTCATTTTCAGTTGTTCTGGGTATCCTAATGTTCCTTTGATCGGAAGAAAAGGGTGCATCAATTACAATCCATCTCTGTTCGTTCGCCAGTTTGGATACGCGTTGAAGAACCCACCTAAGGAGGAAGAAGTACAGGAATCTCTGTACTTTACCGGTGATTTGAATGGAGAGTTACTAGCCAAGCTTCAGCATGCTTGGATGCGCATCAACAGAAGAGGGAAACCACTGTTGGGAAAGAATGATTGTCAGGCTTATGTACCATACAAAGTTTGGATCCAAGAGAGAGCAAGACAGTTGCTCATGCCATTTCCAGTTGCACCGGTCCCTATCCATATTCCGGTAGAGGAACCAACCACTGTTACTATGGAGGTCTACGAGCGAGTTGTAAAAGAAAAGGAAGCCTTGATGAAGATCAATGAAGAGTTAGAAAAGGAACTGGCCCAGATGCGTAGTGAGAAGAACAAGGTTGTGCATTCTTTCCAACAGCAGATTGAACTAGTAAACAGGCTAGGTGCTGAATTGACCGAAGAGAAAAAGAAGCGTGAACGCCTGGGGAAAGAGTTCAGAAGCTCTCATGACATGTTGGAGTCCAAAAAGAAAGCACTCGATGCCGCCCACCGGGAAATCTCTTCTTGTAACAAGACGTGGAATGCTACGCTAACCAACAATAAAAAGAGGGAAGACAAATTGAAGCAGCAAATTTCTGAACTCGAAGAACAGTTGAAGGCTAGCACTAAGAAGTATGAAGAGGAGGTGATGGCAAGATATAGTCTCCAGAATGCATTGAACAAGGCCATCGAGGGCAAGAAAGAAGCTGTGTCTCAGAAGCGGAAGCTAGAGGATCGCTTCGGAGAAGGGGCATGGGAGGAATCCGCTGGTGATTTGCGACGTGTTCTCAAGCGAAGGGATCTACTTGTTGAGGGTCTGCTTACCCGACCAAGTCATCCAGAAACTAAGAAGTTGCTAGAGGAGTACCAGGCATATGGGAGTACTTGACCGTTTCATGTATTAATGTATATGCTTTATTTGCATAGTGCTGACCATCACCAGGATTGTTGGTTGAGGTCATGCCTTCTTATCGTACGTTCATTGATATTGTATTCTTGGCTTAATGGATTTATCTGCAATATATGAGGTGTTTTCTATGGTTCGGCTCCGATCTCCGTATTGCTGTCACTGTCACCACACTGGCACATTCGCACTAGAATCAGGGAATGACATTCCCTAATGCACAGACACATATTGCATTGCATTCACATTCATATTGCATTCCAGGTGATTATTGAACTGTATCTCATTTCCTGCACTGTACCAGGTCTTTTCAGGATTGAAAGTCAGCGCCCGCACCGATACTCCACTCGTACCAACTGCCGAAGAATTATGGATCAGATGTAGAATGAAATGCAAGACATGCGTGAGAAGCTGGCGCTCTTCATGAAGACAATGGAGACCATTGCGAAAGGCCAGGAGAATTTGCAAGCTTTGGTGCAGCCTTTGTTGGTAAGAAATGCTGGGCACGGAAATGAAGACCATCATTCTGTGCGAGTTGACACTATTCACGGGGATGGTACTCCCACACCGGTAGCTCCACCTGTGGTAAACATACCTGCTGTCAATGTGAACAATGGCGCTGCCGCCGGGAACGGGAACGTTGGAATCGGTAACGAGACTGTCGTCAACAACGTTGGGCTCGGAGATGTCAACCTGGGTGATAACATGGGAGGTAATGGCTTCGGCAATAATGGATTCGGCTTCAATGACCAGGGGTTTGATCATGCTGGGAAGTACGGCTTCAACGCTCAAGGCTTCGGACAGGACGGATTTGGTATGACTAATCAGGGTTATGGCGGATTCGGAAATGGAAATGGCGCTGGGTTAATGGCTTTTGGACCTGCAGGAGTCGCTCCGGGGTATGGTAACAGGGGGCGAGGCCCTGTAATGAATCAGACTAGAGTTGGCCGTAACAATGGGTACGATGGATACGGAACTGGGAACGGTAATTGGCTAGAAGATCAGCAAGAGGATGCTTTCTCCGGTGGAGGTTTCGAAGGTCCTATGGATGACTCTCAGAGAATCAAGATGCTCGAGGAGCAGATGAAGGGGGTCATGAATCAAAGTGATGTTGGCTTAGATATGACTACAATGGGTCTGGTGCCTGGCCTGAGGGTACCAATAAAATTCAAAGCTCCCACATTTGACAAATATAAGGGGGATACTTGTCCAAAAGTGCACGTGCGATCATACTACAGAAGGATGTCGGCGTATTCAAACGATGAGAGGATGCTGATGCATTTCTTTCAAGATAGCTTATCTGGTCCTTCCCTTGAATGGTATATGGGGTTGGAGCCAACACAGATAAAGACATGGAAGCAGCTGGCTGAAGCGTTTGTGGCTCACTATAAGTACAACAGTGACTTGGCACCCAACCGGGTCCAATTACAGGGATTGTCCCAGAAGAAGGGCAAGAGCTTCAAAGAGTATGCGCAGAGATGGCGCGACATGGCTGCTCGAGTTCATCCTCCTTTGGAGGACAAAGAAATGAATGACATGTTCATAGGAACATTTACCGGTATGTTTTATGACAAGCTGTTTCACACTTCTTTGGGCAGTTTCTCAGACTTAATCCTGATGGGAGAGAAGATTGAAAGCAACATTAAACAGGGAAGATTTCAAGCTGAGGAATCCACTTTCGCTGGCAGTAATAGAAGGGCTTTCGGTGGGCGCCGTCAAGGTGATGCAAGTGCAGTGTTTGGGGGCCGAGGCCGAGGCCGGGGCAGAGGTCGAAACCAGTACAATCAGCCGCAGCAGGTGGCAAGTGTTACTATTCCATTTCAGCAACAGCAAATGCAACAACAGCAACGGCAGCCACAACAGGGGGTACATCCTGCTCAGCGCAGAATCCAGGGGGGGCAAACCAAGGAGGGTGTTTGAAACGCCTCCTTCAACGTATGCAGAATTGCTACAGACGTTACTGGGTTTGAACTTGGTGGAAAAGAGAACTATGGCGCTAGTAACGGGCACTCCTCCATACGGCTTTGACGCAAGCAAGCACTGTGAATTCCACTCCGGGGCTCCTGGCCACGATATAGAGGGTTGCCACACGTTCAAGCATGTGGTGCAGGATCTATTGGATAGTAAGGCTATCAATTTTGGACAGGCGGGTCCGAACATAGTGCAAAAGCCCATGCCCAACCATGGGGAAAATGCTATTTTAACCGAGGAGGGTTTGAACTTGATTACAAATGTTGACGACCTAAAGACACCGTTGTGTGAGATAAAGAGAAGATTATTGCAAGGAGGTGTGTATCCAGGGTGCGACGAGTATTGTTTAGAGTGTTGGACCCAAGCTGGGGGTGTGATGAATTGAAGAAGGGTATTCAGACCTTAATAGATGGAGGCACATTGCAATTCGACAGAACGGCAGTCGAAGAACCTGCAGAGTTATCAGCGGACGTGCGAAGTGATGTAGCTACTGTGACGATTCCCCGAAAAATAATAACCATAACGGCGCCAGCCAGGCGACCGCCAATCACCATCACCAAGGCAGGACCAATCCCTTATGAGAGCACTAAGGAAGTCCCCTGGACCTATGGGTTGGAAGTATACTGTGATGGGGTGAAAATTGATGTTAGTAAGCAGCCAGTTGAGGTTGTAGACAACGTCGTCGGTACCGGAGGGATGACAAGAAGTGGGAGAATTTTCATATCGCCTGAGGTAGAGGCCGAACGACTGGCGAAAGGAAAAGGAAAGATGAATGAGAATGTCCCGGTGCAGAGGAACGAAAAAGATACGTCATCGAAGGATGTGGAAGAATTCATGCGCCTTATTCGTAAGAGTGATTATAAGATTGTTGAGCACCTTCAACAGACGCCGTCAAAGATATCCATATTGTCGTTGCTATTATGTTCCGAAGCTCACAGAAATGCATTGTTGAAAGTTCTAGATACGTCCTTCGTACCCCAAGATGTTTCCGTGAATCAACTGGAGGGGGTGTTGGCGCATGTGAACGCAGGCCATAGCTTGGGATTTACAGACTTTGATTTGACCCCGAAGGGGAGAGAGCATAACATGGCGTTGCATGTCTCAGTTGAGTGTAAGGGCTCAGTCATGTCTCATGTACTGGTAGACACCGGATCTTCCTTAAACGTGTTGCCCAAGAAAGCGATGATGAAACTGGATGTCAGAGGAATCCTTTGTACGCCTAGTGACTTGGTGGTCAGGGCATTTGATGGTACACGAAGAACAGTCTTTGGATCCATAACGTTACCTCTACAGGTGGGGCCGGAGGTTTTCGCGACTGAATTTTACATTATGGACATCCAACCAGCATACAACTGCCTTCTCGGACGACCTTGGATCCATGGTGTTGGGGCAGTCACATCTACCTCGCATCAAAAGCTGAAATACATGGTAGGGGACAGTGTGGTCACAGTCTGTGGAGAAGAAGATATATTGGTTAGCCATCTGTCATCATTCAAGTATGTAGAAGTCGACGGCGAGATTCATGAAATGCCCTGTCAAGCCTTTGAAGGGTTGCACATCAAAGGCAAAAGTCCCGGGCCGAGTAAAGCGTCAGAGGTAGTCGTCTCGTCATATAAGGAAGCTCAGGCTCTAGTAAAGACCAGTGAGACAAAGGGCTGGGGCAAGGTGCTGGATATTCCCGTGAAGATGGATCGATTTGGGCTGGGATATCAACCGTCGTCATCAACGCCTGCTGCTGGGGCACCCCGTTTCAGAGGACCGATAACAATCACAGCTAGTGGAGTGTGTCACGAGGCCATCAACGCTGTTTCAGATTCCGAAGAAGGAGACAGCGACTGCGACATGGACGCCTGGATTCAGCCGAGCGTGCCAGGACAAGGATTATGCAATTGGTCTATTCAGGAGATTGTTCCTGTGACTCACAAACAGTAATACTTTGTTTTTTAATTGTTGAACAATCTGGTGTCTTACCTGAGGCATCATGATTTTGCTTAGGGTTGTGCTGTTATGTGCATTGCGTTGTTTAATCATTAAATAAAAGGCGTTTTTCATGTACAAATATTGTGATCTCTGTTTTTCCTGTTTTGTGTTTTACAATAAAATGGCAACGTGGTTATTCGCTTTATACGCATTTTGAAGCATTTAACCATTCCTTTTGCAGGATAACATTTTCAGATGACATCATTGAACCGCCTATGACTCGTCTCGACTTTGAGCACCCGGTATTTCAGGCCGAAGAAGAGATTGTTGAAGATGGCGACGTTCCCGAAGAATTGTCTTGGTTGGTAAAGCAAGAAGAACGAGTCATTCTGCCTCATGAGGAGGTCATCGAAATTATTAACCTGGGGTCGGAAGGGGTTGAAAAGAACATCCGTATAGGAGCCGCGCTGCAGAGCGACGTCAAGCGAAGACTGGTTGAAATGCTCATAGCGTATAGTGATGTGTTCGCTTGGTCGTACGAAGACATGCCTGGGCTTGATACAGATATGGTTGTGCACCGCCTGCCGTTAAAAGAAGAATGCCCGCCGGTCAAGCAGAAGCTTCGCAGAACTAGACCTGATATGGCAGTGAAAATTAAGGAGGAGGTTCAAAAGCAGTGGGATGCTGGTTTCCTAGCTGTTACAAAATACCCCGCATGGGTCGCTAATATTGTACCAGTACCAAAGAAAGACGGTAAAGTTAGAATGTGCGTAGATTACCGCGATTTGAACAAAGCGAGCTCGAAAGATGATTTTCCGCTTCCTCACATCGATGTGCTGGTTGACAACACTGCTCAATTCTCCGTATTCTCCTTCATGGATGGCTTCTCGGGCTATAATCAGATTAAAATGGCGCCAGAAGACATGGAGAAGACTACTTTCATAACGCCTTGGGGAACATTTTGTTACAAAGTGATGCCCTTCGGACTAAAGAATGTTGGGGCAACGTATCAGCGTGCAATGACGACTCTTTTTCATGATATGATGCATAAGGAGATCGAGGTTTATGTCGATGATATGATTGCCAAATCCCAGACGGAGGAAGAGCATTTGGTGAATCTGCTGAAGTTATTCAAAAGGCTTAGGAAGTTCAGGCTGAGACTGAACCCTAACAAGTGCACCTTCGGGGTGAGATCGGGTAAACTGCTGGGGTTTATCGTGAGCGAAAAAGGAATAGAGGTTGATCCTGCAAAAATAAAAGCAATACAAGAGATGCCGACGCCTAGAACAGAAAAAGAGGTGCGCGGGTTTTTAGGGAGGTTGAACTACATTGCTCGGTTCATATCTCACCTAACAGCTACGTGTGAGCCGTTATTCAAGCTGATGAAAAAAGACCAAGCTGTAACGTGGAATGAAAATTGTCAAAAAGCGTTCGATAAAATAAAGCAGTATTTGCAGGAGCCTCCTATTTTGATACCCCCAGTGGCGGGGATACCCTTGATTATGTATTTGACAGTTCTTGAGGGAAGTATGGGTTGTGTTCTCGGTCAACACGACGAGACAGGAAGAAAAGAGCATGCGATCTACTACTTGAGTAAGAAGTTTACGGAATGTGAATCTCGATATTCAATGCTCGAAAAAACTTGGTGCGCGCTAGCCTGGGCCGCCAAGCGTTTGAGGCAATACATGCTGAATCATACAACCATGCTCATCTCGAATATGGATCCTATCAAATATGTATTCGAAAAGCAGGCACTATCGGGGAGAATTGCCCGTTGGCAGATGGTTTTGACCGAATACGACATCCAGTATGTCTCGCAGAAGGCTATAAAGGGGAGAGTATTGTCTGAGTATTTGGCAGAGCAGCCTATTGAGGATTACCAATCGATGAGGTTTGATTTTCCTGACAAGGATATCATGTACCTAAAGATGAAAGATTGTGAAGAGCCGTTGCCAGACGAAGGACCAGAATTGGGCTCCAAATGGAAGTTGATCTTTGACGGAGCTGTAAACGCCTACGGTAGCGGAATAGGGGCAATCATCACTACTCCACACGGGTCGCACATCCCGTTTACCGCTCGATTGACCTTTCCGGTTACCAATAATGAAGCCGAATACGAAGCTTGTATCATGGGGCTTGAAGAAGCCATTGATTTGCGAATCAAAAATCTGGATGTATACGGAGACTCAGCTCTGGTGGTGAATCAAATAAAAGGGGAATGGGAGACGCGTCAGCCCAATCTGATACCGTACATGAATTATGCGAGGAGATTGTTGCCTTTCTTCGACAAGGTTGAATTGCGTCATGTACCGCAAGCAGAGAATCAGATGGCTGACGCCCTGGCCACTTTGTCTTCTATGTACAAAGTCAACTTCTGGAATGAGGCTCCCAGAATTGTCATCTCTCGGCTTGACAGACCCTCCTTCGTGTTTGCCATTGACGAAGCATCTGACGATAAACCCTGGTATTTTGATATCCTTAACTTCCTGAAGAACAAAGAGTATCCGGCTGGGGCATCCAGTCACGATCAGAAGACTCTCAGGAGATTGGCGGGTAATTTCTATTTGAATCCGGACGGTGTCTTATACAGAAGAAATCACGACTTGGTGCTACTACGTTGTGTAGAAGAGAAAGAGGCGAAGCTGCTCATGGAGGAAATACATGAGGGTACATTTGGTACGCATGCTGGTGGGCATGCTATGACGAGGAAGCTGCTGCGGGCAGGTTATTTTTGGCTGACTATGGAAACTGATTGTTTCAAGTATGCGAGGAAGTGTCACAAGTGCCAAATCTATGCAGATAAGATCCATGTGCCTCCGAGTCCTCTGAACGTGATGTCATCGCCATGGCCATTCTCGATGTGGGGAATCGATATGATTGGAAAGATCGAGCCGACAGCTTCTAACGGACACCGGTTCATTCTTGTAGCAATCGATTATTTCACCAAGTGGGTGGAGGCGGCATCTTATGCAAATGTGACCAAACAGGTGGTAGCCAGATTCATCAAGAGAGATATCATTTGCAGATATGGAATCCCCGAGCAGATAATTACCGACAACGGTTCAAACCTGAATAACAAAATGATGAAGGAGCTGTGTCAGAGTTTTAAGATCGAGCATCACAACTCCTCCCCTTATCGACCCAAGATGAATGGCGCTGTTGAAGCGGCCAATAAGAATATAAAGAAGATTGTCCAGAAGATGGTGGTGACCTATAAGGATTGGCATGAGATGCTACCTTTTTCTTTGCACGGTTATCGTACGACGGTACGCACATCAACCGGGGCAACCCCGTTCTCGTTGGTATATGGAATGGAAGCAGTGTTACCACTGGAAGTTGAGATTCCTTCGCTGAGAGTATTACGAGATGTCCAACTAGACGAGGCAGAATGGGTGAAAGACAGGTTGAACCAGCTGAGTTTAATGGATGAGAAGAGGCTATCTTCTCTAGCATACGGTCGTTTGTACCAGAGCCGAATGAAGAAAGCATATGATAAGAAGATACATCCTCGGAGCTTTCAGACGGGCGACCTTGTGCTGAAAAGGATTCTCCCACCACAGGCAGATCACAGGGGCAAGTGGACCCCCAACTACGAAGGGCCATACGTTGTCAGAAAAGTCTTTTCAGGAGGGGATTTATTGTTGTCCACCATGGACGGTGAAGACTTTACGTCGCCTGTGAATTCGGACGCAATTAAAAAATACTTTGCTTGAAATTGACCCGCTGGACAGAAAAAAAAGAGTCCAGGCAAAAATAGGGCATCTTGGCGAACCAAAAACAGAATGAAAGGTTCGGGCAAAAGTTAGGGATAAAATTGAAAAATGTACACCCGCGAAGTTGAAAACCTACACTGGGCGGCTTCGGAAAAAAAGGGTATCCCGGTGAACTGAAAACCCGTAAAGGGCGGTTCACGCAAAAGTTAGGGATTTGAAAAGCAAATGACTGCGGTCCGAATTCGATACTGCAGTGCGCATTGGTGCGGGAGAATATACCTGAGGGGTCGATTATCAGATACAATCTCTTCGGAAGAGTGAATATCGGGCAAGCATTAGAGTCAGGAGAGTCATAGGAGGATCAGCTCATGATGTTCGTCTGCATCCCATTGCCGACATGTGTACAAATTTGATTTGTCATTATATTTTATGCTTCTTGTGCATACTTGTATATTTGTTGTGCGTAGCTTCCTCTTTTCAGGAGTTACATCCCGTGTATAAAACTCCGCCCATTTAGGGGCCCAATCAATAAAACATGTTATTCAGTAGTTGATGCTGGTTCTTTACTGTTTTGTGCATGATAAACGCCAAGGTTTAATAAAACTAGCAAGTGTATAACGTCGCTGGCCCTTGCCAATAATTGCTAAAACTTTGAATTAACTGAAAATAATGTCACTAACACTAACCTGAATAGATTCGGTTGCATAGACTTGTCTTGTCTTGTTTGTGATGTTGCAGGGTTCGTAGCCGTATGAAGTGGTCGATCAAAAGATTGCAGTATTGACCAGAAGTTCGTAACGAAAGACTCGATCCCCATGCAGGTCGCGCTTCTGAGATGACAATGTTCCTTACTAAAGAAGGATCAAATTCCCCAGCTAGTCGCAGCTTATCTAAAGGATATTCTCCAGCAAGGTCGTTTATCCTCAGCAGAATTGGCGATTCCGAGATCAAAGGCAGTATTCAGACAGTGCATCCCGAGCAAAGTGGTTTAGCCTCAGAAGATTAACATCTCCGACTCGTGAGCTGTACTTAGACAGTTTACCCTTCCCAGTAGGGTCATTTACTCTCCCCCAACGGAGTCAGTTGATTCTCCCCAAGAGAATCGTTTCATCCTCGGAGGAGTTCTCTCTTTGTTCAGCAAGTGTTTTCTTTCCTCCCAGTGGAACTCGAAGATTAAGACTCTCCCCCGCAGAGTTGGTTGTGTGTCATAGCATTTACTTTGCCGGAATACCGTGTGATACCCGTTCACTCTCCAGCAGAAGTCCAATCATGATTAGCGCATTCAGTTACTCCTCAACGAAGCGGGCTTCACTCTTCCAGCATTTATTTTGCTGGAACAATTCTGTAACGCCCGGTTACCCCCAGCGGAGTTGGCATTATCTTCAGCATTTATTCTGCTGAAGCGGTTTCTGTATCCCGGCAGTTCGAGCCTGCATTTGCATCGGCATATAGTGTCATGTTTGCATCCGCCCAAATAAAAAACGCGTACCATTTCCATATCGAATGGAGCATTACGCCATTGTCCAACATATGCATTTTGAAACATAAGCCAGGTTAGTTAACCGTTTGTTTTCAAGTGTTGTTTCCCTTGCAGGTGGAGGGAGCTCTTGCTCAAATTAATTGTCAAACATTCAAGATCTCGGCATGAGACGTGTAATGATAATGTCAGTCGTGGCATTATTCCCCACAGAGTTGCTTGTTTAAAGTTTCTCTTACCCCTCCAGCGGAGTATTTCTTCAAGATCGTTGTTATAACAATATCAAAAGATTTCGCGAATCGACTTTTGGAGGTTGTCTGGCAGTGTGGATTCAGAAAATCCCCGGTAGAGTCCTTCGCAGATTTGATGCCATGTCAGCATTGAAAATTGGAAGGCTAGACTCATATTATGTTACCCATGTGATTGATGGAGCTAGCTGCTGCAAAGATAGGCAGAAAAGCTGTATCAGAGTGTACCCGCAGTGGTGGCGGAGTTAGTTCCCATAGTGGTGACGGAGTTATTTCCCGCAGTGGTGGCGGAGTTATTTTCCCGTAGTGGTGACGGAGTTATTTCCCGCAGTGGTGGCGGAGTTATTTTCCCGTAGTGGTGACGGAGTTATTTCCCGCAGTGGTGGCGGAGTTATTTCCCGCAGTGGTGGCGGAGTTATTTCCCGCAGTGGTGGCAGAGTTATTTCCCGCAGTGGTGGCGGAGTTATTTCCCGCAGTGGTGGCGGAGTTATTTCCCGCAGTGGTGGCGGAGTTATTTTCCCGCAGTGGTGGCGGAGTTATTTCCCGTAGTGGTGACAGAGTTATTTTCCCGTAGTGGTGACGGAGTTATTTTCCCGTAGTGGTGACGGAGTTATTTTCCCGTAGTAGTGGCGAAGTTATTTTCCCGTAGTGGTGACGGAGTTATTTTCCCGTAGTGGTGACGGAGTTACTTCCCGCAGTGGTGGCGGAGTCATTTCCTGTAGTAATGATAAAGTAGTACCCGTAGCGATGGCGGTGTTGTTACTTTTCCAGATTATCTTCCCGCAGTGGTGGCGGAGTGATGACGGTGTTATTCTCTCGTAGTGGTGACGGAGTTATTTCCCGCAGTGGTGGCGGAGTCATTTCCTGTGGTAATGATAAAGTAGTACCCATAGCGATGGCGGTGTTGTTATTGCTTTCAGATTATCTTCCCGCAGTGGTGGCAGAGTAATGACGATGTTATGGTGATAGAGTGATTTTCTTGTATCGTTGGCAGGGTCATGTTGTGTTGACAGAAGTACTTCCCCAGTGAAGTCGTCCAGGTAATTCCAGTATTGACGAGATAATGTTGAAATCAGATTTGTAGATTTGTTCCCCAAACAGTCGTGCAGTTCATTTCTGCGGTTGGCGAATTTCCGGGTTCTTAGTATTCAACCGTCTCGTACCTCAAATGTTTGAAGGCCGTTCGCGCTTCACACAGTCGGGTCCAAGTCGCTTGAATAGGGGCAACTGTTGCACCCTAAAATTTGCTCAACCTACTTCACTTGGTTTATGTTTCAATTGCATTGTCATTTGCATAAAAAGTCATGTACATAGTCTAATCATTTGCATAGCATAGCATAGCAAGTCATCCAACAAGGGACCAAGTACTATTCTTATCTCTATGAGCCTATCAAGAGGTTCTTATTCAAATTCAAGCCTATCCAAGTCATCAGAAAGAAATTAAAATCTAAGAAGCCAGTGGACCAAGCAGTGGATCTATCTCCTATCTTGAGGGTATTTGAAGATCATCAGGGAAACTGTGAGCTATGAATTGAAAGCATGGAGGGTATATAGACATCATGGAGGACCTAGAGGTTCATTTTGAAAGTGAGATAAGTCATTGATGTGATCACAAGAGTTGCAGTTGAAGACAGTCAACTAGGGTTTCATCTGGGTCAACCCTAGGTCAACCCTAGGTCAAATGATTGATTGAAAGGCATCAAGGTCTATTTGAAATATGTGGGGTTCATCATTTGACATGTAGATATGGATGTGGTGTTGTGACAAGGAGGAATCAAGAGAAATCAAGAAGAAGAGAGGTTTCTAAATTAGGGTTTCTGTGTAAAATCCCCTGATTTAGGTCAAACTTCCAAGCAAGATAATTCCAAATGCAAGCTTCAAATGGATCCTTGGCCAACATTAAACTTGTATAGGCTCTCAAGACCTTTAATTTGAGTGGTGGAAGGCATCAAAGAGATTTATAGAACTCAAGTTATGGTCCTTGCAAGTTACAGGTCATCTGAGGCATCTGAAATTTTGTCTGTGAAAGTTACTTGTCTTCCAAGCAACGTTTACCCCTCAAGGAGCTTTCAAATGAATTCCTGGTCAACATGAGAGTTGTTCCTCGTGATCTTAGCTTTCTAGAAAGGTATGGTATGCCTTCATATGATTTTTGGAACTCTACTTATGTCTTTGGCAAGCAAAGGGTATTTTGGTCATTTGAGAATTACAGGTCATTTCAAGCATATGCCTAAAACTCATACAAGGAAGCTTCAAATGAAAAACTTCACAACATCAAAGTTGTTCCAAATGACATTTTGAGTCTAGAAAAGTGGTCATGGAAGTTGGCAAATGCTCATAGCTCAAGGTTGCAAATTTTGTCAATTAAAGGTGAATTTAATGAATACAAGTGACCTAAAAATGAGATTTTTCATAACATGTCCAAATGGGATGAAATTATAGGCCATTTTGATTGGAAATAATGTTTTGAGACCATTTGCAATAGTGGATTTTTGAGTTTATTTCAAAGTTTGAGAGATATCATGGCTTGCTTATGGTTAAAGTAACACATGCCAAAACACAAGGGATTTGTGTACAAGAAGTTTCCAGCAAGTTCTAGATGGTTCCATGGGCATCTATATAAACCCTAGAGCTCCTTCAATGCAGGGTTACACTTCATTTTGATCAAAACCACATAGTTTCATTCTCTCTTGCATTTTTGCAAATTCATTCAAACCCTCCCAATTCTTCATCATTCTGCAAGATTATTGATCCTACCATACTCCATGATCATCATTGATCACATCCCAAGCAAGATTTGAGTGTATTGAAGCCATAATCGTGTGCTACAAGTTCATCATCCAAATTGCAAGAAGAGTTGGTTACAAGAATCCAAAGCCTTTGAGCAAGCACAAGTGCATACAGAATCAAGATCTTGGTCTATTGATTGCTATTGGAGCATTGCTGAACTTGAAGTGGAGATTTCATCCATCTGTTTTCAACTTTACACCAGGTTAGTAATCTCTTCGAATTAGCTTGTTTTAGTTAGCATGATGTAGATTGGTTAGGATAAGAATGACCTAGGTAGTTAGATGAATAATTCTGGAGATTTTGACTGAATTTGGTGGAGGTTGATATGTGAGCACACCAACTGTTTGGATCTAGAACTATAAGAATAGGAGGTTTTAATTCATGTGGTTTAGTTTAGGTTAATCAGTGATACAAGGTGAGTATTTTGATGGCAAGAAATTGAAGAAAGAAGAAGTTGGAAGTTGAGTATCCATGGATGTAGAGCTATCGGGTTTGGCTGTTTAGAGCGTGTTAGTGCAAACTGAATCCATGGTTGTGTTCAGGGAGGAAAGTAGATCAATTTCGCCTTTGGAAGTTTTGAGTTTCATGGAGAAACGAGGGAGCACGAGCCACTGGAAGATTCACGTGTGGAGGTTGCATTTCATGGAAGTTTCACAAACCCTAGGGCTGAAGGTAGGAGACGACCTCCCAGCCGTTAGATGGAAATAAGACTTTGACTCAGAAAGCTCATCCAACGGCCTATGTTTAAAGTTGAAACGAGAGGGAATCAGAGGCCATGAAACGCCTCGTTTCATTAAAGTCAGCATTGGGCTTAATGGTCTTTCTCTTCGCACCCCCCAATCCAAGGCCCAATCCAATTGAACTGAGTTTTATTGCTTTTTGCACCGCGCGGATATTTCTTTTTCTTTTGTTTTTTTTTTAGTTTTTCTGATTAAACTGGGCCCAGGCGCGCCTTGCTGCGCGCACCCCCAGTCTGGGCCCATTATTCATTTTTCAACTGAAAATCATTACTAACTGCACCCCTAACTCATTTTATTTCATTTTAATTTCCTTTACTTCTCTTAATTGTTTGAAAATTCATAACAAATTGGAAATTCCATATTTTTGATTAGTTGTTTTTTTACTATTTTCATATTTCTGTGTAGAAAAATATCATGTAATAAAATTTCCATTTTATCTTCTTTTAATATTTTTTGCATATTTTTTCTTTTAATGCCTTTTTAAATACTTTTAGTTTGTACATAGTATTTGTAGAATTTCTTTTAGGTACTTCTCATAATCTTTTTAGGCCAAAATTTTTATTATAACTAGATACATATATTAGGTGCCCCCTTTGATTTTTATACTAATTTTTTAGGATTTATTTTAGGTAGTTTAGTTAGAAAACATTAGGCTAATCATTTAGGGTTGTGAATATAATGTAGTTTAACAAAACAAATTTTCTTTTGGGTTTTCTTTAGGACAAATTAAATGATGGGACTATAGGGGTATTATGGGTAAATAATAGATCCCTTAGAAAATATTAGGCTTCCCCTATTCTACTATTACTACTAGTATATTTCCTGTATTTGCTTGATTGTGTGGTGTGCCCTCTCTAGGGTTATTATTTGACTGTGTGGGGTATTGGGCCTGCTTGGGGTTTGGGTTTGAGCTGGAGATTTTGCTGATGAAGCCCATTGAAGACTAAGAGAATGAAGATCAATTTCCAGAGTTGATGAAGAGTATATCTTGCTGGCAGCTGTTGAAGGTTATAGGATCTAGGAGTTAGGTAGAGCTCTAGAATAGAAACTTGATTCACAAACATGGAAGGTCTTATTTGCCTCCATTCTTTCTCTATGATTCAAAGTCTATTTTAAATACCCACCTCCTTCCTTTGGAAGGATTAGTGAATGTATTTAAAAGATAGAACTTTTGAGAGAAAACTGTCAGTATCATGTTAACAGTCAGTAGGCCACCCTTGGTAGGCAATTGACTGCTTAACATCCAATTCATCTTGTGGACTGCTGCTCATCTTGTAGAGTGAGACTTGAAGAAAAGCCATTGGAAGATTGAAGATAGAGACCTTGCTTGAAGGCTTGAAGATGAAGACTGATGCTTGCTTGAAGCTTGTAGATGATGACTTGAAGACAGATGTTGATGAAGACTGTTGTTGGCTGTTTATTTTTGCTGTTTATAATTTTTGATGTATTGTTTGAATTTCCCTGGCTGTATTGTTTGCCCTTTAACCTGTTAGGTTGAAAGCGAATTTTGTTCGCTTTTGCCTGTTGTTTTCTAGGTTCGAGGTTGAGTGGGACTCCCTTGCCTCGCTTGTATTGCTGCATCCATGCATTTTACTGCTTTATTGTATATATGCTATTGTTTCTGTTTCCGTTTATCCCTTAGGATCTCTGTTTCTCTCTGTGCAAGAGAGGAATATGATAGACATTAGGTCTTAACCCATGCATGATAACATTAGGTTAGTTTGATTCCCTTTTCAACTATATGTTAGAGTTCTGTCTCTTCTTTCTCGAAACAAACAGAAAAACACAATAAGATTTCAAACACAATAAAAGACACTTCTTCCGTAAAAGAATGTGAACTCATCAAAACGTCATTTTTGTCCGTCTGGACTGTTAATCAGAAAAACCCTTTTTCAGAAGGAATAAAAACAATCAAAACCGACTTGTGTCATACGTGGCCCGAACTATGTTTGCTCTGATCTTTCATGCTGTATGAAAGTACGTAGGCATAGGATGCGATATCCTAGCGAGCAACCGTCCCCTCCTTTCCCGTAGGTAGGCGAACTACGTTGACTCTGATTTCTCGTTCCAGACGGGAATACGTAGGCATAAAGTGCGATACTTTGCCGAGCCAGTTTATTTTCTTTTAACCCTAGACCTGTAGAATAGATAGAATAACAATCCGTACTAGAAAACAAGCATGGATCCCGTCGAGTACGACGGACGTGAGGGGTGCTAATACCTTCCCCTTGCGTAACCGACTCCCGAATCCAGGATTTGGTTGCGATGACCATTCCTTTCCCGTCTTTGCGGTAGGTTTACTTCGAGCGTTCCCTTTCCCTCCTTTGGGATAAATAACGCACGATGGCGACTCTTCTGTTCAGCCGGCGCCGATTTTCACAGTAGCGACAAGGTCGCACTTCATTCCCTGGAGCTGAGATGACAATGTTCCTTACTAAAGAAGGATCAAAGTCCCCAGCTAGTCACAGCTTACCCGAAGGATACTCACCAGACAGTCTATTCCACCCAGCGAAGTCGGTTAGTTTTCCCCAAGAGAGTTATTTTGTCCCCAGCGAAGTTCTCTCTTTTCAGCCAGTGTTTTCTTTCCTCCCAGTGGAAACCGAGGGTTAAGACTCTCCCCGGCAGAGTTGGTGGTGTGTCCTGGCATTTACTTTGCCAGAACGCTTTGTGATACCCGTTCACTCCCCGGCAGGGTGGTATTTGTCCTCAGCCTCCGTGTTGATGAAGCAAGCGTATCAGAGCTTTCCCCAGCAGTTCGAACCTGCATTTGCATTCGCATGCATTATCATGTTTGCATTCATCTAGAAAACGCGTAGCATTTCCATGCTATATGGAGCATTGCACCATTAGTAAACATGCGCATGTTGAAACATAAATCAGGTTGGTTAACCTTATGCTTTCAGGTGTATTTCTCAACAGGAGTATGGAGTTTAGTTCAACAGGAATATGGAGTTCCAGCAGATATATTTTCAGGTATTCGGAGTCTCGCAGTGAGACAGGTGATGATACAAGTTAGTTTATTTTCCCCACGGAGTTACTAATGGAGGTGATCCTATCAGTGGAATGTTTTTTCAAGTTTGTTGTTGCGGCAGCGTTTCAGGGTTTCATAAAATCAAAATTTCAGGAGTGTTCGCTTGTTGATGAGATGAGTGTTCGGTGTTTATTTTTCAATATATCCCCAGTAGTGTTAGCTATTATTGCAAACAGGAAAGGAAGTTATATACAAAGTGTTTTCCTGTAAGAATCAGGCAGGTAGTCCGTATGAAGCAGGCGGACAGTGATAAAAGAAGTTGTACCGTATGAAGCAGGCGGAAGAACTTCGAAAGATCTGCAAGAATCAGGCAGATGTAAACAGAGTTTCTGTAGGAATCAGGCAGATGGTATATTTCCGTATGGATCAGGCGGATATTGATAGTAGAACTTTCCGTAAGTAACAGGCGAATGCGAATTTGAAGTTTCTGTAAGAATCAGGCAGATGGCGTACTTTCCGTACGAAACAGGCGGATGATGACAAGAAACTGTCCCGTATGTAGCAGGCGGATGGCAGATGTTTTTCCGTAGGAAACAGGCGGAAGATGATAGAAGTTGCACCGTATGAAGCAGGCGGATGAACTTTGATGTTCCTGTAAGAATCAAGCAGGTAGTCTGTATGAAACAGGCGGATAATGATAAAAGAAGTTGTACCGTATGAAGCAGGCGGAAGAACTTTGTGTTTCTGTAAGAATCAGGCATATGTGTTCTCCCGTAGGAAGCAGGCGGATGTAAAGAGAACTAGTCCGTAAGTAGCAGGCGGATGTGTAGACAAGAATTTCTCTGTAAGAATCAGGCAGATATGTTGTTCCGTAGGAATCAGGCGGATGTTAATAAACGTTGTTCCCGTATGAAGCAGGCGGGTTGTAGATGGTCTTTCCGTATGAAGTAGGCGGATGATAAATAGACTTTCCGCAAGTAACAGGCGGATATGAAAAATGTGTTCTGTAAGAATCAGGCGGATATGTTCTTCCGTAAGTAGCAGGCGGATGATGATAAAGAATTCTTCTGTAAGTAACAGGCGGATATGAAAAATGTGTTCTGTAAGAATCAGGCAGATATGTTCTCCCGTATGCTGCAGGCGGAGATAAAAAGAGTTCTTCCATATGAAGCAGGCGGATATAGTTCATTTTCTTGTATGAAATAGGCAGATGTATATAGTTTTTATCGTATGAAACAGGCGGACATGGATAGTTTTCCGTATGGAGCAGGCGGATAGACCTATCAGATTCAGATAAAGGATGGTCCCACGATAGGCAGAATGTGTTCAGACATTTGACAGAAGTATCTCTCTGGTGAAGTCACTAAGTTTATTCCTATATTGACAGGTTAACGTTAAAATCAGATTTGTATCAGACGATCGATCAGTTGTTACCGTAACAATCAGGTTCCAATTGGTGGATGGTGTTCCCCAAGCAGGGGTGCCGCTTATTTTTTTTGCAGTTGTCAAATTTCCGGGTTTATTGGTATTCAACCGTCTCGTACCTCGATTGATTGAAGATCGTTCGCTCTTCACCCAGTCGGGTCCAAGCCGCTTGAATAGGGGCAGCTATTGCACCCTAAAATTTGACCAACCGGTTCCTACACCAGATTTACGTTTCGGCTCATTTTTCATTCGCATTCACATACGGCATGCATCGCATTTTTCAATCATACTGATAATATCGGGGTACAGCCTAATTCTCACCGGTCGGGCGTTTCAGACCAGTCCAGATAATCAAAGTTTCATTTTTCGGGAAGTTGCGCGCTCCTCGGCGTTTTCAGCTGATACTGCTGTTTTGAGGGTATTTTGATACCTGGCGTCACCCTTCATTCCAGTCTGGTCTCGTATCGGAATTATTCGCTTTATTTGCTTTTATAGGATTTTATAGAATTTTTTCTAGGTATTTTTGAGGTTTTATAGGCATTCTAATAATCATTTTTGACTTTAAATAGATATAGAGTTAGGTTTTAATATGGAATTAGTAATTTTTCTTTTTTGTAGAAATTAAATAGTTCTCCTTTTTAATAGAATTTCTTTTCTAGGATTTTAATAAATAAAATAATAGTTTTAGTTTTAATAGATTTTAATTGATTAGATTTAATATAGATTTATGAGTTAACGAGTTTGAGTAGATTTTAGTTTCAATATATTTGTTAATATGGTAGGTAATTAGTATTATTTCTTTTTTTTAGTAGCTAATCAGGTTTTGATTTTCGTTTTTTGCATAGTAATTAGGATGTTATTTTCTTTTATGGTTATAATTAGACGTTAATCCTGTTTTTTCGTTGCATTATTGGTTAGTTAATTAGGTTTCTTGTTAATATTCATTAATTGAATAGATTAATTAGGGTCTAATTGTCCATTTCACTCACTAATCACGTGGGTTTAAGGTTTTGGATCAGGATTTATGCTATTGGGCCAAGTATCCACAAAATTATCCCAAAGCCCAAGTCGGTGGGTCCAAAGAAGCCAGGTGGCTATAAATTCGGAGTACCACGTGTAAGAAAGAGGTTCAGCCACCTCTGCCAGCACACTCTGTACACGCGTCTCCCTCTCACCTCTCCCCAACGACACCTGTCTCTTCCTCACATCTCACCGGAAAGTCCACCGGCCGGCGTGCAAAACCCTCCGGCCACCTCCTAATCATCTCCGGCCACCGCTTCGACGTACTCCGGCCACCGCAACGAACGCCGGAATCTGGATTTTCCAGAAAAATCACTAATCTTCTCCGATCTTCATTTTTCTTCTCAAATCACCATCAATAATCATCATCTCCCCCGATCGTCATCCACATCTCCGCACAGATGCTCATCATCTTCATCATTTGCCCAGAATAACATCATCATCATTCTTCAATAAGTTCATCTTCCGTCGACATTCAAGAACACTAGCAACACACCAGTTTTTTCCAGATTTCCGTTAACTACCTTTATCCAACCTTCAAAGGATCTCCAACAAACTTTCCAGAAGTGCTAGATTCTCCTCGATCTCGTTCGTCTCCATCGCAAATCGTCAGGAACAATCTCCGTCGCCAACTTCGTCCGATCCTATCTCCAGATTTTAAGAGGCGTGTCCACGATCCAAGATCAACAGAACGTTCTTCAGCAAGTGCTTTTTTACAGGTTTTGCCAAGCGATTCGTAGATCTTCTTCAGCAATAGCTTTCTTCGAGATCGCCAAGAACCCTTCGTTATCTTCAAATCTTCAATGGCGTCATAATCCAGGTTTCATTTCTTCCCCCCTCCATCTCTTTGCATGTGAGTAGATGTAGTTTCTTGAAGATAATTAGGTTAAGCGAGTTAGGGTCAATCCTTATGTTTAGGTCGTGAACATCAGAGGTCTCTGAGAAATGAATAAGGTAGTGTTTATTGATTTGAGAGGAGTTTTGATCGGTGATAACGATGGAGTTTTGAGTTTTGGTTATGGTTGATTGAGTCGAGAACGAGATGTTCGCTGCGGAGTGTTTTAGGGTTTAGACGTGTTTCGAAAGACTGAAAGAGCAGAAGCTGCGCTAGGTTAGTATGATGAACAGTGTAGAGGCAGGTTAGAAGGCTTCAAGGTTTTGTATGCTGAGTTGGTTAGATGGATCGTGGGCTTAGCTTAAGCCCAAGGGCGTGGTTACTTAGCGTACACCCCGTTGCGCTAGTGCACTCCCCTTTTCCCTTTGTGAATTGCTGACGGGCCCAGTCTGGGAGGCCCAAAACCTGTGGTTTATTACACACACCCCGGATGTACTTGTTTCACCCCCTGGCTGTGGGGGATGATTAGTTTAGTGGGTTGGGCTTGGCATGTTTTGGCTACTGAAGCCCCCTGTTTTCAGTATACACCCCTGGCAGTTTAACTTGCAATTTCTTGTCTTTTTCTTATGGTTTTTTTATATTTTGTTTTGATTTAGTTTTGTTAATTGCATTAGGATAAAATTTAGGATTAACATTAGTATATAGTTTGAATTTTAATAAAAATAATAATAGATAGTTTAGCATAGTATAAAGAGAATATTAGAATTTTAATGGGAATATATTAGGAGTTAATAAGAAAACTTTAGAATAAAAAACATTAAAAATATATTAGTATAGTTTAGATATTAATATACCTTAGAATAAAACTTTAGGTTAAAATGAAGAAAAAATCTTTAGATATAGTATAATAAAAAGTATTAGATTAAAAAAATATAATGAAAATAGTAGAATATTTTAGAATAAGCTTAGTATAATTCTTGGGATTTAATATACATACTTTGTACATAAACTTTTAGGATATAACTTAGTTCAAAAACAATTAATACTTAGTTGTAATATAGTTTGGGGCATTTACTAGTTGATTTAGAATTATGGAATATATGGGGTATAGGGTAGATTTAGGTTCCCTTAGAATAATTAGGTGTTTTAATCAGCAGTGTGTGCTATAATTGGTGTGTTTGTTTGTTTTTGTTGTTTGCCTTTTTTTGGGTTTCAGGGAGTGTTTGGGAGTAGTTGTGGAAGACTTAGAAGCTTGAAGACTCAACTTGGAGCATGAAATGGAGGTCTCTTCTCTTGAAGACTGTTGTTTGAAGGCTTAGGATGTAGGATGTTTAGAGAGAGCCTTAGATTAGAATAGTTTCTTTCTCAAACATAGAAGGCATCTTACGCCTCTACCCTACCCTATGATATAAGATCCTCACGAGGTAGCTCCATCTCTCCTTAGGAGGGATGTAGAGCATGCCTTGTTTGAGTAGAATCTTGAGGGTAATTGTCTGCTATTGTGTTGTAATTTTAGTGGCTTCCTTTGGTTGTCATTAAAATTGTAATACATCATTTGGATCTCACAAATAAAATTCCTCTTTTGCTGGAGTGTGGATTACGTTGAAGCATGAAGACGTTTGCTGTCAAGATGGAGTGAAGTTGCTGTTTCCAACTCTTGTTGTCGTTTATTCAACTGTCGCTGTTAGAGCTGTAGCTGTCGAAGCTGTTGTCAGAGTTGCTGTTTTTTAAGGTTGTTTGCTGTTTAGAGCTGGTGTTGCTGTTGAAGCTGGCGTCGGGTTTTATTTTTCTCTTCTGTATTGTCTGTTAATTTTCCCCATAGGGTTGAAGTGAAGTTGTTTCACTTTGCCCATTGTTTTCTAGGTTCGAGGTTGAGTGGGACTCCCTTGCCTCGCTTATACTGCTGCATTCATGTATTTTACTGCTTTATTGTATATGTTGTTGCTTTTCCGTTTATCCCCTTAGGATCTCTGTTTCTCTCTGCGCAAGAGAGGAATATGATAGACGTTAGGTTCTCATCCATGCATGACAACATTAGGATAGATTTTGATCCCCTTTTCAACCATAGGCTTTTTAGAGCTCCTTTCTCTTCTCATCTCAGAATAATTCAAAAAACAAAGTAATAAGGATAATCAATGTCGTACGCTACGAGCCTTAAGCTATTTGAGAAAGGTTGCTGGAGGGTCACTCTTCAGTAATCTGATTGCTTAGTGTGTTACCCTTAGGGTGACATACGACGTAGTCACTCTCAAATCATAGTCTCTAGTGCGTCAGAGATTGCAAACACACTAAAAAACACTTCTTGCGTAAAAATACTGAAAACCAATCAAAGTGTCATTTTTGTCCGCTTGGACCCATAATCAGGAGAAAACCTTTTTCAGAAGGCTAAAAACAATCAAGACAGACTTGTGTCGTACGTGGCCCGAACTACGTTTGCTCTGATCTTTCATGCTGTATGAAAGTACGTAGGCATAGGATGCGATATCCTAGCGAGCAACCTTCCCCTCCTTTCCCGTAGGTAGGCGAACTACGTTGACTCTGATTTCTCGTTCCAGACGGGAATACGTAGGCATAAAGTGCGATACTTTGCCGAGTCATTTTATTTTCTTTTAACCTCAGACCTGTAGAATAGATAGAATAACAATCCGTACTAGAAAACAAGCGTGGATCCCGTCGAGTACGACGAACGTGAGGGGTGCTAATACCTTCCCCTTGCGTAACCGACTCCCGAATCCAGGATTTGGTTGCGATGACCATTCCTTTCCCATCTTTGCGGTAGGTTTACTTCGAGCATTTTCTTTCCCTCCGTTGGGATAAATAACGCACCGTGGCGACTCTTCTGTTCAGCCGGCGCCGATTTTCGCAGTAGCGACAACGAGTTTCCCATTCTCCTTTGATTTGGTTAACGACTAACGCTGAGTCACCGTACACATCCAGATTCTTGATCCTCATATCAACGGCTTCTTCTAAACCCATAATGCAAGCTTCATACTCGGCTTCATTATTGGTGCAGGAGAAAGTCAATCGGGAAGTGAACGGTATATGAGAACCGTGAGGAGTAGTAATAACAGCCCCGATTCCATTTCCATATGAATTAACCCCTCAGTCAAAAACCAGTTTCCACTGAGATCCAATCTCAGGACCCTCGTTAGGTAAACGCTCATCACAGTTTTTCATCTTTAAAAAAATGACGTCTTCATCTAGAAAATTAAACTTCATCGGCTGATAATCCTCAATTGGTTGTTCCACGAGATATTCCGATAGAACGCTTCCCTTAATGGCTTTCTGGGAAACGTACTGAATATCATACTCTGTTATGACCATTTTCCATCAGGCAATCCTTCCAGAGAGTGCTTGTTTGTCAAAGACGTACTTGATCGGATCCATCTTCGAAATCAACAGGGTTGTGTGGTTTAACATGTATTGTCTCAAACGCTTAGCGGCCCAAGCGAGTGCACAACATGTTTTTTCCAGCATCGAGTATCTTGACTCACAATCAGTGAACTTCTTACTCAGATAGTAGATGGTATGCTCTTTTCTACCCGACTCATCTTGTTGACCGAGCACACATCCCATTGAATTCTCAAGAACGGTGAGGTACATGTTCATTGGTCTCCCTGCAACTTGAGGCATGAGTATTGGAGGTTCTTGCAGATATTCTTTTATTCTTTCGAACGCTTTCTAGAAATTTTCATTCCACTTGACCGTTTGATCTTTTCTTAGCAATTTGAATATTGGTTCACAAGTGGCTGTAAGATGAGATATAAACCTTGTAATGTAGTTCAATCTCCCCAGGAAACCACAAACCTCTTTTTCTGTTCTCGGCTCAGGCATATCTTGTATAGCTTTTATTTTGGACGGATCTACCTCAATACCCTTTTCACTGACAATGAAACCCAGTATATTTCCAGATCTCACCCCGAAGGTGAACTTGTTAGGATTCAGCCTCAGCTTGAACATCCCCAACCTTTCGAACAATTTTAGAAGATCGACCAGATGTCCTTCCTCCGTCTGTGACTTTACAATCATGTCATCAACATAGACTTCAACCTCATGATGAATCATATCATGAAACAAAGTGATCATTGCCCGCTGATAAGTTGCCCCTGCATTTTTCAATCTAAAAGGCATCACCTTGTAGCAAAAAGTCCCCCATGGTGTGATGAAAGTAGTTTTCTCCATGTCCTCTGGGGACATCTTGATTTGGTTATACCCAGAGAAGCCATCCATGAATGAAAACACAGAATACAAAGTCGTGTTATCAACCAACACATCGATATGGGGGAGCGGGAAATCGTCTTTCGGGCTCGCTTTATTCAGATCTCGCTAATCGACGCACATCCGGACCTTTCATCTTTCTTAGGAACAGGAACGATATTAGCGACCCGCGGAGGGTAATTTGTGACAGCGAGAAACCCAGCATTCAACTGCTTCTGAACCTCTTCTTTGATCTTGACTGCCATGTCAGGCCTTGTTCGTCTCAACTTCTGCTTGACTGGAGGACATTCTTCTCTGAGAGGTAACTGGTGTACCACAGTATCTGTATCCAGCCCAGGCATGTCTTGGTAAAACCAAGCGAAGATATCCTTATACTCACAGAGCATTTCAACCAATCTTCTCTTGACACTGTCTTCTAATGCAACCCCTACTTTAATCTCTTTCTTATCATCCTCGGTGCCCCGATTGATAATCTCAATATCCTCCTGATCAGGCACAATAACCCTTTCCTTCTGCTTGAGAAGCCTGGCTAGCTCTTTGGGTAGTTCACAGTCTTCGTCAGTCTCTTCTTCAGCTTGATAAATGGGATTATCAAAGTCATACGAAGTTATAGCTGAACCTGAATCGATGGCATTTGCTAGAAAAGACCTGCATGATGATGTTATGTTTATTATGTGATGTAACAAACAAAACACATTGCCATTTTTCTGTTTAATATAAATGTAAAACAAAAACAAGACAAACAGGGATCACAATATTTGAATGTGAAAACGTCCTTTATTTAATGATAAAGTGCAAATAACAAGAGGCCCCACAAATTGGGTCACTACGTCTTGGGCAGAACGTAGGACTAAGCATAATCAAAACAATGAACATTACTCTGCAGTAGTAACATGAATGACTTCTTCGGTAGTCCAGTTGCACAGCTTCTGGCCATGAGTACATGGATGAATCCAAGCATCCATATCACAGTCAATTCCACCTTCATCACCTCCAACGGTATTAATCCTGTCAAATATCACACCACTGCTGGTGAATTGCACAGGTCCCCTGAGCCTCAGAACACTTTGAGAAGAACTGGAGGGTTTATATCCCAGGCCGAACTTATTCTGCTTGACAGGAACATTAAGAACTTGGCCCCACTTTTGCAATGAACCCAATTCTACGATAGCACGAGCCTCCTTGAGCGATGACATCGAAACCTCTGGGCTTTTGGCTTCTACAAGAGACTTCCCCTGAATCTGAACTGTTTGGAACGCCTGGCAGAGTGTTTCGTGGATCTCCCCATTCACTTCCATGTACTTGAATAATGACAAATGGCTAACCATAATATCCTCTTCACCGTATACCGTGACTATCTTCCCTTCCAATATATACTTTAACTTTTGATGCAACGTTGAGGTGACTGCCCCTGCAGCGTGTATCCAGTGTCGGCCAAGCAAACAACTGTATGTTGGCTGGATATCCATAATGTAGAAAGTTGCATAAAAGATCTCTGGTCCTATCTGAATAGTAAAAGTGATCTCCCCAAACACTAATCTCTTAGATCCATCGAAAGCCCTCACGACCAAATCACTTGGCGTGCATATCAAACCTTGAATGTCTAACTTCATCAATGCCTTCTTTGGAAGCACATTAAGGGATGATCCTGCATCTACCAGGACATGTGACATCAGAGACCCTTTACATTCCAAGGATATATGCAAAGCACGGTTATGGTTCCTCTGGGCAGGAGTCAGATCCAAATCAGTAAAACCGAGACCATTACCGGCGTTTACATGAGCTACTACCCCCTCCAACTGATGAACAGAAATCTCCTGGGGTACGTATGCTGCATTCAAGATTTTCAATAGAGCGTTGCGGTGTGCCTCCGAACACAATAATAATGACATGATAGAAATCTTCGAAGGAGTCTGATTTAAGTGATTCACAATCTTGTAGTCACTTTTTCGAATAAGTCTCATAAATTCCTCTGCATCCTTCGAAAGATCATCAGCACCGACCTGTGGTTGGACATTCTCTTCAATCACAACCTTTCTTTTCCCTTTGTCATTCTTATCAGCATTAACCTCCGGTGGAGAAAAGACCCTACCACTTCTAGTGATACCTTCGGCCCCAATTATATTCTCAACCGACGAACTTCCATCTGTAGACGATGTCCATCCTTGCCTTTGCCCATTACAGAACACCTCTCCCCCATAATTCCATGGGATAGCTCTAGTGCTCTCGTATGGCACAGGTCCAGGTACAGTAATGACAACCGGAGCTGGCCTAGCAGGCGCTGAAATATTGATTGTCCGGTATGGAATGGAGATCGTAGCAACTTCGCTTCCATCATTACTCACTTTATTCTCAGCATCTTCTTTCACAACTTTGTCAAATTGCAAATGGCCCTCATCCATCATTCTCTGAATACCCTTTCTCAATAGATCGCAACCCTCAGGCTGCACTTCACACTCTGAGCAGTCAAGAGAACAACCTGGAAACACCCCTTTCTTCAACAAACTAGCCTTCACAAAGCCCAGCGGAGTCTTCAAATCCCCAACATCCATTACCAGATTTAGCTTCTCCCCCTCGATAATGGCATTGGCTCCCGCCACCCCATGATTCGGCATTAGGTTCTGATTCACATTGGGTCCATCGTTGGTGAAGTTGATAGCTTTGGAATCAAGCAGATCCTGGACTTTGTGCTTGAAGGCTTTGCAATGGTCAATATCATGGCCCGGGGCGCCTAAGTGAAAATCACAATGAGCATTCGCATCATAGCCAGGAGGTGGTGTACCCGTGAGATGAGCCAGAGTCCTCTTCTGAACCAATTGTAACTGTAGTAGATGTTGTAACAACTGAGAATACGGCATCAGAGGATTCTCGAACTGTCTATCATGCATTCTACGTCTAACAGCATAAGTTCGCATAACATTGACTTGCTGCTGAGCTGCGGCCGGGATATTTACCATAGCAACTTGTTGATGATGACGGGACTGAGCTCTACCTTTACTCTTGTGAGAAATAACGTTCGCGTCCCCTTCCCTTCTCTTGGGGTTCGCTGAATATGGTTTATTTGTTCCTCCCGAAGAGGATCCACCACCATTTGGAATCTTTCCAGACTTAATTCCACTTTTGACTCTCTCCAGAAATTACCAGATCCAAAAACCCTGCAGACATACAACCTATCAACTTCTCAAAGTACACACCAGGCAGTGAAGCCATGAATAGGTCAATCAACTCCCTTTCGACCATAGGGGGTTGTACTCTCGCAGCTAGATCTCGCCACCTCTAGGCGTATTCCTTGAAGCCCTCAGTATTTTTCTGTAACAAGCTCTGTATTTGTACCCTGTTCGGGGCCAAATCACTATTATACTGATAGTGACGCACAAAAGCTTCGGCCAATTCTCTCCAGCTGCGGATATGAGTTCTCTCAAGTCCCATATACCACTCCAAAGACGCCCCTGCCAGACTGTCTTGGAAAAAATGCATCAGCAGCTTTTCATCATTGGAGTAAGCAGACATCTTCCTGAAATACGCCCGAATATGCACTCTTGGACAGGCCGTCCCTTTATATTTGTCAAAATCGAGCACCTTGAATTTGGGAGGAATCCTGACTCAAGGAACTAGACCAAGATCGGACATATCAAGGCCCAAAGAGTTCTGATTCTCAAAAAAATTCATCTTCTCCTTAATCAGTTTAAACCTTCGGTCAACTTCAGTCGGTAAACCACCCTCCATATCTCTCATGGAAAATACATCATCCTGGTTATCTTTCCAATGAGGTCCAGCAACCCCGTGCATAGTGCACACACTTCCATTACCAGCAACATTACCATTCTCATTCGCAGCTCCTCCGCCCGGAGGTATGACAACAGTAGGGATACCCTGTGGGATAGATCCACCGATTGGTGGAGGAATAAAACTAGCTCCTCCATGCAAAACGCCATCTTCGTCAACCCGTGCTATCAACGGCTGGACCAAAGTTCTTAACTGTTCCTGCCCACTAGCAACAGTCTGCATCAACTCCATGAATTGAGCCATGCAAGCCCTGACTTCCTGCAACTCGGCTTGAACTTGATCCATTACTCTTTGCTGATTCCCTCAAGTTGAATTCCCGTGGAAACTGAACTCCTCAATCCTGTTACTACGAAAACCAAGCAGAGTTAGAAACAGAAGCCATTGAGAACAGCTGCGATGCAAATGAAAATGCAAGATGCAAAATGCAAACATGTATATATGCAATAGGGAAATTCCCCCCCCCCCCTGATTCTAGTTCCGAGAATAACAGGACAACAAAGGAGAACCCATATGCAAACATAGAGCCAAACACCTCATTCATACAAGAAAAGGCCAATAGGAAATGTACAATCACGCCACTGAGTACAAGAATAAATAGAAAGACCTCAGCCAACAGGTCTGGTGATGGTCAATACAAATATAACCAACAAGCTACAAAGGAAATGAAAGACATCAAGTACGACAACGAGCACGAAACGCCTCCAACAGCTCCTATGTCTCAGGATGGTCTGGTCTAACAAGTAACCCCTGAATGAGCGCCTCTCTCTGTCTGATAGTGATGTGTAAATCCTCCACGTATTCCTCCCAGGCTCCTTTACTGAAGACTTCCTCTAGCTTGCACCTCTTCAAATCAGCCCTTAGCTTGTAATCCTCCAAGGTTGCCAAAGCTTCGTTCAATCTGCAATTACTATCACATCTGAGTGAGGCTTCATCCACAATCCTCTCATCCTTTACCCCGAGCTGAGTCTTCAGCTTGTTGATCTGTAGCTTCAACCCATCCTCACGTGTCTTGTTGTTGGAAAGGGTTGCGTTCCACTGCTCGTTGAACTTAGAGATCTCCAAATAAGCTTTGTCTAACTCTTTCTTTTTGGAAGCGAGAACATCACTGACGGCTTTGAGATCCAAACCCAAACGTTCTCGAGCACTCGTTTTCTTGGTCAAATCTGTACCTAACCTATTCATCAACTCAATCTGCCTCCTGAAAGAATGCACGACTTCACTCTTCTCACTCCGAACCTGAATGATCTCTTTCTCTAACTCTTTATTAACCTTCTGAAGTCCTTCTTTCTCAACCCTCAACTTGTTGTACTTTTGAATGTCAACAGTGGTGGGTTCCTCAATCATAAGAGGATACTAAGGCTCCACAGAAGGAAAAGGAATCAGAAACTTGGTAGCTCTCTCACGAATCCAAGTCAAATAAGGGTCATAGGCTCTATTGTTACTCTCCCCCAATAATGCCTTCCCTTTCCTATGAATATTGCTCCAAGCATGCTCAAGTATGGATAAGGCATCACCCTCCAACAATCTGGTGAGATACAGAGATTCTTGTATCTCCTCCTCTTTAGGAGGATCTCTCAGCGCGTATCCAAACTGTCTGACTAACAAAGATGGGTTATAGTTGATACACCCCTTCCTTCCGACCAAAGGGACGTTAGGAAATCTACTGCAACTATAGATGATCTCTGTACCAAGCATATCCCTGTCAAACCATATAATGTTCTCTGCAGACAATCCCATCAACCTCTCTGGCCATTCTGATGTACTGGTTGTAGTGACAAACAGACCTGTCTTGGGCATATGACTAGCAAACCACCTGTACAGCAAAGGAACACAACAAGATACATTCTTTCCCCTTTCGGTTCTAATTCTTATAGTGGACAGAATGATAGACGTCTCCAAGAAGAGTAGGTACCGGATTCCCTGAAGCAAAAATGTAGAAAGCATCAATGTCTACAAAATCCAGAAGATTATGGAACAATATGATACCATAGATACAGAGAGCTAGAATGGCGCTAAACACAATCCAACAACCATCTTTGGCGAACTGATGAGCCTTATCAACTAGAAAAGACAAAGGAAAACCAGACACCCCATTCTACTTGGTCAACTTCCCCTCTAACTCTGAAACATCCACATGCAGTGCAACAACCAGTTTAACCAGATCAGGCTTAGCGTCAGTATGGAAGAATGACATCTGATCAAGAATGGGCACGCCCAACAACATAGAATACTCTTCCAAGGTAGGTGCCAGAATATAATCAGGGAAAAAAAACACCTTAGTTGTGGGTCATAGAACTGCAGAAGAGCATAAAGACCATTCATCTCGTACACTAAAGGTTTGCAGACACATGTCAATAGTTTCCCATAGGATTGTTTGAAGTCTTCCATTACCTTCTTATCATCCATGGCAATCAAACTCAGCAAAGAACTAATATCAGGAGCGGGAAGCCTATATGCCACTGTCCTCTTCAAGGGTTCCATGTCAGAAATAAGGAACAAGATCACTAGAATTGAGGAAGAAATATGCACCTGCAACATAAATACATGTTAATGAAAATGCAGCTGAAAATGCAAATGCAAATGCACATAGGGGATCAAGATTATTGTACTGTTGATTGAGAAGAACCAGCGCTCCGCTTTAATAAGAACATAGCACTGTCACAGATAGGAACCCCTTGTATCAAGAACACAGATTCACACTGTAAAGAAAACCAGGTAGTCTGGAAGTCAAAGTTTCCTGCATAACCCAATCCCTCTCACAAGTATGGACCTATCCACTGATAAGGTTCGGAATCCTATGCGTTCATCAGCGTCACAGACTTTTAAGAAACGATGATACGTTCACCATTTCTGGTTTGGCATCATAGTCTCCCGAAGAGGCCTCACTTAGCTGAATCACAAATGATCGGTCCCCATAGTCGACAATCCTCAGATCCAAAATCCCTTCAAGCCCAAAGGGCCAGAAAAGAAATCATCAAAGAGAATCTCGTCTGAGCGCGAATTTCATGGTGAACTAGCACATGCAAAGCATGCACGCCCACCACTACTTTCCACTACTAATGCTATGTTTGTACTCAAGCCCAGGTCCAGATTATCTTTCAGTCAAACATTCCCCCCCAACTGCACAGCAAAAATGATATATACAATGCTGAGAGTAAATGCGGGAAAGTAAAGTACAACACATAATAACACCCAAAGAGATAAACAACTAAGCACTAGGATTGACTCGCATAGGGGATGTTCATGTCCCCAACAGAGTCGCCAGCTGTCGCTACTATGAAAAAAGGTGTCGTCAATGAAAGAAGATTCGCCACCATTCGTTATTTATCCCAAAAGAGGGAAAGGAAACGATCAGAGAAAACCTGACGAAAACGGGAGAAGACAGGCCATCGCAACCATATCTCGGGTTCGGGATTCGGTTACGCAAGGGGAAGGTGTTAGCACCCCTCACATCCTTCGTACTCGACGGGATCCACGCTTGTTGTCTATCTAATAGGGTGTTTACTATCTAACTAAAGGTTTCAGGGAGAAAAGAAAAGAAAAGAGACTCAGCAGAGCATCGCCGCTCTGTGCCTACGTATTCCCTCGTGCAATGGGAAAGTCAAAGTCAATGTAGTTAGGCTAACTACGGGCAAAATGGGGGAAAGGTTGCTCGCCAGGACACCGCGTCTTGTGCCTACGTATTCTCATCTGGTATGAGAAATCAGAGCAAACGTAGTTCAGGCTAACAAGAACACGGGTTGGTTCAAAATGTTTTTTAGGCCCGAGTAGGGTTAAAACTTAGTTCCAACAGTTAGGTGTATGCAGCTCGACCATTGGAGACTTAGGCGTTACCTGTTTGCGGTAGAACCAAGAGTTAACAAAACTCTCTTTTATGAAAAGGTTTTCCATTATTAAGATCTTGAAGGATAAACTGATTTGAAGTTTGTTTGGTGTTTTTTAGAGGAGAAATACATTGATTATTGTTTGTAATTCATGTTGCACTAAAGACTATGACCTAGGAGCGAATGCGTCGCATATCACCCAAAGGGTGTACACTAAACACTCTAGGCCATTGAGAGGAAGCCCCCCAATCACCATTTCCCAAGTAGCTTAAGGCTCATAGTGTACAACATTCATTAGCCTTTATTAAGTATTTTGAAATTGTTTGAAGATGAGAAGAGAAAGGACACACTAAAGGGAGACTAACTTAAACCTAGTAGTTGTCATGCAAAGTATACCTATAGTTGAGGTAAAAGGGAATGCTACCTAATATTTTCATGCATGGTTTAAGTCCGAAGGTCTATCATAATCATCCTTGAACAAGAAGATTAGAGGTCCTAAGGGAACATGGCAAAGAAGAAAGAAGAAGAACGACGCATAAAATAACATGAAAGAAGAAAGAATGCATATGCCATGAAACACACAAGCAAAGGGAGGAAAACGTGTGGGGTGAATACCTCCACAAGCACATCTCGACCTTTATTAATGCAAGAAAGGAGTTGCACAAAGATGCACACAAAGCAAAGAAATGCAAGAAGGCAAGCAATCATGAACATGCAAGCACAAAAGAGAAAGGATGGGGGAAGCGAACTCCTACGACCATCGGCCATCAAGCATCGGAGAAAAGTAAGAGGAAAAGAAGTGCGGGGTAGCAGCCACCACAAGCGCATCTCGACCACTTGATTCTCACACTCAAGCAAGACAAAAGAAAACGCACATCACTTCGAACAACATATATGAGAGTATGCATCCAAGTGGAAAGCAAGCACGCGTGTCAATGAAATCACGATTAAACAATCACGAACAACGACATATATCCAAAACATCTCACTCCTAATGCATCACACTGATCTATGATGATTCGAAGTGAAACGGTACCGAAACAAGCATGAAAAACAGCAAAAACAGGCCTGCTGGAGCAGTATTAATCGATTAAAAACAGGAGTTAATCGATTAACCACTGAAAAACGCTTGCAGAATTGAAAATTTGATCTGGTTAATCATTAACACCTGGTGTTAATTGATTAACACTACTCCAACAGCAGAAAACAACAACAGAAAAGCACTTTTCAACAACTTATCACTTAACACCCACATGATCTCATAAATAATTGTGCACGAAATTAAACCAGAAAACAGTGATCTAAACAGGAAGTAAACATCTCTAAACAGCACCATCACAATTCACATGAATCAAGAATCCACCAAATCAATCAAAAATGAAGATCAACATGATTATGCAAAATAAGCTCAAATATGCAATAGATCTAGAATTCCAACCTTCGAAGCGGAGAATTGCTTCGGTTAATGTTGATTCACTTCGAACGTGTAAATCTAAACAAGAAATCTGGAATACTTCAAGATCCAAGCCAATTCTTTTAATAGAAGTGATGATCAACCAAAATCAAGCCAAATTACTCTAAATAATCACTTCTAGATCCATTTCAAAATTCAGATCCAAGTTTGCACGAAAATCAAATGGAAAAATGGAGATGATGATGATAAAGGATGAAGGTTTAGCTCTTAGAAATCAATGATTCCAATGGAGAATCAAGGATTTCAAGGTGAAAAGAGCTTTGGTGAGGGTTTTGGAAGTTGAGAGAAAATGGAGAGAATTGAGATGAATTCTGAAATTTGAGATGAAATTATGAAGATAAGATGTGTGAGGTTTGGAGTAAACCAATTAAATACCCCTTAGGTTTGGATCCAAATGAGAGGTTTGGAATGTGGTTTGGAAAATTTGGTTTGGAATGAGGAATGGGAATTTGGAGGGAAAATGAGGTTAACCAAAATTTGAGATGATTATAGATCCTTCCTAAGTGTAAAATTGAACTTCTAAGTGATCAAAATTGGACCCCGAAGTGACCCCCTTTGAAAATTCACGTGCAGAGGCAAAATCTGCACTGGTTAATCGATTAACAATTTGGGTTAATCAATTAACACTATTAAAATTTAAAATATGGCCTAATTTTGATTTGGTTAATCGATTAACACATTTGATTAATCGATTAACACCTTCAAAATTTTGAATTTGGCGCCTTTTGGAGGGAAATCTGGACATTTGCTCGTTTTCACCCGTTCTGAGCTCTATTCAGCTTCTGAAACTTGCTCTTGTATATCATAACCCTGAAAATGATTAAGACAACCTGAATGCTACTTTTTGAGCAAAAAGTACCCTGCAAAATAAAATAAAATCGCTCGCCCGACCGCTGGGCAAAATAGATGCCAGAGCCTCTGATGCTCGCTGTTCAGGTTCATGCGCTGAGATGAAAACTGAGCCACGGGAAAACCTTGATCCCCTGTCTCAAGAACAAATGCTATGCAAATGCAGAAATGTGAAAATGTAAAGAAACAAAAGGTAGATACTGCTAAAACGGAAAGGCAAATTTTGGGGTGCTACAGCGTGTACAGTGAATTATTTTATGTTAAGCTAAGTGCTTACAGATTGTTTTGGTGAGTCGGTGCAGGATAGTGTTGAGATGTTTATTTTGATGGAAACTTTGAGTGTTAATAAAGTGGGGAAGTTGGAGGTGTGTGTCGCTTGCGCGAAAATAAGGTGCCGGCATGACAGAAGAGTCGCCACCTTTCGTTATTTATCCCTCGGAGCGGGAAAGGAAACGATCGGAAAAACCTGACGAAAAAGGGTAAGACAAAGTCGTCGCAACCGTTGTCTGGATTCGGGAGTCGGTTACGCAAGGGGAAGGTATTAGCACCCCTCACGTCCGTCGTACTCGACGGGATCCTCGCTTGTTGTGTTTACTTGGACGGGTTGGTTTTATTCTATCTACTTATCAAGGCTGGTTAAAAAAGAAAAGAAAAATGACTCGGAAAAGCGTCGCGCTTTATGACTACGTATTCTCATCAGAGAATGAGAAATCAGAGTCAACGTAGTTCGGCCTACGAAGGGTTATGGGGGAAGGTAGCTCGCCAAGACATCGCCATCTTGTGCCTACGTACTCTACACAAGCATGAGAGATCAGAGCTCACGTAGTTCGGGAAACTACGGTTTATTTCCTGTCTTTTACGAAAGAAGTGTTTTTTATTGTGTTTGCAATTTCAACCGCACTAGAGACTATGACCTGAGAGTGAATGCGTCGCATGTCACCCAAAGGGTACCATACTAAACATCCAGACTGTGGAAAAGAAACTCTCCCACAATCCTTTCTCAGATAGCTTAAGGCTCGTAACGTACGAAAGAAATCATTCATGATTACTGTATCTTAAACTGTTTTGAGATGAGAAGAGAACAGGCCCAACTAGGAGGGAGACTATCAAGTCCTACTATTGTCATGCCATGGATTCATCCTATGGTTGAGGTTTGAACAGGGAACTCCTAGAAGTTATCATGCATAGGTTTCAACCTAAAGTTCTATCATCAATTCCTTATCCAAGGAAATGAGAGTCCTAAGGGATCATGTCAATGATACACCAAAACAGACAAAGCATCAGCTTAACAGTAAAATGCATGCAATGCAAGTGAGGGAGGAAATGTGTGTGGGGCTTTAGCCTCCACAAGCTCATCTCAACCTCAAGCCAGAATGGATAACAGTAATCATACTGAAAAGATAAACAACATGCTATCAAGCAATAAACAGTAAACTGCAATCATACAGATAAAATGAAATGAAATGCCATCAGGCAAACAAACCACATGGGCAAGGGAGCTGGGCTCTACCGAATACCCGCAAGCAAAGCCACACAGTAACAGTACAAGCAGAGGGAGCAACTCAACCTCTAGTGCAATCATGCTCCTAAATTCTACCTATTCTAGATATGAACTTATTCTAATGCATCAAACAAGTCAAACAAAACACATCAATACAGAAAAGAAAAAGAAGAAAGCAGCTTCTCTCTCAACTCCAAGCTTCAGCTTCTCCAACAGCAACTCAGTCTTCAGACTTCAACCACTTTTGACAAATATCAATTGCTTTTCCAGGTTTCAACCCTACAACATAAGTCTCAACTTATCTTCTCCCCTTTAAGCTTCAGCTTCTTGATCAGCTCCACCTTCAGGCTTCACTATCAGTCATGAGTATCAACTTGGCTCCTTTAGGATCTCCAGGTATCAACTTGCTCTTGTTGCTCTTCAAGCTTCAGCTGGAATGGCAATACTCAAGGATTCATCCTCTTCTATACTCTTCAATGAAGTCTTCATCTTCATGCTCAAGCTCTGCATCTCTCAAGACAATCAAACCAGAGAAAATCACTTACTGGACAAGCTGGGGGATATTGAATTGCTTATTGACCACCAAAGGTGACCTATAAGGGTTCAACATCAAAGCAATGGTTCCCTCAAAAGTTCTACTTCATAGGTACATCACTTATCCCTCCAAAGGAGAGAGGTGTATACCATGGAAGGACTTTGAATCATAGGGAGGAATGGAGGTGGAAGATGCCATCCATGTTTAAGAAAGAAGTTATCTAAGTCTAAACTCTTCCTAATCCCTAACCCTAAAACAACAAAAAAAAAGAAATAAGATCAAGCTCTCAAGCTCCTCAATGCATCTTCAGGTCTTCTACTATGCTCCTCAATGCTCCACAATGAGATACCAAGCTCTCCAAGCCCACAAAGCAAAGCAAACAACAATACAAGCCCACAAGGGCAACACAAACAATCAACCAATACAAAAATCATCTAAAAATAGCATACTACTATATTAAATCCTAATATAATTTCTAAGGGATCCTACATACCTACCCTTAATACCCATATATGTCCCATAGTCTAACTTGTCCTAAAAACCCAAAATTCTAAAGTTATTATGGACCTATGTTGAAGTTTAACCTAATTCTACACAACCTAATGGTATCTAATCAAAACTATCCTAAACTTCACCACAAAAATATGGAATAAATCCAGGGGGAAAGCTAAAACATATATCTAACTATCCTAAAAAGATTGACCTAAAAATATTAAGGGATCTACCTAAAAAAAAATCTACAAATTCATATATCAATATAAAAACATTAAAAAGCAATAAAAGTAAAAAAATATGCAAAAAATACTAAAATCGATGACATGACAAATATTTTTATTTGATATTTTTCTAGACAGAAATATGAAATAGGAGAAAAAACTCCCATTAAAAAATATTGGATTTTCAATTTATTATGATTTTCTAAAGTTGGAAAGAAAATGGAGAAAAAATAAAATGAAAATGAAGCATGGGGTGCAGCCAGCAACAAAACACAGTTCATTTCACATGTGGGCCCAGACTGGGGGGTGGGGATAGCATGCGCGCTGGGCCCAATTCATTAATCAGAAATTCAATAAAAACATAAAGAAAAAAAGAAACGAACGCGGTGCAAATAGAAACTCATTTCAGTTCAAACATGCAATGGGCCTCATATGGGGGTGTTGATAGAAATGATGACTTAAGCCCAGAAGACCAGGTTTAATGAAACGCGGCGTTGCACACTTCAAAATTTCCCTCTTAAAATGAGATTAAATGTGGTGCGTTGGATTACTTCTCAAGTCAAGGGTCAGCTTCCTCATCCAACGGTCGTGGGATCGTCTTCAACCTCCCACCTAGGGTTTTGCCCTGAAACTTCCATGAAAACGGATCTCATACCACCATCTTCCACCCACTCGTGCTCCTTCATTTCTTTATCAAAATCAAAAATGTAAAACACAAAGTTGCTCAGTTTTCCATGCTGAACACGATCCTGACCTTGAAATACATTGAAATGGTCTCTACCATAGAACCCGATGGTGCAACTCAATTAATCTCAAAATATGATCAGTCTTCAACTTCAACCAACCTTAGATTTCTCTACATCAAAATGATCACCACATTGCCCTAATCAAAACCAGCTATTAACCTTGCATTATCACTCACTATGTCACTAGTTCTTGCTCCATAAAGAAATGGTGTCCATGACTGAAACTCCACCAAACGATCCCAAACTCTTCAGAATTGATCACCTATTGGTCTCTAGCCATTCTACACTAATGATTCAACCTAACCATGCCTAAATAATGAGGTGAAAGAGATTTTGCAAACCTGGCTTCTTGATATGGTAGATGATGAAATCCTTGCTTTCAAGGCTTGAAACTCTTCAAGGATGATCCTTGGATGATGAAACTTCTACTGTTTGCAAAAAAATGGAGGAAGAATGCTTGTACTTCAAGATTCGATGATGATTGGCTTCTTGCAAATTCAATTGGAACACCTTTAATCCTCCATCAATGGAGCTTCAATTCAGCATGCACACACTCAGAGGGATCTATGGAAAGTGTTTGTGAAGAAAAAAGGGATGGGAATGAAGAAGAATGAAGAAATTGAATGTGACTTGCAATGGAAGATTTTGGATTTCACTCTCTCTTTCATGCACCAATTCACACCAACCGTGCATTTGAGCAAGTTACAATCATCTTATAGAGTGGTTTAGAATCATCTAGAACCCTCTAGGATCATCCAATGAGAAATTGAACTTTTCATGTCATGGTATTTTGATTTCTCATTCTCCTTACATGCTATCTCATGCCAAGCATCTCATAACTACCAATTCTGACTTGAATTTATCCCCACATGAGATTTAGGGTAAGTTACAATGCATAACTACCTTGTGTATTGAGTTCTTTTGAGTTTTGCTATGGTACCTTAATATGCAAGTAATCCAATTCCAAAGCAGCCCAATGATCCAAGCCTCAAATCAAAATTTTGGCTGAACCATTGTTCTTATAATGTCATTTGGAGTCAAAATGACCTATTACATGACATGGTTTGGACTTATAACTTGGGATTTCCATTTTTCAAATTCACTTTAATTAACTTATGCCTCATTTTTAGGCCATTTTTATCACTTTTTGACATGAGCCTTTTCAACATCTTATGACCTCCCTAATAGCCTTAAAACATCATTCTAAGCAAGTTTGATGTTGAAGATTTTTCCATTTGATGCTTGGAAATAGGAGATATGGCCTTATGCTTGAAATGACCTATAACTTCCAAATAACCAAAATGCCCTTGGCTTGTCAAAGCCATACGTTGAGTTCTACAAATCCTATCAAAGACTTCTAGTACTCTCTAGAAAGCTAAGAAGATACTCTTCAACATTAATGTTTACCAAGAATCCATAGGAATCATCCTACTAGGGCAAAAGTTGGATGCAAGTTGGGTGACTTTCAAGGACCCAGATTCACATACCTCAGATGACCTGTAATTTGTCAAAACCATAACTTGAGCTCTACAAATCCTATCAAGGACTTCTACTACTCAAATTAAATCTGAGAACAAGCTATACAAGATTCATGTTGTGGGGAAGATGAGATGACAATCACATCTTAAGCTAAACTGCCTTGAAGATAGGGATCAAACTAGGGGATTTTACACTGTCAATCCTAGCTTAAAACTTCTCAAACTCCTCAATCATGATGAGTTGGTCTAGGAATCATCCTTATAGCATCTCAATACATCATTACATGATCACATGGCTCTTGGATTAGGTCTCAACCCTCTCCAAATCATCAGTTGACCTAGGGTTGACCCAGTCAAACCCTAATTCCACCACTCATGGCTGAATCTTCTGAATTCTTGTACAATGACCTCTCTAGGCTTCATGATGACTTTCAAGACATCTCACAAGCTTTCTCAAAGCTTCAAGTCCATTCTCATAGTCTCAGAATCATCTGAGGAGCTCCCACAACTCTCAAGTTATGAGCCACACAACCTTGGTTTCAACCAATTTCTCTGAGGATCTCTTGAGTTCTCTGACAAAGGTATCAACCTTTGATCCTTTGAATAACCTTCTTGGCTAGCTTCAAAGTCTCATACAACTCTTGATGGATAAATAAATGTTGGTCAAATTTTGGTGTGCAACAATTGCCCCTATTCAAACGGCTTGAACCTGACTGGGTGAGGAGCGAATGGCTCTCAGCCAATCACGGTGCGAGACAGTTGAATACCGATAAACCCGGAAATTTTCCAACTGCATAAGCACTGGAATAATAGTTGCACGACAACTAGCTGGAGAAATACTGATCTGACATCGCCGTCAGTTATCCACATTAAATTCCTCTGACATTGTCATCAGACACCGGACATCGCCGTCAGGCAACCAAAATACCCAACATCGCCGCTGGAAAACTAAATCACCTGACATCGCCGCCAGAAACAAACAAATATCCAACATCGTCGCTGGAGAACTAAGGAATCTGACATCGCCGTCGGAAACAAACATCCAACATCGCCGCTGGAAAACTGAATCAATCTACCTGACATCACCGCCGGAGAACTAAATCGATCTGACGTCACCGTCAAACACAAACATACCCAACATCGCCGCTGGAAACAAACAGCCAACATCGCCGTCGGACAACCAAGACACCCAACATCGCCGCTGGAAAACTGAAGAATCTGACAAAAGCGCCAAACATCGCCGCTGGAGAACTAAAGGATAATCTGACATCGCCGTCAAACAACCAAAATACCCAACATCGCCGCTGGAGAACTAAATCAACCTGACATCGCCGTCATAAACTAACATCCAACATCGCCGTTGGAGAACTAATTCACCTGACATCGCTGCCAGAAACAAACTGTAACTCTGGGACACACCCGACATCACCGTCAAGTACTCACAATAATCTGACTTCGCCGTCGAAACAAACATCCAACATCGCCGCTGGAGAACTGAAGAATCCAAAGTAGTCTGACCTCACCGTCGGAAACAAACATCCAACATCGCCGCCGGAGAACTAAATCACCCAACATCGCCGCTGGGAAACTACAGAATCTGACATCGCCGTCGGAAAACTAAAACACCCAACATCGCCGCTGGAAAACTAAAGAACCTGACATCGCCGCCAGAAACGAACATCCAACATCGCCGCGGGAAAACCAAACCACCTGACATCGCCGCCAGAAACAACCATCCAACATCGCCGCTGGAGAACTCAAAATAATCTGACCTCGCCGTCAACCACAAACATCCTCTGACCTCGCCGTCAGGATGAAGAAACTTCATTGGGGAATTGGTCACATGGTACCCAGTAATACATAGTCGATCATGCCATCAGGCACTCAAAGAACACTGTCGGGCATCAGCCGGACTTTAACCATCAGGTTGATCATGCCATCAGGCATTCAAAGACATTGTCGGGCATCAGCCGGACTTCAACCATCAGGTTGATCATGCCATCAGGCATTCCGCGCTACTGTCGGGCATCAGCCGGACTTCATCAGCAAGTCGGGAATGGAATCCTTGGTCAATCATGAGCCAATCTGGGAACATCTACACCTCTGCCATCAGCCGAAAGAACTGCTTCATTAACACGGTCAAACTTCAATCATGGAGTCTTCGAGGGAGATTTTAACTTTGCCGTTAGAAAACCTGCTGGGGAGGACGCTTCGCCGCTGGGGAATCTGGAGAACTATCAAGCAACTCCGCTCCGGGGGTCCAGAAATCATTCTGGATAAATCGACTCTGCTGAGGACTTCAAGAATCATCTTGGACAAATAACTCCGCCGGGGACTTCAAGAATCATCTTGAACGGATAACCATTCTGAGCAAACACTCTGTTGGGGATTCCCGGAATCATCCTGGGCAACTCTTGCCGGGGACAAACCAATCATGGCTTGAGCAGCTTCCAAGGATTCGGCTCTCTTGGGGCTTCAGGAATCATCCTGGGGAACCTTCACTGGGGACCCTACTGGGGAGCTTAAGAATTATCTCAAGCAAATGACCCTGCTGAGGAATTCAAGAATCATCTTGAACTAAAGACTTCGCTGGAGGATCCCAAGAATCATCTTGAGCAAGCGACTTCGTTGGGGAGGATGTCAGGAATCATCCTGAGCAATCAACACCTGCAAAACAAGAACGGTAACAACCTAGATCATGTTTATTATGCATATGCTTCAGCAATGGCATAAGGCTTCACACGGTGGAAATGCTATGCGTTTATGATAAATGCTATGCAATCATGCATAATGATGCGATCCCGTCAGCAAAATAAATGCCGAAGGGAGAATCCTCCTGTCAAGGGGGAAGAACTACTCAGATAGAGGAATCATCCTGCTGAGGAGAACGTGGTTACGCCAATATCAATCGGGACTCCGCAGGGGATACAACTTCAGTTGACTGTTGCGGGGGAAACAACTTCAGTTGATTGCTGCAGGGGGCGAAGCTCTACGAGAACCTGGACCTGCTGAGGGAACGCGATGTTAATCGCAGGAATAAACTGCGTGGCCTTCATGGCTACTTATCTGGAGATGACGACTATGTGGGGAAACAACTTCAGCTGCTTAACACTCTATTGGGGAAAACCAATCATGGTCTGATCAACTTCTAAGGATTCGGCTCTCTTGGGTATCTGCAAACTCGGCTGAGGAAGGAGAAATCATTATGCCTCGCTGGAGGGTACGACCCTGGGGGAAATACAGCATCAGCTGTTCAACGCTCTACTGGGGAAAACCACTCATGGTCCCAACTGCTTCACTGGAGAGGGTACGTCTCTGCGGGGGAATCTCAATTCCGTTGGGGAAGAAGGAATCATCCGACTTCGGGGATAGTACAACTCTGGTGGGGAATTTCAATTCCGCTAGAGACTTCAGTCTGGCACCATCAGTTGCTGCATACGAAACCTGCACTTGTGACCCGGTGCTGGGGGATGAATTCATGCTTCGGCGCGTGACTCAGCTGAGGTGATGACGTTCCTTCAGGATGCATCTGCTTGGGGAGAGAATCATCTCTGCCTGGGGAGACATATCAATGCTCACGATCTCGCGTTCAGACTCTGCGGGGAGAGGCTACTGAACTCTGCTGGAGAAGGAGGAATCATCCTGCTTCTGGGATGCGCACGGCGCACTGTCTGGGATATGCTGCACCTGTAACAACACAAACAAACAGACAAGATGCCCTTCTCAAAGGGACCTATCAAGGTTATTATCTCGTGACAATATTCAAGTAGTTAATTGTTTCAACAATCAGTGGCCTAGGCCAGTAAGTTTATGTATGCGCATTTTATCAAAAACATCGGCGTTCTTTTTCGCAAACAAAACAGATAAATGCTAAAAAGACAAACAGAATTGCTGAATAGTATGCATTTTATTGATAATGAACCCCTGAATGGGTAAAAATGTTTTACAACAGAGGCAAGCTCCTGGAATGAGGAAGCCGCGCAAAAATAAAACATAAATATACATCAGTATATACAAATGTCGGCAACGAGGCGTAGACGAACACCATGAGTTGATCCCTCTAAGACCCACTCGACTTCGATACTTCTCCGGCGCTTCAGCTTCGCAAGAGATTGATTCAGATAAACGGCCTTCAGGTCCTCCAAACCACTAAACAATGAAAGTCCACACGCGGAACGCCGTCATTTGCTTTTTCAAATCCCTAACTTTTGCGTGAACCGCCCTTTACGGGTTTTCAGTTCACCGGGATACCCTTTTTTGCCGAAGCCGCCCAGTGTAGGTTTTCGACTTCGCGGGTGTACATTTTTTCAATTTATATCCCTAATTTTTGCCCGAACCTTTTATTCTGTTTTTGGTTCGCCGGGATGCCCCTTTTTTGCCTGGACTCTCCTTTTTTTTGTCCAGCGGGTCACTTTCAAGCAAAGTATTTTTTAACTGCGTCCGCGTTCACCGGGGATGCAAAATCTTCACCATCCATCGTGGATAACAACAAAGCTCCTCCCGAGAAGACCTTGCTGACGACGTACGGACCTTCGTAATTCGGAGTCCACTTGGCCCAGTGATCGGAGTGTGGAGGAAGAATCTTCTTCAGGACGAGATCACCCGTCTGAAAGCTTCTAGGACGCACCTTCTTATCATAAGCTTTCTTCATTCGGCTTTGGTACAGGCGACCAAATGCAATCGATGCTAACCTCTTCTCGTCCATCAGGCTAAGTTGGTTCAGTCGGTTCGTAATCCATTCTGCCTCGTCGAGTTTTACATCAACCAAAACTCGCAAAGAAGGGATCTCCACTTCTAACGGTAGGACAGCTTCCATACCGTACACCAAGGAGAAAGGAGTTGCCCCGGTTGACGTACGGACCATTGTACGATAACCGTGCAGTGCAAACGGCAGCATCTCGTGCCAATCTTTATATGTCACAACCATCTTCTGAACAATCTTCTTTATGTTCTTGTTGGCTGCTTCAACGGCGCCATTCATCTTCGGCCGGTAAGGAGATGAGTTGTGATGTTCAATCTTGAAACTCTGGCACAGCTCCTTCATCATCTTGTTATTCAAATTCGAACCATTATCAGTAATGATCCGCTCGGGAATTCCGTAACGACAGATGATGTCCCTCTTTATGAATTTAGCCACCACCTGCTTGGTCACATTAGCATACGAGGCTGCCTCCACCCACTTGGTGAAGTAGTCGATAGCTACCAGAATGAAGCGATGACCGTTAGATGCAGTGGGATCGATCTCGCCTATCATGTCGATGCCCCACATGGAGAACGGCCACGGGGAGGACATGACATTTAACGGGCACGGCGGCACATGAACTTTGTCAGCATAAATCTGGCATTTATGACATCTCTTCGCGAATCTGAAGCAATCCGACTCCATCGTCAGCCAGTAATATCCTGCTCTCAGGATCTTTCTCGTCATAGCATGCCCGCCGGCGTGCGTACCAAATGTGCCCTCATGGACTTCTTCCATTAGCATACTCGCCTCCTTCTCATCTACACATCTGAGTAGCACGAGATCGTGGTTTCTCTTATACAACACTCCATCAGAATTGAGATAAAAATTTCCAGACAGCCTCCTCAGAGTCTTCTTATCCTGGGTTGACGCACCCGCGGGATACTCCTTAGTCATAAGGAAAGTCTGGATGTCATGGAACCATGGCTTGCCGTCGGCGGCTTCCTCGATTGCAAAGACAAATGCCGGTCTATCAAGACGGGATATCACAATTCTTGGAGCCTCATTCCAAAAATTGACTTTATACATTGAAGCCAACGTGGCTAAGGCATCAGCCATCTGATTTTCAGCTCTGGGCACATGATGGAGTTCCACTTGATCAAAGAACGGAAGTAGCCTTCTGGCATAATTCATGTACGGCACCAAATTCGATTGACGAGTCTCCCACTCCCCTTTAATTTGGTTGATCACAAGCGCTGAGTCACCATATACGTCTAGATTCTTGATTCTCAAATCAATTGCCTCTTCTAGACCCATGATACATGCTTCGTACTCCGCCTCATTGTTGGTAACTGGAAACGTCAGTCTCGCAGTAAACGGGATGTGGGATCCGTGGGGAGTCGTGATGATAGCCCCGATGCTACTTCCATAGGAATTAACCGCCCCATCGAATATCAATTTCCACTGGGATTTCCTATCTGGCCCCTCGTCGGGCAACGGCTCATCGCAATCCTTCACTTTGAGAAACATAATATCCTCGTCAGGGAATTCAAATTTCATAGGCTGGTAATCCTCGATCGGCTGTTCGGCAAGGTAATCAGACAATACGCTTCCCTTGATGGCCTTCTGGGACACGTACTGAATATCATATTCCGTCAACACCATTTGCCATCTGGCAATCCTGCCCGAAAGCGCTTGCTTCTCGAAGACGTACTTGATCGGATCCATCTTCGAAATTAGCATGGTGGTGTGATTGAGCATGTCGTAGACGTTTGGCAGCCCAGGCTAGTGCACAACACGTCTTCTCCAGCATCGAGTATCGAGATTCACAGTCCGTGAACTTTTTACTCAAGTAGTAAATGGCATGCTCCTTTCTCTCCGTCTCGTCGTGCTGACCGAGAACACACCCCATACTATTCTCAAGAACTGTCAAGTACATGATTAATGGCCGTCCAGCCACTGGGGGTATCAAGATTGGAGGTTTTTGGAGATACTGCTTTATCTTGTCCAATTCCTTCTGGCTATCCTCATTCCAAGTAACCGCCTGATCTTTCTTTAAAAGCTTGAACATCGGTTCACAAGTGGCCATGAGCTGAGAGATAAACCTTGCAATGTAGTTTATTCGGCCCAAGAAACCACGAACTTCTTTTTCTGTTTTCGGCGCTGACATTTCTTGAATGGCTTTTATTTTCGCAGGATCAACCTCGATACCTCGTTCGCTAACGATAAACCCCAGTAACTTTCCGGACCACACTCCGAAAGTGCATTTGTTAGGATTCAGCCTCAACCTGAATTTCCTAAGCCTCTCAAAAAGCTTCAATAAGTTGACCAGATGCTCTTCCTCCGTTTGGGACTTCGCAATCATGTCATCAACATAGACCCCGATCTCATGATGAATCATGTCATGAAACAAAGTTACCATTGCTCGTTGGTAAGTGGCCCCTGCGTTCTTCAGACCAAAGGGCATTACCTTGTAGCAAAATGTTCCCCATGGAGTGATAAACGTCGTTTTCTCCATTTCCTTCGGCGCCATCTTGATCTGGTTGTAACCGGAGAAGCCATCCATGAAAGAAAACACGGAGAACTGGGCTGTGTTGTCGACCAACACATTGATATGAGGCAACGGGAAATAATCTTTAGGGCTCGCCCTATTCAAATCCTGATAATCGACGCACATGCGTACCTTACCGTCCTTCTTCGGTACAGGCACTATGTTGGCGACCCACGGAGGGTAAGTGGTGACCGCTAAGAAGCCAGCATCAAGCTGTTTCTGCACTTCTTCTTTGATCTTAACGGCCATATCTGGTCTCGTCCTCCTAAGCTTCTGCTTGACGGGAGGGCAATCTTGTCGTAGCGGCAAGTGGTGGACCACGATGTCCGTGTCAAGTCCGGGCATATCTTCGTATGACCAAGCAAAGACGTCACTATACTCTCGAAGCATCTCGACCAATCTCTGCTTGACATCACTCTGCAATGCAGCCCCTATCCTGACATTTCTGACGAGCTCTTCATAACCCAGGTTTACGATCTCAATCTCCTCCTCATGAGGAAGAATAACCTTTTCCTCTTGTTTCAACAAGCGGGCCAACTCTTCAGGAAGGTCTTCGTCTTCATCAATCTCTTCTTCGGCTTGATAGATTGGGCAATCGAAGTCGAAGTGAGCCGTAGAAGGTCCAGAGTCGATGTCATCTGTTATGTGGATCCTGCAATAACAAGGGTTAAGTTTAAAACAAGAATATGTAGGTTAGCACAAACCCCATTGCCATTTTACTGTTTTTCAAAACAAATATAAAACAGGAATAACAGAGAACACAACATTTGAATACGAAGAAAACGCCTTTGATTTATTAACAAAATGCATGTACATAATCCAACAAGGCCCTGACAATAAAACCGCTATGCCCCGGGTAGGACATAGGGTTGTACAATGATTGAAAAAGTAAATCATTACTCTTCACTTGTCAGCTGGATGATATCCTTGATGGTCCAATTGTTGAGGCCCTCGCCCGGCTTGCTTGGCTGAATCCAAGAGTCGAGATCACAATCGCTATCCCCGCTGTCTTCAGACGCCGCGTTGATGCTTTCGAAAATCACTCCGCCACTGGTAAATAGGATCGGCCCCTTACCTCGAGACGCGCTGCTAGACGAAGAAGAAGAAGCTTCAACTCCAGGAGAATACCCCAACCCGAACTTATCCTGCTTGTTGGGTATCTCCAAAATATGTCCCCAACCTGGGGTAGATCCAGCTTGGACGACAGCCCGAGCTTCTTTGAATGAGGAGAGATTCATCTCTGGCTTTTCTGTGACTACATGAGCTACCTCTTTCACTTTGACAGCTTCAAATGCCTGGCAGAGAGTCTCATGGATTTCACCATCCATTTCAACATACTTAAAGGATGACAAATGGCTCACCATTATGTCCTCCTCACCGCACACGGTTACTATGCTTCCCCCGACAGCATATTTGAGCTTTTGGTGCAACGTGGAGGTCACGGCACAAGCAGCATGGATCCATGGCCGGCCCAAGAGGCAACTGTAGGCAAGCATGATGTCCATGATATAAAAGACCGTGTCGAACGTTTCCGGACCAACTTGGATCGGAAGGGTCACCTCTCCGAAAACGTGGTGTTTAGTTCCGTCGAATGCTTTCACCACCAGATCACTGGGCTGCAAAGCAATCCGCGAGTGTCCAACTTCATTAATGCCTTCTTCGGAAGCACATTAAGCGACGAACCCGTGTCCACCAACACGTGCGACATGATTGTGCCCCTACACTCTATCGAGATGTGCAGGGCGCTGTTGTGATCTCTCCCTTTAGGCGTCAGCTCTAAATCTGTGAAACCTAGCCCATTGCCAGCATTGACGTGGGCTACCACCTCTTCTAGATGATTCACCGATATCTCTTGCGGTACGTAGGCAGCGTTCAATACCTTCAGTAGCGCGTTGCGGTGCGCTTCAGAACACAACAACAAGTTGAGAATAGAAATCTTCGAAGGCGTCTGATGGAGATGGTCTACAATCATGTAGTTGCTCTTTTTGATCAACCGCATAAACTCCTCGGCATCTTTAACAAGCAAATCTTTCTCTACCCCACAAGGGACTTCTTCGACGACTTTGCTTTTACCCTTATCGGCCGCATCAGCTCTGACTGCCTTCTCTGCCACGACCTCTGGCGGCGCAAATACTCTTCCGCTGCGAGTAATACCACTGATTCCTGCGAGATTCTCCACAGTCGACCCATACGGCTCTAGCTCCAACCTTTGACCGTTGCAATAGACTTCAGCCCCATAATGCCACGGAACGGCGTTAGTGCTCTCGAATGGTATCGGCCCGGCTTTGGTAATAGTGATTGTAGGCGGTCTGAGCGCAGAAATGGTTATTGGTTGGCGAGGAATGGTGATGGTGGCAACTTCATCGGCCTGCTTCAACACTACCTCTCTTGATACACTTTCAGCCCTCCGGCTGAACTGCAGAATCCCCTCATTCATCAGACTTTGGATTCCTTCTACCAACTGCTCGCATCCATCAGAATGTGTAGCACAGTCCATGCATAGTTCTCCGCACCCTGGAAACAACCCTTTTTTCAGCAACTTAGCTTTGACGAAGCTAAGCGGCGTCTTTAGGTCTCTGACATCAGTCAACAGATCTGCGCTCTCTTCTTAGATAATGGCGTTCACTCCGCCTCCCCTATGATTTGGCATAGGATTCTTTGTGACATTGGGCACATTATCGGAGAAGTTAATAATCTTGGCATCTACCAGGTCCTGCACCTTGTGCTTAAAAGCTTTGCAGTTCTCGATTGTGTGGCCTGGTGCCCCTGTATGGAAATCGCAAGTGGCATTTGCGTCGTACCCTGGTGGAGGTGCCCCTGTCAAGGGAGCCATCATCCTCTTCTGAACTAACTGAAGCTGAAGCAAAGTCTGCAAGAGTTGCGCGTACGACATGGGCGGTGCCTCGAAGTGACGGTTTGTCAAAGGTGCCCGATTCTGGTACTTTCTATATCCCTGTTGATTCGGTTGCTGCTGCTGCTACTGCTGTGGAGCTGCTGGGATATTTATACTGGCTATCTGCTGTTGAGGGCCTTTGCCCTTCCTTCGAGCGTTGGCCACAGCGCTCGCATCTCCTTCTCGTCGTTTACCAGCATAAGGTTTCTTTCCACCTCCTCCAGCTGAGGATGATTCACCTTGAATTTTCCCGATCTTGATTCCATTCTCGATGTGCTCGCCCATGATAATGAGAGCTGAGAACGTCCCAGACATACCGCTGACTAAATTTTCATAGTAAACCCCTGGGAGGGTGGCAACAAACATCTGCACGAGCTCGCACTCAGCCATCGGCGGCTGAACCCGGGCTGCCAACTCACGCCACCGCTGGGCGTACTCCTTAAATCCTTCATTATTTCTCTGCGAAAGGTTCTGGAGCTGGACTCGGTTCGGGGCCAAGTCGCTATTGTACTGGTAATGGTGGACAAACGCTTCAGCGAGATCCTTCCATGTGTGCACGCTAGTGGGCTCCAGGCCCATGTACCACTCGAGGGATGGTCCAGAAAGGTTGTCTTGGAAGAAGTGCATCAGCAACTTCTCGTCTTCGGAATAGGCAGACATCTTCCTGTAGTACGATCTCAGGTGGACACGAGGGCAAGTGGTGCCCTTATATTTCTCAAAGTCAGGCACCCTGAACTTAGGAGGTACCTTGAAATCAGCAATTAACCCCAGCTTAGACATATCAACGCCCAAAGTATTCTGATTCTCAATATCTCTCATTTTATCTTCAAGTGCTTTGAATCTGAGCCGCGCTTCAGCATTCAGCTCTCCTTCAGCACCTCTTTGAGAGAACACATCATCCTGATGATCCTCAAGCCACGGTTGAGGCACCAACAGATTCCCGACGCCAGCATTGCCGTTGACCGGCCCGATGTTGACATTAGCTCCCAGACTCCCATTACCGACGCCCGTCGTATTGAGTCCGGTATTGGCCATCACATTTCCATTAGCACTGCCGTTGCCCCCGGCCACGGGGACACCATTCTGCGGAGTATCAACTGGTGGAGGAGTAGGCACAGCCCCGCCATGGAGTATGCCATTGCTATCAACCCTGGAGATCAAAGGTTGAACCAAAGTCCTGAGCTGGTCCTGGCCATTAGCGACCACTTGCATAAGTTCCATAAAGCGATCCATCCTCTCGCGGAGCTCCTGGACATCTGTCTGCACTTGATCCATGATCCTGGTATGATTAGCTCTAGTTGGATAACGGTGAATTAGTCTCTGATCAATCCTGGAGTCACCGGAAACAGCCTGGAACCTGTGAACCTGAAAAACCTGTAAACACTAAAGGTTAGGAAAAACAACAAAATGCTCGCCATGCAAATGCTTCATGCAAGTGCATGCGTGTGTCTGTGTGTTTGGGAGATTTTCCCCGATCCTAGTGCCTGAGTGCCAGTGTTGATAATAATAATAAGAAGAAGTCCGAGTCCAATCATGGAAACATCAATCTCATATATAAAGAAAGCCTATCAAGGCAGTACATAGCATCAGCGAGTACAAGATGAATCAACAACGTGACCTCAGCCAACAAGCCTGGTGATGGTCAGCATACAACAAAGATCAAAACAAAAGGAATACAACTAGTCAAGTACGGCCACGGGCGTGATACTCTGCTAATAACTCCTTCGTCTCTGGATGATCTGGCAGAGTGAGCAACCCCTCGACGAGTAGTTCCCTCTACACAATGGTATACTGAAGTCCCTGAACTGAACTTTCCCATGCTCCTTCGCCGAAGAAATCTTCTAATTTCCACTTTTTAGACTCAAACGTCAGCTTTCGCTCCTTCAGGTTAGCGAGGGCTTTGTTGAGCTGGACTTCGGCGGCGTATCTGCGGACGGTTTCTTCATCAAACCTCTTTTCACTGTCCTTCACCTCGGCTTCCAGCTTGGAGATCTGCAGCATCAGCTTATCCTCCCGCTCTTTCCTGGTGGCCAAGGAAGCCTTCCAGTGCTGGTTGAACTTGGATATCCTCCGATATGCCTCGTCCAAATGCTGCTTCTTCGTAGCCAGTACGTCATTGACAGCTTTGAAGTCTCGACCCATGCGTTCACGCTCGACTATCTGCTTTGTCAGGTTTGTACCTAGCTGGTTCACCAACTCTGTCTGCCTTTTGAAAGAATGAACGGCTTCGTTCCTCTCGCTTCGGAGCTGAGCTAATTCCTTCTCCAGTTCTTCGTTCGCCCGCTTCAATTCATCCCGCTCAGCTAATACCTGGTTATGCTGCTGAATGGGCACAGTAGTAGGCTATTCGATTGTTGGAGGGCTTTCTGGCTTGGCATGAGGAAACAACATCCCTATAGCATTGGCCCTGGCCCTGATCCAAGTCAAATACGGAGGGTAGGCTTGATTGTTGCTTTTTCCCAGCAATGACTTTCCTCGCTTACTGATACCGTTCCAGGCGCGCTGAAGCTTGGACAACAGATCCCCTTCTAGAATACCAGTGAGGTACAGAGATTCCTGTACCTCTTCTTCCTTCGGCGGAGTTCTCAAAGCTTACGCGAACTGTCGAACCAGCAACGACGGATTGTAGTTTATGCAGCCCTTCCTACCTATCAAAGGTACATTAGGAAACCCGCTGCAACTGAAGATCACCTCAGTACCCAACCTATCTCTGTCGAACCAGTCAATATCCTCTGCAGATAAACTCATCAGACGCTCAGGCCACTCAGCTGTGGCTGCAGACAAGACAAAAGGACCCCTCTTGGGCAGATGACTATCAAGCCATTTGTACAGCAAGGGTACGCAGCACGAGACATTCTTCCCTCTCCGGTTCTCGTTCTTGTAGTGGACTGAGTGATAGACATCTCCTATCAAGGTAGGGACTGGGTTCCCTGAAGCAAAGATGTGAAATGCATCAAAGTCTACAAAATCGGGCATGTTGGGGAACAGAACGATGTCATATATGCATAGAGCGAGGATGGCATTGAACGCGACCCAACATCCGTCCTTGGCACACTGCTGAGCCTTAACCACCAGAAACTGCAAGGAGAACCCAGGAACCTTATTCCAACTAGTCAATACTAACTCGGAGGCGTCCAAATGAAGTGAAGGAGCTAAACCAGCCAGATCAGGCTCAGCATCCATATGGACAAAAGGCATCTGCCTCTTGATAGGTACACATAGCAAATCAGCATACTCTTCCAGCGTAGGTGCGAGAACGAAGTCCTGAAAAGTGAAACATCTCAGCGGAGGGTCGTAGAACTGCAGCAGAGCATGCAACCCATTCAACTCGAACACAAAAGGCTTATGAACCAAACTGAGCAACCTGCCGTAAGATTTCCTGAACTCATCCTTCACAGAATCGCCTGCTAGAGCTATCAAACCAGTCAGCTTAACCACGTCAGGGGTAGGAAACTTGTAAGCCACGGTCTTCCTCAGAGAGCCCATAACAATACAATAGGAGGCAAGAAATCCTGGATCGGGGAAAACGGTACCTGCAGCACAGACACACGTTAATGAAATGCAAATGAACATGCAAACTAATGCAAAATGCAGTCATGCAATAATATATCCGGGCAACTGCTGTTGTGGAGATTCTGTATCAACAAAACCACGACCACTGATGAGAAGAAAACCCCGGTATAGGACCACAAATCTGATCTGCCAAGACCAACCATCTGATAGGACCATATACACAGGATCATAACTCTGCTTTGTCAAGAACAAATGTCTGATAATGAGGACCTCTGATGTATGAACAAGAAATATCTGCTGATGAGGTCTTCAGACCCCAAAAATCTGCCCTATCAAGAACAAACATACAGCTGCTGATGAGATCCTCAGACCTCACTCAAAATCTGCTCTATCAAGAACAAACAACATCTGCAGATGAGATCTTCAGACCCCAAAAATCTGCTCTGTCATGAACAAACAACATCTGATGATAAGATCCTCTGATCAAAACCTGCTCTATCAAGAACAGACATACACCTGATGATAAGATCCTCTGATCAAAACCTGCTCTATCAAGAACAGACATACACCTGATGATAAGATCCTCTGATCAAAACCTGCTCTATCAAGAACAGACAAATCTGCAACTGAGAAACCCTGGTACCAACAAAACTGATCCACTGTCAAGAAAACCAGGTGGTCTGAAGGTCAAAGTTTCCTGCAATAAACCCAACCCCACTCACAGGTATGGACCTAAACTGACTCAAGGTAAGGCATCCTATGCGTTCATCAGCGTCACAGACTTTCAAGAGGGGTGATACGATACCCAAAAGGTGTGGCATCACCAGCTCATGAAGCGGCCTCACTTAGCTGAATCACAAATGATCGGTCCCCAGAGTCGACAATCCACCAAACCAGCAACCGTCTCAACCCAAAGGGTTGAAAGTGAAGCCAACCGGATGAACCTCGTCTGAGCGTGGATTTCATGAGACACTAGTGCCTGCAAAGCAAGCACGCGCCCACTAATTTCCACTCTAATTCTATGGTGCACTCAAGCCTGGGTCTGGCTTCTCACTCATCAGAACTCCCATCCCACAACAGCACATATAATCACATTATACTGAAAATAAAATGCAGGAAATAAAGTGCGAGAAGTAAAAATGCGATAAATAAACGCAACCCAGCAGGTAAACATACAAGCGTTAGGATTGACTCTCAGGGAACTGTTCTCTCCCCAGCAGAGTCGCCAGCTGTCGCTTGCGCGAAAATAAGGTGCCGGCATGACAGAAGAGTCGCCACCTTTCGTTATTTATCCCTCGGAGCGGGAAAGGAAACGATCGGAAAAACCTGACGAAAAAGGGTAAGACAAAGTCGTCGCAACCGTTGTCTGGATTCGGGAGTCGGTTACGCAAGGGGAAGGTATTAGCACCCCTCACGTCCGTCGTACTCGACGGGATCCTCGCTTGTTGTGTTTACTTGGACGGGTTGGTTTTATTCTATCTACTTATCAAGGCTGGTTAAAAAAGAAAAGAAAAATGACTCGGCAAAGCGTCGCGCTTTATGCCTACGTATTCTCATCAGAGAATGAGAAATCAGAGTCAACGTAGTTCGGCCTACGAAGGGTTATGGGGGAAGGTAGCTCACCAAGACATCGCCATCTTGTGCCTACGTACTCTCAACAGGCATGAGAGATCAGGGCTCACGTAGTTCGAGAAACTACGGTTTATTTCCTGTCTTTTACGAAAGAAGTGTTTTTTATTGTGTTTGCGATTTCAACCGCACTAGAGATTATGACCTGAGAGTGAATGTGTCGCATGTCACCTAAAGGGTACCATACTAAACATCCAGACTGTGGAAAAGAAACTCTCCCACAATCCTTTCTCATATAGCTTAAGGCTCATAACGTACGAAAGAAATCATTCATGATTACTGTATCTTAAATTGTTTTGAGATGAGAAGAGAACAGGCCCAACTAGGAGGGAGACTATCAAGTCCTACTGTTGTCATGCCATGGATTCATCCTATGGTTGAGGTTTGAACAGGGAACTCCTAGAAGTTATCATGCATAGGTTTCAACCTAAAGTTCTATCATCAATTCCTTATCCAAGGAAATGAGAGTCCTAAGGGATCATGTCAATGATACACCAAAACAGACAAAGCATCAGCTTAACAGTAAAATGCATGCAATGCAAGTGAGGGAGGAAATGTGTGTGGGGCTTCAGCCTCCACAAGCTCATCTCAACCTCAAGCCAGAATGGATAACAGTAATCATACTGAAAGATAAACAACATGCTATCAAGCAATAAACAGTAAACTGCAATCATACAGATAAAATGAAATGAAATGACATCAGGCAAACAAACCACATGGGCAAGGGAGCTGGGCTCTACCGAATACCCGCAAGCAAAGCCACACAGTAACAGTACAAGCAGAGGGAGCAACTCAACCTCTAGTGCAATCATGCTCCTAAATTCTACCTATTCTAGATATGAACTTATTCTAATGCATCAAACAAGTCAAACAAAACACATCAATACAGAAAAGAAAAAGAAGAAAGCAGCTTCTCTCTCAACTCCAAGCTTCAGCTTCTCCAACAGCAACTCAGTCTTCAGACTTCAACCACTCTTGACAAATATCAATTGCTTTTCCAGGTTTCAACCCTACAACATAAGTCTCAACTTATCTTCTCCCCTTTAAGCTTCAGCTTCTTGATCAGCTCCACCTTCAGGCTTCACTATCAGTCATGAGTATCAACTTGGCTCCTTCAGGATCTCCAGGTATCAACTTGCTCTTGTTGCTCTTCAAGCTTCAGCTGGAATGGCAATACTCAAGGATTCATCCTCTTCTATACTCTTCAATGAAGTCTTCATCTTCATGCTCAAGCTCTGCATCTCTCAAGACAATCAAACCAGAGAAAATCACTTACTGGACAAGCTGGGGGATATTGAACTGCTTATTGACCACCAAAGGTGACCTATAAGGGTTCAACATCAAAGGAATGGTTCCCTCAAAAGTTCTACTTCCTAGGTACATCACTTATCCCTCCAAAGGAGAGAGGTGTATACCATGGAAGGACTTTGAATCATAGGGAGGAATGGAGGTGGAAGATGCCATCCATGTTTAAGAAAGAAGTTATCTAAGTCTAAACTCTTCCTAATCCCTAACCCTAAAACAACAACAAAAAAAAGAAATAAGATCAAGCTCTCAAGCTCTTCAATGCATCTTCAGGTCTTCTACTATGCTCCTCAATGCTCCACAATGAGATACCAAGCTCTCCAAGCCCACAAAGCAAAGCAAACAACAATACAAGCCCACAAGGGCAACACAAACAATCAACCAATACAAAAATCATCTAAAAATAGAATACTACTATATTAAATCCTAATATAATTTCTAAGGGATCCTACATACCTACCCTTAATACCCATATATGTCCCATAGTCTAACTTGTCCTAAAAACCCAAAATTCTAAAGTTATTATGGACCTATGTTGAAGTTTAACCTAATTCTACACAACCTAATGGTATCTAATCAAAACTATCCTAAAATTCATCACAAAAATATGGAATAAATCCAGGGGGAAGCTAAAACATATATCTAACTATCCTAAAAAGATTGACCTAAAAATATTAAGGTATCTACCTAAACAAAAATCTACAAATTCATATATCAATATAAAAACATTAAAAAGCAATAAAAGTAAAAAAATATGCAAAAAATACTAAAATGCATGACATGACAAATATTTTTATTTGATATTTTTCTAGACAGAAATATGAAATAGGAGAAAAAACTCCCATTAAAAAATATTGGACTTTCAATTTATTATGATTTTCTAAAGTTGGAAAGAAAATGGAGAAAAAATAAAATGAAAATGAAGCATGGGGTGCAGCCAGCAACAAAACACAGTTCATTTCACATGTGGGCCCAGACTGGGGGGTGGGGATAGCATGTGCGCTGGGCCCAATTCATTAATCAGAAATTCAATAAAAACATAAAGAAAAAAAGAAACGAACGCGGTGCAAATAGAAACTCATTTCAGTTCAAACATGCAATGGGCCTCATATGGGGGTGTTGATAGAAATGATGACTTAAGCCCAGAAGACCAGGTTTAATGAAACGCGGCGTTGCACACTTCAGAATTTCCCTCTTAAAATGAGATTAAATGTGGTGCGTTGGATTACTTCTCAAGTCAAGGGTCAGCTTCCTCATCCAACGGTCGTGGGATCGTCTTCAACCTCCCACCTAGGGTTTTGCCTTGAAACTTCCATGAAAACGGATCTCATACCACCATCTTCCACCCACTCGTGCTCCTTCATTTCTTTATCAAAATCAAAAATGTAAAACACAAAGTTGCTCAGTTTTCCATGCTGAACACGATCCTGACCTTGAAATACATTGAAATGGTCTCTACCATAGAACCCGATGGTGCAACTCAATTAATCTCAAAATATGACCAGTCTTCAACTTCAACCAACCTTAGATTTCTCTACATCAAAATGATCACCACATTGCCCTAATCAAAACCAGATATTAACCTTGCATTATCACTCACTATGTCACTAGTTCTTGCTCCATAAAGAAATGGTGTCCATGACTGAAACTCCACCAAACGATCCCAAACTCTTCAGAATTGATCACCTATTGGTCTCTAGCCATTCTACACTAATGATTCAACCTAACCATGCCTAAATAATGAGGTGAAAGAGATTTTGCAAACCTGGCTTCTTGATATGGTAGATGATGAAATCCTTGCTTTCAAGGCTTGAAACTCTTCAAGGATGATCCTTGGATGATGAAACTTCTACTGTTTGCAAAAAAATGGAGGAAGAATGCTTGTACTTCAAGATTCGATGATGATTGGCTTCTTGCAAATTCAATTGGAACACCTTTAATCCTCCATCAATGGAGCTTCAATTCAGCATGCACACACTCAGAGGGATCTATGGAAAGTGTTTGTGAAGAAAAAAGGGATGGGAATGAAGAAGAATGAAGAAATTGAATGTGACTTGCAATGGAAGATTTTGGATTTCACTCTCTCTTTCATGCACCAATTCACACCAACCGTGCATCTGAGCAAGTTACAATCATCTTATAGAGTGGTTTAGAATCATCTAGAACCCTCTAGGATCATCCAATGAGAAATTGAACTTTTCATGTCATGGTATTTTGATTTCTCATTCTCCTTACATGCTATCTCATGCCAAGCATCTCATAACTACCAATTCTGACTTGAATTTATCCCCACATGAGATTTAGGGTAAGTTACAATGCATAACTACCTTGTGTATTGAGTTCTTTTAAGTTTTGCTATGGTACCTTAATATGCAAGTAATCCAATTCCAAAACAGCCCAATGATCCAAGCCTCAAATCAAAATTTTGGCTGAACCATTGTTCTTATAATGTCATTTGGAGTCAAAATGACCTATTACATGACATGGTTTGGACTTATAACTTGGGATTGCCATTTTTCAAATTCACTTTAATTAACTTATGCCTCATTTTTAGGCCATTTTTATCACTTTTTGATATGAGCCTTTTCAACATCTCATGACCTCCCTAATAGCCTTAAAACATCATTATAAGCAAGTTTTATGTTGAAGATTTTTCCATTTGATGCTTGGAAATAGGAGATATGGCCTTATGCTTGAAATGACCTATAACTTCCAAATAACCAAAATGCCCTTGGCTTGTCAAAGCCATAAGTTGAGTTCTACAAATCTTATCAAGGACTTCTAGTACTCTCTAGAAAGCTAAGAAGATGCTCTTAAACATTCATGTTGACCAAGAATCCATAGGAATCATCCTACTAGGGAAAACTTTGGATGCAAGTTGGGTGACTTTCAAGGACCCAGATTCACATACCTCAGATGACCTGTAATTTGTCAAAACCATAACTTGAGCTCTACAAATCCTATCAAGGACTTATACTACTCAAATTAAATATGAGAACAAGCTCTACAACATTCATGTTGTGGGGAAGATGAGATGACAATCACATCTTGAGCTAAACTGCCTTGAAGATAGGGATCAAACTAGGGGATTTTACACTGTCAATCCTAGCTTAAAACTTCTCAAACTCCTCAATCATGATGAGTTGGTCTAGGAATCATCATTATAGCATCTCAATACATCATTCCATGATCACATGGCTCTTGGATTAGGTCTCAACCCTCTCCAAATCATCAGTTGACCTAGGGTTGACCCAGTCAAACCCTAATTCCACCACTCATGGCTGAATCTTATGAATTCTTGTACAATGACCTCTCTAGGCTTCATGATGACTTTCAAGACATCTCACAAGCTTTCTCAAAGCTTCAAGTCCATTCTCATAGTTTCAGAATCATCTGAGGAGCTCCCACAACTCTCAAGTTATGAGGCACACAACTTTGGTTTCAACCAATTCCTCTGAGGATCTCTTGAGTTCTCTGATAAAGGTATCAACCCTTGAATACTTGAACAAACTTCTTGGCTAGCTTCAAAGCCTCATACAACTCTTGATGGTAAATAAATGTTGGTCAAATTTTGGGGTGCAACAGTGTTCCAATTATTTGTGATTATCTAGAAGTTTTTCCGGATGAGATAAGTGATTTACCACCGGAATGTGAAGTGGAGTTTACGATTGACCTAGTTCCTGGAACTAGTTTGGTAGCGATGGCTCCATATCGTATGTCCACACCGGAATCGAAGAAGTTGAAGAATCAACTTGAAGATCTGCTTGAGGAGAATTTATTTTGTCTGAGTGTGTCACCGTAGGGTGCACCAATTTTGTTAGTTAAGAAGAAAGAAGGTTATGTGAGGATTTGTGTGGATTATAGACAATTGAACAAGGTGAATATCAAGAATAAGTGTCCACTTCCAAGGATTGATGATTTGATGAATCATTTGGTTGTTGCAAGTGTGTTCAGTAAGATAGATTTGAGATCTGGGTATCATCAGATTCGTGTGAAGGATGAAGATATTCAGAAGACTGCTTTTAAAACAAGGTATAGACATTATGAGTATTTCGTGATGCCATTTGGTGTGACTAATGCACCATGTGTATTTTATGGAGTATATGAACAAGATTTTCCATCCTTATTTGGACAAGTTTGTAGTTGTGTTCATTGATGATATTTTGATATATTTGAAGAGTAAAGAGGATCATGTTGAGCATCTGAAAATTGTGTTATCAGTATTGAAAGAGAAACAATTGTATACTAAACTTTCTAAGTGTGATTTTTGGTTGAAGGAGGTGAGTTTCCTTGGTCATGTGATCTCAAGTAGAGGTATTGCAGTTGATCTGTCGAAGGTTGAAGTTGTATCGCAACGGGAAGCCCCAAAAACCTGTTTTTGAGATTAGAAGTTTTCTTGGGTTGGCATATTATTATTGAAAATTCATTGAAGGATTTTTCCAAGTTATCTTTCCCATTGACTCAGTTGACTCGAAAGGGCCAAGCTTATGTGTGGGATGTTGCATGTGAGAGGATTTTTGTAAAACTAAAGAAGAAGTTGACCACTGCTCCAGTACTGATCTTGCCAAATCCGAGTGAGTCTTTTGTGGTATATTGTGATGCGTCGAAAATGGGTCTTGGTGGTGTACTGATGCAGAATGGTCAGGTTGTTGCTTATGCTTCCAGACAACTGAAGGTTCATGAAAGGAATTATCCTACGATGACTTAGAGTTGGCCAATGTGGTGTTCGTGTTGAATGTTTTGAGACATTATCTTTTTGGGTCCAGGTTCGAAGTGTTCAGTGATCACAAGAGCCTGAAGTATTTGTTTGATCATAAAGAGTTGAATATGGGGCAGAGGAGATGGCTTGAACTTCTAAAGGATTATGATTTTGAATTGAGTTACCACCCTGGTAAGGCTAATGTTCTAGCTGATGCATTAAGTAGGAAGTCCTTGCATATACCGAAGATGATGGTAAAAGAGTTAGAACTGATTGAGAAATTTTGTGATATGAGTTTGGTTTGTGAAGAGACTTCTTACGGAGTTAAGCTTGGTATGTTGAAGCTTACTAGTGGTATTCTTGATGAAATTCGAGAAGGTCAAAAATCTGATTTGAGTTGATAGATCGATTGAATTTGACGAATCAAAGTCGAAGAGCTGATTTTCGGATTAATGGAAATCGTATCATGAGATGTTGTGATAGAGTTTGTGTTCCATATATTGTTGAGTTGAAAAAGAGTATTCTTGAAGAAGGAGATTGAAGTAGATTGAGTATCCATCCCGGTGCTACGAAGAGGTACCAGGATTTGAAGAAATTGTTTTGGTGGCCAGGGATGAAGAAAGAAGTTGCTGAGTTTATGTATGCTAGTTAGACTTGTCAAAAGTCTAAGATTGAACATTAAAGACCATTGGGTCTGATGCAACCGTTGAATATTCCAGAGTGGAAATGGGATAGTATTTCCATGGATTTTGTGTTGGGTTTGCCGAAGACTGTGAGGGGGAATGATTCTAATTGGGTGATTATGGATAGATTGACTAAATTAGCTCATTTCTTACCAATGAGGATTAATCGTTCTATGCTGAAGCTAGTTGGGATGTATATTGAGGAAATTGTGAAGTTGCATGGGATACCGTCAAGTATTGTTTCCGATAGAGATCTGAGATCTTCATCGAGGTTTTGGGAGAGTTTGTAGACAACTTTGGGTACTAAGTTGAGATCGAGTTCTACCTATCATCCGCAAACGGGTGGACATATAGAGAGAACTATCCAATCCTTAGAGGATTTGCTGAGAGCTTGTGTGTTGGATCAAGGTGGATCATGGGATAGTCATTTGTCGTTGATTGAGTTTACCTACAACAACAATTATCATTCTAGTATTGGAATGGCACCATATGAGGCTTTGTATGGAAGGAAGTGTAGGACTCCATTATGTTGGGATGAGTCTGGTGAGAGTGTTGTACTTGAACCTGAGATTATGCAAGAGACGACTGAAAAGATCAAGAGGATCCAAGAAAAGATGAAAGTTCCGTAGATTCGTCAGAAGAGTTACCATGATAAGAGGAGGAAAGCACTTAAATTTCAAGAGGGAGATCACATGTTTTGAGAGTTACGCCAGTAACTGGCGTTGGCCGAGCTTTGAATTCTCGAAAGCTCACACCACATTTTGTTGGTCCGTATCAAATTTTGTAGAGCATGGAAGAAGTAGCATGTTGGATTGCTTTACCACCGTCGCTTGCAAATTTGCATGATGTGTTTCATGTGTCTCAATTGAGGAAGTACATTCCAGATCTGTCACATGTGATTCAGATGGATGATATACAAGTGAGAAATAATTTGACTGTTGAGGCATTGCTAGTTTGGATTGATAAACGAGAAGTGAAGCAACTGCGAGGTAAAGATATTTCCTTGGTAAAAGTAGTTTGGGAAGGACCAGCTGGAGGAAGTATGACTTGGGAGCGTGAGCAGATGAGAGAGTCGTATCCGACTCTATTTACTTGAGGTAATTTTTGAGGGCAAAAATTCTTTTAAGTGGGGGAGAGTTGTAACACCCCAAATTTATTGGAATATTTATTTAATTTATTTAAATATGAATATTCTCATTTTTGGTGATTTTCGGTGGTTAGTGTGAATATTAGTGTTGCGGTGAGAATAGGATATCAAATTATTGATTAACTTGAATCACAAATCTTGAATTCACAACCGGTCTTTGATTTATCTGAAGGAAAGGTTAAAGAAGGAAAAAGCTAATTTGCATCATAAACACAATGTGGGAAGATCTAGGGTCGGGGGTTGGTTAAACCTAGGGAAGGTGTTAGTATCCTAAGCATCTGTAGTACTCTACAGGAACTCTTGTTAGTATTGCGTTATTTTCTATCTATCTATTAAAGGTATGCTAAAGGGTTGAAGGGAAAGGAGATACCTAAGGGGTTAGTCCTAAGTATACTCGCCAAGAAATTGCATCTTGTGTCGACGTATCCTGACGGTGTAACACCCCCTTTCTATACCCCAAATAACATATAAATCAATTAGGCACAAATTCAAATTTTCGTCAGAGTATAATTGAAAACATGGTATAAAAGGAGCATATCACACAATACGTGAAATAAAACATACAACACCTGCTCAATAGAGATATGCAATAGTGGGGTAGCTTTCAACAGAGGAACTTAGTCCTTACACCCACATCTCAATATTTAAAATTAAAAGTGGAAAATCTAAACATTGAATCATTTTAAACATGTAATCATATAAATACATTTCATCCAAATTGATTCATCACATCATTCATGTTTACATAAACATTTCCCAGCAGATACATATACAAATGTATCACAAAAGAATGATATACAATCCTAACTACCCGGTGCTACATATCAGAGCTAACCGACCAAAAGAATGAAGCTATACTTCACAAAAGACCTCCAGTAAACCTAATCTGCAATGCCTCATAGAGCATTATAAAACAGCAGAGGGTGAGAAATATTATCATAATAATCAATGCATATATATATATATATATATATATATATATATATATATATATATATATATATATATATATATATATATATATATATATATATATATATATATATATATATATATATATATATATATATATATATATATATATATATATATATATATATATATATATATATATATATATATATATATATATATATATATATATATATATATATATATATATATATATATATATATATATATATATATATATATATATATATATATATATATATATATATATATATATATATATATATATATGTATACAAGCATAGAATACACATATTCTGCATTTCTCACCACAATTCATTATCATCATCATCTACATCACAATATGTATATAAACAAATATGGATAATCACCAAACATGTTTCATCATGCACACATCCATAATCCTCAATTCAACAATTCATACACAAGCATACTTTCATATAACAATGATATCTATGTCATGTGACTCGATACAACTCAATGCAACTCAATGCAACTCATGCCATGTGGTACCAACACTTGTTATCGTTTTTCGGTTTTTACATTTAAATCGGGTCCGTCCTCTAGACCGATGACAAAAAAAGCCCGTCCACTAAGCTTTCAAACCCACTCTTCTAGGCTTGAGACAAGTCACTAGTCTCCACTAAACTAGCAAGCATTTCCTCTTGATCAAATGATGCGTACACAATCAACAACCAAATGCACTTAAGACCGTTCTCGCATCTTAAACTCATGCATTCTCAAATAATTCATCACATAAGAATTATAACATGATTGCACACACAACACATTTCATAATAATCAAATTATTCATACTTTCAATACCAACACCACATTTATCAAGCAATGCACACATATTCACAATATGTTCTCATGCATTCTTCACATACAATCGCATACAATTATTATGCATTCACAATATCGTACCAACGCCAACGAACTCAATCACATTCATCATGCAATTTTAATTAATTTAAACAATGCATATATTGGTCAAAAGACCACATTCCACAATCGATTCCACAATCTAGGATTCACGCCATACAGCTACCCACAACATATCACACAACAAAACATAAACTATTCATTTCCGATAAGGATTGAACACAATCGAACCAAACAATCAACATTGGATGGAAACACAAGGAAATGAAAACGTTGTCACACTCGCTAGCTTACTCTCCTAGCGAACACTCGCTACCTGTTCGCCTAGCGAACAAGCTCGCGAAGGCAAACAGAAGCTACTGTAAGACTTCGCTACCTACTCGTTGGGGCTTCGCCTAGCGAACCCCTCGCTACCTCGCTCACTACCAGCGACGAGGGTCAATTACATTTTGTCCAAGTCTGGGGCCATTCGCTACTAGCTCGCTACAGCGAGCACTCGCGACTTGCTCGCCTAGCGAAGGTGCTAGCGAACGTCTGCGATGTTCAAAACCCCAATTGTCCAAAACTCTCTGAAACTCCCAAAATCACCTGATTAAATTCCAACAATTTCCAGTAGTCTTAGTCTAACAATCCTCGACTAATCTACACCATTTATTCTCAATCTTAACCGTTAAAACATCAATTCTACCGATTAAACTCGTTTCTGCCCTAAAATGGAAAATGGAGAAAAACATCCAAACAATCCATACATAATCATATACATTAGCAAGATAATGATATTTGACACCCTTACCTTGATTAAATCGAAGCTAGAAGTTGTTCTTGAGCTTTCCAAGCTTTTTCCCCTTTTCCTTCTCTTTTTCTCCTCTTCCTCTTTCTTTCTCTTCTCTTTCTCTTATATTTCTATTCTTTCCTCTTTCTTCCACTTTTTATGTCTTTCTATTCTACTTCCTTCCATTATATTTCTTCTCTCAAATATCTACCAATAATTCCAATAATTAAAATAATCCAAATAAACCAATTATTTAATACGAATAATTAATTATTGAAAATTGGGCTGTTACAGACGGGAATGGAATCAGAGTATTCGTAGTTCCCCTCAACGAGGATGAGGAACTCTTGGTTGTGGTCAAGGTTTCAGGAGTAAGTAAGTGTTCATAGTGATACATTTACGTGGAGTGCGGCGACTCCAAGTCTACGTTTTTGTTAAGTTGAAAAAGGTAGGTAAGTATCCACGGCGGGAACTTACGTGGAGTGCGGCGACTCCGATCCTAAGGCTAGGATAAAGGAAAAATTGAAGGTATGTCCATGACGGGACGCTAAGTATGGAGTACAGCGACTCCGATCCTAAGGCTAGGATACAGGTAAATAAGAAAAACAATAATTCTTAAAATTCTCACGCATCCTTCTCTTTCTATCGTGAACCTTCATTCTCCTCTGTGCCTCCATTGCCACGAACACAATCAATCCTGTTAAGACTAAACGGACATCAACATCTCAAGAGTAAATAAGAAAAATCAAGGATGATACCTAAGTGGGCGGTGATTCTCTGGCGAAAATGAAGCGTCTAAAAGCCATGTCGTCAACGGGATGGCTTCAATGGGCAAGTTAAAGAGCCATAGACGATTGAAGATTGTCTTTATCCATAACAAACATTTTTGGTGTAAATGACGACTCGAAGATGTCGGAAACTTCTTCAAAGATAAGTTCCAATTGCTCTCTTCTTTTAATACCAATTTCAATCTTTCTCTCCTCCCCTTTGCGTTCTGTTTTGTTGTCTTTATATACTCTTGATGGAATTGGAATCACCACCGTATTGAATATAATTTCCATTTTTGACAGATTCTATTTGAGACATGTCGCGACCATGTTGGTTTTTATGTCATTAAGCACACATGATGACTTTTAAATCTTTCCCTTTCAGAGGCGATGTGATTTTTGTAATTGAACCAGTGATTAATTCTATTTCTAATCTGTTCCGAACATGTTTTCACATATTTGGAAAGAATTAATAATTTTGTTTTCTTTTTCATGAACCTGTAACCTTCTTGGATTGCTTTGGATCATGTTGTAGGTTTGAAAGAAGTGACTATTGATCCTGTCCCAAAACGTTAGCAGTGGCTGGATTTTCTGGAGGTTCTACCAAGTTCTCTTAGTTTTCCTAAACTAGAATCGTGTACACTTATGTAGCTCTTACTAAAAGCAAAGAATCACTAGGGGTGTGCCTCAGTGATGCCTTCACATTGTCTATCTCTATTCAAGGACGCGGGTGTCAACATGTTTCGCTTTTCATTCTTCCTTGTAGACAAACTGTTGGAACAAAATGCTGAGGAATTCAAGACGATCTCGACGGTGGAGTGAAACTGGTGTTGGATATTGTTTTGTTGTGCTTTGGAAACGTAACCATGTATGTGATAGTTTAATCATATGCTTCTTGATCAGTGGTTTTTACACGTTATTTTACCATTTGTTTCTGTTAATCATTTGTTTTATCTTGTCACATTTTATGTGTTTTTATTGCATTTTACGTGTTGGTTTGGTGTTTTCATTATTTCTAGGTTAAGGTAAACAATAAAGGAGAAGCAGAGCGAAAACCGGGGAAAATGGCAAGATTTCGGAAGAGTTTTGATGTAGAACCAGCAGCCTGACACAGGTACCCGTGTCGTGTGACACTGCCCGTGTCAGGGCTACTGAAAGTAAAATCTTTAGCAATCTGCACGGAAACGATCATAACTGGAGTTCCGGGAATCCGTTTGAGGCGTTCTAATAAGAGAGGGAGCTACGACTTTCGTGTTGGATTTGAAGTCGGATTCGGAGCAAATTTTTCCAGATTTTCGTTTGAACCTGCAGCATTAGTTTTATTAAGTTTTGGTGTGCAATCTCGGAGGGCAGTTTAGACATCTCGCATTGTAATTGTAATTCTACTATATGAGGCACATTGTGAATTGAGAGAGGGGACTTTTGGACATAAAAGAATTTCACGAGAAAGATTGGAGCGATCAAGGTGTTGGGAAACTGAAGGTCCTCATAAGTGGAAGCGATTGAAGATCAAAGCAACCGATTATCTTGTAATGTTTAATCTTATTGTTGATTTTATCTGTATTATTATGAGTAGCTAAACCCTCCAATGCTAGGGGGTGTCCCTGAATTGACTATGTAATGACCTTGTTTCCTTTGGATAATGGATTTCACAGCTTTCTAATCATTGTTGTTATTGTATAATGTTCTTATGGCTTTTCTTATTTTACAAATAAGGATTTGATTACGGTTAACCTTAGATTTGGAAAAATGATCGTTAACGCGTTTATACATAATAATATAGTAGATATTGCCTAGGAATGGGGATACCCTATAGTAACCGAAATGTTTTAGATAAAATATATTCCTTGGGATTGTTCCTATACCGCCGAGGAATTGGGGCATAGGAAGAATACCAAAGGGTTTTCTGCTAAGGAATTAGAGTCAACTAATCTTTAAAACCGGTCACGATTGAATTGAGCACTGATTTATAAAAACTAAGGATTAAGGTTATTATAAGGCTTTTCATACACCCTACCCTAGCATGCTTCTCATAACTGTCTAAAACCTTTATTTTACAGCTTTTTCCTTTTGGATTTTACATTCTGCAAAGAAACAAACCAAAACCCCTATGACTTTTTGTTCAATTGCATTATTATAGAACTTGTGTTCATACGCAGTCTGCGAGATCGATATTCGGGGAATTCCCCTTATTACTACATTGGTACAATTAGTACACTTGCTAATTTATCGGTCAAGTTTTTGACGTCGTTGTCGGGGACTGCCAGAATATAAGTTGTATTCTAATTCAATTGAAATTTTGTTGCTCTGCGACCAAAATTTTATTTTCAGTTTTTATTTCTAATTTTTATTATTATTATTTTGTTACTACTAATCTGCGTCTAACATTTTCATGCGAGGAGATCCTTCAACTAATTTTTCTTTGGACGCAGAAATTGAAAGGACTCTAGGCGAAAGACGTAGGCAAGCTAGACTATTAGCTTCAGAAGAAGAAAGGGTTTCTGTTCATTCAGATTCAGGTTCGGAATCAGAAAGAGACACTGAAGCTATGGCGGATCTCCCACCAGCGGAGAGACTTTTGGGAGACTATGGAGGGGCCAATGCTCAACCAAACCGGATGACTATCGTAAATCAATCGGTGAATGTGGCACACTTTTAACTACATCCTTCCACCATTCGCCAGTTGGAGAACAAGCCTTTCGCAGGAAGAATCAATGAAGATACAAACAAGCATCTACAGAGATTCCTAACGACTACCACATCTTTGAAGATAGAAGGTCATTCCGAAGAGGCCAAGAGACTTGTTATGTTTCCGTTCACACTGACTGATGATGCGGAAGAATGGTTCTACTCACTTCCAGCTGGGAGTATTACCACATGGCGAGAGATGGAAACTGCATTCCTTAACGAGTATTTCCCTGCTTCAGTGTTTATTCGAAAAAGATATGACATTGCCAATTTCAAACAAAAAGAGGGGGAATCTCTAGAAGATGCATATAAGAGGTTTAAGAGGTGTCTGACAGCATGCCCTACTCATAACATGGATGATATAGAGCATATGCAGAACTTTGTGAACGGTTTACGACTCAAGATAAAACAGCTTATAGACACTGCTGCCAGTGGCTCAACTAATTTCTCAACAGCCACTGGTATCAAGAGGATCATAGAAGCAATTGCTGCCAATGAGCATCTTGAGTTGTATGATCGCACGGTGAACCAACCAAAAGGTAAGATTGATTTGAAGATGGTTGATCAGGTTGTTAAAATGGAGGATCAAATCGCCGCCGAGGTAGAGAGAAGGTTAAAGAAGATGAATATTAGAACTTAGACAATAGCACAAGTTGAACCAATTAAAGCGTCACCTTGTGAAATATGTGGTGGACAACACTTTACCGTGCATTGTTTAGCTACTCAAGAGTAGGTTAAAAAAATTAATATGTTGAGGCAGAACAATCCTTATGCCAACACATATAATCCAGGTTGGAAAAATCACCCCAATATTTCATGGAAAGATTCGCAAGGAAATGTGCAGAAACCGGTTCAAGGCAACAACCGTATCAACCTCAGTAGCAACAATATCAGCAGCCACCATACCAACCTCAGTATCAACAAGCCCCTCAAAAAGCAGAATGGGAGTTAACTATTGAAAGAATGGAAGCTCAAAGTATGCAATTCCATGAAGAGACCCGTAATATTCAAAGGAGTAACACAACTTCCATCAAAAATCTTGAGTCGCAACTGGGGAAGATAGCCCAACACCTCTCAACATACACTCAAGGAACCCTCCCGAGTGCGACAGTACCAAATCTGAAAAATCAAGAGAGTATTAATATTGTCACAGCCAGAAATCAGAAAATGATAGAAGAAGAGGAAACAAAGGAGGATGAATGCATAGAGGTGGAACTTGAGGTAAGAGAAAAAGTGAAAGAACCAGAAGAAGCTGTGATATCTAAAAAACCAACTGGCGGGAAAAAGAAAGAGGAGTTTAAACAAAAAATCAAACTACCGTTTCCTCAAAGAGTTACAAAGAAGGATGAGAAAGAGAAAGACTTTGGAAGGTTCAGTGCAATGTTCAACAAATTGGAAATCAACATGTCGTTCTTTGAAGCACTCGAGCAAATGCCTTTGTACAAGAAATTCATGAAAGAGGTTATAGGTAAGAAGAGATCAATGGGTGAAGAACTGAAGACCACAACTAAGCAATGTAAGGAAATAGCACAAGAAAAGAGAATCCCCATCAAGAGGAAGGACCCTGGACCTGTTGCAATCCCTTGTACTATAAAAGATCGAACTTTTAAGAAAGTTTTAATTGATTCAGGTGCTAGTGTGAGTCTCATGCCGTTATCGATTTTCAAAAGATGGATATTGGAAAAGTGAGCGATACAGGAACAAGTTTGAAGTTTGTCGACCACACAACTAAGATGGCCTATGGGCTAGTTGAGGATGTTCTGGTGACGATCGATAAATCACCTTTCTAGTTGACTTTCAAATCATGGATATTCCAGAAGATGAAGAGACTTCGATCATACTTGGTCGGCCGTTCTTGCTTACTAGTCGGTGCAATATTGATGTGGAAACAGGTACGATCACTTTGAAATCTTTTGATCACAAAATCACTTTAAAGGCTGTGGAGGTGAAGAAGAAAGGTAAGGAGAAAGAGGTTAAACCTTCGGTTGGAAAGATCAACACAATTAAGAAGGGAGAACAATCAAAACCACTTCAAGTCGCACATATCTCAGAGCCTAACAAAAGTTATGTGGTGAAGAAGTCAAGTAATAAAGTTTGGAAGTTAAAGTATCCCCCATAACCATGGGGAGTCGACCGTCAAGCCATGTAACGTTAAACGAAGCGCTGCGTGGGAGGAAACCCACGAATTTTAAGAATTAATGTTGTTTCTTTTTGTGGTCATTGTTTTTGCAGGAATAAACGAGAGTTTGCAAGGGAAAACGTGGAAGCAGCAAAGAGTTGTTGCATTACCTGTTGACCCCTCTGCGAGGATCCCTGTGAGTACACCTCGTCTTCTCTTATTCTTGAACATTGAGACAATGTTCAGTTCAAGTTTGGGGAGGTTTTACCGTTTTGAATTTTTAATTTAAGTACCTTTTTATTTATGTTCGGTAAAAATCACGTCGAATTCGCCCCATAGGAAGACCATAATATTTTTTCTTGTGAAGGTTAAGTGTGTAAGGTAGTCAAGAAAGTATTTAGATTTCAAGGAAAGAGGAGTTTGAACTAAGGAACTTGGGAAAGTTTGGAAATTGAGGTATAATTTGAACATCCTAGGTTCTCCGGAGTAAGGAAACGAGTCCAACGTGTAGATTTGTGCCATAGTACTTGGATTCGAGAAGTATTCCCCGATTAGTTCATTGTGATAGTCCGGCATGATTGAAAGAATTGTATATGTTGATTTTGAGAATGACTTGTGGCACCAAAAAAAAGAGTTGAATAATGACGGTAAAGACAACATGTCCTTCTAAGTTGGGTAACCCTCACCCGGTTATTTAGCCTAACGGCGGTTGAATCTCTATAGTCGTCCCAAAATGGACTTATAAACGCCTGTGAGCGAGAAAAAGAATAAAGGTGCCATTAAAAAAGTCTCGAGAAAAATTGTACATGCCTTAATCTGATTATCCGAATGAAAGGGATGGAAAATCGAAGAAAAGACTTAAGCCCAAAGCATAGTTGAAGAGGCGGCCGAAGGGGGGATTTAGGTTCCTGGTTTTACTGCAGTATGTGTTTAAGTAATGCCTTCGTTAACGGATGAGTACCGAGAGAGCTGGTTTGAGCTGGTGTTGGGAAACTGAAGGTCCTCATAAGCGGAAGCGATTGAAGATCAAAGCAATCGATTATCTTGTAATGTTTAATCTTATTGTTGATTTTATCTGTATTATTATGAGTAGCTAAACCCTCCAATGGTAGGGGGTGTCCCTAAATTGACTCCGTAATGACCTTGTTTCCTTTGAATAATGGATTTCACTGCTTTCTAATCATCGTTGTTATTGTATAATGTTCTTATGGCTTTTCTTATTTTATAAATAAGGATTTGATTACGGTTAACCTTAGATTTAGAAAAACGATCGTTAACGCGTTTATACATAATACCATAGTAGATATTGCCTAGGAATGGGGATACCCTATAGTAACCAAAATATTTTAGATAAAATATATTGCTCGGGATTGTTCCTATACCGCCAAGGAATTGGGGCATAGGAAGAATACCAAAGGGTTTTCTGCTAAGGAATTAGAGTCAACTAATCTTTAAAACCAGTCACGATTGAATTGAGCAGTGATTTCTAAAAACTAAGGATTAAGGTTATTATAAGGCTTTTCATACACCCTGCCCTAGCATGCTTCTCATAACTGTCTAAAACCTTTATTTTACAGCTTTTTCCTTTTGGCTTTTACATTCTGCAAAGAAACAAACCAAAACCCCTATGACTTTTTGTTCAATTGCATTATTATAGAACTTGTGTTCATACGCAGTCCGCAAGATCGATATTCGGGGAATTTCCCCTTATTACTACATTGGTACAATTAGTACACTTGCTAATTTACCGATCACGTCTCAACACATTGTGATTTATATTGCCCTTAACAATAAGGATAGTTTATTTGCTCAGTAAAGCTACTGACATCGAATAGGCGAATGTTTGGGTCAATTGAGCTTCACGACATGACTTTGGTATGATTTGAGTTGAAGATAACCACTGGATATTTGGTCAACTGTAGGTACATTTTGACGTCGTGGAACAACTTTTATTGCAGTGGTTTTGCAACACCTCGGCACAGACAAGAATGAGGAATTATCGTAGCATAGGGTCGGTATTGATCAAGTAGTTGCCACGACCCATAGGCAGACCAATCTTCATATTGGGCATTTCAAAACACGAGTCCATAGTAGTATACCAGAACATATTGTATCATATGCAACTTTTTCATGAGGACACATTTTTGTAATCTTTTGAAATGCCTGTACTATCTTTGATCCTCTTGTAATCCAAACAAAATTCAGCTTTGGTGCATAGTCAGCCACATAAGGACTAGGGTGTATTACATTTTAACTTTTGATCTTGTCTTCAAGATACTACTTGCCATTTATCATAGTAATTTGATGGAATAGCCAAACATGAATTCCCTTTTAAGCAACAACCAGATCATGTGCTTTCTTGACATTTTCCATCTTTATGATGAAACATTTCTCTCACACAATAATTGCATCGGAATAACTTAATTGAACATGATATGTCTCCTTCAAATGCCACTACTGATAAAACAATGGATTTTTGAATGTAGAAAGAAACCTTATACTAGCTTGTGATCTCAATAAAATTGCATTTCATTTTAAGCAAAACAAAACATTTTGAACAAATCCTCTTGAATTAGAAACTTGAATGGATAATGTGATCTTGGTATATTTCTTAAATTTAAACTTGTGAATTTCAATCTTAAAGCCTTGGGTTTCTTTGTGACACCTTTAATTATTGAATTGTACCAACAAAAATTTGGATAGAAAACTCTTGAATTCGTACCCTGAGATTGGATTCTCAATAATTTGGAATAAAATATAATAAAATTGATCATGGGTGTCGCAACTGCGAAAAACACCCGGCGGAAAACAGAAGAGTCGCCACCTTTCGTTATTCATCCCAAAGAGAGGGAAAGGAAACGATCGGAAAAAACCTAATGAAAAAGGGAAAAGACGAGGTCATCGCAACCAAGTCCTGGATTCAGGAGTCGGTTACGCAAGGGAAAGGTATGAGCACCCCTCACGTCCGACGTACTCGACGGGATCTACGCTTGGGTTGTCTAGTCTATGGGTGAAAAACAATCTAATCTACGGCTTCTAAAGCTAAACGGAAGGAACTGACTCGATAGAGCATTGCCGCTCTATGCCTACGTATTCCCTTGTGCAATAGGAAAGTCAGAGTCAACGTAGTTCAGGAAACTACGGGGGGATTGCTCACCAAGACGTCGCATCTTATGCATATGTATTCTCATCTGGAATGAAAAATTAGAGCAAGACGTAGTTCTGGTTAACTACAGGACGAAAAAGGGTGTTCTCGATCACACGGGGGTGAGAGAAAGGATTGACGATAGTAGCGTATGCATTCTAGCAGTTAGGTGTATGCTGCTCGACCATTGGAGACATAGGCGTTACCTGTTTGCGGTAGAATGGACGTAGTATGTCATTGGTTTAAAGGCACGGGAACCTACGGGTTCTAGAACTACGGTCTGGTCTCGATTGCGCTAGGGCAAGAGAAAGGGAAGATTAGTCGTTAGTGGGAAAATCTCGATCGCACGGCAGTGAGAGAATAAAGAAGTTAGTTGTTAGTGTGCTCGCTAGGATATCGCATCCTATGCCTACATATTCTCGTCTGGTACGAGAAATCAGAGCAGCTATAGTTCAACTAACTACGGAAAAAAGGTCTCGATTGCACGGGAGCAAGAGAAGGGAGCTCAATCTCCAAGATGCGAGAGAAAAGGGAAGGTCTCAATCGCTAGGATGCAAGAGAAAAGGGGAGTCTCAATCGCCAGGACGCGAGAGAAAAGAGTCGGGACAGGACGCACACGCTTAGTCCTAAACGTAGGAGCGAATGCGTCGCATATCACCCAAAGGGTGTACACTAAACATTCTAGACGAGTGAGAGGAAGCCCCTCACTTATCATTTCCCACGTATCTAACGCTACAGCTCACAACACTCGACGGTTGAATAAAAGAGATGAAATAAAAACAGTGTTACCGAACGGAGTAGTTCCGTTGACCCTTGACTTTTGCGTGCAAGCTCCATTCCAAGCTTTTCCTCTTTTTGATCCTTGATGATGACATTTCGAATCAGAACCAATGTGACGTTGAACCGTCATAATTCGACTTATAAATGAAGTAAAACCCCAAGAGGTAGCGTATTGATATCCGTGTCAAAGACAAGATGGAGAAATGATATTGCGAATCATTCTCCAATTAAATCATGTCACACGGGCCAAGCCAGAATAAAGTCAAAATAAAATAAGAAGAAGAAGAGAAAAGATGAGAGAAAGAAATGGTCTCATATCCTACATTATCCATCAAAAAATTGATTAATAACGAATTACAGAGGTCTCATCATCGACCTACAAGATGAAAATGAGATGTAAAGAAAGTCCGATAACAAATGGAAATAAGAAAATAAACTTCTAAAATGACAATAAAATCTCTAATAGAAAATAAAAGCTCTAAAAGAAATTTAAAAGAATATATATAGAAAAATATTATATAATACTCTATATAAAACATTCTAAAAAACTAATAAAATACTATAAGAAAATTGTAAAATATTAACATATATTAATATACAAACCAAAAGAAATAAAATATATATTAACATCTCAAAAGGTATATTACAAAAGTAATTAAAATAATAAAGACAATAGAAACAGGGGGTTTACAGCAGTCACACAGGGTTATGGTCCAGCAACATTGGTTGAGCTTTAGAGCCCAGAATCATAAGCAGCACAATAAATAGCAAGGGGGTGCATAATGGATATGGGGGCAACGAATCCAAATGAAAACGAAATGGGCCGGAAAGGGCCCACTAACCCAATTAATTTCTCACGAAGCTTCGTCACCTTCACTTCAGTTGCCCTAGTTCCGCCATCGCCTGACCTCCACCCTATGTCATCTAAACTTCTTCAATCAGCTCCGTCTTCTTCTGTCACGCTAAACATGTACAACTTAATATCAAACAAACACAACTCGAAACACAGGTTGATCTATTTGGAGATTTGTATTGAAACTGTTTGAAGATGTTGTTGATTTACGGCTTCATGGTGAATATCTGAAGAAGATGAAGTTAGATGATGCAATTTCATGGAGGTTGATGTTATTGCGAGAGTTGAGCGGTTCGAATCTGAAGTTGCATGTGAAGATCTATTACGGTTTGATAAGTCTGTGATGAAGTTTATGATAGATCTGAAGCTGCATGTTGTAGATCATGAAGTGAGGTTGGTTGAGATTGTTAGTGATTTCTGGAAAGTGTTCATGGTGGATGAAAAATTAGATCCATGGAAGATAGGAAGGTTCATTGATGTTGAAGATTATGGAGATGTTTGAAGATCTGGAAAAATGGTGGTTCGATTAATGGTTTTCACTGGGTTTAAGATTGAATCGATGAAGAAGGAGAGCTTAGATATGAGGTTTGAGTTTGAATATGAGTTGCTTGAAGTTTTGTTCATGGCGGATGATGAATTTCTGAACGATTGTGATGAGTGTTTGAATGTTTCTGGAAAAATGTTAAAGGTTGATGTGTGTTGATCCGCGAAAATGGTAGATCGGAGGTTTTGGAAGGTTTGATGTATGAAGATTTGATTATTGTTCTGGTTGAGTTCATCAATGAATGCACAGTACTATTTATAATCTGACACTGACAAGTGGCACAAATTGAAAAGTGATTAGTGACAGATTAATGATGTCAATTAATAAAAGAATAGATTAATTAAGGATAATGCTAGAATTAAAATCTAACTAATATTAACTAACTAAAATTAAGACAAAGTTGTTAAAATTAAATGCCACGTTAAAGCTAATTAATGAACTAAAACAACTAATTAAACCCTAATTAAACTAAAATTCGGGTATTCTAATTAATAACAAAATAAATCCTAATTAAATCTAGACTCTTAATCAAATTCAAACTATATTAAGAAAACCTAATAATCTAGATCAATTAAACCTAAAATATTCTAAAAATAGAAAAAAAAGCTATTTAAAAAACTAATAATAGTTAAATCTAGTTAAACTCTAAGAAGTAATTAATAACTATTTAGTTCTACGAAAAACCAATTAAAATAGAGAAATAAAAGATAAAAATATATTTAACATCTAAAATCTATGCCAAAAATAAGAAATAAATTCTAGGAAATTAAATCAGTGCACATAAAATGCGAGAATGCAATAAAATAAACGGTAACAAAACCGAATATCGAAATACCACCGAAACCAACAGCGTAGACTGAATCACCAGGCAAAGCACAAATTCCACAATAAAACTGCTTATTCGAACTGATTTGAATCGCCTGAGACGCGAGAAAAGGCTGTAATCCCGATAAAATCAATCCGGCTGCAAAATGCACAGTATGCGATATGCAGATGCAAATGCAAAATGAACCGAAACATAAGCCAAATTACGAGAGATGGTTGGTCAAATTTTAGGGTGCAACAGCTGCCTCTATTCAAACGGCTTGGACATGAAGGGTTGAAAAGAGAACGACTTTCAAACATTCAAAGGTAAAAGACGGTTGAATACCAAAGAACCCGAAAATTTGCCAACCGCAGAAATCTCCGGAGAAAACTGAACTAAACACAAGAATACTCCGCTGGGGAAGTACACTGACCAAAAGTTAGAATGCAACGAAAGTATCAACCACAAACTACCAACCAAAAGATGGGATAATAAATCCAGGAACAGAAGACTACCAACCAAAAGTTGGAATCGAACAAAGCTACCAACCAAAAGTTGGAATCACACGAAGTTACCAACCAAAAGTGGGAATAATGACTCCGCCCAGAAATAGAGGAGAACTGCCAACCAAGAGTTGGGACAAACGTACCGCCACCACAAGATTACCAAACAAAAGTTGGAATAACAACCCCAGGAACAAAGGACTACCAACCAAAAAAAGTTGGAATAACGCCTACAGAGGATAAAAATCTCTGACATCGCCGCCAGACAAACACAAAGCTGATAAACATCTGACATCACCGCCAGAAAACCACCAAGTCGATAAACGTCTGACATCGCCGCCAGACAACCACAGAAAGTTGAGAAACACCTGACATCGCCGCCAGACAAACACAAAGCTGGTAAGCATCTGACATCGCCGCCAGGCATTCGCTAAATAAAAGTGAGCATCGAACCCGAAGGCCGAATCAACCAGAGCTGATAAACTTCTTGATAAGACACAAGAATACTTCGCTGGGGAAGAGAGAAACTTAACCAAGCAACTCTGGGAGGGAGAAAGAAGAGAAACTTAACCAAGTAACTATGTTGGGGAAACACAATAAGATGAACTCGTCCATCAAAAAAAATATATCGTGGTCTGGATACCATCTGGATTGAAGGATGACATTTCAAGTTGTCGGAATCTGGATATTCAACGAGAAAGAGCCGGAGCCTGGATGCTCAATGTAAAAGTCGGAGTTTGGATACTCAACAAAGTTTACCGGAGTCTGGATACTCCACATAATAACCGGAGCCTGGATGCTCGACGTAAAAACCGGAGTCTGGATACTCAACGGACAAAGAAATTCATCACAAATACTCATCAAGATCTAGATACCACACGAGTTCAAAACAATACGACCAACTGAAGTCCGACGACACTGCTGGGAAATAACATGAGTCGTGGTCTGGATACCACACGGGCTGAAAGAAATCAACCATCTGTTAGGAATACACCTGGGAACAAAGCGGTAACTACCTGGCTTATGTTTCAAATGCAGATGTTTGAAAATGGCGTAATACTCCATACGAAATGGAAATGCTACGCATTTGGGTAGATGATATGTACAATGCAAATGCAAAGGAACCGCTCCAGCAAAATAAATGCTGGAGAGAAGAAAGCCAACCCTGTCGGGGATCAAATCAAACCCTGCTGAGGAAAATGCCTTGGATGGCCCACCAGAATACGACTCCTATGGGAAACAAATGCCTCGGCCGGGGGAAACATGCCCACTCTACTGGGGAATCAACGACTTTGCAGGGGAAACATAATCAACCACTGAAATTAAATCTCGCTCCATTGAGAAAAACAGTCCTGAACGGCCTCCTAGAACACCAAAATCTTTTTAGGGTACAAAATACTCATCTGCAAGTGGCGACTTCACTGGGAAGAATGAAAATCCAACCTGCCAGGGATACTCAGCTAGGGAATAATCTACCTCCGCTATAGATTACTGTCGCTACTGCGAAAAACGAGGCCGGCAAAACAGAAGAGTCGCCACCTTTCGTTATTTATCCCTCAGAACGGGAAAGGAAACGATCGGAAAAATCTGACGAAAAGGTATAAGACAAGGTCATCGCAACCAATGTCTGGATTCGGGAGTCGGTTACGCAAGGGGAAGGTATTAGCACCCCTCACGTCCATTGTATTCGATGGGATCCACGCTTGTTGTGTTTATCTGACGGGTTTGTTACATTTATCTACACTAAAGGTCTGGTCTGAAAAGAAAAGAAAATGACTCGGCATAACACAGCAGTTCTATGCCTACGTATTCCCATCTGGAATGAGAAATCAGAGTCAATGTAATTCGCCTAACTACGGGTTACGGGGAAGGTTGCTCTCCGAGATATCGCATCTCGTGCCTACGTACTTTCACACAGCGTGAAAGATCAAAGCAAACGTAGTTCGGGACACGAGGGACACATGTTTGTCTTTTTTATCCGAGTAGGGTTAACAGACGGTTCCAGCAGTTTGGGTGTATGCAGCTCGCTCGACGGAGACTTAGGCGTTTACCATTTGCGGTAGAACTGGGAATTAACAAAACTCTCCTTCTAAAAAGGGTTTCCAAGAATTAAAGGTCCAAGAGGACAAAAAGAGTTTGATTTTTGTTTTCTGTTTTTTAGAGAAGTACCTTTTTATGGATGATTGCAACTGATATCGCACTAGAGACTATGACCTGAGAGTGAATGCGTCGCATGTCACCCAAAGGGTGCCATACTAAACATCCAGACTATTGGAAAGAAACTCTCCAACAACCCTTTCTCAAGTATCTTAAGGCTCGTAGCGTACGACGTCAATTAACCTTTATTACTGTATTTTGATTTGTTTGAAGATGATAAGAGAAAAGACGCACTAAAGGGGAACTGATTCAATCCTAAAGTTGTCATGCAAATTTGAACCTATGGTTGAGGTTAGGAGGGGAACTACCTAATGTTATCATGCATGGTTAGAACCCTAATGTCTGTCATAACTTCTCTTGAACAAGAGAAGTCAGAGTTCCTAGGGGAACATGGCAAAGGAAAGCAACAACAGAAAGAAATAACTGAAAAGAAACAACTGTAAATAAAATGCATGCAATGCAACAAACAAGCAGAAGGAGCCAAGCTCAACTTCTAGAGCAAGCAAGCCCAAAGACAACACACAAAACACAGGCAAGGGAGACAGACTCAACCTTAAGCCAGCAAGCAAAGCCAGATAATAACAGTCAAGCAGAGGGAGCCAGACTCAACCTCTAATGCAGACAAGAAAAGGGATCTATTCTTAAAATTTAGGATGCTCTTAAGCTTAGAAACATCTATATGAGAACCTAGTCTAATGCAACACACAGTCAATCAGTCACACAAGCAAAGCATAGCAGTCAGAAAATACAGCAGACAAACTAGCAGACAAACAACTCAACAGCAAAGCAGATAAACAGCAAACAATCAAACAGTCTGCAAACAACTTCAATTCCAATTCATCTTCAAGAGAAGTCTTCATCTTCATGCTTCAACAAGCTCCAACAAAAGGGAAGAGGATTAACATCAAGCTCAAAGGATGATGATGGGAAGAAGGATGGAAACCAAGGGAATCAAACCTGACACTCAACCAGTCATTTGAGATAGGCATCCTCTAAGGTTATACCTATTGTGAAATGCCACACATCCTTCCAAAGGAGGGATGATGCTTTCACATAGGGACCTTGAATCATAGGATGAGAATGGAAAGCAATCAAAGCAATCCATGTTTATTTGAAGAAGGAGAGAACAACTAAGCTTTTCCTAAACCCTAATTGAACAAGCTCAAAGAAAGCTTCTAAAGGGAGGTCTAAACACCAAATCAAGCATCACCACCAAGCAAACAGAAGCTTATACATGTCTAAAGCACCAATGGAGAAGATTAACAAACCTATTATGCACTAAAGGCCACCATTGAGGTCATTCTAAAACAAGTGCTATGTTGAAAGCAACTTAAAACTAGCCTAAGTATCAAATCTAATTAAAATACTAAAACTATTTCTAAAATCCTATAAGATTTTCTGAAGGAACCTAAACATGTTAAGGACCTATAGTAGAATGATCAGGAATCAAATCTAAGGGGAAGGTCACCTAAAAAAAACTAGATCACAAGGTATCAAATGAAAACCCTAAAATGGAAGGTCTAATGATCCTAATCCAAAACAGAACCTAATGTTGTCTAAAAAATATGAATTAAATCCTAAGGGATCATGCATCTCTAATCTACCACCTAGCCAAAAATCTCAACCAAATTCAATACCAATTGAAAGAACAAAAATCAGCAAAATCATGGATCAAACATGCAAAATTAAAGAAATAGCAAAAATGAGAAAATGCCAAATAAATGGAAAATCAGGCAAAAATCAAATGTAAAAGCACAGAAAAATCACAAATAAAATCAGGATCATGGACATATTTTTATTTTATTTTTCTGATGATAAATGGATTTATTATGAATTTTGAAAGAAACAAGCAATTAAAATAATAAGAAAATCAATTAAACAAAAATAAAATGCAAGATTAAAACAGAAGCGTTGGATGGTTGGACTAAGTAAGCTGATCTAAGGGCTCTCAGGCTGCCACCTCATTTAATGAAACGCAGCGTTTCAATCAGGTCCAAGGCAATTCTGAAATTAAAACGTGGCCATTGGATGAGGATACAAAGTCAAGATTTCAAGCAGATCCAAGGGTCCACACTTCATCTTCTTCGTTTGAATTGGAAATGGGGGGAGAGTTGCAGCGGTGACCGGAGAAAGACGCCGGTCGTCTTCTCCGGCGAGGCATCATGTACAGGTCATGGAACCTTAACCAAAATCATACAGTCTCACTCCAAATTTCATGTAGATTCCAAATATCACCTTCATTCCCTCTAATTCCTCATAGATTTTGAGATACGATAGCAAACAGAAATCACAACACATCCTCAAGTGTCACCAATCCTTAATCAAAAACCACAGATCAAATCCTCAGGTTACATAGATCAACCTAAACTATTTAGATCGTGTTGAATCCCTATGATCAAGCCAATTCAACTCCAAACAGAAATTCAGTTGCATCTTAAATTGTCTCTAATTCTTCAAATATCGATCCAGAATCCATCTAGTAACCTTCCTAAAGCCTAACCACATGCTAAAATATTCTAGATCCACACGAATCCACAGCAAATTTGAAAGTTACATACCTGTGTTGGAGCTTCAAATTGGAGCACTTCCACTGTGATTCAAGCCTCCAAATGATGCAGATTCCTTCCTTGATGAATGATAAAGCCTTTAGAAACTTCAATTTGCTCTGAATCACCCTCAAACTCCAAACATGATTTGAACTTTTCCTCTTGAATTTCACTCTGAAATTTATGGCTCTGGCACAAATCAATCACCAACCTTGAGCAAAACCTTCCTCTGAACTTATATAGAAGTGATTTGTGGGCTTTGAAGGTCCAATGGAGGCCCAAATTCAGAAATTCCAATTTCACTTTTTCCCCAAAAACTCAACAATGGTATCCACTAATTTGCACTCACAACTTCCCTTTGAAGCTTCAATTCACTTGGTTGTGGTTTAGTGAGAGTATATGGATACAATTGAGAGCTTGAACTTATCATATGAACAAGTTGTGATGTGTTGCTTATTTGTGAAGTTACAAATCAAACCACCATGAAATAAGCCTCAAATGAACATTCCAATAATGCCAAAGTACTTAGAATGATTTTTCTGATTAAAATGAGTACTCACTTGACCTTATTTGAACACAAATGAATTAATCTTGAATTTTCCACTTAAATGCCTTTAAATTCCCCCTTTTGCCAAATTTCTCAAACCAAGTCTCACCCTAAGCCAAATCAATTCATCATGAGTACATGGTTGACCTAAAAACATCATTTTGAGCAAGTTTTGTGTTGGACAAAACTTCATTTGAAGCTTGCAAGATAGTGAAAATGACCTATAATGCCAAATGACCCATAATCTCACTTTCCCAAAATACCCCTAACTTGTAAACCTCATAACTTGAGTTCTACAAATCCGATGGAAGACTTCTAATACAATTTGGAAATCTAAGATCAAGACCTAAAACTTTCATGCTGGCCAAAAGTTTAGAAGAAACACCCTTCTAGGTCAAAAGTTCCTTGGAAGTTGGTGAACTTTCACAGACAAATTTCACATTCCTCAGATGACCTGTAACTTGTCTAGACCATAACTTGAGTTATATAAATCCAATGGAGGACTTCTAGTACTCAAATTATAGCTAAGAACATTCCCTACAAGTTTCATGTTGGCCAAAAGTGGAGATGAAACTTGAATCTTGAGATAAGTGGTCTTGAAGTTAGGCACTAAATAGGGGATTTTACCCTAAGAACCCTAATTTAGCAACTCCTCCCACTTTGAATTCTTCTTGGATTGATCTTGGAATATCACCTCATGTATCTCAAAACAACTATCCATGATTATAAAGACATAGAAGTGAGCTTTGATCCTCTTCAATTGCACAATTGACTTAGGGTTACCCAGATGAAAACCCTAATTGCAACACCCTCAACTGTGGCTCTTCACACTTGACATAAAGACTTGTCTGAGCTCCACCATGACCCTCAAGGCACTCTATGAGCTCTATTCACACCCTCCTTCCATAATCAAGGCTCCACAATCCCCTGATGGTCTTTAATTGGTCCTCAGGTTAAGAGATTAACCACATACAAACAACTGAACCTCTCAAGAACCCAACCCCCTTCCTGATGACTTTGGTGACTCCTCAAGCTTGAACAAAACCTCTAGATAGGCTCCTCCTGATATAAATCACACTCGATCCCCTGCACAAATGAACAATTATATGCTATGCAAATGTTAGATCAATGATATGCCAGTGCAATGAAACATAAACCAAGTAAGAAAAGGTTAGACAAATTTTGGGGTGCAACAATTACTCCGTGAGGGAATCGGTACCGACCTCTACTTGGGGTAAAAACTCATCAATATCGACCTCTGATCAGGGAATGAGTCAATGATTTAGATCCTGAGGGGAAAAGGAGCCGAAGAATTGGACTCTGTGGGGTAATAACATTGCATTCGTCCCCTTGCTAGGGAAATAAACCCAAATCTGCTTGTCAGGGAAAACTTCAATCTCGCCCCGTCGGAGATACACAAACAATCTGCTGGGGATGGCTACACTCTATCGGGGATACCAATCTTGACCCGCTGAGGATAATTTTGATCCTGATCTGATAAGGGATAAGTGTCATCGCAACTTGTTGTAATCTCAAACTGCTGAGGAGAAACAATCTCAACTTGCTCATCTCCACCGAGGAAATCTTCCTGATTTAACAACATCAACATATAGAACACCAATCATGGAGAACTGAGATCGTTCGAGCCTCGTGTTGGGGAATGTGATAACCTGTGAGTTACTAGGAATTATCGTGCCAGGTACAGTTAGGCTTTTGGTTTAGGGATGGGAATAGGTTTATGGTAATAGGGATTTATTTCTGGTTACCAACAAAAGTGGATTTTAGAGTGGAAATACTATACGAGAACTAGCATTCAAGGGTAGACTACCAGACGAGAACTGGTGTCACAAAGGTTATGTTGTCAAACAAGAACTGACTTCTGGGTTTTGGTATCAGACGGGAACTGATTTCTGGTTTGCCAGACGAGAACTAGTTAAACAGTAGGTTAAAGGAAAAGGTGACCAGACGGGAACTGGTTTAAAAATTGACATGCACTAGACGGGAACTAATGTTTACTGAAAACTTGACCAGACAGGAACTGGTTTGAAGGTTTGCCAAACGAGAACTGGGCTTTGGAAATGATTTCACGTTACAAGGTTTTGACAGGTAACAGGTTTAGGCTGTTTGATAGGGCAATGACACGATTCCTCGACACTCGACTCTTGCTGAGGAGAACAAACTTGCTTTCACAACTTGCCCTAGTGTAATTCAATTTTCCCCAGTCCGATTCTTGGGGAAAGTTCACTCTGAGAAGAAAGTAGCTTGCCATGAGACAACCTCGATATGGCTTGCCCCAGAATCTGCATCACGAAAGGATTCATCCTTGATTATCCCAATCTCAGAATGGTTGGCTTCAATATACTCTTGAAGTGATTTGCCCCTGAATGAGCGTTGAAGCGACCTGACTCGTCCTGATCTGATTGAACACTGGAGAGATCTGTCCTCAAGTCAAAGAAAGTCTAGTTGGCCTACCCCTGATTGATAGATTCTCGAGATGATTCACTTCTTATCAACTGCTTCTTGAATGGTTTTGCCCCAAAATCAACCGATGCTTCGGGACTTGTCCTCAGACTGATTGATTCCAAACTCTCTGATGCCCCAGATTCACAGGGTTTCAAAGTATACACAATTCTGATCCAGACTGCTGAATGATCTAGTCCTGTTCGATTATTCCCTGTTGGAATTTCCTTCATGTCAACCACTGACCTTTAATTAAAAATTTTTGCTCACGAGTGGTAGTTTTAATGTCGTGCTCATGCAGATTTTGAAAGGATGTCACTTATCAAGTGTCGTAATAGTGATACGAATGAACCAAAAGTCCGAATGTGGTGCTGATTTGATTAGTGAAAGATACAACAAGGATATGATTAGCAAATCATGTAGGATTTAGGGTACTCAACCTCATTGTAGTACGCTTTCAGAATAAACCCTGCCTCAATTAGGTCTTTTAAGGGTTGTATCATCGTCGGGTTCACGGTTATCGAAACAAAGGATATTAGGCTCAAAGTATGATTTATACCCACCCCTTCTCCGTGATGATTTCCAATCCTATATTCAGTTAACTTGGCTTAAGCGCTCACCTCTTCAAAAGGTTTATAGAATGGTAGGGGTGATGGTTAAGGAACTCACAAGGTTTTCGGAGTGACAATTATCCCTTTGGCCTTCTGTGTCTGTAGCCACATGACTTTGTCCTTGTTTGAGGATTTTTATTTTGAGATCTTTCTTCTATTATTTTATTCCCTAATTTTTTCCTAGACTGACTCTTTTGAGTTCTTTTGATTTTTTTTGAAGTCCAGCGGGATGCCCTTTTTGCCTAAGTATTTGCTTTCCATCTTTTTATCTTAGCGGCTGTCGCTACTGCGAAAATCGGCGCCGGCCATGACAGAAGAGTCGCCACCGTGCGTTATTTATCCCAAAAGAGGGGAAGGAAACGCTCATAGAAAACCTAACGCAAAGAGGGAAAGGAATGGTCATCGCAACCAAATCCTGGATTCGGGAGTCGGTTATGCAAGGGGAAGGTATTAGCACCCCTCACGTCCGTCGTACTCGACGGGATCCACGCTTGTTTTCTGTCTAAGAGTGTGTTTATCTATCTACTCTAAAGGGCTGGTCTAAAAAGAAAAGAAAATGACTCGACAAAGTATCGCACTTTATGCCTACGTATTCCCGTCTGGAACGAGAAATCAAAGTCAACGTAGTTCGCCTAACTACGGGTTATCGGGGAAGGTTGCTCGCTGAGATGTCGCATCTAGTGCCTACGTACTTTCATACGGCATGAAAGATCAGAGCAAACGTAGTTCGAGCTACGGAAGACACAAGCTTGTCTGACAGTTTTTTATCTCCTTATGAAAGGGTTTTCCAGATTAAGGGTCCAAGAGGACAAAAACAGAGTTTGAATGTTTGTTTGAATCTTTTACGAAAGAACTGTTTTTTAGGATGTTCGCAATCTCCATCGCACTAGAGACTATGACCCAGGAGTGAATGCCTCGTATGTCACCCAAAGGGTACCACACTAAACATCCAGATTACTGGAGAGAGACCCTCCACCAACCTTTTCCCATATAGCTTAAGGCCCGTAAAGTACGACTTCAATTAACCTTATTACTGTATTTTTGAATTGTTTTGAGATGAGAAGAGAAAGACGCCCTAAAACTATGGTTGAAAGGGAATCTACCTACAGTTATCATGCATGGTTTAAAAACCTAATGTCTATCATAATTCCCTCTTGCACAGAGGAAATCAGAGATCCTAGGGGAAAACAGCAAAAGAGAGCAAGCAGTAAACAGTAAACAGTAAAATGCATGCTATGCAACAGTACAAGCGAGGCAAGGGAGTCCGGTTCAACCTCAAACCTAAGAAAACAAAAGGCAAGGGGAGACAAGCTCCACCTCAAACCTAAAGGTAAGCAACACAAGCAAACAGACGAAACATCAAAAGAGAAGCAGAGGAAGCAGCCCAAGCAGCAACAACAATCTTCTACAGACAACAACTTCAACCTTCAACAGCAGCTCTTGTCAGCAAAGTTGAATTGACAGCAAAGAATCTTCATCTTCAAGTTAGCTCCTATCTTCAAGCTTCTTCAATTCTTCATCTTCAAACTCTAGCAAGCTCCACAAGAAGAGAAATCATCATTGAGATCAAGTTACAATGCTAGGAAACCTGATGAAGACCAAAGGAATTCATCAGGAACCAACATGGAAAGAAAATGCATCCTCAAAAGCTCTACTCATCAAGGCATGCCACTCATCCCTCCAAAGGAGAGATGGGGCTTCCTTAAGAGGACTTTGCATCATAGGATGAGGATAGAAGCAAACAATGCATTCTATTTTTTTATGAAAGAAAAAACTAGTTCTAATGGCTCTTCCTAAAACCCTAATCCTATAAGCTTCTAAAAAGCTCCTAAAAGAGAATGAAAACTCCAAATTAAGCTCCACAAGCCAATCCAAAGCAGCTACAAGATGTCCAGCGCCTCCTCCAAAAAGGAAACCAAGCTCTTCAAGCTCCAAAGCCACCAACAAGATAAAACAAGGCAAGGCACCAAAGAAGGAACACCAAAAGCAACACATACTTGCAAATTCTATCTAAAATAGAAAACTAAGTTGTAAAAATCTAAGAAATTTCCTAAGGTAACATGCATGTTTTAACATTCTAGGGTTCAAATATCAAATCCTAAATCAACTTCTAGGCCCACTAAATAAATCCTAAATTGAATTGTGTCAAGATAAACCATGAGTTGGGAAGGCTCTAAACATCTCACCTAAAACAGAACCTACAATTGTTGAAAAAATATAATAAAAATCCTAAGGGAGCATGCACATCTAACTTACAACATACTCAAAAATCAAATTCAGAAACCAAACCAAAATCAACAAGGCAGATAGTCAAATATGCAAAATTAAAGAAATAACATAAAAGAGAAAAATGCAAATTAAATTGAAAAATGCATGAAAATGCAATTTATTGATCCCAGAAAATCACAAATTTCATCAGGAACATGGACATATTTTTAAAATATTTTTCAGATTAAAGATGAAATTATTATGATTTTTGGAATCAAAATGCATTTAAAATAATACAAAAATGAAATAAAACAAATTAAAACTAAGAAAATACCATGAGCGTTGGATGAATTGACAAGGTATGCAGATCCAAGGTCAGTGAGCGCGTCCACGCAAGCATCCCAGTCACACACTGACTGGGATTAATGAAACGCAGCGTTTTTGGTTTTGGAGGCAAATCCTCAGATCAAATCGTGACCATCAGATGATCCTACTAAGTCTTCTGAATAAACTAATCCAACAGTAGTGCATTATCGTCCTCATTCAACTCCTCAGATGGAGGGAGAACTGTTCAGGTGGCCGGAGAAGACCTCCGGTCGTCTTCTCCGGTGAGTAGGTGGTCTCAGGTAGCCAAGTAACATTAAACCTTACATCAAAATGCTCAGAATCTCACAAAGATCTCAGATATCCTATCCAAATTCTCTAGATCAGGCTAGGTTTTAAAACACGATCCAAGTTTCAGAAATCACATCCAAATTGATCATTACCAAATCAAAATCTAAAACCATAAAAAAGATCCTCATGCTTCCTAGATTAACCTGATCTATCCAAATCACATTGAAACCTTAAGATCAAGCTAAATCGCGTCCAAACAGAAATTGCACTTCAACCTAAATTGTCTCTAATTGTTTCAATTTTGATCTAGAAACGATCTATGTCTCTATTAGATCCTAACCACATGCGCAACATGAACTACATCTCCCTAGAATTGTGAGAAATTTGAAGGTTACATACCTGGTGTAGATCTATGCACAGATGTAGTTAGAGCACGATTCAGCCTTCAAAACTCTCCAGAATCACTCAAGGATGCAAGAGAAAGATGTTGAAACCTTCAATTTGATCTGAATTGGCTTGGAACTCAAAACCCGATCTGCACTTGCTTGCTTGAGAATGAACTTGCTATCTCTGCTTCAGCCACAAAAACTGCACCAAAAATGATTCTGAAATCATCACAAAACTTATAGAGTGTGTCTATGGGCTTTTTGAGTCCAATTGGAGCCCAATCCAGCCATTTCAATTTTCTGTTTTTCTCTTCAAAATTGCACATGACAGTCACGAATTGGCCATGGAAATTGTTCTAGAAGCTTCCCTTTCAATTGCAAAATGTCTTGTGAATGTAATGGGACCAAAAAGAACACTTGAAATGCCTTGTTGAGTGGTTTGGTCATGTAACTTGCATATGAAGAAACCAAATGATAACTTGTGAAATTATGCCTCAACTCAAAAATCCACCAATGTCATTGAGTTTGAAATGAAATTTCCAATCAAAATGAGTACTTATTTGACATGTTTTGGTCACTTAACCATTAATTTGAATTTTTCAACTTTGAATCCTTTGAAAATCTCCCTTTTTAAGCCATTTCAAACCAAATCTTGATATGAGTCCAATAAATTCATCATGACTTATTAGATAGCCTAAAAACCACATTTTGAACAAGTTTCATGTTGAACAAAAATCCATTTGACAAGTGCAAGTTGGAGATTTTGACCTATGATTGAAAATGGCCTATAATCTCACTTTCCCAAAATACCCCTGACTTGTAAACCTCATAACTTGAGTTCTACAAATCAGATGGAAGACTTCTAGTACAATTTAGAAAGCTAAGATCATGAGGAACAACTTTCATGTTGGCAAAAAGTTCAGGTGAAACATTCTTATATGTCAAAAATGACTTTGAAGTCATATGATTTTCACAGACAAATTTCAGAGGCATCTGAGGACCTGTAACTTGTCTGGACCATAACTTGAGTCCTATAAATCCCCTTGAGAACTTCTAGTACTCAAATTAAAGGTATTGAGATTATCTACATGTTTCATGTTGTCCAAGGATCTATTTGAAACTTGCATCTTGACTTATGTGGTCTTGACGTTAGGCACTAAATAGGGGATTTTACACTGAAACCCTAATTTAGCAACTTCCCACACTCTTGACTCTTCTTGACTTGATCTTGGCACAACACCACAAATGTCTCAACATATCATTGCATGAACTCCATGACCTAAAAGTAGGCCTTGATACTCTTCAATTGCACAGTTGACCTAGGATTGACTCAGATGAAACCCTAACTGCTTGCACTTCAACTAAGGCTCTTGCATTTGACACAATGACTTGATTGAGCTCTCCCATGGCCCTCTAGGCATTCTATGAGCTCCATACACATCCTCTTCTCATATTCAACACTTCACATCCCTCTGATGGTCTTCAATTGATCCTCAAGTTAGGAGAAAATCTTCATGCAAGCATCTAAACTCTTAGGCACTCAAACCACTTCTTGATGACCCTGATAACTTCTCAAGCTTGAATAAGACCTCTTGCTAGCCTTCTCTTGATAAGAATCACACTTGATCCCCTTCTATATGAATGATATCATGATATGCAAATGATATAACTATGCAAATGTTAATGCAATAAAACATAAACCCAGTAAGGAAAGAGGTTGGGCAAATTTTGGGGTGCAACAGCTGCCCCTATTCAAACGGCTTGGACCTGACTGGGTGAAGAACGAGCGGCCTTCAAACAATCATGGTAGAAGACGGTTGAATACCAAGAAACCCGGAAATTTGCCAACCACAGAAATAAGCTGCGAAAACTGCTTCGGGGGACAACATCCATTACACTGAGCCTAGTTGTTACGGCAACAACTGATCAATCATCTGATAAAACTTCGGATTTCAACATCAACCCCCTATGTGACGCAACAGGCATCGAATTAACTTTGCAAGAAACAACTCCGTCCATAATTAGACAAATTCGTCAACACGAGGAGAGACTCCGTCAACACGGGTACAACTCCATCCACAGCTAGAATAACAATCTCTGTCAATCACAGGTAATGACTCCGTCAACACGGATAATAATCACTGGCGACTTCACTGGGGACAACTCCGTCAATCACGGGTAACGACTCCGTCAACACGGGTAACAATCACTGTCAACACAGGTACAATTCCGTCAACACGAATAACAATCTCTGTCAACACAGGTAACAATTCCGTCAACACAGATAACAATCTCTGTCAACATAGGTAACAATTCCGTCAACACGGATAGCAATCACCGTCAACACGGGTAACAATTCCGTCAACATGGATAACAATCTCTGTCAACATAGGTAACAATTCCGTCAACACGGATAACAATCTCTGTCAACACAGGTAACAACTCCGTCAATCACGGGTAACAATTCCGTCAACACGGATAACAATCTCTGTCAACACAGGTAACAATCTCTGTCAACACAGGTAACAACTTCATCAACACGGGTAACAATAGGTAAAATCTCCGTCAACACAGGTCACAACTCCGTCAACACGGGTAACGATCTCTGTTAACACAGGTAACTTCTTCAAGACTTTCAAAACTATTATACGGCAGTCTGAAGAATACTTTGCTGGGGGGAATACGAGAAACCTAACCAAACAACTCTGTGGGGAAAACTCTACTGGGGAAATCACTAGTGATAACTCCAAAAGTTTAAACCATGAAATCTTTTAACGCTGACGTAACAGCAATCTGAGAAGAATTCTGCTGGGGAAGAAGAGAAACTTAACCAAGCAACTCTGTTAGGGGAACATGCGATGGGAGGAACGTTATCATCACCTATCTCACGCCGAGAATCTGAGTATCTAGAAATCATTCTGAGCAAGAATCTCACTCCTCTACAGGGAATAACACCTGAAAACAAAGAGGTAACCAACCTGGCTTATGTTTCAAAATGCGTATGTTTGGCAATGGCGTAATGCTCCATACGGCATGGAAATGCTACGTGTTTTGGTAGGTGCAAATATGATGATATATGCAAAATGCAAAGATGCCAAGAGGCGCTTCAGCAAAATAAATGTTGAAGACAAAGCCCAATCCGCTGGGGATGAACGGGTACCACAGACATATTCCAGCAAAATAAATGCTGGACAGGTGAAACCAACTCTGCTGGGGATAACCATCCTGTTGGGGAATAGCTCACAAGCTTGAAATTACGAGCTATTGCTGAGGATGTTCATCCTATCGAAAGAATGAAAACTTGCTGGGGAGAAGGAAAAACACAGTCCTGTGCGGGGATAATCCTTCTGAACCAAAGTCAACTTGGTTATATTCTGAGGGAGTTACCCATGCTGGGTATTGAGTGTGTACATATTCATTGTTGGAAATGCATCTTCTGTTGGGGACATCAAGATCCACTAAGAATACTCTCTTGGCAGCTTTCCTGGGGAATACTCTTTTGGGGAACAACCCCACATCCAGTAGGGATAAGTGCCATCTCAACTCTCTCTGAGATAAGATGTGACTTCCATCTGCTGAAGAGTGATACAATCACCATGTCACGGGACTCTGGCTGGGGAAACACTAATTCCTTGACTGTTTGCTTCAAAGGTGGGAACCCTGAAAAACACAAAAGAGACAGAACAAATCTATACAATAAGATCTATCCCAGTTAGTATCCGTGACATTTGTTCAGTCAATTTGAAGTTTTAGCAATTATTGGCAAGGCCCAGCAAGTTTATGTACATGCAAGTTTATCAAAAACATCGGCGTTTTTCACAAACAAAACAGTAAAGAACAAGCATCAAGTACTGAATAACATGCTTTATTGACAACGGGCCTGTAAATAGGCAACATTTTGTACACTGGATGCAACTCCTGAAAAGAGGAAGTTACGCACAAGCAAATACAAATATCATAGAAGTACAACAAAAATTTGTATACATGTCGGAAACGTGGTACAGACGAACACCATGAGCTGATCCTCCTATGACTCACCTGACTCTGACGCTTTCCCGATACTCGATCTTCGGAAGAGATTGTTTTGGATATACGACCTTCAGGTACTCCCAAACCATTAAGCAACGCAGTATCAAACTCGGACCGCAGTCATTTGCTTTTTCAAATCCCTAACTTTTGCGTGAACCGCCCTTTGTGGGTTTTCAATTCACCGGGATACCCTTTTTTGCCAAAGTCGCCCTTTTCAGGTTTTCAACTTCGCGGGTGTACATTTTTTCAATTTTATCCCTAACTTTTGCCCGAACCTTTTATTCCTTTTTTATGGTTCACCGGGATGCCCCATTTTTGCCTGGACTCTCTTTTTCTGTCCAGCGGGTCTATTTTAAGCAAAGTATTTTTTTAACTGCGTCCGAGTTCACAGGGGACGTAAAATCCTCACCATTTATGGTGGATAACAATAAGGCTCCTCCAGAGAAAACCTTTATAACGACATATGGACCTTCATAGTTGGGAGTCCATTTTCCCCTGTGATCTGATTGTGGTGGGAGAATCTTTTTCAGCACAAGATCGCCCGTCTGAAAGCTTCGAGGACACACCTTTTTATCATAAGCTTTCTTCATCCGGCTTTGATACAGCCGACCATATGCTAGAGAAGCCAGTCTCTTCTCATCCATCAAACTGAGTTGATTTAGTCTATCTTTTACCCATTCCGCCTCATCAAGTTGGACATCGCGCAAAACCCTCAAAGAAGGAATCTCAACCTCTAATGGTAGGACAGCCTTCATACCATATACCAATGAAAAAGGAGTTGCCCCGGTTGATGTGCGTACCGTCGTACGATAACCGTGCAAAGCAAAAGGCAACATCTCATGCCAGTCCTTGTAGGTCACAACCATCTTCTGAACGATCTTCTTTATGTTTTTATTGGCCGCTTCAATAACGTCATTCATCTTGGGCCGATAAGGAGAAGAGTTGTGATGTTCAATCTTGAAATTCTGGCACAATTCCTTCATCATCTTATTATTCAAATTCGAACCGTTGTCAGTGATGATCCGCTCCGGGATTCCGTATCTGCAGATAATATCCTTCTTGATAAATCTGGCTACCACTTGCTTGGTAACATTAGCATACGATGCCTCTTCAACCCATTTGGTGAAGTAATCAATAGCTACCAAGATAAAACGATGTTCGTTGGATGTCGTGGGCTCAATCTTGCCAATCACATCAATTCCCCACATGGAAAAAGGCCAAGGTGATGACATAACATTCAGAGGGCTTGGAGGCACATGAATCTTGTCCGCATAAATCTGGCATTTATGACACTTCTTTGCAAACTTGAGACAATCTGTTTCCATTGTCAGCCACTAGTACCCTGCTCGTAATAACTTTCTCGTCATTGCATGTCCGCCAGCATGCGTACCAAATGTACCCTCGTGGATCTCTTCCATGAGCAACTTAGCCTCTTTCTCGTCCACACAACGCAACAACACCAAGTCATGGTTTCTCTTGTACAAAACACCATCCGGATTCAAATAGAAGTTACCAGCCAATCTCCTAAGAGTCTTCTGATCACGACTGGATGCCCCTGCCGGATACTCTTGGTTTTTCAGGAAATTCTGGATATCATGATACCACGGTTTACCATCGGAAGCTCCCTCAATGGCGAATATCAAAGCGGGCCTATCAAGGCGAGAGATAACTATCATGGGAGCCTCATTCCAGAAGTTAACTTTATACATTGAAGACAATGTCACGAGAGCGTCTGCCATCTGATTTTCTGCTCGTGGTACATGGTGCAATTCCACCTTGTCAAAGAAAGGTAACAACCTCCTTGCATAATTCATATAGGGTATCAGATTGGGCTGACGAGTCTCCCACTCTCCCTTGATCTGGTTCACAACTAGAGCAGAGTCTCCGTACACATCAAGATTTTTAATTCTCAGATCAATAGCTTCTTCGAGCCCCATAATGCATGCTTCATATTCGGCCTCATTATTGGTAACTGGAAAGGTCAATCTGGCAGTGAATGGGATGTGCGACACATGGGGAGTAGTAATGATTGCCCCTATTCCACTTCCATATGAATTAACGGCACCGTCAAATATCAATTGCCATTTGGAACCCAGCTCTGGACCTTCATCAGGAAACGGCTCCTCACAGTCCTTCATTTTTAAGTACATGATATCCTCGTCAGGAAAATCAAACCTCATTGGCTGGTAATCATCAATTGGATGCTTAGCTAGGTACTCTGACAGAACACTACCTTTAATAGCCTTTTGAGAAACATACTGAATATCATATTCTGTCAGTACCATCTGCCATCGGGCAATCCTTCCGGAAAGTGCTTGCTTTTCAAACACGTATTTGATTGGATCCATCTTCGAAATCAGCATGGTTGTATGATTTAGCATGTATTGCCTCAAACGTTTGGCCGCCCAAGCGAGTGCACAACACGTTTTTTTGAGCATTGAGTAACGGGACTCACAGTCTGTGAACTTTTTACTCAAGTAATAAATCGCATAATCTTTACATCCAGTCTCGTCATGTTGACCGAGAACACAACCCATACTTTTCTCAAGAACCGTCAAATACATAATCAATGGTCTCCCGGCTACTGGGGGTATCAATATTGGAGGTTCCTGCAAATATTCTTTTATTTTTTCAAACGCCTTTTGACAATCTTCATTTCAGGTCACAGCCTGATCTTTTTTCAATAACTTGAATAATGGCTCGCATGTGGCCGTTAGATGAGATATGAACCGGGCAATGTAATTCAATCTCCCTAAAAAGCCATGAACCTCTTTTTCTGTTTTCGGTGTTGGCATTTCTTGTATTGCTTTTATCTTAGCAGGGTCAACCTCAATTCCTTTCTCGCTAACAATAAACCCCAATAGCTTACCAGATCTCACCCCGAATGTGCACTTGTTAGGATTCAGCCTCAGCCTGAATTTCCTAAGCCTCTTGAACAATTTCAGAAGATTGACCAGATGCTCTTCCTCCGTCTGGGATTTGGCAATCATATCGTCAACATAGAATTCGATCTCTTTATGCATCATGTCATGAAAGAGTGTTGTCATAGCACGCTGATATGTTGCCCCGGCGTTCTTCAAACCAAAGGGCATCACTTTGTAGCAGAACGTTCCCCACGGGGTAATAAAAGTCGTCTTCTCCATATCCTCCGGCGCCATTTTTATCTGATTATAGCCCGAAAAGCCGTCCATGAAGGAAAACACGGAGAATTGAGCGGTGTTGTCGACCATCACATCAATATGAGGAAGCGGAAAGTCGTCTTTTGGGCTCGCCCTATTCAAATCTCGATAGTCCACGCACATCCGCACCTTACCATCTTTCTTTGGTACAGGTACTATATTGGCGACCCATGAGGGATAAGTTGTAACAGCCAGAAAACCGGCGTCCCACTGTTTTTGAACTTCCTCTTTAATTTTCACAGCCATATCTGGTCTAGTTCTTTTGAGTTTTTGCTTAACCGGCGGACATTCCTCACGCAATGGCAAACGGTGAACCACCATATCAGTATCCAAACCAGGCATGTCTTCGTAAGACCAAGCAAAGATATCACTATATTCTCGAAGCATCTCAATCAAACTTTGCTTGATATCACCTTGCAGTGCAGCCCCTATCCGGATATTCCTGACAACCTCTTTGGATCCCACGTTGATAATTTCAATTTCCTCCTGATGAGGTAGAATGATTCTCTCTTCTTGTTTCAAAAGTTGAATCATCTCTTCTGATAATTCATTATCCTCAACAATCTCTTCTTCTGCTTGAAATATCGGGTGCTCGAAGTCGAAGCGAGTCATAGGAAGTTCGTGATCAGCGTCGTCTGAAATATGAATCCTGCAATGAGAATGATTAAATGCTTCAAATAACACAAATAAAGCACATAACCACGTTGCCATTTTATTGTTAAAGAAAAAACGGGAAAAACAAAGATCACAAAATTTGCATGAAAAAAACGCCTTTATTAATGATTAAACAAAGTACACACATAAGCAGGTAGCCCTAAAAACAGAATCACTATGCCCCGGGTAGGACACAGGATTATACAATAATCGAGAAAACAAATCATTATTGTTTTGTAGTCACTTGGACAAGTTCCTGGATAGACCAGTTGCATAGGCTCTGTCCTGGCACGCTGGGCTTGATCCACGAGTCCATATCGCAGTCACTATCTCCGTCTTTAGCATCGGAAACAACATTAATCGTTTCATAACAGACTCCACCTGGAGTGATAACCACTGGCCCTTTGAACTTTGGCACGCCTGATGTGGAAGATGACGATGTCAGGGGATACCCCAACCCAAACTTGTCCATCTTGACAGGAATTTCCAAGACTTGGCCCCATCCTTTGGTCGCTCCAGCCTGAACCACTGCCTGAGCATCTTTGTAAGAAGACATGGCCACCTCTGGCCCTTTGCTGGGAACATGAGACTTGTCCTTGATTTGCAACCCTTCAAAGGCTTGGCATGGCGTCTCATGGATTTCCCCATCCCCTTCGACGTACTTGAATGACGAAAGATGACTAACCAGAATGTCCTCCTCTCCGCAAATAGTAACAACACTGTCACCGACCATGTACTTAAGCTTCTGATCCAGCGTGGACGTCACATCCCCTGCAAAATGTATCCATTGTCGCCCAAGTAAACAACTGTAAGCTGGATGTATGTCCACGATGTAGAATACAATGTCAAACACTTCTGGCCCGACCTGGAGTGCCAATGTTATGGACCCAAACACCGACCTTCTGGTCCCATCAAAAGCTCTCACGACCAAGTCACTTGGCGTGCATATGATTCCTCGGATATCTAGCTTCATCATAGCCTTCTTAGGCAAAACATTCAAAGATGATCTGATGTCTACAAGAACGTGCGACATAACAGTGCCCCAGCATTCCACTGAAATGTGCAAAGCCATATTATGATCCCGACCTCTAGGCGTCAAATCAAAGTCAGTAAATCCCAGGCTGTGTCCGGCGTTCACATGCGCCAGTACCCCCTCAAGCTGATTAACAGTTACTTCCTGAGGTACAAAAGATGTGTCCAAGATTTTCAACAAGGCATTCCGATGGGCCTCGGAACAAAGCAACAAGGATAGTATTGAAATTTTGGAGGGCGTTTGCTGCAAGTGCTCCACAATCTTATAGTCGCTTTTACGAATTAACCTCATAAACTCTTCTACATCCTTGATCGATGTTTCTTTCTCTTTCGACTGGGAAGGTCCTCCTTCATTCACTTTGGCTTTGCCTTTAGCAATCCTCTCAGCCTCAATTTCAGGTGAAGTGAAAATTCTACCACTGCGGGTCATGCCTCCCGCTCCAACAAGATTACCCACTGCCCCTACCGGCTGGCTATCCACCTTAATCTTTTCCCCATTGCAAAAAGCTTCCAACCCATAATTCCATGGAATGGCTTTCGTACTTTCATAAGGAATGGGCCCTGCTTTCGTTATCGTGATAGTTGGCCGCTTGGCGGGCGCTGATATCGTAATAGTCTTTCGTGGAATTGTAATTGTTGCGACCTCACCCTGCTTTTCAAATCTTACCTCACCAGGTTCCTCAACAGCAGTACAGTCGAACTGTAAAGTTCCCTCATCAATCATGGCCTGAATACCTCTCTTCAAATCAATATAGCCCTCTGGTCGGGTCCAATAATCCAAGCAGTACTCATCGCATCCGGGGAAGACCCCCCCTTTCAACAATCTGCTTTTAACATAGCTTAAAGGCGTCTTCAGATCATTTACGTCCATAACCAAATCCAAATCTTCTTCTGTCAGAATAGCATTCGCTCCATGATTCGGTATTGGTTGCTGTACAATATTAGGACCATCATGACTGAAGTTAATGCCTTTACTATCAATCGAATTTTGGACTTTGTGTTTAAAAGCATGACAACTCTCGATATCATGTCCGGGTGCCCCAGAATGAAATTCACAATGCTTACTAGCATCATACCCGTAAGGAAGCGCTCCTGTGGGTGGGTCCAATGTTCTCTTTTCAACCAGATTCAAACTTAACAGCGTTTGAAGCAGTTATGCATACGTTGACGGAGGTGTATCAAATATCCTCTTTGGCTTCCCATTCTGAATCCTTCTCTGAGCAGGAGTATGCCTTTGTTGTTGTTGTTTCTGTTGTTGTGGTTGTTGTCGTTGTGGTATAGGGATCGTCACACTAGCAACCTGTTGTTGAATATACTAATTCCTACCTCTACCTCGTCCTCGACCACCATACACTGCACTGGCGTCTCCTTGTCTTCTACCACCAAAGACCTTTTTTGCACCTCCAGCTGAGGTCGATTCACCGGCTTGAATCTTACCAATTTTGATGCCATTTTCAATCCGTTCTCCCATGAGTATCATGTCAGAGAAACTACCCATCGAGCAATTGAGCAATTTATCATAATACATCCCAGACAATGTTCCAACAAAAATATCAATCAATTCCCTTTCAACCATAGGTGGTTGGACCCTTGCCGCCAAATCACGCCAACGCTGGGCATACTCCTTGAAACTCTCCCCATTCTTTTGTGAAAGACTTTGAAGCTGGACCCTATTTGGCGCAAGGTAACTGTTGTATTGGTAGTGTCTGACGAAAGCATCTGCCAATTCTTTCCAACTTCCAATCTGTGCAGGCTCTAGTCCCATGTACCATTCCAGCGATGGTCCTGACAAACTATCTTGAAAAAAATGCATAAGCATCTTCTCATCATCAGAGTAAGCAGACATCCTCCGGTAATATGAACGCACATGAACCCGTGGGCATGTATCCCCTTTATATTTATCGAAAGTGGGAGCTTTGAACTTAAATGGCACCCTCAGCCCAAGAACCAGCCCCATGGTATCCATGTCCAAACCTGCAGAATTTTGATTGGCTATACCTCTTATCTGTTCCTCCAGCATTTTAATCCTCCGATCATTATCAGTAGGCCTTTTGTAACCCATGCCTTGCCCAAAAAAGGCATCTTTCTAACGATCTCTGTCCCAGCACGGACCCTCATTACCATATCCGTCATAAGCAGCATTACGACCATGACCATAACCATTTTGGAAAAACCTGGGTTCATACCTCAAATTACCGAGCTCTTGATTAGCAGCCGCTATCCCAAAGCCAGTATTGTAGGCACCCATCCCAGCACCATTGGTATTCACATTGCCAAACCCAGCATTGTCGTAGCCATTATTACCAAAACCTTGATTGTTATCACCAAACCCTCCGTTGCCGAAGCCCTGATTATTAAAGCCATCATTGCCATCCTGATTGCCAAAGCCAAAACCCTGATTGTTGTCACCGAAACCAGTATTGATACCAACATTCCTGTTGGTTTCCACGTTCCTATTGCCATTATCAGCATTTTCGTTACCCGCGTTGCCGTTGCCATTGTCGGTACCAGTCTCACCAGCATTTGGTATCACTTCCTCCCTGCGAGGGGTCTCAACACGAACAGAGTTATATTCAGTATTACCAGCCGCTCGCGCCAGCAGCGGTTGCACCAGAGTTTGAAGATGTTCCTGGCCCTTGGCCACAACCTCCATAGTCTGCATGAATTGGGCCAACCTATCCCGGATCTCCTGCATCTCGACTTGTACCTGATCCATGATCTTCTTACAATTGCTTCTTGTAGCGTACCAGTGAGTTCTTTGTTCGTCAATCTTGAAACAACCTGAAAGACGCAGGAGATAAGATTCGAGCTCAAAAAAGTACCTGCCATGCAATATGAAGATGCAAATGCACACATGTAAATATGCAACAGGTTAATTTCCCCCCCGATTCTAGTTCCAGAGAATAAGCCATAACGACAATGGAGTCCCAAGTAAGCAAGCGCAGAATCAGAAACCTCATACATAAACAAATGCCAAGAGGCAGAGTACAAAGGTAAAACTGAATACAACTGAAAAGACCTCGGCGAACAAGCCTGGCGATGGTCAGAATACAAGCACGAATAACAAATTACAAGAGAAAAGAAAAGATAAATCAGGACGGATGACGCGCCCGGACATCTCCCGATAGCCTCAACATCTCTGGATGACCTGGTCTGGTGAGCTGTTCCTGTATCAGTAATGTGTGTCGCCTAACAATGGATCTCAGCTTTTTGGCGTCCTCTACACAGGCTCCCTTGCCAAAACACTCATCTAGCCTGCATCTCTTGAAGCCAGCCTTCAGTTCACAACCCCTCATTTCTTTGACCATGTTGCTCACTCTAAACTCAGCGTCACATCTAAGAGATGCCTTTTCAGCAATCTTCACATCCTTAGCACTGAGCTGCTCCTCTAACCGAGAAATCTGCAGCTTCAACTCATCTTCACGCTCCTTCCGGCTAATAAGCGTGGCATTCCACAAAAATTCCCATTTGGAAAGTCGAGAATAAGCCTTGTTCAGAAGCTCTTTCTTAGTAGCAAGCACACTACAAACACCATTCAAGGCTACTCCCACCTTCTCTCTCCTGCTGGTTTCTTCAGACAAATCTGAACCCAACCTATTAATCATCTCAGTCTGCTTCTTCAAAGTGAAGGTTGACTCATTCTTCTCATGCCGAAGCTGGAAAATCTCTTTCTCTAACTCTTCATTTTCTCTTTGCAATTCTTCCTTTTCAGCCAGTAGCTTGTTATACTTCTCAATCTCTACTAAAGTAGGTTCCTCAATCACTGGAAGATACAAAGGCTCTGCAGCAGGATACGACATCAAAGACTTTTCAACCCTTTCATGGATCCAGAGCCGATAAGGATTATAAGCTCGACTGTCACTCTTGCCAAGCAATGTCTTTCCTCTTCTGTGAATATTACCCCAAACATGCCTCAATCTGACCAAAACATCTCCATCTAATAAACCCGTGAGATGCAGAGATTCCTGTATCTTGTCTTCAACCGGAGAGTCCCTCAAAGCATAGCCAAACTGTCTCACAAGCAAAGAAGGGTTATAGTTAATACAACCTTTCCGTCCAATCAAAGGAACGTTCGGAAAGCCACTGCAACTATATATAATATTCACTCCGAGCAGGTTCCGATCAAACTAAACAATGTTCTCAGCACACAATCCCATCAATCTAGAAGACCAATCTAAAGTACCCGCAGTATCAACAAAAGGTCCCTTCTTAGGAAGATGTCCCTGAAACCACCTGTATAGAAGAGGTACACAGCAAGAAACATTCTTTCCCCGACACTTCTCATTCTTATAGTGAATAGAATGATAAAAGTCACCCAAGAGAGTAGGCACCAGATTCTTCGAGGCAAGAATAAAGAAAGCATCTGAGTCAACAAAATCAGGCAAGTTGGGGAACAATACAATCCCATAAATGCAAATAGCCAGAATAGCATTGAAGACAATCAAACATCCATCCTTCGCACACTGCTTAGCCTTCTCAACCAAGCAAGAAAGATGAAAACCATAAGCTCCATTCAGCTTGACCAAACCTCCGGGGAACTCAGAAGCATCTAAACTGACAATCTCAGCAAGCTTAGCCAACTCAGGCTCAGTATCCTCATGAATAAAAGGCATCTGATCTAACACAGGAACTCCTAACATATCAGAATACTCCTCCAAAGTAGGTGCCAAAATAAAATCATGGAATAAGAAGCATCTCAACTGAGGCTCGTAAAATTGCACCAAGGTATACAATCCAGTCGTCTCAAGCACAGAAGGTCTGCACAACAAATTGAGCAGTTTCCTATAAGACTCTCTAAACTCAACCCTCACTCTCTGATCTGCTAGACAACCAACCGCAACAAGGAACTGACATCTGGAGAAGGCAACCTGTAAGCAACTGTCCTCTTCATGGACTCCATGTCTGGCAAGAATATCACTAGAATCTGAGGGGGAAAATAACACCTGCAACATAAATACACGTTAATGAAATGCAAAACATGAAAATGCAAATGCATATGCAACAGGGGATCAAGTGCAATGCTGAAGAACTGTGATGTGCTGTACTGCAGCTTGAGAACCATCAGATCTTCTCCTCAATCCAAACCAACCACAAAAGAACCCTCACAATCAATTCTCACTGACAGAGACAAACCAGGTGTTCTGAGGCCAGAGTTTTCCTGCAAAAGACCCACCTACCCCTCACAGGCATCCTATGCGGTCATTAGTGTCACAGACTTTCAAGAGCGATGATACGATACCCAAAAGGTGTGGCATCATCATCCCTTGAAGAGGCCTCACTTAGCCAAATCCCAAATGATAGGTTCCAAGAGTCGACAACCCTCAAATCCAACAACCTGTCGAGCCCAAAGGGCCAGGCAAGATGCCATCAAAGAGAATCTCGTCTAAGTGCAGATTTCGTAGCTAGCTGGTGCGAGCAAAGCAAGCAGGCCAACCACTACTCTCTACTTCTAAGTCTATGTGCACTCAAGCCCAGGTCCGGCTTATCTCTCAAACTAACCCTCTACCCACAGCACAATAACAATAATATATAGTGCTGAAAGTAAAGACAGAAAGATAAATACATACAAAACCCCAGACGAGAAAACAAACGCTAGGATTGACTCGCATAGGGAACCATTGGAGTCCCCAACAGAGTCGCCAGCTATTGCTACTGTGAAAATCGGCGCTGGCCATGACAGACGAGTCACCACCGTGCGTTATTTATCCCAAAAGAGGGAAAGGAAACGCTCAGAGAAAACCTAACGCAAAGAGGGAAAGGAATGGTCATCGCAACCAAATCTTGGATTCGGGAGTCGGTTACGCAAGGGGAAGGTATTAGCACCCCTCACGTCCGTCGTACTCGACGGGATCCACGCTTGTTTTCTGTCTAAGGGTGTGTTTATCTATCTACTCTAAAGGGCTGGTCTAAAAAGAAAAGAAAATAACTCAGCAAAGTATCGCACTTTATGCCTACGTATTCCCATCTGGAACGAGAAATCAGAGTCAACGTAGTTCGCCTAACTACGGGTTATGGGGGAAGGTTGCTCGTCGAGATGTCGCATCTCGTGCCTACGTACTTTCATACGGCATGAAAGATCAGAGCAAACGTAGTTCGGGCTACGGAAGACACAAGCTTGTCTGACAGTTTTTATCTCCTTATGAAAGGGTTTTCCAGATTAAGGGTCAAAGAGGACAAAAACAGAGTTTGAATGTTTGTTTGAATCTTTTATGAAAGAACTATTTTTTAGGATGTTCGCAATCTCCATCGCACTAGAGACTATGACCCAGGAGTGAATGCCTTGTATGTCACCCAAAGGGTACCACACTAAACATCCAGATTACTGGAGAGAGACCCTCCACCAACCTTTTCCCAGATAGCTTAAGGCTCGTAACGTATGACTTCAATTAACCTTATTACTGTATTTTTGAATTGTTTTGAGATGAGAAGAGAAAGACGCCCTAAAACTATGGTTGAAAGGGAATCTACCTACAGTTATCATGCATGGTTTAAAAACCTAATGTCTGTCATAATTCCCTCTTGCACAGAGGAAATCAGAGATCCTAGGCGAAAACAGCAAAAGAAAGCAAGCAGTAAACAGTAAACAGTAAAATGCATGCTATGCAACAGTACAAGCGAGGCAAGGGAGTCCGACTCAACCTCAAACCTAAGAAAACAAAAGGCAAGGGGAGACAAGCTCCACCTCAAACCTAAAGGTAAGCAACACAAGCAAACAGACAAAACAGCAAAAGAGAAGCAGAGGAAGCAGCCCAAGCAGTAGCAACAATCTTCTACAGACAGCAACTTCAACCTTCAACAGCAGCTCTTCTCAGCAAAGTTGAATTGACAACAAAGAATCTTCATCTTCAAGTTAGCTCCTATCTTCAAGCTTCTTCAATTATTCATCTTCAAACTCTAGCAAGTTCCACAAGAAGAGAAATCATCATTGAGATCAAGTTACAATGCTAGGAAACCTGATGAAGACCAAAGGAATTCATCAGGAACCAACATGGAAAGAAAGTGCATCCTCAAATGTTCTACTCATCGAGGCATGCCACTCATCCCTCCAAAGGAGAGATGGGGCTTCCTTAAGAGGACTTTGCATCATAGGATGAGGATAGAAGCAAACAATGCATTCTATTTTTTTATGAAAGAAAAAACTAGTTTTAATGGCTCTTCCTAAAACCCTAATCCTATAAGCTTCTAAAAAGCTCCTAAAAGAGAATGAAAACTCCAAATTAAGCTCCACACGCCAATCCAAAGCAGCTACAAGATGTCCAGCACCTCCTCCAAAAAGGAAACCAAGCTCTTCAAGCTCCAAAGCCACCAACAAGATCAAACAAGGCAAGGCACCAAAGAAAGAACACCAAAAGCAACACATACTTGCAAATTCTATCTAAAATAGAAAACTAAGTTGTAAAAATCTAAGAAATTTCCTAAGGGAACATGCATGTTTTAAAATTCTAGGGTTCAAATATCAAAGCCTAAATCAACTTCTAGATCCACTAAATAAATCCTAAATTGAATTGTGTCAAGATAAACCATGAGTTGGGAAGGCTCTAAACATCTCACCTAAAATAGAACCTACAATTGTTGAAAAAATCTAATAAAAATCCTAAGGGAGCATGCACATCTAACTTACAACATACTCAAAAATCAAATTCAGAAACCAAACCAAAATCAACAAGGCAGATAGTCAAATATGCAAAATTAAAGAAATAACAAAAAAGAGAAAAATGCAAATTAAATTGAAAAATGCATGAAAATTCAATTTATTGATCCCATAAAATCACAAATTTCATCAGGAACATGGACATATTTTTAAAATATTTTTCAGATTAAAGATGAAATTATTATGATTTTTGGAATCAAAATGCATTTAAAATAATACAAAAATGAAATAAAACAAATTAAAACTAAGAAAATACCATGAGCGTTGGATGAATTGACAAGGTATGCAGATCCAAGGTCAGTGAGCGCGTCCATGCAAGCATCCTAGTCACACGCTGACTGGGATTAATGAAACGCAGCGTTTTTGGTTTTGGAGGCAAATCCTCAGATCAAATCATGACCATCAGATGATCCTACTAAGTCTTCTCAATAAACTAATCCAACGGCAGTGCATTATCGTCCTCATTCAACTCCTCAGATGGAGGGAGAACTGTTCAGGTGGCCGGAGAAGACCTCCGGTCGTCTTCTCCGGTGAGCAGGTGGTCTCAGGTAGCCAAGTAACATCAAACCTTACATCAAAATGCTCAGAATCTCACAAAGATCTCAGATATCCTATCCAAATTCTCTAGATCAGGCTAGGTTTTAAAACACGATCCAAGTTTCAGAAATCACATCCAAATTGATCATCACCAAATCAAAATCTAAAACCATAAAAAATATCCTCATGCTTCCTAGATTAACCTGATCTATCCAAATCACATTGAAACCTTAAGATCAAGCTAAATCGTGTCCAAACAGAAATTGCACTTCAACCTAAATCGTCTCTAATTGCTTCAATTTTAATCCAGAAACAATCTATGTCTCTATTAGATCCTAACCACATGCACAACATGAACTACATCTCCCTAGAATTGTGAGAAATTTGAAGGTTACATACCTGGTGTAGATCTATGCACAGATGTAGTTAGAGCACAATTCAGCCTTCAAAACTCTCCAGAATCACTCAAGGATGCAAGAGAAAGATGTTGAAACCTTCAATTTGAGCTGAATTGGCTTGGAACTCAAAACCCGATCTGCATTTGCTTGCTTGAGAATGAACTTGCTATCTCTGCTTCAGCCACGAAAACTGCACCAAAAATGATTCTGAAATCATCACAAAACTTATATAGAGTGTGTCTATGGGCTTTTTGAGTCCAATTGAAGCCCAATCCAGCGATTTCAATTTTCTGTTTTTCTCTTCAAAATTGAACATGAAAGTCACGAATTTGCCATGGAAATTGTTCTAGAAGCTTCCCTTTCAATTGCAAAATGTCTTGTGAATGCAATGGGACCAAAAAGAACACTTGAAATGCCTTGGTGAGTGGTTTGGTCATGTAACTTGCATATGAAGAAACCAAATGATAACTTGTGAAATTCTGCCTCAACTCAAAAATCCACCAATGTCATTGAGTTTGAAATGAAATTTCCAATCAAAATGAGTACTTATTTGACATGTTTTGGTCACTTAACCATTAATTTGAATTTTTCAACTTTGAATCCTTTGAAAATCTCCCTTTTTAAGCCATTTCAAACCAAATCTTGATATGAGTCCAATCAATTCATCATGACTTCTTGGTTAGCCTGAAAACCACATTTTAAACAAGTTTCATGTTGAACAAAAATCCATTTGACAAGTGCAAGTTTGAGATTTTGACCTATGATTGAAAATGGCCTATAATCTCACTTTCCCAAAATACCCCTGACTTGTAAACCTCATAACTTTAGTTCTACAAATCCGATGGAAGACTTATAGTACAATTTAGAAAGCTAAGATCATGAGGAACAACTTTCATATTGGCCAAAAGTTCAGGTGAAACATCCTTCTAGGTCAAAATAGGCTTTGAAGTCATATGATTTTCACAGACAAATTTCAGAGGCATCTAAGGACCTGTAACTTGTCTGGACCATAACATGAGTTCTATAAATCTCCTTGAGGACTTATAGTACTCAAATTAAAGGTATTAATATACTCTATAAGTTTCATGTTGGCCAAGGATCTATTTGAAACTTTCATCTTGACTTATGTGGTCTTGAAGTTAGGCACTAAACAAGGGATTTTACACGGAAACCCTAATTTAGCAACTTCCCACACTCTTGACTCTTCTTGACTTGATCTTGGAACAAAACCACAAATGTCTCAACATATCATTTCATGAAACCCATGACCTAAAAGTAGGCTTTGATACTCTTCAATTGCACAGTTGACCTAGGATTGACCCAGATGAAACCTTAACTGCTTGCACTTCAACTGTGGCTCTTGCATTTGACACAATGACTTGATTGAGCTCTCCCATGGCCCTATAGGCATTCTATGAGCTCCATACACATCCTCTTCTCATATTCAACACTTCACATCCCTCTGATGGTCTTCAATTGATCCTCAAGTTAGGAGAAAATCTTCATGCAAGCATATAAACTCTTAGGCACTCAAACCACTTCTTGATGACCCTGATAACTTCTCAAGCTTGAATAAGACCTCTTGTTAGGCTTCTCTTGATAAGAATCACACTTGATCCCCTTCTATATGAATGATATCATGATATGCAAATGATATAACTATGCAAATGTTAATGCAATGAAACATAAACCCAGTAAGGAAAGAGGTTGGGCAAATTTTGGGATGCAACAACAGGCTTTCTTTCTTCTTTTTTTTTGAAACAAGTCGTGTGACACTAGTTGTCCTAATTCCTATGAGAGGATTGTAACTATCTCACTTATGATTGGAGAGGTTTAACCATCGTGGTTGATGAGGTACGACCCCTCGAGAGGGATTGATGTAATTGGTCCTCGAACGGGAACACTCCTCTATAAAGTTTGAACGCTCGGTCAAATTAACTGACAACTACCCTGCCCCGGGTTAAGATGTGAGGGTTTGAAATTCGAAGGAAACTCCTACTTCTAGGCTCGAAGTGGTTAACTAGGGACTAACTCCTTATCTCTCCGGTGTTTAGGGGATTTGAAACAATGTATGTACGTCATCAACAAGGTTTTATCCGAAAGCATACGATCATCAGTTATGAGTATTCAGTTTTCGTCATCCTCCCTCCAATCTTTGCTAATCAACAAGGATGAAGTGGAGTGGATAAAAAGTGAAAGTGTATGTGCAGTGCGTAAAATAAAAATGAGCGAAAGCGACATGATTAATTCATAAAAAGGCATAGTCATTTCATTAATATTACCATTCAGAACACAATGTTTAACAACAAGTAGTAACTAACAGAAAAGAAACTAAAAATGCTAATGATAAAAAGTCTAAGGACTGTCAATGTTGAGGACGTCTGCCTGTCTGAACCACTAGCTTCTGGAAATGACCCTCTGAATCTGCGAGCTTAGACAGCTGAGAGGTTGACATGAACCACCAAAACTCCTTCTGGAAAGGAAATGCACCCTTTGTCGATCAACTGCTGCACTTTCGCCTGAAAAGCCTTGCAATCTTCGGTTGAATGCCCCATGGATCCGCCATGATATCCATATTGAGCATGGGGATTGTACCCGGGAGGGTAAGGTTCTGGCACAGGCTTAAGAGTCTTAGGCTCCACCAAAGAGTTCTGAATCAAATGTGGCAGAAGCTGGCTATATGACATAGGAACTGGATGAAAAGGAGCAGTCCTTCGTTCCAAATTGTTGTGAGGCCTGTTCTGATTCTGGGGCTGATTCTGATAACCTCGGCCACGGGCTTGTTGATATGCATGAGGAGCGACCCAAGGCTTCTGATATGGTACCCTAGGCACAGTTGTCTGTCCAGAATAACGAGACACAGAAGATACTAACCACTGAGAAGATGAAGAACCAAAAGACTTCACTGATCCACCCCGAGAATAAACAACATCTGATATGACTGCATTGATCACATCTTCTCTTTCAGTTTGAGAGCTACAGAGAGATTCAGTTTCACTAGCCTGACTGCTTGAAACATTCTGAATTTTTCCAGTCTTAACGATATTTTCAATACGTTCTCTTGCTAACACCAATTCAGAGAAGTTTGACGCAATTCCAAGCATCCTTTCAAAGTACGAGCTCTGCAAGGAGTTTATGAACATGTCTGCTAACTCTTGGTGTAGAAGCGGTGGTTGCACTCTGGAAGCAAATTCTCTCCATCTCTGAACATACTTCCTGAAAGGTTCATTGTTCTCCTGAGACAATTCTTGCAACTGCATGCGACTGGGAGCCATATCCAGGTTATACTCGTACTATTTCAGAAAAGTCTTGGCTAAATCCACCCATGATCGGATCTGATTACTCTTGAACTGCATATACCAACTCAGAGATGCCCCAATCAGACTGTCCTGAAAATAGTGAATCATCAACTTGTCGTTGTGCACAAACGAAGTCATTCTTCTGCAGAACATCACCAAGTGTTGCCTCGGGCAGCTATCCCCTTTGTACTTTTCAAACCTTGGCACTTTGAAGTTTGGAGGTAACACTAGGCCAGAAACCAGGCACATGTCTGAAGCATTGAGACCAATAGTATCTTTAACTTTCAATCAAGGCCTTGAGTTTTTCCTCCAACGCATGAAGCCTCTTAGCATACTCAAGAGCTCTTGGGTCTTCAGTCTTTACTATCGGAACCTCTCTTCTGGAATTCGACACAGAGAAAACAGCATCATGATAATATGTGGTATCAGGAGAAGAAGAACGTTCACTTCAGACGATAAACTGTTCATGCAAGCCTTGGTCTTCAACAGAAGGCTGCGCAGGCTGAGCTTCAGTAAGGTTGCTCACTTGAGGAAAGTCTTCATTGGGTATAGAACCATACAGAGGATTGGTCATCATAGTAAAACCTGACAAGGTATCAGCATTCTGGAGGTCGTTCCCTGACATAGCTACCAACAACTTTCAACTGACTTTACTGCTTGATTCTTCTTGATTCTGCTTCAACCACTTGGTCGCCTTCCAACAATCAACACTTGTTCAGACCAAATACCGGAGAATCACCTTCTGGAGAAAAACAAAGGCTGGATAAGAGCTCTGGATAGCTGAAGAATGCTATGCAAAAATGATGCAAAGATGCTTATGCAAGATGTAGCAAACACGGGATCACAGCCCCCATAAAGCTCTGAATACTGCTGCATTGCTGACTGAGTAAGTTCGCTCTGAAGAGAAAACCAAAATACCGGGTTGGCTGGAAGTCAGGTTTCCTGCAAAAAAAACCCTCCCACTCACGGGTATGGACCTAAACTGACAAGGTACGACATCCTATGCGTTCATCAGCGTCACAGACTTTCAAGAAATGATGATACGTTCACCATTTTTGGTTTGGCATCATCATCTCCTGAAGAGGCCTCACTTAGCTGACTAAAAAATGATCAGTTCCTAGAGTCGACAACCCTCAGATCTAAAATCCCTTCGAGCCCAAAGGGCCAGAAAAGAAATCATCAAAGAGAATCTCGTCCGAGCGCGAATTTCATGGTGAACTAGTACGAGCAAAGCAAGCACATCCACCACTACTCTCCACTACTAATGCTAGGTGTGTACTCAAGCCTGGGTTTTGGCTTATCTCTCAAAGGAACAACCACCCAACAACACATCAGCAACAGATAATAATATAGTGCGGAAAATGTAAATACAACAATATACAAAATACAACACACAAATATACACACCCAAAGACAAGCAAACAAGCGCTAGGATTGACTCGCATAGGGGATATTCCAGTCCCCAGCAGAGTCGCCAGCTGTCACAACTGCGAAAAACACCCGGCGGAAAACAGAAGAGTCGCCACCTTTCGTTATTTATCTCAAAGATAGGGAAAGGAAACAATCCGAAAAACTTAACGAAAAAGGGAAAAGACGAGGTCATCGCAACCAAGTCCTGGATTCGGGAGTCGGTTACACAAGGGGAGGGTTTGAGCACCCCTTACGTCCGTCGTACTCGACGGGATCCATGCTTGGGTTGTCTATTCTACGGGTGAAAAACAATCTAATCTACGGCTTCTAAAGCTAAACGGAAGGAACTGACTCGATAGAGCATCGCTGCTCTATGCCTACGTATTCCCTTGTGCAATGGGAAAGTCAGAGTCAACGTAGTTCGAGAAACTACAAGGGGATTGCTCGCCAAGACGTCGCGTCTTATGCCTACGTATTCTCATCTGGCATAAGAAATCATAGCAAGACGTAGTTCAGGCTAACTACAGGACGAAAAAGGGTGTTCTCGATCACACGGGGTGAGAGAAAGGATTGACGATACTAGCGTACGCATTCTAGCAGTTAGGTGTATGCTTCTCGACCATTGGAGACTTAGGCGTTACCTGTTTGCGGTAGAACGGACGTAGTATGTCATTGGTTTAAAGGTACGGGAACCTACGAGTTCTAGAACTACGGTATGGTCTCGATTGCGCTAGGGCAAGAGAAAGGGAAGATTAGTCATTAGCGGGAAAATCTCGATCGCACGGCAGCGAGAGAATAGAGAAGTTAGTTGTTAGTGTGCTCGCTAGGATATCGCATCCTATGCCTACATATTCTCGTCTGGCACGAGAAATCAGAGCAGCTGTAGTTCAGCTAACTACGGAAAAACGGTCTCGATTGCACGGGGGCAAGAGAAGGGAGCTCAAACGCCAAGATGCGAGAAAAAGGAAGGTCTCAATTGCCAGGACACGAGAGAAAAGGGGAGTCTCAATCGCCAAGACGCGAGAGAAAAGAGTCGGGACGGGACACACATGCTTAGTCCTAAACGTAGGAGCGAATGCGTCGCATATCACCCAAAGGGTGTACACTAAACATTCTAGACGAGTGAGAGGAAGCCCCCCACTTATCATTTCCCACGTATCTAACGCTACAGCTCACAACACTCGACAGTTGAATAAAAGAGATGAAAGAGATGAAATAAAAACAGTGTTACCGAACGGAGTGGTTCCGTTGACCCTTCACTTTTGTGTGCAAGCTCCATTCCAAGCTTTTCCTCTTTTTGATCCTTGATGATGACATTTCGAATCAGAACCAATGTGACGCTGAACCGTCATAATTCGACTTATAAATGAAGTCAAACCTCAAGAGGTAGCGTATTGATATCCGTGTCAAAGACAAGATGGAGAAATGATATTGCGAATCATTCTCCAATTAAATCATGTCACACGGACCAAACCAAAAGAAAGTCAAAATAAAATCAGAAGAAGAAGAGAAAAGATGAGAGAAAGAAATGGTCTCATATCCTACATTATCCATCAACAAATTAATTAATAACGAATTACAGAGGTCTCGTCATCGACCTACAAGATGAAAATGAGATGAAAAGAAAGCCCGATAACAAATGGAAATAAGAAAATAAACTTCTAAAATGACAATAAAATCTCTAATAGAAAATAAAAGCTCTAAAAGAAATTTAAAAGAATATGTATAGAAAAATATTATATAAAACTCTATATAAAACATTCTAAAAAACTAATAAAATACTATAAGAAAATAGTAAAACACTAACATATATTAATATACAAACAAAAATAATAAAATATATATTAACATCTCAAAAGGTATATTACAAAAGTAATTAAAATAATAAAGACAATAGAAACAGGGGGTTTACTGCAGTCACACAGGGTATGGTCCAGCAACATTGGTTGGGCTTTAGAGCCCAGAATCATAAGCAGCACAATAAACAGCAAGGGGGTGCATAATGGATATGGGAGCAACGAATCCAAATGAAAAAGAAATAGGCCGGAAAGGGCCCACTAACCCACTTAATGTCTCACAAAGCATCGTCACCTTCACTTCAATTGCCCTAGTTCCGTCATCGCCTAACCTCCACCCTCTGTCCTCTAAACTTCTTCAATCAGCTCCGTCTTCTTCTGTCACACTAAACCTAGACAACTTAATATCAAACAAACACAACTCGAAACACATGTTGATCTATTCGGAGATTTGTGTTGAAGTTGTTTGAAGATGTTGTTGATTTACGGCTTCATGGTGAAGATATGAATAAGATGAAGTTAGATGATGTGATTTCATGGAGGTTGATGTTGTTGCGAGAGTTGAGCGGTTCAGATCTGAAGTTGCATGTGAAGATCTATGACGGTTTGATAAGTCTGTGATGAAGTTTATGATAGATCTGAAGCTGCATGTTGTAGATCATGAAGTGAGGTTGGTTGAGATTGTTAGTGATTTCTAGAAAGTGTTCATGGCGGATGAAAACTTAGATCCATGGAAGATATGAAGGTTCGTTGATGTTGAAGATTATGGAGATGTTTGAAGATTTGGAAAAATGGTGGTTCGATTAATGGTTTTCACTTGGTTTAAGCTTGAATCGATGAAGAAGGAGGGCTTAGATATGAGGTTTGAGTTTGAATCTGAGTTGCTTGAAGTTTTGTTCATGGCGGATGATGAATTTCTGAACGATTGTGATGAGTGTTTGAATGTTTCTGGAAAAATGTGAAAGGTTAATGCGTGTTGATCCGCGAAAATGGTAGATCGGAGGTTTTGGAAGGTTTGATGTATGAAGATTTGATTATTGTTATGGTTGAGTTCATCAATGGATGAAGGTGATGGTTGACTTTCTGGAAAAAAAGGATGAAGATATGATGAACATTGATGCAATCTGGAAAATTGTATGAAGTTGCTGGAAAAATGTTGATGAAGCAATGAATTTTCCGGCGAGCTTGTTGAAGTTTCCGGCGATGAGTTCAGGCGCCGTTGATTTTTCTGGCGAGGCGTTTTAGGGTTTTTCGATATTCGTGCCAGCCATTAATGATGCACAGTACTATTTATAACCTGAGACTAATAAGTGGCACAAATTGAAAAGTTATTAGTGACAGATTAATGATGCCAATTAATAAAAGAATAGATTAATTAAGGATAATGTTGGAATTAAAATCTAACTAATATTAACTAACTAAAATTAAGACAAAGCTGTTAAAATTAAATGCCACGTTAAAGCTAATTAATGAACTAAAACAACTAATTAAACCCTAATTAAACTAAAATTCTGGTATTCTAATTAATAAAAAAATAAATCCTAATTAAATCTAGACTCCTAATCAAATTCAAACTATATTAATAAAACCTAATAATCTAGATCAATTAAACCTAAAATATTCTAAAAATAGAAAAAAAAACTATTTAAAAACTAATAATAGTTAAATCTAGTTAAACTCTAAGAAGAAATTAATAACTATTTAGTTCTACGAAAAACCAATTAAAATAGAGATATAAAAGATAAAAATCTATCTAACATCTAAAATCTATGCCAAAAATAAGAAATAAATTCTAGGAAATTAAATCAGTGAACATAAAATGCGAGAATGCAATAAAATAAACGGTAACAAAACCAAATACCAATATACCACCGAAATCAACAGCGTAGACTGAATCACTGGGCAGAGTGCAAATTCCACAATAAAACTGCTTATTCGAACTGATTTGAATCGCCTGAGACGCGAAAAAAGGCTGTAATCCCGATAAAATCAATCCAGCTACAAAAATGCACAGTATGCGATATGCAGATGCAAATGCAAAATGAACCGAAACATAAGCCAAATTACGAGAAACGGTTGGTCAAATTTTGGGGTGCAGCAATGGGATACTAAACCAAACATGGGCTTTGACTTTATTTGGAAAATGGATTTGAAATATAGAACTTGATAGTAGCATTGATTTTGGAATTTTGGGTTCAGTTGGATTTTAACATTGGACTTTCGGAATTGATGTGGATTTTGGGTTTAGATCATGGTTGTGTTTTGAAGGTGTAATTGAAGTTGAGTCAAAAAAAGCATATTGATGTAAATTTGGATAGATGACTAGAACAAAAAATTTATGTTTGATTTGATTTAGTGGATGTGGTTAAAAATGAAAGGCTAAAAGTGGATTATGAATTTGCAACGGTTGTTTGATATAGGTTTGAATATAGATAAGGAAAAAATGGATTTAAAAATACAGATGATGATTATGGATTTTGAAAAGAGGTTTTAAATTGGGTATGTAGGTCGTTAGTGTAGACGGACAATCCAATTATTGCCTTCTTGAATCCACAAATCCATTAGCCTTAATGTTCAGTTCAAACATATTCTTCTCCATAACTTAATCAAATAGAAACGTATTAACTTTAATGAAACTTCGAGTAGGCCTTTAAATAATGATGATTTTTTCCATAAATCGAGCTTTGCAGAATCCTTAAAGATAAGTAACCACTTGTAATGCCACACAACGCAAAATTCCAGCTAATCCTCGAATGACCAAAGCTCAAGATCCGTAGATCGGTATATCCTAATCAAATTTTCATCATCCCCAGGGGAACCTTTAAGAAATCTTTAGAGGAAACATTGACCTTGTTTGACCATTAGGCCAGTGAGGATGAAGGCCTATCTTTTATTCATCTATACAAGAACTTAACACAACATGCAGGGGACTAGAACACACACGCAGCCTCCATGACCTTTGAATCATCCATAGCAAACATATCTTTATACATGGAAACAAGCAAACAAAGTCGAGTAAGAATTGGCTAGCTATGTAGGAATGCTTAACCTAAGATGAATATGCAAAAATATCAAGGAATCTAAGGGTAAAATTTGGGGTGCAACAATTGGAAATTATGGATTTTGAGTTATTTATTTAAATAATAGTATATAACATGAATATATTGGTATTATTATTAATTTAAATAAATATAAGTGAATTAAGAGCAAAATGGACATTTGAGGAGGAGTTAGACCGTGAAAAGGGAAAAAATAGAGGCCAGAGCTCTGAGGAAGAGGATTGAGGCAAAAGCTTCGCAAGGTTTCCAAGAATCAAGGAGAAAGGATGAGAGTTGGCAATTAAGGTATGGGGAGTATTGCCTTCATTGTTTTCAATATGCGATTCAATGTGTTTAAAGCTGATTTAAGGGTTTAGGGATTTTTGAGTATTGAATTGTTGTTGCCTTTTTTATGGTGATTTCAATGAGTTTGAGGGATTTGAACTGATGGTCTGATAGGTTTGAGGCTGATTTGAGATAAGGGAAATTAGGCCTTTGTGGCTAAAATATGTTGTTGAGGTTTTAACTGTATAGGCTAATTGATTGTGAGAACTTTAATGACTGTGGGGTATTTGTAAGAAATTATGGGAATTGGAGGCGTAAACAGGATACGGGATTGGCCTAATAAGTCGTAGATCTTGTGCCTTTATTGTCGTAATAACTTAGAAATGATTTAGGGATTTTTTTAGGGCAATGGGGAAGGAAATCATAGATATTTTTGGATTGGTTTTGGTGTTGGTGCGTAACAACGATTTGCTATATCGCGAGTTTGCACAGCAAAGAAATGCTTCGCACGACAAACATTTGCCCCATACTCGCACAACGAACTTGTTAGCGAACGTAGCAGAGTTTCGTGAATTCTAATCCTGTTCAGTGATGTCTTGATATTTTGATGTTGTGATTTCTTTGATGAATTACCATGAGTATGACTATGATTCTTCTGAGATTTGGTGCTGGTGCATAACAGGGATTTGCTGTAATTGCGAGTTCACATAGTGAAGAATGCTTCGCACGACGAACATTCGCCCCAGATTCGCACAGCGAACTTGCTAGCGAACGTAGCAGAGTTTCATGAATTATGATCTTGTGCAGTGATGTTTTGATGTTGTGATTTTCCTGATGAATTAGTATGAGTATAACTGTGATTCCTATATGATTAAATGAATGTATGATGAATTACTATGAGTATAACTATGATTCCTATGTGATTAATACATCACCGTATGATGAGTACCCATGAGTATAATTGTGATTCTTATGAAATTAATACATGATTTCATGATGAATCCCCATGAGGGACTGTGATGATTTGTAACGTTGGTTCCATGAGGTTTTGATGATTCTATGATGACATGATTATTATGATGATTTTGATGAATGATGATGCACCTAATGAGTTTATTATGAGGATGATGTTGACGTGTGCATCATGCATTCATATGCATTCCGGACTTCGGCCTAGGACCTTGATTCTTGTGGATTCAGTTCCATTGTGCGGATGTGAGGTATTTTGTTATGCTCTGATTCTCGTGTAGGATCGATCCTACTGTTGTGGATCTATGGAGGGTTGATGACCCAGTGTCCATCGAATTTTGATGATTGGTACCACATGCATGAGTCTTGTTGCATTTGCATTTATGTGACAATTTGGTGTAATTTATAATGTTGTGGCCTTTGATGTCCCTTGATGATTATGATGATGTTGAATATGAAAATGACGCTATTTTATATATTGATTCCTATATTGATTATTATGGATCATTTTACTCACCCTGCCTGTTTGAATGTTGCCTCCATGTGGGTAACGTGCAGATGACCTGGTTTAGCCGTGGATGCCATCAAGGACTTTTTGAAGTTTTTGGGTTGTTGGCCATTGTGGTTGACTTAGAGGGTCTTGCTATGATAGTGTAACATCGGGTTGGGGTCTTTGAGTTAAACTATATTTTTGTGAGTTTTTGTTATGTTGATTTCCTTGCAGTGAAAAGAAAACTTTGGATTTGCCTTTTTGAGTTCCGCTGCCAATTGAGCACTTTTGAGTAAATTTGAGAAAACCCTTTGTTTATGGAGCATTGACTACATTTGAATTATTGAGAAATGTGCGCCCTTTTGGGATAATTTTATTGTGTTCAATATTTTACTCTGATAAATATGATTGATTTGCCATTATATTTATGGAGTAGAGAAGGGTGTTACAAGTACCTCCTAGACGATGAATTTGTTGCCTCCCTTCTTCTTTGTGCTCGCCAGTTCTCGAGAGGACGTCTGCCCGGGTGTTATGTTCACAGGGAACGTGTTTCACCTCGGCAGAGTCGAAACTCTTCATCCGTTCCCTTATAAGGGCTAAATATTCGGCCAGATTATCGTTCTTAGATTGGTACTCACCCATACTTGGGAGGCGACCAACTGGGAGTCCATGAAAATTTTGATCTCCTTGGCTCCGAGGTCTTCCGCCAGGCGGCGTCCAGCCAAGAACGCCTCGTGCTTGGCCTGATTGTTTATCATCGGGAAGGCCAAGGCGAGAGAGACTTCCATGACAGTGCCTTCTTCGTTCTCCAGGATGATGCCCACACCGCTTCCCGTCAAGCTCGAAGCGCCATCAATGAAGATGGTCCACTTGCAGGCTCTGGAAGTTGATTCCACAACGGGCGTCATCTCGGCGACGAAGTCATCCAGTACTTGCTCCTTGAGCGCTTTCCTTCCTTCGTAGAGGATGTCAAATTTGGAGAGTTCTAGCGACCACTTCAACATGCGTCCCGACATGTCGGTCCTACTGAGCAACTGTTTGATAGACTGCTCGATTCTGACCACGATGGTGTGGGTGAGGAAGTAGTGTCAGAGTCTTTTGACCGTGTTAATAAGGGCCAGGGAGACTTTTTTGATCTGCTGGTACCTTACTTCGGGACCGTGGAGGGCCTTGCTCATGAAGTAGATCGACTTCTGCACTTCAGGAGTTTCCCGAATCAATACGGTGCTGACGGCCTCAGTGGAAACGGCCAGATACAGGTAGAGGGTTTCCCCGACGTCTGGTCCCATCAGGATCGGTGGCTGCGACAGGACGCGTTTGAGGTGGAGGAGGGTCTGCTCGCATTCCTCCGTCCATTCAAATGCGGCCTCCTTCCTTAGTAGTTTGAAAAATGGGAGGGCATGTTGTGCAGATTTCGCGACGAAGCGGGATAATGAGGCGAGCATCCCGTATAGAGACTGGATCGACCTCTTCATGCTCGGCATTACAATCTCGGAGAAAGCCCGACATTTGTCTGGGTTTGCCTCGATCCCTCGGTCGGTCAGGTAAAACTCGAGGAACTTCCCCGCGCGCACACCGAAGGTGCACTTCTCCAAGTTAAATCGCATCTTGCACCTCCTTGCTGTTTCAAAGACCTTCTTGAGGTGGACCATATGGTCGACCTCAGTACGTGATTTGACGATCATGTCGTCCATGTAGACTTCGAGCATGTCGCCAATCTCTCCCTGGAAGACCTTGTTCATCATACGTTGATAAGTCGCGCCGACGTTCTTTAGGCCGAAGGGCATTACGTTGTAGTAATAGTTGCCCGACCCGGTCATGAAGATCGTGCTCTATTTTTCGACCTCATCCATGGGGATCTGGTTGTATTCCGAGTAGGTGTCCATGAAGGACAATAATTTGAAGCCCGCCGAGTTATCGACGAGCTTGTCGATATTAGGGAGGGGACAGGCGTCCTTGGGACATGCCCAGTTAAAATCCGTATAGTCAACACACATCCTCCATTTTCCATTACTCTTTTTGACTAATACAACATTGGACAACCAGGTTGAATACCGGGCTTCCAATATAAAATTTGCCTCTAGGAGGTCTTTTACAGCTTTTTCAACAGCATTCGACTTTTCGGGGGACTGACTACGCCTACGTTGTACTACAGCCTTCGCGGATGGGTTGATGGAGAGCTGGTGGCAGGCGACCTTGAGGTCAAGGTCTGGCATCTCGGTGGTGCTCCAGGCGAAGAGGTCGACATTCTAACGGAGACAGACCTTCGGCTGCTTCTTCGCTAGGTCGGGAAATCCAGCTCCAATCTTCACGCTCCTGGTCATATCCTCGCCGAGGGCTACGGGCTCGAAGTCCCCGTCTGGAAGGGATGCCTGTTAACCGCTGGAGGAGCATGCTCGGCTTTGGCTTCGTGGCCCTGTTCTCCAGGGAAGCGGTAGTCGAGGTTAACGGTGTCGACGTGGTCCTTTGGCCTGTGCTCATGGATGTGCGAATACTTCTTGATTGCTTTGGGAGAGGGGCCGATTGTGCTGAGGCCCTTCATCGCTGCCTCAAAAAATCTTCGGGCTGCCTCTATGTCGCTGTTGAGGGTGACGGCAGCTCCCCGCCTGGTGTAATAATTCATCTTAAGGTGGACCATCGATGGCACTGCGGTGAAGTCTTCCAGAGTCATCCTGCCTAAGATGCAGTTGTACAGGGAGGGACACTCGACGACCAGGAAGCGGATGTTGATCTCCCTGGCCGTCTCATTTGTCCCAAAGGTGACCTTGAGCTCCACGTATCCCCACGGTCTCGTCGTCGTCCCGTTGAACCCCTGGAGGTCGGAGCCGATATAAGAGGTTAGATTGGTCTCATCGAGCTGCAACATTAAGAACAGATGGGTATACATGATATCCACTAAAATCCCTTCATCGACCAGGATACGGAGGACGTCGAAGTTTGCCATTTGTGCTCGGATTAGCAAAGGAATGATGGAGTTGGGGGCTCCTCCGGGCAGTTCTTCGAGGTAGTAGGTGATCGGGTTAGACCGACCGTGGATTTGTCGAGGATCCTCATTTTGCTGGAGCTGTTGCTCATCAGCTCGTCAAACTTCTTCTTCACGGACCCAATGGAGAGCTTGTTTAGGGCCCCGCCTAAGATGACCATTGCAATGGGGAAGTATTCCCATGGGCTGATGGGGCGTATTGGTTCTTCGGGCAGCTGGTGCTCGGTAGGGAAGTTGTGTTCTCTCAGGTAGAACAAGTCTTCAAGCCGACTTATGGTGAGGGTCACCTGCAGCTCGGAGTCGTTGGCGGGCGGAGGAATATCCTCGACCCTTTTAGCTTCGTGGGCCTCCTGTCGAGGGTCATCTCCTCCCCTGGTATACCTCTTCAATTTCCCATCCTTGATGAGTATCTCGATTGCATCCTTGAGGTGGATGAAATCCTCGGTGACATGTCCGTGGCTGCGTGGAAGCGAAAATACTTGGACTTATCCATGTTGGCCTTGGGGGTGCCGGTTTGGGGAAACGAACACCTCCCCGTACGAACTCTGAGTTGGCGCACTCAGCCAGGATGCACTCGGGAGAAGCAATGAAGGCCGTGTACTCAGTGAACCGGCCTGCGGGGCCCCTCTGCTCTCGGGGCTCCCGTGGACGATCATCTAGTCGACGGTCTCCCCCGCGCCGGGGTGCTGAAGCTTCTTCTTCCCGAACTCCACGGCCGGCTTCGCGGTTATGAGAGTCTCGGGCTGAATTAGCAGCTTCGGTCTCCTCGTACCGGATGTATGCTCGGGATTTCTCAAGGAAGCCTTGGAGGATGGTTGGTCAGTGGATTGCCACGGCCTCGTAAAATTTAGAGCCACAACGCAGGCCTTGCCCCATGAGGTAACGCTTCATGTCATCTGAAGTCGTCACCTGGACTGCCTCCCTCGTGAATCTTTCAATGTAGTTTCTAAGAGGTTCGTCCTGGGCTTGGATGATCGCGCCCAGGGCGGCCTCCGTTTTTGGATGGCGCCGATACGCCATGAAATGTTGCGAGAAGAGATCCTTCAGGACCCTCCACGACGTGATGGACTCAGGCTCTAGGATTTTGTACCAGGTCATGGCTCTCTTCCTCAGTGTCGTTGGGAAGAGCCTGCACTTGATGGCTCCTCGGACGTTCTGATAATCGAGCATGGCCTCGATATCTTCCAGATGGTCGTTTGGGTCCGTCGAGCCGTCGTAGATGGAGAGCGCGGGCGACTTCTCCATCCCATAGGGGATGAGGGTTTCCATGATTTCCCGTGATAGGGGAGTCCTATGGTCGTCCTCGTCACTCTGGACAGGGGAGCATGAGGGCGAAGGATTGTGTCGAGGGACTTGATTATGACCCCTCGTCCTCTTACTCGGGGCCTCAGATTTGTTCCTTCGTGGGGCCAGGGAGCGCCTCTCCTTTCGAGGAGGTTCCCTATCGTGCTTCTTGGAGGCCACGGGTTGGGGCCTCTCCAATTATGGTTGGCGCCCCCGTTGACGGGGAGAGGGGCTCCAGGAATCCTCACGTTGGGTTCTCTATGGGGGAGAGCGAGATGAGGTATCCTATTCCAGCATCCCGATGTGCTCATTCTGCTGGAACAACATCAGATTAGTCTGCTTGATGGTTGTGAAGAGGGAAGTCATCGTCGAGTCCGCCCCTGCTGGTGTGGGGACGGGCTGAAAAGCATCCAGACTCCTTACCCGATGGGTAACGTGGCATGCCGCATCCCTAGATGAAGGCGAGGCAGTCTGCCCGTCTCTCACGTCACCATCATGGATGTTGGAGGGCCTAGTCTGGTCCTCACCGTTGGTGAGTGGGGCAAAGGCCGAATTATTGACAGCATCGTCGTGGCGTGGGCTGGTCATGATCTCGGAAGTTGAAGTTGATAAAAGCTTTGGTTCTACTGCTCAGAAGAATGGGGAAGCTTCACGTCACCATAGACGGCGCCACTGATTGTACTTGATCAAAAGAGATTGTTGGCCAGCCACACGTCTGAGTTGTCGGACTGCTGATATAATGGAGGGGGTGTACCTGAAACACACTTCGATTCCAAAGTAAGGGTCGAGCAGAGTGATAACAAATACAGAGAGAGAAGTAGGAATGAGATTACCCAACCCTCTAGTGAAATAGGGTATTTATAATGTGCCCTCAGCGCAGGGCCAACGGTTACTACGCATTGGACTGGGTTGCTAGGGGCAATGTTGGTAACTGCTAGGGCTGACGTGGCGTCATGAAGACCAGCACGTGGTCTTCGCCCTAGTGTAACTGCTCCATGCTATCCGGGAGGTGGAGGACCTAATAATCAGGGTACGGGTAGTTACCTGATGATGTGTCTCTACGTAAGGGACACGTTAAACGTGGGGGAGGTTAGAGGAGCTCCCCGAGCTAGATGGGTTATTCCCGACAGCAGGGCAGAAGAGAGAGCGCACCGGGCAGATGTGAGGATCCTGCTTGACTGACATGGGTACGTGCCTGACGGGAGAAGATGTTCTGCCCGATAGGGGAAAGGCCTCTGGCCGATGATGAGGTGGCTTAGGTCTTATTGGGCCTTCCAACCTGATGGGGTTTAAACCTGCTCGACTATGGGCCAAGTGTCGGCCTAGTGCAGAATAATATTTAACAACCGTCGTTAAATTATCTTTTTAAAATTTTTCCATTTTTTAACCTGTATTTTTGTGAACCGTATCAGAACAGAAACATCAATTGTATCATAACAATAGTTATATTATATTACATGAAATCCATACATTGGATTAAGAACCAAATATTGTATATATATTACATCAAAAGAAAAACGGCACAAAACAACCTACAAACATTATATAACATCACATAATTGTATCTTAGTGTTTTAGTTTATTTGTCTCTTAGTTTCTTGTCTCTTGGTTTCTTGACTTTAAACACCTAAAATTTCAAATAATCATACTTGTTAGTAAATATACTTAGAAATAATAACTTACATTAAATTATGAATAAAGAATAATACTTACTTGTTAATTTTCCCAAATGCCTTCATTATGATCAATATGAATAGCATGCACATCATCTCTATCAACTTCATCAAATGTGGTAGGCACATTTGTTGTGTAAGAATGAGTAGAAGGAATATCAAAACTTTCATCACTACTAAGAATGTCTTTTCCTCGAAGAATGATTGACCATTTCCCCGATGTGTCTGAAGGCTCGGTCCATAGAAAACTTGTTTTTCTTGTGAAGCCATGATGAATGGTTCGGTCATATGATTTTTCTTACCAAGGTCAACCCGGGTGAATCTTAAGTCATTAGTTTGTACACCATTAATATTATTGGAAACTCACTTGCATTTAAATAAGACACTTTGAAGATAACATAATCAATCTCTTAAATCTCCTCAATGAAACAATATAACGTACTAAATGCCAATATTGGATTCTTATCTTTCGAAATAGAGAAATATATTGATTCGGTGTTAACCATAACCCCACTATTTTGCATTGTACTATGATCATCTTTTGATTTTGTATAAAAGATATAATGACCAATGTCATATGAAGTCCAAGTTATCACATTAAATTTTGGCATGTACGACAAACATTAAATTATACCAATATAGGAATTTCTTGTTATGCTCGATCAACAACAACTTGTCACTCATTCGTGGATATCTTTTCTTCAAAAGTTTTTTGTGAGTAGCCACGTAAGGTTTAACTTCTTCAAGATTATTCAATATATAGAAATGTACCTGAATAACTACATCATGATTCATTGGCTTAACATTTAAACCTTGAATACCTTTACCTTCAATGTCAGCATGACGAGACTTTGAAACTCCTATAGACTCTGCTTCCGACAAATAGTTTGTACAAAACTCAACAACTTCTTATGTAATGTACCTTTCAACAATCTAAGCTTTCGATCGGTAATGATTCTTTGTATATCCTTGAAATATCTTCATGTATTGCTCTATTGATACATCCACCTTAAATAAATTGGGCCACAAGTTCTAATTTCTCTGACTAGATGAACAAGTAAGTGAACCATAATGTCAAAAAATGATGGAGGAAAACACATCTCCAATTGACACAAGATTATGGAAACTTCATCTTCTAGTTCATCTAATTGTTTTAAATTAAGAACTTTATTACTTATGGCATTAAAGGAAAAACATAATCTACTTATAGTTACTCTCACACTTTTTGGTAGGATGCCACAGATAGCCACTGATAGAAGTTGTTGCATCAAGACATGAAAATCATGAAATTTCAAACCAATTAACTTGAGATCTTTCATTGATACAAGTTTCTTTATGTTTGATGAGTAGCCTAGGGAACTTTGATACCACGCAAACACTGGCAAAAAAATTTCTTTTCCTTTTTACATAAAGTGTAACAAGATGGAGACATATAAGTTCTTTTCCCTTTTCCTATTGGAGTCAATTGTTTTTGTATATCCATTGCCTCCATATCGAGACGAGATTGCTTACTATATTTAGTCATGCCTGGAATGTTTAGAATTTTTCCAATTAAACTATCACACACATTTTTCTCCACATGCATCACATTAAGACAATGTCTTACATCAAGACTTGACCAATATGGAAGATCAAAAAACACAAACGTCTTTTTGCATATATTTCTCTCAACTGGTCCTTTTTATTTTTCTCTCTTCCCAAAGACAACATTAACGTGTCTCTGTCCTTGATAAAATGTATCCCTGATCATAGGTTTATGAGCGATATCAAACTTCTGCTCTCCATTAAAAGCCTTCCGCAATCTATGATAAGAATGAATGGGTTTTAGAAATTTCTGATGCCCAAGGTAAATGGTCTTTTTTCCAAACTCAAGTTGGTGATAATGGGTATGAAATTTAAAAATAGGACACACTTTGTGTTCTTTGACACTATATCCATCCAAATTACCATATGCAGGAAAGTCGTTGATTGTGCAAAATAACATTGCACACATCTTAAACTTTTTACCAGAATATGCATCATCAACTTCAACGCCTTCCTCCCACAAAAGTCTTAAATCTTCAATTAATGGACTTAGATAAACATCTATTTCATTTAAAGGTTGTCGTCGTCCAGAAATTATCATACTTAATAATATATACTTATGTTTCATGCACAGCCAAGAAGATAGGTTGTAAATCGTGAGAAAAACTGGCCACGAAGAATGGTTAGTACTCCGATTACCAAAGGGGTTCAAGGTCAGTGCCAAACTCCGGAAACAACGAATCAATTTTCTTCCATTGCAAAGAATCAGCTACATGGCGTATGTTTCCATCATATTTTCTTTCACCTGCATGCCATCTAATATTCTTTGCGTCATTTGCATTAGCAAAAAGTCTCTTGAATCTTGAAATTATTGGCAAGTACCATAACACTTTAGAGAAGGCCTCTTCCTATTAACATTTCCATTGTCATTTTTATCACCATTGTTGTTCTTTAGTTTGTAACGTGACACCTCATATTCTGGACATTGATCCAAATTTTCACATTATTTCCTGTATAATATGCAGTCATTAGGGCATGCATGTATTTGATATACTCCAAACCCATTGGACATAATATCTTGGTGTCATAACAACGATCAGACAAATTGTTATCTTCTGGTAGCATTTGGTTTAGCAAATAATAAAATTCCGCGAAACTTTTATCCGACCACATAATTTTTGCTTTCAAATTAAATAATTTTAACATCACAGACAATCATGTAAAACTTGTGCACCCCTTATATAAAGGGGTGTCCTTATCACTACATAAAGTATCATAAATATGTGTTTTCTTAAAAGAATATTCTCAAATATCACGGAACATATCTTCTAGCCGGTCATCCATATATTCATGTTCATCAACTTCGTGACTTTGTGACGCCTTATTTCTCTTTTCTTCCACCTAACCATGCCACGTCCATATTGTATAATTTCGACATATACCATCACAACATAGGTGATGTAATATCTCATCCGTTGTACCTTTATTTATACTCCCGCAATTAACACAAGGACAATAAAAGATACCATTATTGTCAGAAACATTTTGATCAGTGTATTCAAGGAATTCTAGAACTCATTTTCATATACCGGATCTAATCTATCATCTTTCATCCAACTACAATCCATAATAAATTCTAAAATTTATATCAAAACAATATTGTGAACGGTACAACAAGATCTAAACCTAAAGCATATCGAAAAAACTGAAGCATATTTATAACAATAATACAACTCTAAATGTTAAGCATACGGATATCCATTGTACTAACGTTATAATATTTTTGTACACTGCTAAATTCAACAAAAAAACATAAAGCATATGAATTTTGTACGAAAAAAACCACAAAATTAAACAAGAATGAAGATAGTGAAGATTATCAAGAATTAGAAAGATGATAAAGAGAGTGAAGTTTGCACGAAACATACCGTACTTCGAAGAGGAAGAGACCGAGAATGGAGATAGTGAAGATTATCAAGAATGAAGATTCAAATGAGCGAAGATTATGAAGATAAAGATTTCGTTATCACTATCGCTATCGTCTCTGGTTCGCTGGTTCGCTAGTTCGCTTAGGGCATGTTATGAAAGATATAATAATTTTTTGTTTGTTTTAATTATCAGGAAAATCTTTGACTACAGTTGTTAATTTCAACCGCAGTGAAATGTAAATCTTATTACAATGGTTGTATAGTAAAATCGTGATTAAATAGTTTTCATTTATTTATTTATGAATTTAAGTGACACGCGCTTTTTGTAATAAGAAAAATGGAAAAATTGTAGTTGTTAGGATTCGAAGCTTGTAACAGTTATTTTATCACCACAGTTGTTTACCTTAATCGTGATTAAATAACTTTTAAAAAATAAAAGATTTATCATGCGCATTCAGTTTGCGATATTACAATGGTAAACAACATAATCATAGTGGTATTAGTGTTACCAAAAGTGTATTTTGTTGTAGTGAACTCTTCAAAATGAAAGAGTAAAAATTTTCTAGTCCCTGGAGGTTCTGAGTTTTAGGTACTAGGGCTAAAAAAAATAACAGTCATTGGTCTTGATAATTTTGCACTATTATAAATTTTTTGCACAAAGTTGACCATATCATCACCTACCACTTCCCAATATTTTTTTATAAAAATCATGTTAAACCCATCAGAGCTTGGAAATTTTATACCCTTCAGAATTAAACGCTACTTCTTAATTTCTTCCTTTGAGAACCTCACCTCCAAGCTGTCACACTACACATCTGATAGTTTGTTAAACTCTATTATGTTCATATTAGTTCTTATAATATTCTGGTTCTGGAATTTTCCAGAAAAATATTGTTTAATAATATCTTTTACAATATCAACCTCTTTCACCATACCCGAGTCAGTTTCAATCACCACAATAGAATTCTTTCTAGTTCTAATTTTTATGAAAGAGTAAAAATATTTTATGTTCATGTCAACCTCTTGAATCCATCTTTATCTAGAATTTTGATTTAAAATATACTCTTTATAATGTAGATTTTGCCAAATATATAGACTCAATATTAGAGTTTGGCCTAACACTATTCTACAAAACCGGTTGGTAAGGTGAGGGGTGCCACTCTATATAAACTATTTCAATCACCACAATAGAATTCTTTCTAGTTCTATTTTTTATGAAAGAGTAAAAATATTTTATGTTCATGTCAACCTCTTGAATCCATCTTTATCAAGAATTTTGATTTAAAATATAGTCTTTATAATGTAGATTTTGCCAAATATATAGACTCAATATTAGAGTTTGGCCTAACACTACCTTACAAAACCGGTTGGTAAGGTGAGGGGTGTCACTCTATATAAATTATTTCAATGCTTTATCTCCAACCAATGTAGGACTTTAGGATCTTCCTAATACACCCCCTCACGCCCAACACTCTTTTTGAGTTTGGTGCGTGGATTTAAACGATGGGTTGCCCAAGGTCCGATCGATAGACTCTGATACCATATTAGAGTTTGGTCTAACACAAACTTACAAAATCGATTGGTAAGGTGAGAGGTGTCATTCTATATAAACTATTTCAATGCTCTATCTTCAATCAATGTGAGACTTTAAGATCTTCCTAATACTCAATCACCACCTTTCTCCTCATCTCAACAAACTCATCCAATTGATTATTTGTAATTACCACCTTTATGTGAATATGTATTATTGACAAAAATAAAATTTGCAAATAAATAATTATGTCTTTGTTTTGATGCACATATATTTTTCTTGCGGTATTCGAAAAATAGGTGAACATTCATAACTATATTATATACGTTTTTTAAAACTCACAAGTATTTAAGCAATTAATTAGCAACATCTAGCTATCGAGCATCAAACTTGTTCTGTTTTTCACATAATTCTGTTTCAGTGTTTTGTCATCACTAACTGATTTTGGTCAATTTGTTCACCATTGTGTGTGAACTTAGACAATTTTTAAAATAAAAGTAAACAATGTATTTTAACCTTTGATGACTAAAAAGGGACGTCCGTACATGCATGTCAATGTTGCAAATATTAAATTACAGATGCTAACCTATTCTACTTTAATAATACTATAACCCAATATTCATAATAACCGACTTTTTGGAATTAAACTACTATAACTAGAACCCAAAAAGCGAAGACAACATTTTCATATTGAAAACTTAAAATACTAATAATTTAAAATTTCATGGAAGTTTGAGTCTTGAGAGTATATTTATCACAAGATCTCATATTCAAATCTTCCTAGATACAATCAATCTTTATATGAGCTTGTACATATGAAATTTTGTTCTGCTTTTAAATGGAACTCCTGTTTGCCGACAGTAGAATTGATATATCTCCTTTACATTTGTAAGTTACAAGACCAAATATCAATATTTTCAAAATTGAATTGAAGGAACCGATTAATTACTAGAGTCAAACTTCATTTTAAATAAAAAAGATTAATATTTTCTTACAAGTCTATTTAGTTAAAATATTCAACTCACAACCAACGATGCATTCTTTTTATATTTATTTAATAAATATTTTTAAATAAATTAAAATAATATTATTTTACTAACATTATTATTATTATTTTAATTTGTACTTTAATTTATGTTATAAATTTATTAAATATCAAAATAGAATAATTTATTATATTTAACTGAGGCGATTAGGCTGGTGTTTCTTTATTT